>ML681982.1:41944871-42004762 GCA_007922195.1 Podocnemis expansa | reverse complement strand
TTTCATCTTATAAAGATAAAGCATCCTTGATACATCCAAGCTCAAAGTGCAGTAGTACACTGTACCATAATGTATGTCTGTAGGGATAAGGCTAGGATAGGTTTTCTGTACAGCATTGATGTTTGAACCTTCTAAACAAAGCTATTCAGATGGGCGGCATGGCGTAAAAGAAAAGCAAGTCGCGTCTGAAACTCTTTTCAGTAATGGACAGGAAATGAGCAAAAAGTAAAGCTAGGTCAAGAAAGCCTACTATCAAGGTTAGCATAGAAAACTTGCAGCTGTTTTGTCATTACAATTTAATGTGCATTGTTACAGTAAATGAGTCAGGTTTCACTATGTGCATTGAGCTCCTGGCTGTGTGAAAACATCAAATATAATTTTAAAATAACTAATAAAATAGTGGTGGTCACTCTTATTACCTATACGATACATCAAAGAAAAAAAAAACAGACCTAATATCTTCCAGGCTTTTGTCTCTGAAAACTTAAACAAAACTGTAGATAAGTGTAAGGAAAAATATTTTGAGAAGCTGATGCAAATTGTTCATTATACAATATGTGAGACTGAATCTTGAAAGAGCAAACTATCTTAAGGCATAGAACAGCTATTCAGATAGAATGAGGTTCCATTCTAAAGCAGATGTTAAATTGAAAATGTTATGTTAATTTGAATGTTAATTTGTGGTAGATTACTTATTTCAATAGAAATTTTAACACCATGCTCAAACATAATTTCAAATTTATTACAAATATTCCTACTGAGTAAGTGGTTTTTTTTTATGTGCTGTTCACTTACACCTAAAAATCTCCGTTAAAGTCATCTACACCAGCCTTTGTCACAGGCTATCTTTCTTAATCCACAACTGTCTCATTAGATAAGTGTACCTTTTACTCTGGCTCCTTAGAAATTTGAATGTGTGTGTTCATTGTATACAGAATAAAAATACCTCCTAAGGGCTTCCTTCTGCAGAAGGTTTCAATCAGTAGCTCCTTGCAATACACTCCATGCTGTGCAGCTGGCTGCTGTAGGATATGTCAGTACTTTGAGTAATTTCACAACACATTGTCTCAACTGTCTAAATGATTTTCTTTCTTATATCAATAAGCTACATCTCCCAGGGAATTGTCAACATTATGGGATACTGCCACACTTACAGATGTGACCTGTACTGTGCATTAGGGATAGATGAACTGGCTCAGATAAAATGAGATTGAATCTACAGCTGAGGCTTGCCTGAAGTTCAAGAATTCATGTAGCCAATTTCAGTTTACTTCTGAACAAGTCTTCATAGTTCATGGTCTAAGCCAGAACTAGATGTGCCAAAAGACAGCATGGGATGCTCTCCTTCTGTTATTTCTAGCTTGATCAGAAGCAGAATGCATTTCATTCCGGAAAGACCCTTTCAGCAGCAGCATGCTTTGTTTTTTGTCAGATAGAGATTTACTAGCATGGCTTAAATCATAGCTATATCAAACATACTCATTCATTATCTTTGTTCTGACGTCCCTGGGATAATCGATGCTGCAAGATTAAAAGGAAATTTGTGCTTCATCACTACAGTGCTTTTAAATTAGAATGCTATAAAACAGATCCAGAACAGCTGCAGCTTTGTTGAGGAGTATGTATATGAGTGCAGTAAGACTGTCATCTGCTTCCTTTTATGATCTTTTGACAAGGAAGCAGGGCTACTCAGGGAGAACAGGTTTAAAAAGTCAGTTCCTACATGCCCAATGGAGCTAGCACACAGAAGTAGAAAACAGGGGACTCGTGCAGGGGAATTTCAGAGGGGAGTGTCAAAGGCAGATACACCTAAAAAGCATTGATCACAGACTTAAGTTGGCCAGATCTCTCTGTTCCCCTCCCCTTCAAGAAATACCTGCAAGAGTGTACCCACGTATGAAGTCAAAAACTACTGACTGTGGTACACAAACTAGCCTTCTTTAAATCTGCCTCTGTACCAATTGATTGGAGAGTAGCTGATGTGACACCTATTTTATGAGTTCCGCAGAGGTAGTCGTGTTAGTTTATTGCAGCAAAACAAAGAATCTAGTGGCACTTACCAACAGATTTGTTTATTGCATGAGTGTTCATGGCATTTTCTCCCACGAAAGCTCTTGTGATAAGTAAATGTATTAGTCCTTAAAAGTGCCACTTGCCTCTCTATTTTAATTAAAAATAAAAAAATTCCCCCCTCACCCCTATGGGTGGTATGTGTCATCCTCAACCTTGGGTCCCCTACCAGAGGCCTGGGAGTTTGAGGGTTCTGCGCAGTATCTTAGCTGTTCCTAGCACTGCACTCTTCTGGACAGAGAGCTCTGATGTTGTTCCTGGGATCTGTTGGAGCCACTCTCCCAGCTTAGGAGTCACAGCCCCGAGTGCTCCTACCACCACTGGGACCACTTTGGCCTTCACTTTCCACATCCGCTCTAGTTCCTCTTTCAGGCCCTGGTACTTCTCCAGCTTCTCATACTCCTTCCTGATGTTGCTGTCACTTGGCACTGCTACATCTATCACCACCGCTGTCTTCTGGTCCTTGTCTATTACCACGATGTCTGGTTGATTGGCCAGTACCTGCCTGTCCATCTGGATCTGGAAGTCCCACAGAATCTTAGCCCTGTTATTCTCCACGACCTTCTGTGGAATCTCCTATCTAGTCTTGGGAGGGTCTAGCCCATACACTGTGCAGATGTTCCTGTACACAATGCCAGCTACTTGGTTGTGACGTTCAGTGTATGCTGTTCCTGCCTGCATCTTACATCCTGCCACTATGTGTTGGACTGTCTCTGAGGCCTCTCTGCACAGTCTGCACCTTGGGTCCTGTCTGTTGTGGTAGACCCCTGCTTCAATGGATCTGGTGCTCAGTGCCTATTCTTGTGCTGCTATGATCAGTGCCTCAGTGCTGTCTTTTAGTCCAGCCCTTTCCAGCCACTGGTAGGATTTCCCAGTGTCAGCCACCTCAGCTATCTGTCGATGGTACATCCCATGCAGGGTCTCATCCTGCCATGGCACTTCTTCTGCTTGATCTTCCTCCCATGTCTGCTGCTGCCTCAGGCATGCTCTCAGCAGCTCATCTTTGGGTGCCATCTTACTGATGTACTCCTGGATGCTCTGGGTTTCATCCAGGACAGTGGCTTTGACAGTCACCAAACCCCGCCCGCCTTCTTTCTGGCTGGTGTACAGTCTCTGGGTGTTGGACTTGGGGTGGAAACCTCCGTACATTGTGAGGAGCTTCCGGGTCTTCACATCGGCAGCCTCCATGTCCTCCTTTGGCCAGCTCACTATACCGGCAGGGTATCTGATGACTGGCAGGGCGTACCTGTTGATGGCATGGATCTTGTTCTTCCCATTGAGCTGGCTCTTCAGGACCTGTCTTATCCTTTGGTGGTACTTGGATGTTGCTGTCTTCCTTGCCCTCCTCATCGTGGTTCCCATGTGACTGTGGGATGCCAAGGTACTTGTAGCTGGTCTGTATGTCTGCTATGTGGCCTGCTGGTAGTTCCACCCCATCAGTCTTGACTACCTTTCGTCTCTTTACTACCATCCGGCCACACTTCTCCAGTCTGAATGACATCCCAATATCCTCCATGTAGATCTGTGTCAGGTGGATTAGCGAGTTGATGTCTCGTTCATTCTTAGCATACAGCTTGATGTCATCCATGTAGAGGAGGTGGCTGATGGTGGTAGTTCCACTCTTGAACTTGTATCCATATCCAGTCCTTGTGATTATCTGGCTGAGGGGGTTCAAGCCAATGCAGAACAGCAGCGGGGACAGCGGATCACCTTGGTGTATGCCACACTTGATGGCCACTTGTGCAAGCTGTCTTGAGTTGACTTCCAGTGTTGTCTTTCACAGTCCCATTGAGTTCTCGAGGAAGGTCCTTAGTGTCCTGTTGACTTTGTATAGCACCAGACATTCACAGATCCATGTGTGTGGCATTGTGAAATAATCTGGAGAAAGGAGCAAACAGTGAGGTGGCAAAGTTTTTGCAGGTGATTCAAAATCAATAAAGATAATCAAGTCCAAAGCTTCCTATGGTGAGTTACAAAGAGGTCTCAAAAAACTGAATAAGAAATGGCAGATGAATTTCATGTTAATGAATACAAAGTAATGCACATGGGAAAACAATACAAACTGAACATGTAAAATGATATGGTCTAAATTAGCTGTTACCACTCAAGAAATAAATATTTGAGTCATTTTGAATAGTTTTCTGAAAAAATCTGCTTGGTGTGCAGCAGCAATCAAAAAAACTAGCAATGTTAGGAAGCATTAGGAAGGGGCTGGATAATAGAACAGAACATATTCTATATCTATAGAATGCTGGGTAGGCTCACATTTCAAATACTGAGTACAATTCTGGTTGTCCCAGAGAGATTATAATTGGAAAATAAAAAGAGAATGGGGGTAACAGAAAAGAGACATGGTATGGAGCAGCTTCCCACTGAGGAGAGAGTAGAGAGTGGAACTCTTCATCTTAAAAAAGAGATGAGGACGGGGGCGGGGGGGGGGTGCAATTAGGCTAGGGCCTATAAAATCATGAACAATATTAAGAAAATTCATTAGGAAGTTTTCTCATAATACCCTTTACCTGATTTACTTAATAGGTAGCACACTTAAAACAAATAAAAGGACATACTGTACAGTATGACACGATGACCAAAAGTATAAATGAGTTCAAAAAAGAAGTCATGGAGGATAGCTTCATTAAAGGCTAGTAGACAAGGTGGTTAGGGATGCAGACTGCTGCTCTTAGTGTTCCATAATCTTTTACAGCCAGAAGTGGTGAACAGGATGTCAAGGGATGGATCAGTTGAAAAATTGCCCTCTTCCTTGGGTATGTCCACATGTCTTTTTTTATTTCAAAATATCACAGGTTGTTTCGAAATAATGATGTCCAGACAATGTTTTCTTATTTTGAAATGACGGAACCCGTCATTTTGAAATAAGAGGTGTTCTTTTGGAACACCTTAAGCCTTATTTGTTATCGAAATGGCCGTTATTTCGAAACGCTTGTTTTGAAATAAGGCCATTTGGACTTATTGTTTCGGAACAAACAAGGTTCTGAAACAATATGTTTTGACCTTATTGGGAGCATGGGCCACTCCCTCAGCACCCTGGCCAGGGTGCTGAGGGAACACCCCCGCAGGCTATGGGAGCTGCCCCCAAGTCCGTGGGTGGAGAGCTGGGCGCCTTGCTTTTTCCCGCTGCCAGGGCTGGGGGAAGCCCCAAGGCAGGGTGCCGGGGCTCCCACCTTTCCCCACCGCAGGGGCCAAGGGAAGCCCCACGGCAGGAATCCCATGGTGACCCGCTTTTCCCCCCGCCAGGGCCAGGTAAAGCCCTGCAGTGGGGATCCCAGGGTGCCCCACTTTTCCCTGCAGCCAGGGCCGGGGGAAGCCCCGTGGCAAGGAAAAGTTGAGCATCCTGGCACCGCAACTGTGGGGCTTCCCCCGGCCCCAGCAGAGGGAAAAACGGGGTGCCCCAAGATCCTCACCATGGGGCTTCCCCCAGAGACTGGCGGCGGGGAGAGCTGGGTGCCTCAGCACCCTGCTGCCGGCCATAGACCACAATGGGGTGAGCCGCCACAGCTGCAGCTCACCCTGCCAGGGCTGCGCCCTGGGGACCTGGACGTGGGGTGAGCTGCCATCACTGCAGCCACCCTGTGCCTCTTGCAGCTCCCCTGACCTGGACAAGTGGTTTGGGGAGCCATGGCACTCCCAGGCACCTGGCAAGCCCTGTTCCCCCCCCCTCCACCCTGGTTGGTGGCCACATGGCCCGCAAGGGGCCATGTTGCCACATCTCGCAGGGTGCCCCTCTCCTGAAGCGAAATAGCAGGTCCACACATAGGACCTGCTATTTCGCTTTCAGGGTTTCCCTTATTTTGAACTAAATTATTTTTAGCTCAAAATAAGTGGTTTCAAAAGAGGTTTTATTTTGTAATAAGTCATTTCAGAATGACATTTCAAAATAAAACCTTGCGTGTAGACACAGCCCTTCTGAAGTGTGTGACTGTGACTGTGACTGTGTGTGTGTGAGAGAGAGAGAGAGAGAGAGAGAGATGCACACTCACATGCTATATGCTATCTCATGGTCTAGAAAAGAATGTTGATCAATTCCTTGCATGAGAAGAACACTTGCCAGCAAAGCTGGGTTTAAGGCTGCTTCATACCACTAGTGATGCAAAATATCCCGTGTCCTGGTGAGTCTGGATGCCTATTCCTAAATAACTTTTTTCCCTATGAGAGAAAATCACCATAATTGTCTGATATTTGTCCTCAGTCTCTATCAAAGAACTAGTAGCCTGCTGTTCTCATATTTTATTTTGTAGTGCCAGAAACTGCTACTAGGGGATTTTGCTACCTATAGCAGCTTCTGGCACACAAGGAATTTATTATTTTTTTTTTTTTAAACTGAGCAGGTAATTCCACAGTCATATAGTTGACGGGGAGTACTGCTGTTAGCCCTTCTCCTTTTACTCAGGCTGATCCCCCAACCAACTTGCTGCTGGAACCTTAGTACCCCACTCAGTTACAGGACCCCTGAACCCTTCTTCTCCCCTCCCCTCACTCCTCTCTTTTAAAGAATATCTTCTTTACCAATCCTTTTTATCTGATCACCATATTCCTCCTTGGGGGCTGCCTCTCCTGGATACGTGCCATAAAGATGTGCTAGCAAATAGCTTGGCAGCCTCTCACCCCATATCTAGATAGGTTTCTGGATATAGTAGAACTTCACAATTATGAGCCACTCAGGAATGGAGGGTGTTCATAACTCTGAAGTATTTGCAACGTGGAACAAAATGTTATGACTATTTGTTTCAAAAGTTGACAGCAGAACATTGACAACAGAACTTTGAAACTTTACTATGTGGAAGACACATGCTGCTTTGTCATCTGAATTTAAATGAAACAAGCACAGGTTCCTTGTCAATTCTTTAAAAACTTTTCCTAATATATCTTTCATAGTTTGTTTAACACAGTACTGTTTTGTATTTACTTTTTGTTTGTTTGCTTTTCTTTGTCTCTGCTGCTAATAGCTTGTGTATTTCTGGCTCCAAATGAGTTGTGCAGTTGACTGGTCTGTTTGTACTGGTGTTGGTAACTCTGAGGTTCTAATTTATCTACTAACCGCCTCTTTAATTAATGACCAAAATAGCATCACCTTCCAAATTCATCCTCCCTGAATCATTCAGGAGTCCCTTATGTTAAGTCTGCATGAGAAATTAATGACTCCCCAACTTGGCCACATTTGATTTTGGCCATTTCCTTATTCACGTTCCAAAGGGGCAGTCATGTTGTTCTAGTCTAGCTCAGTAAAACAAATGAGGAGTCCTCTGGTATTTAAAGACTAACAAATTTATTTATTGCATGAGCTTCCACACGAGAGAATCCCACTTCATCAGGTGCTCTTCAAAGCATCTGAGGAAGTGGGATTTTCTCCCATGAAAGCTCATGCAATAAATAAATTTTGTTAGTCTTTAAGTGCCACAAGCCTCCTTGTTTGTTTTCCTTATTCACATACTTCCTAGTGTTGTCAACCTGAGTGGTCTTCAGAACTCCCCTTATTATCCTGGATTACAATGTGTCTGACCAAATACTTTTTACACTTAGGAAAAGTTTCAGAATTTGTCCCAAGTCCTTCATAGCTCTGATCATTAAGTGCACTCCTTTGCACATTCTTAAATCACTTTTCACCAAAGTGAACAATTATAGCTGGTGCCTGCTAACCAGACACCATGGAGAATGGAAGGAGCATCAGAGCCAGTGAATCCCATAATACACCCCTCCACTCAAGCCTGTTCAGGACTGCTTCAACACTGAGGCTTAGCTGAAACCTTCTAAACAACCTGGAAGCCTATGCATGGGCTTAGTAAACAACAATGTACCTGCAGAGTAACATCAGCTTCCAGGAGCCATTCCTCCTTCCACAATAAGGCACCATTAAAATGGCTCAAACTACTCCCATCCCCTCTCCCCCCAATCCTCCTTAGTAAATGCCATAAAATGGTGAGGTCTAGCTATGCCAGCATGGCCCAGCAAGCTAGGTGCAGAATACCTGCCCTGAAGCTGTAACCTAGTAAGCAAAATTAAGATGCCCAATAACAGATTACAATTCACGGAGTGTAAGTTTCCTGGCTACTTTTCTTTATCAAGTCCAGTGGTTCCTGTCCATTAGTTTGAGGGAATTGTGATATATCTCCCACTATCTCTAGCTCAATTCCAAAGTAAGTCAACACTGAGGAAGGCTCCCTGTGCCCCTGCTTTTTCCTGCATTAAGAATACCTGCATTTTTTTAAAGCCAAGACCTGAAGGGTATCCATCAGGCTAACACACTTTTTAGCAAATTCACCCTGTTCACCCCCCCCCCCAAAGTCATCTAATTCACTACCTGCCATAAACCAGCTTCCTACATCACCATCCAGTGTAGCATTGCATTAAATTTCTCTAAAAGCAAAAAATCTATTGCACACCCCATAAACAGTGTTTACAAAATAAAACTGTCCTTTGAAAGAGGAACCCAAAAGGTTAAAGTCAGACAGATGCATCAGAAGCAGCTGACACTAAGACTTGGTATCACACTTGGACCGTGGACCCTATGACATAACTATGTTTACAGCATCATCAGTAGAGAAATAACATGTAGAACACAAAGCTGATTCTATCCCATTGTCAACTGAGCTATGTTGTGGGCATGACAAGAGGTGAATGAAGAGCAAGCCACCTGGCATTTCTTAAGGACCAAGCTTAGGAGTGAAACCTGAAAGCTCGGTACATGTAGATAATTGAAGGGCCTTGCTACCCTATTCTCTATTAATTCACGTGCAATCCTTTTCTTTACAATATGACTCACTGACACTAAGGATTTCAAGCAATTTGGGTGTACCAGGTCTCTGCTATCTTTAGCAAACTAAGATTAGTAGGAGAACTAGAAGCCATGATTAAGGAAAAATCACATTCCATGAAATGCTCACTGCAGCAAGAACACCACAAGAAGATGGTCCTCTGCTGCCCTTTCATGAAATATGAAATAGCGAAAATAGCAGATCCTAGAAGTAGGTACTTTTCCAACAAGAAATTTGTAGCATTGTACATTTCTTCCCTAACCAGCAAGATCCAAGGGTATTAAAGTGGCATTCTGGACATCGTTTTCCTTTTAAGTACTCCTCAGTAAGAGAGAACTATATTTCTTCTAATATCATTTTACATCCTAATTCTCAACTATCTCTGCATTAAAATTTCTTACAGTCTACTGTGGGAAGCAGTAACATTTGCCAAATGCTTGGCATTCTCAAAAATCTAACACCTTTCTACCCTTGGATGCTGATTTTGCTTACTGCATAATGTGATCACTTGCACCACAGTTACATTTGGGGGAATGCTGCAATAAGAATTCACAAGCATTCATTTAAATGAAAATGACAATTTCACAATTAAGTAACAAAACAATAACAAAGACAAGTCCATCAGCAAAAGAAGCAAGACATGTCTTTAAAAAGTTGAAATGGGATTTTCAGTTATGCAGTACTATAGAACCTCAGTTATAAACAATTCAGAAATGGAGATTGTTTTTTTTGTTTGTTTGTAACTCTGAATGAAATGCTTTATTTCTTTCAAAAGCTTACAACTGAACATTGGGCTTTATGCAGCTTTTAAACTTTCCTATGCTGAAGAAAAATGTTGTTGCTTTAAACTATCTTAATGTGGATGAAAGAAGAACAGAAGCAATTTCCTTATCTGATCAAATCTTTTAAATTTCTTTTTTTCAGTAGCTTTTATTTAACACAGTAGAGTGTGTGTGTGTGTGTGTGTGTGTGTGTGTGTGTGTGTGTGTCTGATTGTATTTCCAAATGCGATTTGTGGTTGATAGTATAAAGTCAGTGTTACAATCTTAATAGATAAGGAGTTGTGTAGCACTTTTAAAGAATAACAAATGTATTTATTGCATGTTAGTCTTTTTCTGAACTAGGCAAACATGACTATCCTTTTGATACGGTATTAATGTTGCGTGTGTACCACACCCATGTATGGTTTAAATTAAGATGTATGTTTTGCTTTTAATTTCCCTAAACGATTCCATGCTCCAATGCAATTAAACTAATTCAGCCTACTTGTGCCAATCATTGGAAGTACTTTTCCTTTGCTCACAATTAATAGAAATGATAACTGGACCTTTTGCCTAGACAACTTTAATTCTGCCCCCATCATATATTATAAACTGTCTAGCTTAGGGGTGTTGCTGGCACCTGGCACAAAGGACATGTACCCCAAGTGCCAGTGCCCTGAATGTCCAGGGCAGTCCTTGCCTCTTCTGTCACCGTCTCTGGCCGGAGATCTGGGGCCTGGCCACCAGCGGTGGTGCCTTCCCCTGTCCCCATCACCTGCCAGGGAACAGGGGCCAGGCTGGTGGCAGCAGGAGCCTGAAGCTGTTTCAGGCCTGGGCAGAGAATCGGGGCCATGGGGGGCAGGGCCAGTGGACTGGGCCATGGGTCTTTCCCAAGAGCAGCAATGCTCCTGGTCTAGTTACATCACCAGATACTTCGTGTCATACAGGATCCTGTATCATTCAGTGCACAGGATGGATGGTGAATAAGAGACAGAGTTTAAACAAGAAAAAGGATGTTTTATTGTGTTTTTGGGACACATTCCAGTGTGTTAAAAGATGGATTCTGTCCTTGACTCTAATTCCTATGTGATGTTGGGCAAGATAATCATAATGCATATGTGAAATAAGGCTAAATGAAGGTTTACATTGGCAGTCTGATTTCTCTCTTCCTAACTTCTGAAGGTTGTATGTGTAATCTTAATATTTTAACTTAATTAAATATGCAAATAAATATGTACATGTGCATGTATGTTATCCAGAATTTTTCTTTATCTCAATCTACCCTTGTAACTTTTACATTTATCCAGTTTAATAAATTTTAGGTAAAGCACTGATGAAACAAAACCAGATCAACTCAGACAAAACTGTTTAATGTTTTGTTTCTGAATCCTGACTTGGATCTTTGCACCAGCTAAAGATTTTAATGTAAGGCAGTACATACTCCTTTTTATCTAAAGGACAACATTCCTTTGTAGTTGGTTCTTGATTCATCTTCCTTTCATCTTCCATCCACCACAGTACTACTAAAAGCTTTCGGTATCTCCTGCTGAGGTTCAAATTCATGTTACCTTTATATATAAAGCGTATATTAAACTTGAAAAAGGAGCATTTTTTGCTTTTGGCATATATGATCTATTTATAAGATGATGATTCAATAAAATATTAGTAATTCATTTAATAGACTCTGTGTTTTGATAGTTTCTTTTTTTTAAAAAGGCATGTATATGCCCTCTGTGCATATCTGAGAATCTTCATAAAATGAAGCATCTCTCTCAAACAATGAATGGTGAATCCCATAAATAAATTTCTAAAGCTTCAAATGAATGTAATTCTAATTACCAAGCCTACAGAGTTCTCAGTCAACCTCAAGCAATCCACTGATTCTCTTGTAAGCAGATTCCCAGTAAAGTATAATTTAAAGTTGCACTGTGACTTGTTTCCTAGACTGTGGTATACCTCCATACACTCCTGGCATGAACTGTAGTGTGAAAAACCTCAAACCAAAGAGTACATGAGAAACAAATGTAGATGATGTGACACATCTTTCAAAGGAGGAAAAGAAAGGAGTTGGAGGACTAGATAATGGATGGTCACATTCTTGCGAAGATTAAAAATCCTGGATAGGATTCATATGGAGAGATCAGCTTTGGGGAAGAAGCTGCATTGTCAAGGGAAGGGGAGGAAGACAGGCAATGGGAGACATGAAAGAAATAAAATGAACAAGGAGATCTGTGGCACTTTTAAAGACTAACAAATTTATTTATCACATGAGCTTTCATGAGAGAAAATCCCACTTCATCAGATGTAGAAGCCAGTAGGAAAAACTGCAAGAAGAAAATTAGACTAGTTAATCTTCACCTACTCAAAATATATTACAGATCTTCAAAATATACCTACTAATATTCAAACTTCAGAAATATGACTGCTACTACTTTTCTTGTAAGGAATTTACAATACATATTGTAATTTTTGAATTATGAATAAATTATATTAAATATATCTTATGCTAAAGTCACACACAAATCCCACATTATTTTAAGCTTCCTGCACTACTGCTTTCCTGCTGTCCGCTCATTTTGGCTTCTGTACTCCCTACATGTTCTATATTGAGAGATGAAAGATGCAGTAGACTTGAAATGCTGCAGATTTAAAAAGAATACATTTAAAGTATAGTAACAACTAAGGAGTAATTACTTTTATAATGTCCATGTGGGGCACTTCCCCTTTTCCCTTGTGAATTCAATGAGAAGAGCAAGTTTAGCATCACCTATATATGTGCACTCATTGTGCTGTGATGTATTGCCCAGACATTGTTCTTCACTGAAAAGGGAGAAGAAATATATTACTAAATGTATGCTTCAATTTACTAGAGGCATTGAAAATAGCATATGCTGTTGAAATTGCCTGGAAAATTTAGGTATGCTAAATGAAGATGCTGATGGCAATCATTTGCGAATGAGTAGGATTTTCTCCCTGGAATCTCAGCAGTGGGTCTGCAGGTGGCTCCAAAGTTTAACCCTAGCTTGATATGTCTTCTTACAATAAGTACAGGTGTTTCCAGGAAGAATAGGCATAGGACAGGTGTTAAAAGCTCCAATGAGCTTTTTGCCTGTTCCTCTTTTCCTCTTCTACTTGTCGATGAGCTGTGGTCTTTGCATTATTTCTTTTTTAACTGTAGGCAGTAAGAATACACCATTTTTAAAAGCACACAGCAGATTTGCTCCTCTTTTTTTTTTTTCATTGTCACTGCTTTATGGTGCCCTTTCTGTTGGTGTGAAAAGCTATTTTATACATACCAGCACCATACATCAAACTGAAGTATTTCTCTTTGACTCACTGTTATGCCACTGCATAAAAAGGTGTTCCTTTGTTCACTGTCATGCCACTAAAATTTTTCAGCAGTAGTGCCTCCATAAAGGGAATAAAATCTTCTTGTTTTCCCACTAACCTGTGACTCTAAAAGCCTCTCTGTGCCAAATGGTGGAGGGTCCAGCTTACTGTAATTCCCACTGGTTATGCCATTCACCATCCCCCACATACTGTTATCCTAATGTGTACCTAAAAGCATCATGTGAGGTGCCACAGGTAAACTGTATGGGTTGTGTACAAAGAGTTACACAGATGTTAGAAATAAGTTCTTAAATGTATTTGGGAGGTAGGGCATGCACCAAGTCTGACAAGAAACGTGGGTTTACCTATCTCACTGGATTGATTAAAAGCAGATAACAAAACAGGAAATTTATGTATAAAATAAACAGAGCCATCAAGCTAACAAGTGGTGGAGGAGACAACTGAGTACATAGATAGGGAACAGAGTCTACATTCCTAGCTCTTGAGGCAGGCAAAATGAACTTTGAAAATATGAATGTAGCCCCCCCCAAAAAATGTCCATGATGTAGGGCACAGGACACTCTGACCCCATGAAACCTGTATCTACTAACCAGGAGGGCAAGTGATGTTGGTAACTTGGTATGAATAAGAAAATTGCTTAAGCAAGAATTGTAACTTACTAAAAGTTTTAGCCACTAGAAAAGCTGTTTAGTTAGTAACTATAGCTGCCTCTTTCTTTTCCATAGTAACACTTCAAATTTCTTGGTTTTTTAATAAGCTTAATATTAGTTTTACTATAAACCATTTCTATATGATTTTAGTGAATTAAAGTGTGATTCATCCTCTAAAGCAGGCGTGGCCAAACTGCGGTTCATGAGTTGTATGCGGCTGTTCAAAGAAAAAGTGCAGCTCGCAGCATGGAAGAGCATGGCAGGGAAGCAGTGTTTCCCTGTGAGCTGCACATGTGCAGCAGCCCTTGCTGACCTGGACACTGGTCACTGCAGGGAGCTGCTTCGGGCTGGGGGAGTTAAAATCTCTCATCTGTTGGGTAGCTCCACAGCCAGAGGAGGGGGGGAGCCAGCACCTCAGAGGAGGGGCAGGGGCTCGGAGCATGGAGTAGCAGCCCCAGCTCAGAGAATGGGGTGGGGGAGGAGCAGTTGGCAGCTCAGGGAAGCAATTGGGGGTGGGATGAGGTCTTAGGTTATGTGTACACGTAGAGGCTTATTTTGAGTTAAGATAATTTGAAATAAGTTATTTTGAAATAAAAGCATTATTTTGAATTAACGAAATAAGCACAAAGCTCAAATCGAAATAGCAAGTCTGAACAGGGGACTTGCTATTTTAAATCAGGAGAAGGGCACCACGGGAGGTGTGGCAACATGGCCCTCTGGCATGTTGCCACCCAATCCCCTGCCACTGGCTCTCCAGGCAGGGGGGCACAGATGGGGAGGCCCCTCGTCCCCGCCGCTTTCCCAGTGGGAGGGAAAGGATCCAGCTGCCCCTCTCCCCGCGGCTTCCCAGGCGGTGGGGGCATGGATCTCTCAGCCTCCTGCTATCCCTCTTTCCTCACGCAGCCTGAACACAGGGGCTTGGGGCTAGGAGCTCGATGGGGCTGGGAGCTGTTTGCGGTGTGTGGCAAGCAGTTCCCAGTCCCTTCAGGCTCTTAGCCCCCTGCTAGCCCCCCCTCATCCTGAACAGGGAGGCTGGGGGGTAGGGGTGGGGAAGCAGCCCAGCCAGGGGTCCTGACTGTCCTGCTGGGCTGCCCCTCTTCACCAGGGCATGCTGAGATCCCTGCCCTCACTGCCCCTAAAGCAAAGCTGGCTCCGCATCATCCACCCCCCTATGCCTCCCCTGCACCTCCCCTCAGCACCCTAGCCAGGGTGCTGATTGGCTCCCTGGCCAGGGTGCTGGGGGGCGGGACTTCTTCCCCGGGTGCCATGCAGGTCATTTGTTATATCGATATAACAGAGCCAGACGGGGTTATTTTGAAACCACAGTTTAGAAATAACCCTCATTTCGATACCAAAGCAGGTTTTATTGTATCAAAATGATTTTCCTTATTTCAAAATAATGGAGCTTCTGATTTCAAAATAAGGAAAACGTCATCTGGACATGACTGTTTTTAAATCGAAACAACCGTTGTTGTTTTGATTTAAAAGCCTCGTGTGGATACAGCCTTTAGGCCAGAAAGGAACTTCAGGGAATGGAGTCAATGAGGGAAGTGACTGAGGGGATCAGGGAGGAGACAAGCTGTAAAGGACTTAAAGACTAACAAATTATAGTTAGTTTCTGTTTCATAAATTTAACTTTGGATTTTATTTTGCTTTGCTTTATTTAGTTTTGTGTACTTTGTATTTTTTATTTATTTATTTTTCTTTTGGTCTGGTTGGTTTGGGTGGGTCTGTTCATTTGTTTTTGTATTTACCTTATACCACATGCTATGGCAGTCTCAGTCCTGTCCACAGCACTTTACAAACTTAGGGGCACCTCATGCACTCACTTTAGAAGCATGGTAGTCAGGAAAACAAGTTAAAAAGGCTTCCATTTTATCAGAGGGAGAAGGAGTAAGCCCATGACAAATCCTATTCCTTCTTGCCAACTCTACAGAAACCTTTATTTCAAGCTCTGGACAGTTAAACAAGGAGTTTTGTGGCACTTTTAAAGACTAACACATTTATTTATCACATTTCTCCCATGAAAGCTCATGTGATAGATAAATGTTAGTTTTTTAAAAGTGCCACAGGACTCCTTGGCTATGTCCACACATACATCATTATTTCGGAATAAGTTATTTTGAAATAAGTCCTTATTTCAAAATAAGTTCATTCGAATTAAGACAATGTTAATTCGAATGAAGGGAAAGCCTGCTTTCAAAAAAGCTGTTATTTCGAAATGGTTATTTCTAAATAGGGCTGTTTGGATGTGGTGTTTTGAAACAATGGTGGTGTTTCGAAACAACACGTCCAAACGTCGTTATTTCAAAAATAACCATTTTGAAATAACAGCCATTTTGAAATGAATGGGGATTAAGCTGTTTTGAAATGACAGTTCTTATTTTGAAATGACAGAGCCAATGAGCAGGGGCCCAGCACCAGGTTGGGGAACCAGGAGGAAATTTGCTCAGCTGCATCCAAAAGTTGCTAAGCTGCATCATCACCTTAGAGGGAACATTGCAGGGAAGGAGGACAAGTGAGCAATGGTCAGGGAAAGCAGAGAAGCAGCGGTATGGTAAGAGATGGCAAGGAAGCACAGCATGGTCAGGGCCTGCAGGGAAGCTGCGCTATAGTAGGGGATGTGGAGATAGTGGGGAAAAGTACGGTATGGTCGAGGAGAACAGAGTAGCAGCAGTGTGATAAGAGATGGCAGGGACATGGCAATGGATGGTGGGGGGGATGTGTGGCATAGCTGGGGAAGCTCTAGCATGTTTAGATTTTCTCATAGGCCCTAATGCAGTTTATGCATTGTTAAAATAAAATCATGTTTTACAAGTCCTAAATATGATGCGGAATACTAAGAAACAAAAATACAAAGGAGAAAAGTTTAAAACTGAACGTAGATTACTTTCGATTCTTGGCACAACGTACTGCTGTGAAGCATTGTATTCCACAGTGAAATTTGTTAAATCAAAACATTGTTCAGTACCTGGAGATCAGCACCTGAGAGGGCTTTTACATACTCCATTGACAAGTTAATGCCCAGATTTTAAAAAACTTGCCTCTAGCCTGCAGTATTTTACATCCAGCAACAGCTAAGTTTTTACTGTATAGGCCTAGTTTTCATGGTAATCTTACATAATTATTAGAATCTGACGTTAGTAGCATCAATATTTGCCATGTTTTTATGATAAAATTAAATGAATTTTAAGCTTAGTAATTTTGGAGTAGGTAAAAGTATGTGGTTATTTGCATCGGTGCAGCTCTCGAAGGTTTAATAATTGACTTGTGCACCTCTTGAGTTCCATAAGTTTGGCCCCCCCTGCTCTAAAGTAACAGGTTGGTGTGTGCACTCTCTTTGGAGACACAAAACTTGAGTGTCTAGTGAGAGGGACTGGATTCCCATGAGAACTGGGATTCACTGATTTTTACCTAGAAGCAAGGTTTGATTGGCAGGGTTATGAGGTATTTCCAGGTGAAGCAGTCAGACTGGTGTGGCTTGGAGCTGCCATACAGTCTAATCTTCAGCAAAGCTTGTTCCTGCCAAGTCAGTGGGGTAACAGCGTGGCCCATGGTTTTGGGTGTCTGAGCAGAATGTCACAACACTGTATGAGAAATGTTTTAGCCTCTTACAGAATTGTTGAGGTAATCCAAAACACGATAACAGAAATTAAACTGCGGGAACAAACAACTGGAATGTAACCATAAGAAAGAAGACATCAAACATTAAAAATAACAAATATTAAACTTAGCATTATTTTTCAACCAGTTCTGCTGATGATCTTTAAAGCTATGAATAATAGTGTTGTACAGTCTAGTACAAGGTTAAAAAAAAGAGAAAAAGACCTCTTTTCCACAAAAATGTTTCAAATAAAAATATTTTTAAAAAATCATTTTTTTTCCTCATGGTCCATCTAACCCAGAATCCTGTGGTCTGAACATGGCCAATGCCAGATGCTTCAGAAAGAACAAATGCCACACCATCCAACCCCAGGTTCTAGCAGAGGTTTAGAAACTGCCAAAACATGGGGTTGTGTCCCTGATCATCTTGACTAATACCGATGGACCTATCCTCCAGGAACTTAGCTTTTTTGAACCCAGTTACATTTTTGGCCTTCACAATATCGCCCGGCAACAAGCTCCACACACTAACTGCATTGTGTAAAGAAGTACTTCCTTTTGTTTCTTTTACACCTGTTGCCTATTAATTTCATTAAGTGACCCCTGGTTCTTGTCTTTATGTGAAGGGGTAAACAACACTTCTTTTTCTCCCATGATTCATTATTTTATAATCCTGTATCATATCTCCCCTGTTAGCCATCTTTTTTTTTTTAAATTAACAATTCTAGTCATCATAATCTCTTCTCATTTGGAGGTTGTTCCATACTCCAATAATTTTTGTTGCCCCTTTCTGTAAGATTAGATTCAGAAAACAATCTTTTATGAGATGGGGTGACTGGAACTGTACACTATATTCAAGGTGTGGGCATACCATGTGTTTATATAGTGGCATTATGATATTTTCTGTTGTCTTATCTTTCCTAATGGTTCCTAATAGTCTGTTGTCTTTTTTTTTTTTATGACGCTGCTGCTGCTTTGCATTGAACAGATGTTTTCAGAGAACTATCCATAATGACTACAAGATTCTTCTTGAGTCATAACAGCCAATTTAATCATCCACATTTTGTGTGTATAGTTGGGATTTTGTTGTTCAATATACATTGCTTTTATTTATCAAAAGTTATTACATTTTGACACTGAGCATTGGATTATAATCTCAGTTGCTCCCGTACTGTAAACTGTAAATCTGAACAAATATAATGAATATGATAGAAACACGAGCATTCAAGTATAACAAAAAGTGAGAACATGTGACAAAAACACTCTTGCCTCAAGAGACAGGTACTTGGGAAGCTTGGTTTATATGAGTCGCTATTTCTGGCTTTCAGTGTGAGAATTTTACTAATCATACAGAACTGTTCTGTAACCTTGAAAGATGAAAGCATTGTTTAAGTAAATTAGTGCTATCTCCCAAGAAATAATTGCATTAAAGAGGCTGTGATTTAGTTTTTCCTTTTAACTCAACCTGAAACAAAATAATCACAAAAAGAGCCAGAAACCTGAAAGAGCTGCAAAAGACAGTGAGCTAATAATAGCTCAAAGTATGCCTCTAAAATTAATATGAGAGGCTGCAATTCATGAAGGTTTGGCTTTGGCACCCTTAAAGTATCAGCAAACTTGCTATATATTCCATTTATATTACATTTCCATGTGTAGAAGTATATGTGTTTACTATTCATTGGTGTGATTCATAATTGTCATTGATACATCTAAGTACAGTTTTAATATGACATTTAGTAAGCAAGGCCTATAAATCGGGGAAGTGTAAATTTTAAAATAATGTATACATAATGATTGCAGGAAACTAAGCTGACTTCGTATCTTGATGGTCACTATATTTGCCTATTCTAAACTTTTGCTGACTATTGTATTAAATAATAATTTGTACTTGTATAGTAGTATCTCTTTTATGAGAGGAGCTGAATGTGTTATCCAGTTTAAACATTGAAAATGTAGGCATATATCGGCATCAGCTTAAAATTAAGTGACAGAGATAAAGTGGCAGAGACATAAACAGAACCCAGCTTCCAGTTCCCTACTTTGATCACTGCACATACTACCTCCTGTCTGAATGTGACTTCTAAACAGCTTTCTTTTGTTACTTAAAGAAGGCAAACAAGTTCACAGCTTAAACTCTGCAGCATGACTTGAACACGGATGTGAAAAATACAGGCATTGGAGAAAGATTACTTTTCTTAGAATAAATAGTTCCAGAGGGGAAGCCATGTCAATCTAGTTCAGCGAAACAAAGAAGGAGTCTAGTAGCACTTTTGAAGACTAACAAATTTATTTATCACATGGGATTTTCTCTCACGAAAGCTCACTTCATCAGATGCTTGAAGATGGAGAACTACTGATGAATGGGAGGAAAATAAATGAAGGGACGTGTAAGTCACAGAGTCAGGTCAGATGGTTGCAGAAAATCTCTAGGAACTGGGGTAATCATGAAAGCATGTTTGAAAGTGTGCATGGGGTATATTTTGGTTTTGACTAGAGATTCTAGGCCAAACTGGAAAGAGCACTACCATTTCTATGCAAAATGAATATTACACAAATGTATTAGCTATTTCTCTTCTCAGGAGAACTCTCAAACTTGATTTAGGTATGAGATGAATCTGAGGTATCAACAAATAGTACTGAAACTTTATTTTCTATTGGTGAAAGTGACCAAATTTAGAGGAAGGGAAAGAAAACACATAATTCATTTGAGATTACAACACAGCTCTGATGCTGCACCCATGTTAATGTTCATAGAAATCTCTTTGTGGCTAGCAAATGAGAGAATTGACAATTCCATCTATTTCTTAAGGCCATGTCTACACTTAGAAGGTTAGTTCAAATTAACTTGATTCAAACTAATTAATTTGAACTAATAATGATTAGACTTAATTAAGTTAATTCAAGCTAACATGGCCCCACTGGAAACCCAAGTCGAACTAGCATGTCCTTGGACAGGACTTGCTAGTTTGAATTAGGAGAGGGGCACCATGGGAGGTGTGGCAAGGTGGCCCCTAAGAAGGGCCATGTCCCCACCTAATATGTACAAAGAGGAAGGCAACCTGGGAGGAAGAAGGTAAAAAAGAATTAATTCAAATTAATGATTAGTTCAAATTAACACGGCTACATTGGGTTAATTTGAACTAATAAATTCCAATTAACCCTTCCTTTGAAGTTAAGCCAGGTTTTATAACTTCAAAATAAGCTTTCATTAGTTTGAATTAAGGACTTCCTTAGTTCGAAGTAATGAAAGCCAGTGTAGTCACGCATTAATTTAATTCTAAGTAATCCTCATTAATTCAAATTAAATTGTAAGTGTAGACATAGCCTACGTGATACAGTTGCCAAAGTCAGAAAAAGGATACATGTCTAGCCAAAGTGAATGTGTGATGCCAACAACAGAGTCCCACCTGTTCTGAGTACTTCTTCAAATCAATAGAACATCTAGACTCTTTTCATAAATAACCTTCCATTTAAAAAGGGGGTAAGCCACCTCACAGTTTATGCGTGGGCAAATCTCCAGCCTAAACTTTTTTTTCATAAATAAACCTTACATTTAAAACTGGGGTGGGGGTAAGCTACCTCGCAATCTATGTTCAGGCAGCTCTGCAGCCTTGTCAATGGAGATGACAACTGATGCTTGGTGCGAGGCCAACTATGGTGGAATCATTGGTGAGTGACAAGGCTTCATTCCTTTGGAAGTCATTTAGATACATCAGGAGAGATTCCTCTGCACTGAGTTCCTTTGACTATTGTGCCTAACTTAATGGATTAATAGATCCTAAGGGCAGAAGGGATCACAGTTATCCTCTAGTCTGACCTTCTCCATAATATAGGACATAGAATTTTCTCCCAAATTAATTCCTATTTGAATTAGAGCATATCTCTTAGGAAACACCCAACCTTGATTTATGGGCATGTAATAGAGAAATATTGCATCATCATAATGCATTATGAAGCATGTGCCCTCCCCTTGGAAACTGCAGTGATTAGGAAGATTAATAGAATTGTAGACATTTAAAACCAGCTGGTACGATAATGATTATTTAATCTGACCTCCTGGTTGACTCAGATCAGAAAATTTCACCAAGTGATTATTGCATTAAATTTATAATTTTGTGCTGAGCTAAAACACATAATTTGGAAAGATACCCAGGCCATATTTATATGTACAGCACTGTGGCAGCACAGCTATATCAATACAGCTGCACCTCTGCAGCACATCTGGTGATGGAACTCTCCCACTGGTATTAAAAAAACAGTACTGCGAGCCACATAAGCTATATTGGCTGTGCACCTAAAGAGTCATGTCAATGTAATTTACATTGCTCGGGGGGTGCAATATTCACACCTCCTGAATAACATAAATTTTGAGACAAAAGCAGTAGTGTAGACATAGCCTCAGTCTTTCAGCAGGAATTGAGCACTTGGCTGGTTAAAATCCAGCTGAAAAATCTCAGCCTTGAAAGTTTGACCTACTCTTTAGAAAATGGGTCAGAAACAAAGTGTGAAACACCCAGGGGTTAAAGTAAGCTTGAATGCCCTGCACCGGTGTTCCTGGGCCCCCTAAAAATAGGTTGGTTAGAGAGACATTTACCCCCTGTTATGTTCACTGTGAAACATTTATAAAAATAAAACAATTTTTCTGTTTTCAGTGTTCCATCTCAATTTGGTAACATTCCCAAATGAAAGAAAGAGAGATGATTTTTGTTGTGTAAAGAACTTGAAGCTTGATGCTTTTGTGCTGTAACTTGATCTGTGTGCATATGTCTATTGGGAAATTTGTCTGTAGCATTGAAGAAGTGGGATTTTCTCCCACAAAAACTCATGCGATAAATAAATTTGTTAGTCTTTAAATGCCGCAGGACTCCTTGCTTCCTTTGTCTGTAGTAAGAAGATAATTGGTGTAGGGCTAAAGTGGACGATTTTGTGATGGACAGGTAGCATGGCACTTGCACCCACCCCCCATGAGCGACCTGACTGTGAACTGATGCTGGGCTTCATGCCCAAAGTACCAGCTGGAGCCAGTCTCATGTGGGAACTGGTGTGTTGCTGTTTTGCAAGGCTTGGCTGGGACGTACTTCTTTTATTGGTTCCTTCAAGCTATCTCAGCCTTGGTCCTAAGCATGTGAAAGGGAAAGTGGGCTTGATCGCCCCACCTTCTCCTAAAATACTATATGTGAGCATAGTTCCTGGGAACTGGCAGACTTTGCTACAGGACTTGGAATCAAGGTGCCTCGGAAACCTCCTTGGGGTCATCTGCAGCCAGCTGCTGAAGGGATGTAAGTTTTCACCATTGTACGTATATCTATCTTTGCTGGAAGCTAGGGCTAAACACCCTAGCTTTAATAAACATCTTATATTTATCCAACTGGTGTCATGGACTGTGTCTGGTGAATCCTCATGGAGTAACAGTTGGATAGGTAAAGTGGCAAATAGTCACATTAGCAAAACAAATAAGGAGGCCTGTGGAACTTTAAAGTCACATTAGCATTTGCTTTGCTAAATAGTTCTTAAGTCTGTTCTGATTTTCATTTTTACATAAATAAATGAATGAATTGATTATCCAGTGAACACTAGAGAAACTTGTATCTAAAAGCTTGTCTATATACAATAGTAACGTACTATGGGGATGTGATTTCTAAAGAATCAAAGTGTGTTGTGCATGTAGATCCTGGATGTACACTTAAATTTCATTCTTTTGGCTGATTCTTACATACGTGGTCTCTGAGACCAAAGAGACAAAACTGGATAAAGAAGTGACTCTGATTGATGGATGTGCTTGTTCTAAGAGCAAGCTTTTACAAACTATGACCATTGAAAAACCACTTTGTGGCATGTGAAGTTCAGTTTACCTCCTAGAGCCCTTGCTGGAATTGAAGTGATCCCTACTGTACTTACTAGCATGGATTAGAGTCTGTATTGTTTTTAATATTTTCTCTGTAATGCTTTCATGCTATGAATAAACGTGCTTGCTTAGAAAGAGCTCTGTGGTACCTTAGCTATGGCTCTAATGCTGACTAAAGTCTCTGAGCAGAAGACAGAATAGGCCTGTTAGGCAGTGTGTCTTGCTAAAGTGATCCATAGTGTAAGGAAAGGATTAGTGTAGCCTGGAAAAACTCTAATCAGAAGCAATGTTCCTTCTAAGCTGATGATGTAACTGAGCAAGTTATGGATGCACTTGGAGAGCCAATAGGCAGCAGGAGCGGGGGACCGGGGGACTGGCAGGGAACTTGCCCAGCTGCATCCATAACTTGCCAAACTGCATCATCAGCTTAGAGGGAACATTGAAGGGGCCCCTATGGGGGTGTGGTTTGGAGACGGTCGGGCAGCCTACAGCTCAGCATGGGCATGGGGGGTGTGAAGAAGGGTTGGGATGGTGGGATGGGGAGGTGTGGAGGGGGTTGGGGGGCTGAAGGGGGTGGAGAGAAGATGGGAGGGCTGGGGTGGGGACATGGGGGCAGGGAGCTGAGGGAATGGGGATTTGGGGCTGAGGAAGACATAGGGAAAGAGGGGTCTGATGGGATAGGTGTTTTGGGGGCAGTAGCTGGGGTACGGGGTCAGTAGCTGGGGGGGGAGCAGGCATGGGGGGGCAGTAGCTGGGGTATGTGAAGAGGGCCTGGATGTGTATTGGGGGGGCTGGAAATTTAGGAGGGCTCCAGGGTCTGCCATATTATACTTTAATCCCTGGAAATACCAGCTCCCCTCTGACAAATTGTATGAATAGCCTGTGAAAAATTACAGCTTGAAAAATGCTTTTGCAGAATAGTTCTAATATATTTTCTCAGGGGTGTTGGAAATGATTGGAGAATGAAAGTGTTATCGCTTTGTTTTCTTGTGCATGTAAAATTGTCGAAGCGGAGGGCTCTTCTTTTCACAACAGTGAATAATGTAAATAATTAGTACTGCTACATTCAAGTAAAAGTATTTTTGAAGCTGGGGAATAGACATTGCAATTTCCTGTACCAAGAGTCCTCTTTAATTGTAAAGATATAGAGTTAAACGTACATTTCAAACCACTTTGTGTGCCATTAAAACAGCTGAAATGATTAAGGACGCCAACATAAAGCCTCAAACTCAGGCATTCGAGGTTTCCAAAATAAATTCAGACAATAAATTAATTTAAGTAAGAGAAACCTTATTTTTGGATATTGAGAAAATTTGTATGAGAAAACCACTTCTAAATGAATCATTAACTATATTGATATTTATTTGTTTCAAGTAGGGCTCACAATGTGCAGCAACTATACAAACATAAATTGACATGGTGTCTGTCCCTTAAAGCTTGTAATCTACGAATTAGATTCTCCCACCCTTACTCATGTTTAGCAGTTTCTTATTCCACAATCAATCCCACTAAAAATAATGAGAATATTTCTAGAATAAGATACTGCCTAACAAAGATATTGCAAACTGGCCCTAAATAATAGACAATGTATGTAGAGAATGGGGATGGTGTGGAAATTAAACAACCCAGGTAGTAACTGAAAATAGAATAAATCTTTTTTATCTGTGGAAACTTCCAGGCATGAATCAGAATGGACATGTGCAACCATCATGGTTAAATTTGTACGGGAGGAGCAGAGTGCACAGAAATCTTGGCAATGTGTATGTTGTTTCTGGTCACTCTCCAAACAAGGAGAAGGTCAGATGGAAGTGAATGTGAAGCTAATTTACCTTGCCTAGTCCTCCCCAAACTGCCCCCCCCCCGGCCAAAAAATATTTCTCCTGAGGAATTATTCATGGAAGAAATGGGAACACATGTCACACACACAGAGATTCATATAGCACATGATGTGGGGGAGAAAAATTAAAAAACAAACAAATATACTGAAGACCTTAAAGTGCAAGCAAAGAAAATTAAATAGTAAGACTGAAGACAAATGGAGTATACTTTGAATCACCATGTACTGGCACATATAGTAAATAGAAATACCAAAGTGTTTAAGAGCATAACAACCATGTCCAAGGGTTAGCAACCTTAGTCAGGCCCCATGCAACCTCACCCTTCAACCCTTGGCAGGTGCTGGTGGCAGGACCACCGAGCACAAGAGGCAGGGCCAGCAGTGGAAAGAGCAGCCATGTGTGCGGTGGCTCTTGTAGCTCTAGGTCCCATGGCGGGGTGGGGCCAGCAGGGAAGAAGAGCTACTGCATGCATGACAGCTCTTGTGGCCCTAGGCCCCACTGTGGAGAATGTCAGCAGGAGGGAGCAGTTGTATAGCTGCAGGGCCAGGAGCCCTGTGTGCCACTCAGAATGGGCATGTGTTAGGGGATCGTGGGCCCCTGTTCAAGTTCATCACAAGCAAGTCACTGCTTTTCACACATGACTACCCAAATTACACCCTAGTCAAATGTCGTTGGAATCATTTGCATCACCTGTGTCTTACTCATTGGGATCCCATTGTTCTAGTAAGATCATCTACACCCATGTCAAACAGGTTGTTTCCCATTGGCAAATTCTGATCCAAAGAAAATGGGTCTCTGCATGGCAAAATTATGAAACATGGAATTCATAACCAGCAGCTGGTACACTTAATTAGTCATTGGCTATAAACAAACATGTCTCTTTTTAAGGCCGCCAAAGTCAGTCACTAACATTTATTAGTCCTTCTGCATGCTAAACTGAATGCTACTTCAGAATCACTTTGGATGCAGTTGGGGTATTGGGATTGTAAACTTCCTGGGCATAGGGGCTTTGTCTTCAAAGCATTCAGCACATTGTTTGTGCTCTATAAATCATCACTGGCAATCATTCATGAACTAGTAAGATTGTCTTCCAGTAGTGGATAAGCAGGAGGCTTTATAGCCCAATCCTAGATCCAAAAGTCTTGTCACAATAAGGATAGGTGTTTCCAAGAGGGAGAAGCACACAGAGGCAGACCAGTGGGCCTCAGAGTGCCTGGGCCTACCCAAGAGTGGCTCACCCCCCAACCAGAGCACCAGCACTGGGGGTGGGGGCCTGGAGTCAAAGGCAGGCCATGGTCTGACTGGTCGGTCCCAGGATGGTGTGGCCAATTGGAATGCTCAGTGCGGGCTCCAGTACAGCCCAAAAGGCTGTGCTGGAGGCCATACTGCATGCATGAAAGTTGGCTCCGCCACTCCCAAGGGCCGACCAGCCAGGCACTGGCTGGCTCACTGTATCCCCAGCGTGTACTGGCTGCCCCAGGGACAGGGCGAGAACTTAGAGCCTGGCCTCTGGGCCAGCCTGCCCTGCTCCTCTCCCCAGTGCCTGCAGGATGGAGGGCCCAAACACTGTGGTAGGCCCCTGGGCATGAGCGCCATTGGCCCATGCGCTAATCCACAGCAGAAGGCGCAAGATAGGCATTGACCGTTCTGATTTTTCCTTCTGTTTCTTTTTCCCCTTTTACCTGTCAGTGAGCTGTTTCAAAGTGTTGGGATCCCTCCCACAGAGTCTCCCTCCATTTTGGATGGTCCTGAGCAAAGGTCTCCCAAGCACTAATGTCAGTGTTTGTATTTCAAGGAGTATTTGCCTTCAAGGTGGCTTTGAAGCACTTTCTTTGCCCTCCATGACTTTGCTGACCCCACCCTTTTAGCTGTAAGAAAAGGATTCAGGTATGCAAACAACAGTCAGGTATGCAAACAAATGACCTATCCAGAAAAGGTGGTTTTGGATAATCATGGTCTGAATGCTGCTAGAATTTGTTTTCAGCCAAGATGTTGATATTTGTATGTCTATCTTCCCAGCTAATCGAACGGATCTTGTGAAGGTACTGTTGGTATTTTTCCAAGTTTTTGAGATGTCTTCTGTGTATGGTCCCAGTTTCTGACCCATTGAGCACAACTGGGCTACCAATGGCATGGCAGACCAGGAGCTTCTTTTGTTAGTCTTTAAAAGTGCCACAGGACTCCCTGTGAGTTTACAAGGTAGCCACATTGGCTATGCCTATGTCAGCCAAACTTAGTTCGGACTTAATAGTACAAACTAAGGAGTTTGAGCTAAGCTCAAACTAACCACAAGTTCTAGTTCAAACTGATGTTTAGTTTGAACTTGAATACATGGTTGGTTTGAACTAACCAACTTAGTTCAAACTTCTTAAGTTTGAACTAAGTATGAATCTGGGTCTTGGCCTAATGTAGTTCAAACTAACTTTCGAACTAAGGCCATTAGTCTGGACTAAGTTTTGGTACTAGCTAGTTAGGACTAAGCTTTCTTTAGTTCAAACTAAGAAATTTCTTGGTGTGAACTAGGGGAAGCATAGTGTGTCCATGGGCTAAATTAGTCTGGACTAAGCCTCCTTAGTCCAGACTAATTTGCCACTGTAGACATACCCATTGTGTTTCAACAAAGATGCATGGTTTAAGAAGACTCTCTTGTTCAGACATCTAAAAGCTGAGCTCACACATTTCAAGTGGTATAGTGTTTCTATGTTGATTTCTGCATTTGATAAAAGATTGCTTATAAGATAAGTGAGATGATTCAGATTTTCTAGCATTTCTCTGTTGATGTGAATAGAGGGATGATTTATTTGTCCAATTGAAGCAGGTTGATAAATGGCTTGTGTTTGCCTGATGTTTAAAGTTAGGTCAGTACTCTCATAGGCTTTTGAAAATGCATTGAAATGCATTTGCACAATGCATGCATTGGGAAGAGCTACCTACTGAGGATAGCTATGTCACTTTCAATAACAGAACATATACAGAATGGAATCTGGGAACTTGCTATTCAACTAAAATACATTAGCAACAAAATAAATAGAGTACCTGGCCTGTATTATCACATCACCATCACTGTGGGTATAAGTATGTTAAAGAACTCAGTGCTGGCACTGAAAATTGTCTTGAGTTTCTGTTGTTTGAAAGGAATTCTGGGGAAGTGTGTGAACTCCCTCCAGTATTTTAACAGTGTGCATCAAAATCTGGTAAGTGTTCGAATCGTAGATGACTGTGACATAATCTCTACACCTCAGTGGACAGACATCAATATTAGTCTCTATAGACAAAGGTGAGTCTAATGTTGATTGAAGCACTTCTCTAGATCAAGTGACAGTAAATCACAAATATCCAGGATTGCACTTCTCTCCAGCTTGCTGGTAAAATACTGTTCATCTGCCATACTCAGTGCTGGGATGCACGGCTGATAGATGTGTGTTCCACCTCCCTAAAAGAGTCGTGTCCCCTTCATCACTAAACAGCCGAAAATGTCAACAGTAAGAATTCCTCAAGTAGTCTTCTCTGATTTTGAGTGAGTATCCAGAAACAGTCAGCTACAAATGAATGCATGTAAGTGACAAATCATGGACCTTTGGGTCCATCATTTGCATTCTGCATAGCTTGTGGCAGGATTCCTGGGTGATAGGAAAAAAAAAAATATAAAGGTAGCAGCAGATGTTGACTAGAGAACTTCCACTCTTGCTTTGCTGGTTTCACTGACTCTCAGCTGGATTCTTTGATGTCCTATGGCCACTTTTCACTAACTATGAAACACAAAGTGACTGTAAATTAGACTGAGATTCCCAGTGGAGAATATCCATTGTGTAGGTGGAATAGCTTTTGGATACAGCTGGCAAAGATAGCATTGTGACCTCCTATGCCAACCATCCTTGCTCCCTCCTGGTGTAAGAGGAAAGAGGGGGCATCTTGGGGGAAGTTCAGGGTGGAGTGGATGTCATAGTTATGATCAGTCCTCTGTTGGTGTATGGGACTTTCTGCCAACTGCATCTGCTGTGTTAATTAGATCAGAACAGAACCCCTCCTGCTCAAACTTATACAAGAGGTGGGTGTCCCTGAATCAGGGACCTGCAGGCAGCTGCCACTGTTCACTCTGGCTGGACTGAGCATAATGTTGACTTAGTGAACTGGGGAGTCCATTTTAGGGTCAGTGAAACCACCAAAGCAGAAAGTGAGAAGTGTCCCTGTGGTTAGGGCACTGGTTCAGAATGCAGTGAAATTCCATACTCTGTCACAGACTTCCTGTGTGGCCTAGTCTCTTTGTACTTAATTTTTTTCACCTATAAAATGAGAATAGTAGCCCTTCCCTGCAGGACTGTTATGAGGATAAATATATTACAGACTATGAGGTACTATGGTAATCAGGGACATACAATTACTAGAAATACAGTCAGGACCATTATTTCATATAAAGTTCAACATTCTAATTTACTGACTGTTGTTTGTCTGTGACACTGAAACAGAAAGAACACACTTCTGACTTCTCCTAAAACACAGTGGTAAATAGAACAGATGCCAATTATGCTGCAAAGATGTGACATAAATAAAAACAAATTTATTTTCCATGCTGATTGCAGAGGTAGGGTTTGAAGCATACAGGGAAAAACCAAGGATGCAGTATTTGAAATATTATTAAACTAAAGCTATAAATAATGCATAAGTTGTATTGTGCATATTCATTGCACTATCTGTACTTCAGAATGTCTGAGTTTTTTAAACAATTCATAATAGTTTCACACTGACACAGCTCACCAACTGCAAAAGGCTCAGACTAGTATGGATTTTATCAAAGAAAGCAAGCAATTGCAAGGGAGATATTTCATTTTGCCTGTCCAGAGCAATATATGTGGACTTAGCTGGAACACAATTGAGAGCATGCTGAAGTGCTGCTTTAAATACATTTAGTAACCTGGTCAATCTGCATTATTCACAGTACCAGAAAAATATGAGTTGGATAGTTAGTATTAGGTCTGTAGGGAAGATTGGCCTAGAAACAGAATCCATTGAAATCCTGGATGACTATGCCTATTTGCAAATGTAAACATCCATCCAAAACCCTTTTTCTCTACACAGGCATTCCTTTCATTTTAACCTCCATTTTACAGAATACTTCCAACAGGACTCCCTATGATGTATTTGAATGTACTGAACAGACTGTTTGAATCTGTGAATTTGCAGTTATAGTTCTTAAGTGGTTGCTCATGTTAACTCTGTTGTTAGTGGTCACCATGTTTCTTTCTTTCTTTTGCATTGAAAGACAGTCAGGCATCATGGCTACAGCCTAGTGCATGTGCCTGTGTTTCTAATCAGGGGTTTGTACCATATCTACCATAACATAAACAGTGATGAAGATTTCAAGAATTTCCTCTGTATTCAGAGTAGAAAAAAACAAGCTACCGCATTTTGTTTTCAGCCTGGGTCAAGGAGAGACGAGAGGAAGAGGGCAACCACTACATATGTGAGTACCTAAGGGTGTGTTCACACATAAGTTTTAAATTGAAATAACTGGTTATTTCGATTTTAAAAAGCTTTGGTCCACACAACATTTTCTTGTTTTGAAATGACGAGCTCCATCATATCAAAACAAGAAAAGTTAGATTGATTCAATAAAACCTCATTTAAAATTGAAATAACGCGTGGATCGCAACCATTATATCGAAATAACACAGCGTGGATGTGTTATTTCAATTTAACGGCTGTTTCAATTTAACATTTTTGCCCTTCTCCTTCCCAGGGTGCCTTTCTCTATTCATATATTGGACGGAGCATATCCCTTCTAGGGACCCATCTTGCCACACCTCCCATGGTGCCCCTCTCCTAAATCAAACTAGCAAGCCCTGTCCCTGGACGTGCTAGTTCGATTTGACTTTCTAGTGTGGACCAGTTAAATCAATTTAGCTTAAATCTATTTAATGATTTTTATAGCAACTTTAAGTTAAATTGATTTAACTGTCTGTGTGTGGACACAGCCTTAGTGAACTAATAGCAGGTTATATAGGAGAAATGGAGCCTTCAACCATGCCTTGGAGGACTGGTCCACATAGAGAAAGTAGCTTGAGCAGTTTTTTGAAGTAAATGAGATTGGCCCAGAAAATAGGAGTATTACTGAGTATGATGAGTGAAAAACCACAGTTTAGGACACAATCTGATCTTTCCAGGGAAGTCAGCTAGGAAAACCTTTAAAGAGAGAATGCAAATTGTTCAAGAATACTTGACAACCAGACCTCTGAAGGTTCTGATTTCATAAGTCAAATCAACTTCAGTGAGAATCTGTTTCCTCCTTTGTGACGGAGTTAAAAAGGTTTTCAGAATCCTGCTTTTAAGATGGACTTAACTAGGCACTAAAAGAAACAGATTAATATGTGGACTGCTTCATGAAAGCATAAAGAAGAGGCTCTTAACTGAAGAAAATCTTTAAAAGCACAGAAATAGAAGTAGCAATGCAGACTGCTGCTACAGATACCATGGAATTGCCTACTGGAGCTAAAACAGAAGTAGGGATGAATAAACCATCTGTATGTAGTCCAAGACAAGAGACGGTCCACTTAGCAGGCAGGTACATTACTGGTATGGAGTGTTCCATGCTTTTTGTGATTGCTGGATTAAAGATGCATATTGTAGAACCTACAATAGAAAGAGCATTTCTAAACAGTTTGTCACATTAAAAGAAAGGAGAAAGAGACCAAATCAGGATGTACAAAAAGTAACATTGATGCAGAGGGGCAGTAGTGACAAGTCAGCAATTTGATTGACCTTTGAGATGTTTGCAAAGATGCTCAAAATGGAGCTGAACCAAGGCTCTGTAAGGTCTACTATGTCACTGGAAGATGAGAAAAAAATTTAAAATGTTGAAGATAACAATGTCAATAAAAACGTATGGGAGAAAAGATTTGGAGTCATGCAAAGTGAACATGGAGTATAACAATAAGCAATGGTCATTAGACTTCTGTGTCACTGAGGACTGACCCTGCATGGCCATGACAAGTTACATAAGGTGCCTCTAGACTGGAAATCTATAAAGATGTTGCAGTCACTTTGATCAGACCCAACTAAAACAGTGGAGCTGCAGCTGGGAAAGGATTCTAAGTCAAGTACTGAGGGTTTTAAAGGAGGGAGATAGGAATGCTAAAACACATGATGAAATAATCTAGCAGAGAAGGCTCACCCCAAATTTCACAAAGCTCTACTTGCCCCTTACAGTAGTACTTGAAGGTATATACTGAACTAGAACATCTAGGAAAAGAGAGCATACTTTCAAAAGCAGCCAAGAGAGAATGTGGAAATCCTGTCATTACAGGTTTGGGTTTTTTTACGTAAAAGTGTATGTCTATTTCAAGGTCACCATAAACTGCACTGAAAACTGCTAAAAAAAATTCTCTCTGCCTCAAAGTAAAGCATGTGCGTGTGTGTTACATTGGCAGGGAAACAGTGATTTAGCATTACTGATTTGTCTTAGACACATCTACAGATGAAAATTGAAGAATTGTCTACGGCTTACCTCATAATCAGAGCACAAAAGTGTCTGTACCAGTAAAAAAGGCTAGCTTTTGGTACAGCTTCAGTTTCTGCTATATGGAAACAGGCAATGGACCAAGTTTTGCAAGGTATTCCGAGAACAGCGTTATTTGGATGACACTGCTGGACTTGATGAAGAACATCTGGAAACCCTGAAAAGGATATTAAAATGTCTAGAAGAATATGGGTTACCAGCCAACTGCATAAAATGCAAATGTTTCAAGGATCCGATAGCTTATTGTGAGCACTTTATTGATGCACAAAGTCTACATAAATCTTACTTGGAAGCTCCACAGCCAAAGGATATTTCACAACATAGATTGGGATTTATAACCTACTATAGCTGATTTGTACCAAAGCTGGCAAATTTATTGCATCCGCTGCACTGTTCCTGCAGAGTGGTCAAAACTGGTCACGTTAATATCAAAAAGTATTTCGGGAAGCAAAATTACTGGTCAGACTGTAACCTTCAGGTGGGCTAGTGTTTACCTCAGTTGCCCTTCTCCAGTGCCCAAAAGAAATAAACCCCAACTACCATGGAGAGGCAGCTGGAGACTCAAGATTCAGTCTTCAAGGGGCTCACAGCAAAGATTGTTCAGAGTTAATGAAAACAAAAGCAATGAGATTTAATAAGTATTAAATTTATACGTCCTATGATAAAAACCCAAAATAACTACTACATATTTATAACATAATGTGGCTACCTTATAAACTCACAAAGAGTCCTGTGGCATCTTTAAAGACTAACATATTTATCAGATGAGATTTCTTGGGAGAAAATCCCCTTTTGTCAGACACTTTGGAACTTGTAAACTCACGTTTACCATTCCACAGCCTCCTTTCCGCAACACATATAAACAGAAATGAGATGATTTTAAACAAAGTAGTCCATACAAAAACGCTATGAGATGAAACTTAAGTGTTCCTAGAGTTTAGATGGAGTTCACCTGAATCTCATTTACAGCTTCTGTTCACCAAGTCCCAAAAGATTGAGTTGAAAGAAGCAGCTCCTCCTTTGGTTGCAGGAATCGTCAGTAGAAGTCCATGTAGATGGTGTTTCCTCTGCTGGAACCAGCACCCAGTCAGCTTACTGATTAACCAGCACTCAGTCATATATACATGTGAAGAAACTCTGCTGCAAAATGCTCCAGCACATGGAAAAAACATCTTGCTGTCCACTCCTGGCTCAGCTTCTCTCCCTTACATAGACTGCATGGGCTCTTCTCATGCAGTTGCTGAGGCTGCTGCTCTCATGGCATTTGACCACCATAGCAGCAGAAAACCTTGTGGAGTATGCTCAAAGCTCCTTGTTCTAAAAATTTCTGACTGTGGGCAACTAAATCTGCTCAGTAACAGCAGGCCAATGGGGCCTATTTCCGGTCCCTCATCCACTCACACCTCCAGGCAGAGTTCCTCTGGACGGCATCCACTGGCTCCCTCGACACCTTCCAGGAGCAGTGGGTGCTGGCTGTGGTTCTCTGCTCAGTGTTCCCCTCCAAATCCCTTGTTCTAAACCTGTGACCTCACACCCATCCCTGTTTTTTCCATTAGTTGCCCCTTGTATTCAATTGGACCCAGTCCCAGTCCCACCTCCCCTCAGGCTGGGGGAGGGGTTTTAGCAGTCAGCAGGCTTGCGTCTGCCCACCACCTGGCCTCCAAATAGGAACAGCAGCCCAGTCTCAATAGCATCTTAAAAAGATATCCCTTACTTAGGCATATAGGTTAAAACTCCAGGCAGTGTGCCAACACAGTTTAATCCATCTTTGCCTATCAAGGCAGCATGTGATATTTCCTCACATGCAGTTGGTGCAGTTATGTTGCACACCATGCCAGATAGCAGTGAGAGACCCATAGCATTTGCATCCAGATCTCTCATAGCTGCAGAATGTAATGATGCACACGTAGATAAAGAGATTTCAAGTCTTGTCTGAGGAGTGAAGATATTCAACCAGTACCAGTGTAGGAGGAAACTCTCACCCTTGACACATTCCAAGCCCTTCATCCCAGGAAGGGAGTTTCTATGACAACTGCAGCACGGTGTTGGGATTTCTTTTTCTTAGACAACATTTATATTGACTTTGTTCCATCTTGTTGGTCTGTATTCCCTTTGCTTTCTCACTTTTACCCAGCAGATGGCACAAGGACTATAGGTTAGATTTCAGGCAAGTGGTGTTCATAGGTTTGTCATTTAATCTACTTTTAGTTTTGATTGAAAAATAATGTGGTTGTTTTTTTTTTTGGTTTTTTTTTTTTTTTTAGAACAGATGACCTTAAAACCAGTGCACTAAAGTGGAGAAAACAAGTACAGAAGTAATTCAGAGTGTTCAGACTTCTTGTGTGAGGTATTTTAAGCCCCAGGAATGAATTTGTTTTCAAAAGGTTGGTCCAGTGTAGCATGTACAGTGGCGAACCCACCTTCTGCAAATAAATGCCGTCACAATGATTAAAATGCCACATACAGAAGTTTGACATACAGAAGGTTGTCTGTTCTAAAAAACAAAACAAAAAAAACTTATTTTAGCTGGTTACTTCTGATACTGAATTCAAAACAACTGAAGGATGCACAAAAATAGACCAACTCTCCCACCTGAGCATGCTAATTGAAGGGCAATCTGCAGTGGAAACAGGATTTAATCCACTGAATTTAAGCTTGTTTTTGATTGAGTACCTTTCATTGACTGGGCTGATTGACCAAGAAGCCAAGTGGGATCCCAAATTAGTGCAGGGTTATGAGACCACTCTGAACATGTAAAAATATACTGGCAGCCCTAGTCTGATACCCTTTTACTCACACAAAGTTGAACTTACCATACATCATGGAGGAGTCATGTAGACAATTTGTATTGTTACACCTACACAAATTTCTTTGGGTATAAGCTTTCATGGCTGCTACCCTCTTGATCAAATGGATCCGACAAAGTGGAATGAAAAAAATTTGTTAATCTTTAAGGTGCCACAGGCCTTTTGTTGTTTTTGCTATATAATGACTAACAAGGCTACCTCCCCTGGAACTTAAAGGTAGGTTGGGATGCTAACAGGTACAGTGCATGCCTAAGACAATGCCATTACACACCTGGGAATGGCCATCAGCTCCTTAGGAAAAGTCTGCATATGAATTTAGCAGGATGATTTTTGGGACTGCTCTATCTAGTAGTGGTGGATGCCTATTCCAAAAAGTCAGAAGTGTTTTGAATGAAAGCCATCACAGCTGCACAGACAGTAGAAAAACACAGAAGTTTGCAACAACTGGGCTTCAAGAAGAAGCTGTGAGTAAGAACTGTCCTCAGTTTTGTTCAGAAGTCTTTTTTTGTGGGCCATGAAGACAAATGAAATTAGGCATAGCATCAGTTTCCCTGACACCCAGCCATGAATGGTTCAGATGAAAGGTTCGTGCAAACTTTAAACAAAACCTGTGATCCATGGCACATGAGAATGGGTCATTACAGCAGAAGCTAGCATATTGAAATCCAATACATGCCATGATGACCAAATACCTGCAGTGCGCTTTAGCAGTTGAAATCGCAAGCCATGTTTGGACTTACTAAAGCTGGGTATGTATCTACAAATCAGAAATCATCAAATAAGTCAAGCAATGGTGAGAAGGACCAATGCAACACAGCAGCTATGTGTGACTCAAATGGAGTTGGGTCATGATTATTGGGGACCTGGTATATGGCTTGCAGCAATTGTTAGCACACGCATTTTGGTCTATGCAGTATCAATAGTAATCAATACATTTTGCTGTTGCCACAGAGACCAGCTGAAAGATTGAGGGGTTATTATGGCTGGCAAAAGTAAAATTTAGGAAGCCACCAGTTGTTCTGAAATCAGCACCTCAGCTTGAAGCAACAATCAATAATGTTACACTGGAGAGTCACTGTGCTGCGCAAGCAGTTTTAATGAAGGAAATGTCCAAGTCTGACGTTGCTGCAGACTTGCCGCTTCCTCAGTTCAAAATGTTGGCAGATGGTATCCAGAAAGAAAACAAAAGCCATCTGGAACACTTGACTTGCGATTGTATCTTTTGTTGCCCCCCCCCATTTAGTTTTGAAGATTTAGGCCTGTGATTTCAGGGGCAGAAGATGTGATATATTTTAATGAGCAGAGTGTTAAATCTATCTGAATTTGCAGTTACAATTCTCTAAGCAGTTCCTTATGCTGTCACGCTTGTTGCATAATGGTTACCATGTTTCTTCTGCATTACAAAATAGAGACAGCCTTCATGCCTCTTCCCCTGTGTAGATGTACATCCACCAAGCACAACAGTCCTCCTTCCAGGAACCAGATGATCCCACCACTTGTCATCTGAGCTTTTTTGAGAGATTGCTGTTGTTCAAGTGGTGATACAAGCTATTGGGATGGTGATTTGTGTTAGAACCACTTTGATTTCATAATCTTAAAATTTTTAAAATCAAAAGATTGTGTGGGGTCAGAGTTTCAGTTTGAATATCATGAGCAAATTGAAAGTATTACTGTGTGTGTGTGTGTGTGTGTGTGTGTGTGAACGAATGCAGACACCATGTTCCAAGATATATGCTACATATATCAGAAATTTTTCATACAATGAAAATAAATCTTTAGACATGCCAACTATGCATTACCTTATTCTTCAATTATTTATACTAACCTTATGGTCTTTAGACACTGACAGTGATACTCAGGTAACTACTAAACTGTCCAGAGGTTTCACTGGAGTTGAAACATATAATGATGATGTATTTGTTTTGATGGGGAGGTTTTTCAGGTCATCAACTCTCTGGTTACATGTAATGAGAAACAAAGATTCAGAGTCTGTAACTATCACGTGCTGTAGTCTGGTGGCAGTGGCCTGGAAGCCACCTCATGTCCCTGCTCTAAGTCAGTACTTTAATTTGGGTGTCACCTAGGCCAGTGCCGTAACTAGCAACCCATAGAGTACTAGAGTTAGTCACAGTTTTTCTTTCTTTCTCTTCCTGCACCCAGAAAGCTCTGGATGCAAAAACCTTCCTAAAGCAAAAAATTCAGGCTTCTATCTGAAAACATATATTTTGATACAGTTTGGATTTGTGAAAACATTCAGAAAATTTTGGATTTTGTTCCAACATGGAACAAAAACAATTCAAACCCTCTAAAGTTGCTGCAAAATGGAACTGTCCTACCCTGGACAGTATTAGCAAACACTTTGGAAAATGGTAGTTACCTGAGCATTGAAGGCAGCTGGAGACTCAAGAGGCAGAAGGTTAGTTTTAATCATTATTTAAATACTAGATCATGTGTAGGTAGTGTACCTCCTTCATAAGTCAATGTCACTTCTGGCAGACATAAACTGTTTGTTTTACCGGCAGTACCAAAATCTAGGAATATCTGTGCTGGAGGGTAAATGTCTGGGATTTGTTTGATACACAACATTTTAAAAGAAAAAGAACCTACAGTATTCATATGAGAGAAAAAAAGATTTCCATGTGCAATGGTTATTTTAAACAGGATATTATTCAGCATTAATTTAAATATTCTGAGTCAGATACTGAACTTGATTTTTTTTTTTTTTTTTAATAGGACATATCCTATCAGACTCTCTGGGGTTGAGAGGCATTGTGAATCCTTTTAGAATCAGTGTACAATATTATGTTAAGATTTTAGTTATCTGGATTGGTATTTATGTTGGCTTTATGCGCTTATTGAAACTATTGTGAACTAATATTAGTTTCTAAACAGAGGGATTGTTGTGGTAGATTCTTTTAGTTATATGATTTGATTATGGAAAATTACATTACTTTACAAATACTCCGTGTTTCCTTATGCAGGCAAGTTAATGAATTTACAGCACAAATTGTACAAAGGTCTGTGGGAGTTAGTGAAGGTATTAATACACTATCAAATCTGTCAGGTACTTTTTAAGGGCCACTTTTTGAAGATATGTCTGAAAATGCATCCAGTTTCCTAGCCCATGCCCTTCATATCAAAATCCTATATTTGCAGGTACAGATGCCTGTTTGTATGCAAATGTATATTCTTGCATGTTCAACTTTACACTATGTAGCCATGATGTTTGAAGATACATTTTGATGTAACATTGAACATTTGGGCCTTAATACCCCATGTTTTCAATGCCTGTCATCTTAAAATCAAAGTATTGTTTGTTTTAACAATAGAAACAAAGTATTCATTTAGGAAAAAAGAGATTTTAAAACCCTATGCTAAACACATCTGTCTTACCTAAAGCCCTGGCTTTCTGACACAGTGACACAGGCAACAGGGCCGGCCCAAGGGTTTTCGGCACCCAAGGGGAGCTATGATTTTAGTGCCCCCTTCCCCACATATTATAAGACATAACATTAAATAAGTTTAAGTTCTTTAAATAGAGAAAAAAAATCACTTCTATCTAATTTGGTGTCCCCCTAAAGCCGGGCACCTTTGGTGACTTTCTAGTTCACCTATATAGTTGAGCCAGCCCTGATGAGGAGGAAGGCCAGTGGGTATCTGTTTTTCCCAAAAAGCTCCCAACAGTTTTCCCTCTGGCTACGGGAAACATTTTTTTCTTTTTTAAGTCTCTGGTTGCTTAGTCTTTTGGGGTATGTCTACACTGAGAGTGAGTCTACAATCCCAGGTAGGCGGACTTGTGCTAGTGGGACTTGAACTAGTGTGCTAAAAATAACAGTGTAGACATTGCAGCTTGGGCTTCCACACCAAGGAAATGGAGTGGGTTTAAGAGCCTGAGCTATAGTCTGAATTACAGTGGCCATGCTGTGATTATTAGTATGCTAACTTGAGGCCTGCTAACTTGGGTCTGTTTGCATGGTCTTGAACACCATTCCCAGATGCAGCACAGACATATCCTTCTGATCTTGTCATTGCGTTATAAACAACCCTCAACTGTCTGCTGAATCTTGGTTTATCTTGGTCAATCTCTTCCCCTTCCAGCATGTTTTCTCAATGCAATCCTCTGCTGAACTAAACCAACCCATTCATACACCACCTATCCGTATAATCGGGTTAACGTTCTATACTCATAAATTATTACAAAACAGCTCTACTTCATTACAACAATTTGTTTGTAATTATGCAAGTGAAAGAGCTTAAAATTCAAGGTTTTAGGGTAAGAATATATGGTTTCTTATTGGTTAGGTACTTTATCAAAGATGTTTGAGGGAGGGAATATTATGCTTCGGGTACAAGGCACTAGCTGAATTTACTGGACATAAAAGACCAAAAGTCTTGTGCAATATGACAAAATTTTTGTTCATAAGTAACATTAGTTAATGCAACAGGATGGTTTGCTCCTTAAGAGAAGTTGTGTCTAAAAGTATGAAAACTCTGATCCTAGATAAAAGACCTGGGGGATGTTGGGAGAGAAAAAAGCAGTCATGGGAGGAAGAATCAGTATGTGGAAGGAAATCCTGTTAATATGTCTATAAGGTTGCGAGGCAAAAGCCTTGCAGAGTGGGTAGGGTGACGCTTTCTTTTTGCCCACCCAATGGAGGATAGCTTAGGACCAGTAAACTAATTGTCTGCCCTATAGCAGGAGAGACACCAGAAAACATCGGCAGGGAAAGGTTGGCCTACTGAACTCTTTGAAGCCTAATTAAAGGAAACGGAGCAACTGGCAAAGTCTCTATAGTGGACTAACTCAGAACCCAGTTCTAGAGAGGATAGTTGAGGGCTCCTGTTTAAGGAGCACCAGAGACTTAGACAAGAGAGCTAGTGAGACACCACTTGAAGAAAGTGAAGGACTAATGAATATAGCCTGTTTAGAGAGAGGGAAGCTTGAGGAAGGAGTAAAAAGCAGTAATCCAGAGTAAGAGACTACGTGTGTTTATTACTGTTTTAACAAATGAGAGCTGTGAAAGAGGAGAGGTTCTTAAAAAAAAAAAAAAAAAAAAAAAGTCTGAACTCATTTATTACTCAGGTGAAGGGAAGTGAGGAAGGGCTCACCTGCAGCACCATGCAGGTATCAGGCAGGCAAGAAAGCTCTCCAGAAAACTCTTTTTTGTTTCTGCTACAATTCAGTGCAGACATGATTTATTCAAATGGAGGAAGATATATTATCTGCTTACTGTGAATCCTGTAAGCATTCAGTGGCTTGCTGATCCTGTTTAATAACAGTAATTTCTATTTTCTGGCCCACATTCTGTACTCTCCTAACACAATGGGGCTGTTCTAACTATTTCTAGTCAAGCACCATATTCCACCTCAAGTCCTCTGTGCTTGCAACAGGAAAAAGGGTGCAGCAGGAGCCACCACACTGACTGCTACACTGCTAAAGGATTACATCTAGTGGGATAACCTAATTATGGCCACATGCAACCAGTTATGACAGTGCCTTGCCATGCAGCACAAGGCTCCCAAAATATATGGGAAAATTTGGGCCTTTATTTACAATCTAAGATCCTGGGGTCTGAAAATCAAACCACATGCTGTTGTAACAGTGGTGGATGATATTCCCGCTAAGCTACTGACTTGCACAGGGAACACTGTCGGCTACACACAGCCAGCAGCCACAGTCCCTACCAGGCTGTTAGACTGTCTTCCAGCCAGCTAAGTGCTCCCCCGGATCGGGCTGGCAGAGGGGCATGGCAGGCTGCACAGTGAACAACATAAGTTGCTCAGCTGCCTTGGGGCCTTAGAGGGAACATTAAAAATAATGCCTTTTTGCCTAGTCATCATAGAAATAAAAAGTATTTGCAAAACTTATTACAGTTTTAATTATTTGTATGACCTGAGGATGGATAATTCACAATATTCCAATTTCTTTTCAATTAGCACACACTATATATCAAAGCAGCATTAGACCTACAGTCCAAATAAGGAAGGATTTGTACTAATAAGGAGACAGAAGGAAAACATCAGGAATCCCACCCTACTAAGAAATACTTTTATTATACCATGCTCTTCTCCAGACTGCAGAGCTTCATGTGAGTATTGAAGCTGTGGTATTAGACAATGAAAAAGAACCTGCAGGTAACCTAAAACATACTATAAGCATTGTGTCATTTCTAGTTTTATATCTCTAGTGATAATTTTTCTATTTTGGAAAACTAATTCAATGTTTGATAGAGTCTCAGTGTAAGGAAGTCTCATCTTCTTCCATTAGTATGAGAGGACTGAAATAACTTTTCTTCCTCTGAAGTCCTTGGAATCTCATATTGTACTTTATACCCTGTTTATGTTTTGCTTTAAAGCATTCTGAGCACTTTTGCTTGGATGTGGGTCACTGTGTGAATAATAAGAATTCTAGGCCTGATTATCCAGTCCTTACTTGGGCAAAATCTACTGGAGCTTTTCCTGTATTGCATTCTTATAGTTTCCACAAGAAATGCTAAGTGTTTTGTATAACTAATGCATTTGTTCCTAGGGTGGTGGCTGCAAGAACTGTGAAACATAATGAATTCAGTCATTTGAGTCATTTGGAAGAACTATGACAGTATAAATATTTAAGGTTATAAAGCTGCATTATAAAAACAGTTACCCCCTTCTGAAGCATGAGGGGTTTCAGACAGACTAAAAATAAGGAATTCAAGCAGAAATATTTCACCCAAAGGATGAAATATGTATTAACAATTTGTCACATAAGACCATTAGAGTTAACAGTAAAAATGATGTCAAAAGCCACTAGATTTCTTTTTTTCCCTCTGGGAAGCAAACTGGATTGAAAGATGCATTGACAGAGAAAGAGGATAGGATTGAGATAAAGCTAAATGGACACATGACAAATATTTTTCATTGCATGTGAAGCTTAAATTTGAACTTGTGTTTTTTGTCGCCAGAAGGCTTTACAAACCTAATTCTTTCCCACCATGCAGAGAATTTATACTTTCCTATCCACCAATTTCTTAAATCTTTTTCACTTTTGTCACAAAATTGATCTGTTACTTTTCCTTTCCCTCTTTTTGTTACCATTTTAATCATATCCCAGAAACTCCCTTTCTAGAATTGGCAGACTGATTGTGATTATTATAAATAAAGGAAAGGGGAAGATATGGAGAAGGTCTGAAGCACCACATCTTGTCACTCTTGTTATGTAAAAACTTTTCTCTGGCACCTCCACAAGAGAAACTATTACTTTAATTGGTGAGTAATTCCAGTGAAATTAGTGAGGCTACTTACTAAGTAAGGAGTCACTTGGAGAGAGATTACCAGAACTGGCCTATGGATCTTCCTTCATGTCTTGTACAGCACTGACCAGCCCATCAACTCTTAAACAGTGGTAATATCTATCAACTGAATGCAAAATGAATTCCCAAAACGCATGGAACTATTACAGAGTGTGCCTCAAATTTTAAAGAAAGTATTCCTAAAATAGTACATTGTTTGTCCACCTCTGTTATACACACATGCAGTTTTAGAGTTCTTGTCTCCACTTGTATATGAATAACTCTCATTAACATTTATGAGAATGACATCCGTCCAGCAAGGGGAGAATGATCCTTTAAAACTGAAATCTATAACTGCTTCCTCACACCTCTTCCTTTAAGAAATAATCAATTAAAGTTATAGCACCAATTTTATTGGAAGGAAAAAAATAATCTTTTGCTGTCTCCCAAGTACAGACCCATGTCAAGTTTATTTTTAAGTATATTGCTGCTGGCTTGAATTGTGATGCAGTATCTGCTCTTGCCTGGTATAACTTTCCCTGAATATGTCCTTTTAGATCACACTCTCCTTAATTAGCCCATCAAACCTTTCTTTGAATGACACACTGGAAGAAATGTACATCTGTTATCTGTAAAATTATTCCTAACTAAAGAGAAAAGAATGCTGCCATTGGACATCAAAGTAATAGTTTAAAAAACAAACAAACACCACCTTATACATGTAGGTACTGTGGTCTTATTTTAAGATACATCAAATTGTCATCCATGGAAGCCTACTTCTTCCACTGTATGTGATGGTTCATTGAACTCCTTTAGACTGACACAGGATAAACAAGACCTGAGCCTTTGCCCACAGAAGTCAATGAAGATATTTCAGTTGTTATTGGAATAGTACCTATCCTCAGAATATCAAAAGCTGCATTGGATAGAGGGCTTTGTGTACATTTACTTGAATATAAGGTTAATTTAAACTTTATTTGTGGACTGGGTTATTGTTCCCTCAATCAGTAGGTGGCTATCGTTCTTGTTAAAGAAACAGTCACAATATACAGCCATTTCAATTGGGTATTAAGTGAAACAAATTGCTGAACATGAAAGCAAACTGTTTCTTTTAGCATAGTCCAATGGTTGTACTGTTGGTTGAGATTCTACCATTCTGTGTTCTCAATTCATTCTCTTAGTAAGGAATGACTCTGTATACATTGCAGATTTATACAGCAGAAAGTGGGATTTTCTCCCATGAAAGTTCATGTGATAAATAAATTTGTTAGTCTTTAAAAGTGCCATAAACTCCTTGTTTCCTCTTAGAGAAACATTAGTGTACCTTTGTCAATCCACTCTATACCAGTCAGCCCAGTTCAACGGGATAATGAATTTCTTTTTGCGAGAGTAGAAGCAAAGCTTTTATAAATCAATCTGACCAAGGACTGAATTAGAGATTTCATGTCCCCTTAATCTCAACATACATAAACGATATGGGATATTTCTAGAAGCTTTCAGTTTCAAATAAATGTGAAGCATTTTATATCTACACTAAACAAAAAGCACCTTTTCTGATGGATCTTGATTTTATCAGAATAAAGGTTTTGCCATGTCTCTTTCAAAGAGGGCATTATTTTAGGGACACTACAAAGACAAAGTATATTGGAACCAATTAAGCAGACATGGACAGGACAATATTAAATGCATATAAACTATATACCAGTTACAGTATATGGTGGCACAGGCTTTGTTTCATTATGATTGTTAATGTGGAAGTCAGTACAGAGATATTAGTTTCAAATGACAGTTTTTGAAATTTTAGGATAGTTTTTGTCCTTGCTGTATGGAATAATTTTTTAAGCTTTTGTTCCTGTTTAAGATGATCATAATATCTCATATGCAAATATTAAAATATGCCAGTTAGTTTCCTTCATCCCTGCCATATTCAGTGACCAGATTGGGACCTTTTATATTTGGGGAGATGGAATACATGGGCCAAAGGTGTTACCATAACCCATTCACTATCCAGCACTAAAGAGCATTCAACAAGGTTTGGTATATACCTCACCCTGTTTAGTCTCCTGGCAAACACACACTTAAAAATCCTTTTTAACTTTTTATTAAAGATACAGAAAAGCATTTGAAATGTAACTCATTAAATACAGCTTTCATTTTAACAACATTCCATGTTCCCTTTCCTTGTTTGAAGATGTCTTTGATGGTATTGAAGGCAATAGACTCATAGGCTATGTCCACATGTAGACGCTTATTTTGAAATAAGTTAATTTAATTTGAAATAAAATCATTATTTTGAATTAACTTAAATTAAAATAAGCAAAAACCTCAAATTGAAATAGCAAGTCCAGACACAGGCCCTCGCATGGCTGTGTTGCCAGCCAATATATAGAAAAAGGAAGGCACCCTGGGAAGGAGAAGGGCAAAAATGGTAAATCAAAATAATGGTTATTTCAAAATAACCCATCCAAACAGTGTTATTTCAAAACAACCATTTTGAAATAATGGCTACTTTGATTTCCTCCTAGGTTTTACTATTTCAAAATAAGTTCAGTTCTTTTGAAATGATGAGGCTCGTCATTTCGAAATAGTGAAATGTCGTTCAGACATGACAACTTTTAAATTGAAACAATGGTCATTGTTTCGATTTAAAAGCATCATGTGGACATAGCCATAGACTCTAAGGTCAGAGGAGACCAGTATGGTTATCTAGTCTGACCTCCTGCACAATGCCAGCCACAAAAACTCACTTACCCTCCTCCAGCAATAAACCTCTAACCTGTGATCGAGTTATTAAAATTCTCAAATCGTCATTTAAGGACTTTAAGATACAGAGAATTCACCAGCAGGTAAGCCATGCCCCATGCTACATAGGAAGGTGAAAAGTCCCCAGAGCCCTAGCCAATCTGCTCTGGGTGAATATTACTTCTTGACCCCAAATATCACACCAGCCAGTCACCCAAGAAAGAATTATGTGTAATAACTCAGAACCTGTCCTATCTACCTTCCCTTCTTAGGCCTTTTGGGAAAAGAGAAGTTAGATGAGATGGGCTAATATTAGTGGTGGTGGTAAAGTCTGATCCCATTTCATCCTTGGTGGTGGTTGGGATTCAGCTGAAGATGATAGAGGTGCTGATGGTATCTGGATACCTTTCTTTGGTCCAGTACGATCAGAGTATCTCTCAGGGTCAAGGTGATGAAAGCTCAGAATCACAAAATATAATAGAGTAGCTTCCATGATGAAGAAGCTTGCTCCATTAGTGTCCATTTGTTCTTCCTGTCTGTTTTGTCCTTTCTGTATCCCCCTGCCCACAAATGCCTCTCTCTTTAAGGAGACACAATGGGAGTAATGGGAACTAGCCCACTCCCTCATTTTTTGTCCATCAGCTAGACCTAATAACCAGCACACCAATTTTGATTCATTAATTTCTGGTTCCATGTCTCCTGTTTTTAGCAAGGATGATTTCAATATAGTTCTTGAATTACGTAAATATGGCCACCTTTGTTTGGATTAATTTAGTCTCTGTCTGAGTCTCTTGTACCTGTTCATAGCATTCAATATTGAAAGCAATTTGATCTTTTTTTCCATAAACACTAGTCATTAGAGGCTATAGTATTATCTTATAAAGGTTCACATACTTTTTACAATCAAGCTCACAATTAGGGTAAATTTGTAGTCCAAGTGTTACAAAACACATCAATTTTAAGAAAAGCTTTTATTCATAATACTTTTATATAGTGATTTTCATTTTATGATTTCAGAATGCCTTATAAACATTGATTATCTGAGGATTGCAAATCCCTGTGAAGTAGATAATATTATTCCAATATTACAAATGGGGAAAGTGAAGCATATAGGATTAGAGTGTTTGCCCAACTGTGATACAAATACATGGCAAGGCCAGGTGTAGAACCTAGATCTCCTAATGTCTCAGCAAGTTCCAAGTTTGGGTGGCAATCTTCTTTACTTTTTAAGCTGGTGAAAAAGAAAGAAAAATTGTATCACCTCTTCGGTCTTCCACTCCTTTCCTGTAAGCAGACCAGGAAGCCTGCATGAGCCTGGACTATTGTATAGTAATGTGGTATATAATATAATCTTTCTTACTAGTATTAATGGAGGAAAAACTATTAATTGTCCTTACAAAAGTACATCTAGCATTCCAAAGTCCTGATTTAGGAATATATTTAAGCAAATGGTTGTCCAATTGACTCAACAGTACTATTCATGCACTTGATGTTGTTATACATGCGCTTAAGAATGCTTCTGAATTGAAGAGGATCAGGTCCTTGGGGCCTAAGAGCCTTTGACAAGAACAATTAGTATCAAACTTCACTCAGAATCCTAAACAAGACATGAGCTACAATAAAACACCCACAAACCTTCTTAAAATTAAGTGAACAATGAAGATGGAGCTTTGTAAAACTGGGTCTAGGTGCAGGGTATATGTTACAAGCAGAGCACCATAAAAGGCAGGCAGGGATTGTGGTTAGAAAAATTAATGAACTTTAAGTTTTGAATGAAGCTTCTTGTTCCAGATGACAAGGATGGTCAGTAATTCAAATGACCATATAGCTGATTGATTGCCCTCTTGTAAGCACCTTGGTGCTCACTTAACTTTTTAGCAATACTATCAAGAGTTGAGACTAACCAATCCAAAGAATCATTTTTCAAACTGAAGAGCAACTGAACATTGAAAAGGGTAATATTGGCATATTTTTTCCTTTTGCTAGTTATTCTGATAGGTTAACACAAAAAAGTAAGAATTTGGATGCTCTTTGCAACTGTTTAATACGATGTTTATCAACAAATGAACATTTACTAAAAATTTCTGTGTAAATTCAAATGGTATTGTACCTAAGCATCATTCCTACCTTTTCTTCTTCAGAGTAAGTTCCTCTTATCAGCAGGCTTGAAAAATGTACTTGAACACTCATCAGTGATGGGATAAAAATGTTCTTTAATGAATGGGTATGTCCAAACCATCAGTATTTGTGGAATTTAAACTTTATTGGTTTTAGCCTTAATTATTTTTGAGTCAGAATGTGATGTGCGTGTGTACTGATCCTTGTACAAGCAACATGTACAGGTTAAGTGGTATCCTAGTTCATGCTTATTATACTTAAGAGGACATAGCACATCTATTTCTATTCCTCCTTCTACTATGTACTGTAGCAGAGGGGAGCAGTTATGCAGCTGCAGAGAGGCAGCTGGGCGCCCGCACTCTCCCTACTGGCCAGAAGAGGGCTGGCAGAGCGGCTGGGGCTGGAACCAAAGAGAGGGGCGCCGGGAGCAGGAGGACTATAAAAGGGAGCGGACCAGGCAGCTATGGAGGGAGCCTAGAGGGAAGTGGCTGCCACTCCTGGTGGACTTCCCTCCACAGGGGGTAGAAGAGACTGACAGGAGACCAGACTCCCCACCCCAGGAGAGCTGGGGGGGAGGAACCTTGGTCAACTGCACCCCTGGAGACAACTCCTCCAGGGGAGGACCTCGATGAGCTTCCATCCACAGAAAGCCTGAGCCCTGGAGACCAGCCAGATGCTGGGGAGGACCTAGATGAGCTCCCCTCTGCTGGGGAGGACAGCAAACCAGCCCTTCAGGATCCATGCAACCTGGAGGAGCTGCCGTTGGCTGAGGAGGCTGAGTTCCTGGCCTTGCTGCCTGAAGATAGTGAGGGCCTGATGAGGATGCCCTGGGTATCCTACCCAGAGGACCACGAGGACAGCGTACCCCAGGCCTCATCAGGCAAGGAAAGGAAGTAGCCCAGGGACAACTGTGAGTCAGTGCGTTTCGGCGGGAGCCCTGCTGACACAGTGGCACTCCTCTTGGCCACTGCTAGGGCCCTGGGCTGGAACGCAGTGGAACGGGCGGGCCTGCGTTCCCCTTCCCACACCTGCTACCAGCCTGAACTACCTACCTGTGTGTTTGCCTTGCCCCTGCTGGGGCTGAAGGCCTGAGCTCTATATCGATACCTGTGTGTTTGCCTTGCCCCTGCTGGGGCTGAAGGCCTGAGCTGCCTGCCTGTTTGCATGCCTCGCCCTGATGAAGGGAGGACCCCACCACATGTACCAATACTGTAAACACTAAATACAACCGATACTTATGCACAAGAAAATGGAGAATGAAGAAACAAGCCTTTGTCCTTCGTTCTTCTTCTTCATTGACTTTACTGAAGTGTTTTGGTTTTTGGTTTTTTGTTCCCCCCCATTGCACGGCTTCCATAATTTGTATTATACATGAGCTCTTCTAATTAAATTCTTTTATATCCACAGCTGTATTAATTCTCCACAGTTAGTTTCCTTTAGAGGTGAAACTCTGTCTTCCTATATAGATTGTATTTGCTATTTATCAGAGAATGTTTTCTAACAGTGTGGAAGAAAATTGATAGAATGCTAGGAAGTATCTGTCTTACTCATCCTCAACAAGTGGATGATTAACTTGTTAATCATGATCATAAATCATAAGCTGGTAGATTCTGCTGGAGAAATGGAGTAACAAGGAATATGGATCTTCTAATATTTAGTAGGATCCTTTAACCTTGTACCAAATGGCACTTCAGTGTTTCTGCTTGGAAGTTAAAATGACATAGTATTTATCATTTTCTTCATATTTTGTAGGCTTTGGGATTTGTGAAACATCTATATATCTAATTTCAGTACACAGCTGACTCTTTTTAAGTATTAATGCATGTATATCCTGTGTGCTAATGATGATTTCTGTTGCAGTTTTAGATGTAGCAACCAGTCAAAGGCTAAGTTTTAAAGTGATTTCTTTTCCTTTGTTTGTGCTTGCAGCTCAGTTTTCTTTTTAACTGAAAGAAGAGCCAACGCACTGCATTTTGCATTTTTTAAAGTGACTTTCTACTTTCCCAACTTTATTTGATTCAGTCAATCAATCAAATATAGGGCTGGAAGGGACCTCATGAGATCATCGAGTCCAACCCCCTGGGAATTGAACCCAGGCCGTCCTCCATGGACTTAACATTTATAACTTAGGTGCACAGTTACCTCCTAAAATCTTTTTTTCCCTTTAAAATTACAACAAAACATGTCAAGTGACACATATGGGATGTAGGACAGAAGAGTTTGTAGGTGTAGGTGATGAAACTGTATTTCCAAAGGAGTTTACAATCCCCTTTTATAGGTATAGATGTTGAAACTGTTATAGGAGTAGGTGTATTTTGTGTGGCTTTTTGCAATCCCCTTTTTGTAGGTGCAGCTGTTGGAACTGTTCATAAGTGTTGGTGACGAAACTGTATTTCCAAATGAGCATGCAATTCTCTTTCCTGAAGCCCTTAAAAAAGCAAATATTTTAAGAGAACATTCCATGCTTCTAATATCCTCCTTCCTATTGGCTGTCCAGATCTTATCTGAATCCTTTAACTTACTATGTCCCACTCCCCTCCTGTTCTATTTTTGCATTTATAACATTTGTTTCACTGGTTTATTTCCCAGGTCTAATGTTGACTGGCATATGCCACTAAATGTAGCCCTGGAAAATGTATTAGCAGCCACGTGAATCTTAAAATTACTGGTTGGAAAAAGGGGGGGGGGGGCTTTTTTTAACAGAAGCCACTTGTTATGGAGGGAGGAGAATCTTTTAAAACAATTTTGAAGTTCCAAAGGGGTAGCCATGTTAGTCTAGTTTAGCAAAACAAACAAGGAATCCTGTGGCACTTAGACAAACACATTTATTTATTGTATGAGCTTTTGTGTGAGAAAATACCACTTCATCAGATGCTTAGAAGATGGGGTAACAATTCTGAAGTAATTTTCAGTGGTGTACAGTGACCAAGACAGGTTTTTAACTCATGATATCTATTCTTTTTATTTTCCTATGCTGTGTGAAAGTAATAAAAATATGAATCAGTAAGGTTCTCCTTCCTTTCTAATTACTCTCCAAACTAAGACTTTAGATTTCTGTTCCAGAGAAGTCTGGTGGCCCTGTCCAGTTGCTATGATGACACATGCCCATGTGTTCTACAGATTGCAAGACTTAAGTTTTAGTATATCATCTGAGACAAGCTAGTTATCCCTCTGTTGGCTGTTCAAAAGAACTCTATCCCAGACACCTTCTTGGCATAATCTGGGTTTGGGCAGCTTCAATGATCCTGATGATCATAAGCCATTTAGGGCTTTTTAGAATCTAAACTTGAAATGGATCTGTACTAGACAGACCTAAAAACTGTGAGAAGCTCTGGTAAGATGCCCTTTGATTATCACGCCAACCACAGTGGTTTTGTTAAATCTGCATGACAGTGCAATAGAGCAGGCTAGCTTGAAGGTAACAGAGACATGGATCATATTGACTAACTCTTTTTCTGACAAGAGGGGCTCAAATCCCTTGATTAAACATGAGAGGAAGGAAGACATTTTTGAGCATGGCTATTATTTGTAAGTCTAAGATCTTAGGGTTGCTCAATACTTGATGAGGGGAATAATTCAGGGAAATGTGGAGTTCCTACTTTTGACAGGTCTTCAAAATGTTTCCTTCTACTAATCATTTGAGTTCAGTTTCATTAATCTTATACAGACACAGCAACACATGGAATGCCACAGTCTCTCTTACAGGTCTCGTATTTGGTCCCAGAAGGGCTCCATGGATGGTAACCTTCAGGACAAACTGCTGGCCATCATTGCTGTTAAACTGGCTCCTCTATGCTCATTATCATGACTGGCTAGCCTTCCTATGACAAGCTACCAGTGAGCAAGACTTCATGGTTGGTTGTTGAAAGACACCAATAAGGCTAATAGAATTGGTATGGATGTTCCGCCCGTGTCCATGGCCAGAAGAGAGAATTCAGTGGTGCTGCTGCAGCTATATCTATGACACGTCAAAGTCTGAAAGGGAACTTGAATATTGGAGGAAGTCAGTCGTTGATCTGGCTTCATATTAATGAGGCTTGTGTAGTTATATCTCCAAATGCTATCCTGAAATTTACTAGTATTGGGCCAAATAATTTAATCCTTACTCACCAGACCAGTTGCTATTTTGACTGAAAAAAAGACAGCAAGATCTAGCTATTAATAATAGCAATGGATGGATATCTAAAATGTTGAAATAAGTGGTTTAAATAATCTTCCAGTCTGTCATGTACTGCTCACCTGAATCTCTTTTGCTGGAAATCTTTCAAAAACAGAATTTTAAAAAAGAGCTCTTCATGGTTCCAGAATGGTCATAAATAGAGCAAAAAAAAATCAAGTGTGATATTTCTGGTCCGCACTGAAATTAGGAGAGGCCACAATTGCAAAGGAATTTTAAAAAGCAAACAAAAAAAATCAACACTTTTTTGGATCCTCACAAATGATTCAGTATGGAACTAGATTTTCATTCTATATGACTTGGTCTGTCTAAGCTACTCTAATTTTTGATGCATGGTACAGGAGACTATTTGTTCTAGATGACAGGGAAGAGACTGTTTTCATTCTGACATTGTTCTCCCTTTCACTAGAACAGATTATAAAATCTGTCCTTTTATAAAACATTCCCATTATCGAATATGAAATCAGATATTTCATACCGAAATTATGAATGTGAACTAGAGCAATGTGAACCTCATCAAGCATTATATCATATAATTGGGAATCTGTTTCACAAAATTTTATAAAGAATTTTAGTTTCTTACCACTAATGCCTTATAATAAAAAAGAGAAACTGCACTATAAAATTTGATGACAGAGCAAGGAGTTGGGCTTGTAATTAAGATACTCCAATCTGTCACAGAATAATAAAGTACACTTTAGTGCTGCCAGTTTGTTACAGTGTTTCTGTAATGTCAGAAATTCTTCCCCTCCCACTGCTTATCATTCTTCCTTTTCTTGCATTAGGAGGGGCATTTTATTATTATTATTTTTTATTAAAAGGAAACAATCCAGATAGAAAACATCTTTCCAGCTGATTAGCTACTATGAGTGTCTGGGAAGTATTTCTACCTGGAGTCAGGGAAGAAGGTATGAGAAGGAAAGTAGAGACCAAAGCAGTGAGTCAATGTGATCCAGGGGAATAATGTAATGGATTAGAGTTCTGGAGAGCAGGGTTCTCGTTGTGGCTCTGTTGCCTATCTTTTTACCATTGCAAGCTGCTTGAGCCAGACCAAATATTCTTTGTATAGGACCTAGTACAAAACACTGCTACAGGAATTCTGCTGTTAATAAATTACTCAAGCTGGGAGGATTTTCTGGTGAGCAGAGTTATTTTACTATTTCTTGGTCTATTGTGCTATGTTCATGGTGTATTCTTAGAAAAGTTAAATTAAAAAAAAATTCCCCTCTCACCCCTATGGGTGGTATGTGTCATCCTCAACCTTGGGTCCTCTACCAGAGGCCTGGGAGTTTGAGGGTTCTGCGCAGTATCTTAGCTGTTCCAAGCACTGCACGCTTCTGGACAGAGAGCTCTGATGTTGGTCCTGGGATCTGTTGGAGCCACTCTCTCAGCTTAGGAGTCACAGCCCCGAGTGCTCCTACCACCACCGGGACCACTTTGGCCTTCACTTTCCACATCCGCTCTAGTTCCTCTTTCAGGCCCTGGTACTTCTCCAGCTTCTCATACTCCTTCTTCCTGATGTTGCTGTCACTTGGCACTGCTACATCTATCACCACCGCTGTCTTCTGGTCCTTGTCTATTACCATGATGTCTGGTTGATTGGCCAGTACCTGTCTGGATCTGGAAGTCCCACAGAATCTTAGCCCTGTTATTCTCCACGACCTTCTGTGGAATCTCCTATCTGGTCTTGGGAGGGTCTAGCCCATATACTGTGCAGATGTTCCTGTACACAATGCCAACTACTTGGTTGTGCCGTTCAGTGTATGCTGTTTCTGCCTGCATCTTACATCCTGCCACTATGTGTTGGACTGTTTCTGAGGCCTCTCTGCACAGTCTGCACCTTGGGCCCTGTCTAGTGTGGTAGACCCCTGCTTCAATGGATCTGGTGCTCAGTGCCTGTTCTTGTGCTGCTATGATCAGTGCCTCAGTGCTGTCTTTTAGTCCAGCTTTTTCCAGCCACTGGTAGGCTTTCCCAATGTCAGCCACCTCAGCTATCTGTCGATGGTACATGCCATGCAGGGTCTTGTCTTGCCATGGCACTTCTTCTGCTTGATCTTCCTCCCATGTCTGCTGCTGCTGCCTCAGGCATTCTCTCAGCAGCTCATCTTTGGGTGCCATCTTACTGATGTACTCCTGGATTCTCTGGGTTTCATCCAGGATAATGGCTTTGACACTCACCAAACCCCGCCCGCCTTCTTTCCGGCTGGCGTACAGTCTCTGGGTGTTGGACTTGGGGTGGGAACCTCCGTACATTGTGAGGAGCTTCCGGGTCTTCACATCAGCAGCCTCCATGTCCTCCTTTGGCCAGCTCACTATACTGGCAGGGTATCAGATGACTGGCAGGGCGTACCTGTTGATGGCATGGATCTTGTTCTTCCCATTGAGCTGGCTCTTCAGGACCTGTCTTATCCTTTGGTGGTACTTGGATGTTGCTGTCTTCCTTGCCTCCTCATCGTGGTTCCCATGTGACTGTGGGATGCCAAGGTACTTGTAGCTGGTCTGTATGTCTGCTATGTGGCCTACTGGTAGTTCCACCCCATCAGTCTTGACTACCTTTCGTCTCTTTACTACCATCTGGCCACACTTCTCCAGTCCAAATGACATCCCAGTATCCTCACTGTAGATCCGTGTCGGGTGGATTAGCGAGTTGATGTCTCGTTCATTCTTAGCATACAGCTTGATGTCATCCATGTAGAGGAGGTGGCTGATGGTAGTTCCACTCTTGAACTTGTATCCATATCCAGTCCTTGTGATTATCTGGCTGAAGGGGTTCAAGCCAATGCAGAACAGCAGCAGGGACAGCGCATCACCTTGGTATATGCCACACTTGATGGCCACTTGTACAAGCTGTCTTGAGTTGACTTCCAGTGTTGTCTTGCACAGTCCCATTGAGTTCTTGAGGAAGGTCCTTAGTGTCCTGTTGACTTTGTATAGCGCCAGACATTCACAGATCCATGTGTGCGGCATTGAGTCGTAGGCTTTCCTGTAGTCAATCCAGGCTGTGCTCGGATTGGTCTGTCTAGACCTTGCGTCTTGGGCGACTGCTCTATCTATGAGCAGCTGGTGTTTTGAGCCTCTGGTGGTGTTCCCAATGCCCTTCTGAGCTGTGCTCAGGTACTGGCCCATGTGGTCCTGTAGCTTGGCTGCTGTGATAGGACTTTACATGTTGTGGGGAGGCAGGTTATTGGCCGGTAGTTGGACGGTGCTGTTCCCTTGTGGGGGGGTCTTTCATGATCAGCACTGTCCTGCCTTGTGTTAGCCAGTCTGGGTGGGAGCCTGCTGCTAGCAGCTGGTTCATCTGTGCTGCTAAGCGTTCATGCACTGCTGTTAGTTTCTTTAGCCAGTAGGGTGTGGGTCATGTCCGGGGCCAGGTGCTGTCCAGCTCTTCATGTTCTTGACCCGCTGTTGGATGTCTGCTACTGTGATGGTGACTGGTTCCTGTTTTGGGAGATTGCTGTGGTCTGTTCTCAGGTCCTGCAGCAACTTTGCACTGGTGTTATGAGTCTTCTCTTTCTCCCATGTGTTCTTCCAGCACTGTTCAGTTTCTGCTGTTATTGTGTTGTTGCACTGCAGTTGGGAGTACACCTTGGATGGCTCTTTAGAGAACAGGGCATTTATCTTTTTGGCCTCTGCTTCTCTAGTGTATCTCCTTAGTCTGGTAGCCAGTGCTGTGAGCCTTTGTTTAGCAGTGTCTCGGGCTTCAGATGGAGTCAGGCCCTTGTATTTTTTTCAGTAGCCGAGTCTTATCCTTAATCTCTACATCCCTCTGTAGTTCCACCAGCTGGCTAACTTCTCTCCAGGTTGCCTTGATCTTATCCTCCAATCTCATTTTCCAGGGGGGGTATGTACTGCTGTTTTTCTTGATCATGTTGCCAACCATCTCCAGGATTACAGAGGCTGTAGCGTATACCAGTTCATTGGTTTCAGTGATGGTGGAAGTAGGAATTGTCATTAGGGCTCTATTGGCATCTTTTAGCATACTGTCTGATGGTACTTCTCCAACGAGCCTTGGTAATCAGTCTCGAGGGTTGACTGTAGCTAGTTTAGCCATGATCTTATGCCTCATATCAGCTGCTGTAATGGAGGGGGTGGCAGTGAAGTTCCAGCTTCAGGTGTTGGCTGCACATCTAGTTGTTCTTCGGGGTCTTCTTCTTGAGTCCAGGATGTAATGTGGAGTTGGTCTATCTCCATTTGTGAGAGCAGCTGCCGCTTTATTACGTTGAAGCATTGGGTAACTAGCTGTTTCTCAGTCAGTGTGGATGTAGGTCTTTTGTCCATCCATAGTTCCCTCATACATTTCATGTACCCCTCTCATTAGGTCTACTGTTGTAGTAGCATTCCATCAATTCCAGGTTCTCTTGTCTCATCCATCCCTGATTTGTTCCAGTAGCCCACTTATCATTAGAGTGTCCTGGTTACCCAACATCTGGTGCAGACCTTGTTAATCCAGGCGACGTCCGAGCTGGCACGACTCTCCTAGTTTGTGTCACTCTCTCATATTCGAGGTAGGGAAGTGAGGCGTTAGGGGGTCTTTTGCCCAAGGACCCCTAGTGGGGAGGTAGTCAGGTATCCACTGGGATTTGAACCCCGGTCTCCCGTATCAAAGGGTGTCGTTCTTAAGCGCTACGCTATCTGGTCATCTGGATATAAAATGTATAAAAATTACTGTTGCTGGAAGGATGCTATTTAGCACTATTTTCGTTCTTAGAATTCACAGAGGAATGGTCACACTGGATCAGACCAATGGTCAGTCTAACCCAGTATCTTGTATTCTCATAGTGTACAATGTTAGATAATCATTAAGTCAGTGATTCTCAAACAAGGGGTCACGAGGTGGTTATGAGGAATCATGAGCTGTCAGCCTCCATACCTGCCGTGACTGCAGCTGTCAGCTCCATGCCTGGCTGACAGCCAGAGCCCTGCAGAGCTGTGTGGCTGGAGAGCAGATGCTGCTGGCTGGGTGCTTGGGAGGCAGCACTACTTCTAACAGCAGCACAAAGTAAGAGTGGCATGACATGGGGGAGGGGAGGGGTCATCACAGCCTGAAATATTTTCAGAGGGGTTTTCAGAATAAAATGCAGAACCTCTGCATTAAGTGATCCATCCTGTCACCCATTCCAAGCTTCTGGCAAACAGCAATCCCTGTGCATTCTTGGTAATAGCTACAGATGGACCTGTCCTCCATGAACTATTCTAGTTCTTTTTTGAATCTTGTTATAGTCCTGGTGTTCACAATATCACCTGGCAAGGAGTTCCACAAGTTCACTGTGCTTTGTGTGTAGAAATACTTCCTTTTGTTTGTTTTAAACCTGATGTCTATTGGTTTCATTTGGTGATTCCTAGTTCTTATTAGGAGTAAATAACACTTCCTTGTTTACTTTCTCCACACCAGTCATGCTTTATAGACTTCTGTCATGTCCCAGCTTAATTATCTCTTTTCTAAACTGAAAAAGTCCCAGCCTTTCTCCTCATATGGAAGCTTTTTCATACCCCAATCATTTTTGTTGCCTTTCTCTGCACCTTTTCAGATTCTGATATATTTTTTTATACGTGGGGCAACCAGATCTGCACACAATATTGGAGATGCAGGCCTATCATGGATATATAAAGAGGCAATATGAAATTTTCTGTTTTTATCTGTCCCTTTCTTAATGATTTCCAACAGTCTGTTAGCTTTTTTTGACTACCAGTCCGCACTGAGTGGATGTTTCAAGAGCACTACCCACAATGATTCTAAAACTTCTTTCCTGAGTGGTAACTGCTAAGTTAGACTCCATGATTATATATGTATGGTCATGATTGTTTTCCAATGTGCATTAATTTGCATTTATTGACATTGAATTTCTTTTGTCATTGTGCTGAGCAGCTGCCCAGTTTTGTAATATTGCTTTGTTACTCTTCACAGTTTGTTCTGGACTTATACAACTACTCAAGATAATTATCATCTGCAAATGCTGACACTTCACCATTTACTGACCCATTTTTCCAGATTATTTATGAATATGTTGAAAAGTACTGGTCCAAGTATAGGTACCTTGGGATATCACTATTTACTTCTCTCCATTATGAAAGCTGGCCATTTATTCTTACCCTTTGTTTCCTATCTTTTATCCCAGTGGTTCCCAACCGATGGTGAAGGGGCTGTAGCCTTTAGCCATACTTATATTGAGCTTGCACGTGCATATTGTTTTATCTTTTAAACAAATATGTATATTTCTCTTTATATAAGTGTAAGAATATATGATCCCATATCGTTTTAGTTAGCATAAGTAAACTATGGTTCTATAGTGTCTCAATTAGCGGAAAGTAAATTTAACATTAGGCCTAAGTGTTCTTACCTAAATGGAAAAATTTGCGATCAAGTGCTTCACAATAGCAATGTTTCATAAAATCTTGCAAAAGCGGTAAGATCTGTGGACGTCAGCTATGCTGTAAGAGGAAAATAACTGGGGAGGTGACCGCAGGTTGTTGAATTGAATGGAAATGTACCGGACAGGCTATTTTAATCATGTTATACAGACAAACGTGTGGGGGGGGGAAAAAAAGTCTAGACAGCAAGTCTGCAGAAAATAAAAAAAAAATAGGAAAGTAGGGAAAAAGGCGATGAAGGAAAATACGTCAATTATACGCATGAACCACCAAACCAATAATCTGAAAACACCTCAATAATTTGTTGGGTTCAGACCCATATTTGGACTAAGGGGAATGAGGTATTGTGCAAAAAGGGTATTTAAGGCCTTGAAATGAAGGGGGTCATTGAAGCTTCCATCTCATTAGGCCTGAAATGAACTTTTCCAAGAAGATCTTCACAGACCCAAACTTACTCTCTCTTTCTCTCTCAGCTAGTTTAATTGTTTTATTTTAGTTAAGTAATATCAGAGTAGTTAGCTCTACTCTTCAGCTGGACATCTTCTATGTGAGTATAAGGAAATTGTAACTTTGTAAATTATGAGCTATTTTATAGTTTTAATATCAGTTGTAACTGGTTATTGCTTATTATCCACTGAATAGGATTTGCTGGATACAGTAAGATTTACTTTATTTCATTATACAATTCCTCAATTAGGGTTTTTATCAATAAAAATTGTTATAAATACCTTAACTTTGTATACCTTTTCTCGTCCTGGGGGATACCATAAAGAAATTATTTTAAGTTTCAGTTATCTGTGGTCAGATTCAGAATCAGGACTCATCCTTCAAACCAGCTTGGTAAAATCCATATTGGCTATTCTAAATTCCAAAGTAATTACAAAATCAGGCTACAGGGCCAAAAGTGTCCCCCGTGGACTTTCAAAGTGGCCTATGGCTACCTTGACTGCAGAAGGGGGCTGCTGCCAAAGGACTCAGGTGGAGCACATTTCTGTGGGGCTCAGAAACCATGCAGGTTCCTTGCTGCAGTCAAGGGGATGGGAGAACTGCTCTCCCTTCTGCTTAACTGTAGCATGGAGCAAGACAAAATGCTCTGCTTAAGTCCATTCATGCTGGGGTCCCTACTGGAGCCAGAGGGAGGGTAACACTGATCTTTAATCCCCTTGGCTGCAGAAGGGAGCCACTGCCCATGAACCCAAATGGAATGCACATGGCTACAGTACACATGCAGTTTCCCTCCTGCTGTCAGGAAACAGGAGATCAGCGAGGAGGCAGCATCCTTGCTGAACTCCTTCCATCTGACCACAGTGAGGTGGGCCCACTGCTGGAGAATGGTGGCCCTTTAGGGTTGTAAAAGTAGCTGTGGCCTGAGCCAAAAAGGTTGGGAACCATTGTTTTAGCTAGTTATTCATGCAGGAGCAGACCTTCCCTCTTACCCCTTGACTGTTTACTTTGCTTAAAAAGCTTTGGTGAGAGAACTTGTCAAAAGCTTTCTGAGAACCTAAACACACTGTATCCACTGGATTACCATGGTCCACATTGTTGTTGATCCCCCTCAAAGAATTCTAGTAGATTGGTAATGCGTGATTTCCCTTTAAAAAACAAAACAAAACAAAACCTTCTTCACTCCTCCTCAACATATTGTGTTCATATATTTTGTCTGATAATTCTGTGCGTCATGTGAACATGGCCTTTCTTATTTTGAAACAACCTCTGTTGTTTTGAAATAAGACTGCTGTGTGAACACACCCCATGAGTGCTCCTTTAGCATCTCGATCATCCATTGGCCACATTCATTGTTTAGCAGGCTTCTTCTTTTTTATTTTTTTTTTTTTTTTTTTTTTTTTTTGGCTGTTACTTCCTGAGTTTTGGTTACCTGTTCTTCAGATTCTTTCTAGGCCTCCTCAATTATATTTCCAGTTGGCAGAGTTTCTTCCTATTTTCCTCAGTAGGCTTTAATGTCGTCTTTTTAATAGATGCTTGCTTTTTTTTTTTTTTTTTTTTTTTTT
>ML681982.1:41924593-41944771 GCA_007922195.1 Podocnemis expansa | reverse complement strand
CTCTTACTATGTTTTTTTTTTTTTTAATTTGTAGTTTACATTTAAATTGAGTCTCTATTATGGTGTCTTTAAAAAGTTTCCATGCAGCTTGCAGGAATTTCACTTTTTTGACATTGTAACTTTTCATTTCTGTTTAACTAGGTTTCTTTTTTTTTGTATAGTTCCTCTTTCTAAATGGTACCATGGTAGTCTGCTTTTGTGTCACGACCCCCCCCCCCCCGATGTTAAACTTTATTATTTTATGGTCACTATTGCCAGGTGATTCACTACATTCACCTCTTTGACAGGAGCATTGCTGCCCCGGGGAATGACCTGGGGCACAGGCCCAGGCCCCACCCCCTGCCCGCAGACCATGCCCCCAGCCGGGGACAGGGCGGGGAGTGGCAGCCACAGCCGCTGGGTTGCCTGGCCTTTGAAGGGGCCAGAAGCGGCTGCCAGTGCCGTGAGTGGCTGGGCCCTGGATCCCCGGCCAGGTAGAGGGCCAGGAGTGGCAGCAGGTGGCTGGGCCCCAGATCTCCAGCCCAGTCTGTCTGGAGACTGGAAGAGGCAGGGCCCTGCCAGGACTTGGGGCACTGGCACTGGCCTTCAGGGCACGGGCCCTGTGTGCCTGGCGCCAGCAATGCCCCTGCTCTTTGAGTAGATCCTATGCTCTGTTTAGGATGAAATCATTATTTGACTCTCTACTTGGCAGTCCCAGGACTATATCTGCTCTAAGAAGCACTCATTTAAGGTGTCCAGAAACTTTGTCTCTATATTTCCTTTTGAGGTGACATGTACCCATACAATATGGAACTAGTTGAAATCCCACATTATTATTGAGTTTTTTATTTTTATAGGCTCTCTAATCTCTTTGAGAATTTGTCACTATCACAATCCTGGTGAGGTGGTTGGCACTATATCCCTTCTGCTATAATATTATTATTCAAGCATGAAATTACTATCCATCAAGATTCTATGGCACAGTTTTTGGTTCATTTAAGATTTTTACTACTTTTGACTCTATGCTTTTTCACATATAGAGCTGCTACTCCACCAGTATGACCTAGTCTGTCTTTCTGATGTATCTTGTATTCAGAATGATAATGGAGTCCCAGTGCCAGTGCCCCAAGTTCTGGGTGTGGCCCCCTGCCTTTCCTGGCCCTGCTTCCACCTGGAGATCCAGGGCCGGGCCACCCGTAGCTGTGCCTGCAGGCTGCAGCTCCCAGCCCCGTCCTAGACTAGGCCACCTGTGGCAGCAGCTACTGCTCCTAGCCCTGCCAGCCTGGGATCCAGGACTAGGCTGGTGGCAACAGGCTCCTGAGGCAGGATCGGGACCAAGCACAGAATTGGGGCTGGGAGGGATGGTCTATGGCAGGGGGTGGGGCCTGGTCTCGTGTCCCAGGTCTTGCCCTGGGGCAGCAATGCTCCTGGGAGTGGGTGGGTGACATCCTCTGGTCTGCATTGTTCAGGAGGTTGGATGAGATGATCATATGGGTCCCATTTGACTTGAGAGAGAGAGACAAGCTAGCTGAGCCATTAAAAAAAAAAAAAATCAGCATAAGTCCACTGCCATACTTTATGTGAGTTCTTGCCAACTAATCTAATCATAGGCAGGACCAGGCAACATTTAAGGATTCAGTGTGATAGCTCGTTCACACACAATAGCCATCCACACACAATCTGGTCTCTTCAATGTTTTGGTAACTTTTATGCCTGTTTACCCAGCTTCCGGTGTATATGTGCTGGGGAGCCATTAGGCTAACCATGTTCATGAAGGATGAGAGCCTAACATAAGAGGAAGAGTCACTGTCTTGCAGAGAGGAAGGTTCTGGGTTGATATGCAGTTGAGTGATTTTGAGTGATTCATGTAATTAGAAAATATTGGTGGTTCTTATTTCATACTGTAAAAAGGACCCATCTGGCTCAGCCCTAAAGAAGCTCTCCATATAGGGATGAATTTCATCAACGGCTTCTGGTAAATTAATGCTTGAGACAGCAATAGAATGTCGTCATATTTTGGAAAAATCAATTTTTTTTTATCATGAGTAGATAAAGCCACTCCCAACACAAATGACTTACGGTACCTCTTCTTAGAAAGGAACAAAAACATTTAAATTGACCTGTTTAACCTGTAAAGAAATATATAATTAATTTGCAGACACTTAAACAGTAATTTGGATTGATTAATGTTTTAAACAGAAGTTGGTTTGGTCATTATAACCACTCCTTTGCAAGCTATTCAGTCACTGTGAATGCAGAATGATTGACAGCTTTGCTTACCTGAAAATGCACAGTATTGAGGGCTGGTTATTTTAAAAATGTACACTGCAAATAGTAACTTCATTTTACTTTGGAGAACTAGATGAAGGTTCCAGAGGCATAATCCACAGACTAATTTTTGCTCCTTGCTAGGCTAGTTGACATTTGTATTTATAGAACTAGATAACTAGAAACCAATTTAGTTCATAGTTCCTTTTATTATTGCAGGTATTCAGAGAATTTAAGAAAGTGTGTTTAAAATGCAATTTGTGTGTACAAGTGAAACAGCTATTCTTAACTTTCAATAGATGTCTTAGTATGGCCAACACTCCTTCAAGGTCTTGTATAAACTTAGGAGAGCACAGCACCATTTTTTTTTTTGTTGTTGTTGTAGGCCAGCATCATTCTCTAATGGCATCTTCACAATAATTACAGTGGCTTTTACTAAATCCCACCCACTAGCTACCACTGTGAGAATGTGACTAACGTACTCTTCTTCAGTTGCTATCATGATACATCTTTCCAAATTTAATTTGAGCCTATTTTCTCTGTATCTCTGGAGCATGACATGTCAGTTCTGCTCCTTTTTAATTTCAAACTATGGTGACTGCAACCTAACAGAGCCTTGAATACATTTATTCTCTTTCTTTTGAACCACTTTATTTGACATAATGAACACCAAAGTGTAAGTAGGTGCATCTGCATCTGCTTTATGGGGTATATAAAACATAATCAGAAATTAACTTTCTTTGCTCAGATTTGGCTGTCAGGACCCACACATGGCATGTAGATTACTGAATAAGTGGATGTCAGTCTGTGTATTTATTGTACCATCCAAATGTAGGTATCTGCTACTGCTCATGCTTGACTGCAGGAGCATTGCTGCCTCGGGGAAGGACATGGGCACAGGCTCCGTCCCCTAGCCACAGGCTCCACACATTGACTGCAGACCATGCCCCCTATTGGGGACAGGGATGGGAATGGTGGGCCCCGGATCTCCAGCCCGACTGGGAGAGGTGGGGCCCCGCAGGACCCAGGGCACTGGCGCTGGCATTCAGGGCACAGGCCCTGTGTGCCTGGCACCAGCAATGCCCCTGCTTGACTGCTTTGTTCACGTCTCATGAATTTAAGTGAAATTGTAGCTTTGCTAGGCCTGATTTCTCACTGCCGGGGCATTGGCACCAACATTCAGGGCACGGGCCCCATGTGCCAAGCACCAGCGATGCCCCTGCTGCAAACCACATTCGTTTATTTTTATATTCATGGTCCTCTTTGAAATAATGCAATCTTTAACAAAAATGCGAATCAGTTTACCCCAAAAATACACAGTATCATGGTATACATTCTTTAGTGTGAAATTCAGTTAGTATGTCAGATCTGCACAAAGATGGCAGAATATTGTACTATTACTTTATGGACAAATGCTTCTAATCAAGAGAAATAATGTAACATCTTAATAAGTACAATGTGTTTCCACTTCCATGAGTGCTTCTAGTACTGCAGTGATGTCTGTAATCCCTCTAATATTTTAGTCAAAGTCTTAGAAAGAAATACATGTGCTTGAATAAGACAAATATAATCCACTAAGAAATGATCACTCTTGTGCTATAGGTTGAATTCCCTCTTCCATTACCTGTCTTCTGAATTTGTTCAGTTTTGTTTTTTACAAACTAGAAATATACAACAGGGGGAAAACATGGTCTATCACCGCATAGTGCTGTAGAATGCATTGTGGACAGTTTACAACATTAAGATGCAGAGAAGCAAAGAAAAAAATGGAGGAGAAGAATTGGTAATAACTGATAAGTGCTTGAAGCTCTGTTGTGCTAGCAAGGAACCAATTTCAATTATGTGGTTCCCTGTTACCCCTTGGCTGTGCTTGGAACAGGTGTTTACCTTGCCTCATAGGATTCTGATGTAGATCAGACATAATTCTTTAGTCTTTAAATGATTTTACTGTAAGTTCATTTTTGTCACATGAAAGTTTTCTAATCCCTATGTAAGTAATCTTTTCTTTTGGTTTATTCAAATATTATACTGCAAAGTAGAGAATATATCAGCTATCAAACTTCCTTCTATCTTATAGCACGCTTCTTTCTTTTACAAGCCCTTTCTCCATCAGCAGCTGGTAGTTTATTCCTCAGTTAACATTCCTAGTATTCTTAGAAGTAGTGAATAACTCTGTAGCTCAGTGGTTCTCACCCCATGGCTCACAGGCCACCTGTAGTCCAATCAGTACACAACTGCAGCCCCAGTGACCTTGGGGCCTTAGAGGTAGCATATATATTGCATGGATCCAGCCCACATAGAGAGCTGCATATATGGCTCACAATGGTAAACAGGTTGAGAACCATTGCTGTAGCTTCTTCAATTGTTTCCTTTCCTGAGCAAATAATTGAACTATTTAAGTTTAGTAGACATGTTCAATGTTGCACCAAAGCAAGCTTTCATTTTACAGTGAACATAAAATGCAAACCCATATATCACTACCCCATTCATTTCTCCTTCTATAAAACAATGCCATATTTGTTTATATAACATGAAATTAATTCAATAGTCTGGATCATATGGACATCTTACCCTTAAATATCTCACCTTCTTAATAGGGTTCACTTTCCTCTGGTTGCTCTTCAAAATTATCATAATTATTCATTAATACCTGATGGAAAGAGGCAAGCTGGCCCATTTAGCCTGCTCTAACACAGTGATTTTTCAAACAATGGATGACAACCCTGTCCAGTACTGTTAAATCTCCCTCTACTGCCACCACTCCCAATGGGAGGGAAGGCAGCAGTGGCAGGCAGGGGCATCACTGAGCATGTGCCTAAGGGTCCCCAGAAAGAAGGCACCCAGCACATCTTGTCTCCATGATGTGCCTGTGGACCCATTGCCAGGCAGGACCTGGAAATAAGTTGCCCAGAGCTGCTCCTCACTGCAGCATGACTGGGGACCCTCTACCCTAGCTTAAAGAAATCACCTGGAGTGGCTCCTTTTGGCAACAGGTGGGGCAGGGTCCTCAGAAAGACACAACTCTGGGTTTCTTTTGGTGGCATGCCAGGGGAACTTGCCCCCTCCTATCAGCTGTGGCTGCTGTTGAATTTTCAAGTGGCAGATTTTTTTTGTTTTTGTGGACAGGGCTATTGGTATGGTTGGGGAGGATGGGCCAGCATGGGGGATGGCAAAGATTGCTGACCTCTGACTTAATGTGTACAATCTGGAGATCATCAAATGAATCTTCAGAAACATCTCTGCTTTTGGGGGGAAGGGAGACCATAAAATTGCTGCTTCTCCTGCAACAGAGAGGTACTTTTTTTACATTTAAAAGTACAGTACATAAAAGTAGTGTAATATCTACATATGCCTCAGTATAATTTAAGATTAATTGTTGCTGGTTGATTTTTGAGGTCATACCTTTCAAAGATCAAGCTACCAAAGACCTAGTCTTGTAACTATGCCCATTTCTTGCTTCAGTAGAACACAACAAAAATAGATTCTCTTAATTCCCTAAACCTCAATTACAACACAAAGTAAAATATTTTATAGAAGTACAAGAAACTAAATTGTATGAGTCAATTCCCTAACATGAGAAACATTTCCTATAACGTAAATTTCATTATGGTGAATTGCTGATGCAAATATTTGAGGTAGTGTGAGTGACAAGATATAAGTGATGTGGGCTGAAGATAAATTTGGATCATAAACACAGATCATAGTAGTGAAGAAGAATTCCAGGGGCTGTCTCAGGCCTCTTTACAAATCTAAAGGTTTTTTGATATTATACATGTGGATTAGTTAACCATTGAAAGTGAAGTAACTTAGAAAATAATGGCAATTTGCAGACTGATGGTCATATGTTTTCCACTAGTTAATTTTTACAAATAAGGAAAACTAACATATAAAATTATACTTGAAAGTGTTTCACCAACTGGTGTACTCAAGTTGAATAGATGTACTTCGCATACCAAAGAAATGATCTAACAGCTTCTTGTTCTGTGGTCCTGTCTGTATGAAAATGTGTTTATGGGACATAATGATTTCTGTGTACAGTTAAAATCAGCACATTTCCTTGGGTATAAAGAATTATTGAATCAACTTGTCTTCACCAGCAGGAAATGCAGAAAGCAATATGGATAATTATATTTCCCAAAGTTGTAAATTCAGGATCATAGCACAGACTAATATAACTATTGTGGCCACTGACTATACTTTACCATTCTCTGAAGCAGCTATCTGGCCAAATTTCACATCAGTGTATGAGTGAAATCAGTGGCAGCGCTGATGCATTAAATTTATTACAGAAAAGATTGTAAAACATTGAGTAATTTGTTTTTTCCTTTGTTTAGACCTTAATGTATTTTATAAGCTCTCCTTCTCACTGTTGTATTTTTGTATATAATAGGTTTATTAATATAGCAAATACAGCTGCATAGAATGGGCATATGTAGGTGGGCTAGATACCCATATATTTCCTTTGAAGACCCTGAAAACAGAACCAACACAGGGTGAATTAGTGCTCTGGGCAAAAATGAGACTTGGAGCCACTCCTTACTTTTGTACCTTTCCCCTTCTGATCTGCCAGTCTGAGAAACACTTCCCCACTCAAGGCAATCCTCTTGTTCCTTTTCTACTTCATTTCTTAAGACATCTTCCCCACCTCATTTGTATGCCTTTAGTGAACACCAAAATATTCTTATCTGTTTCAGTAATGCTTTGGAAGTGCTATGACACAGGTACAATGGATACTATGTCTCAGGGATGAATGATATACTTAATTTTTATGCTAATTTAGGACAATGTTCTGTACTATGATCCCTTAGCACTGGATCTCAAGCTTAAATAAGGTTTGATCTGTATGTTCCAACTCTCTTCTATTCTTCTAACTAGCTTCTTTTATTCATCTCTTACAATCCTTTCTATCCACAATAAGGCTCAAAATTCCCTTTTCCCAAAGTTGCCCTCTCAGTTGGTTCCCCACCATTTCCTTGGTTGGAGAGGGGGTGACTGGCAAGAAAGGGGAAGAAAACACCTAAGGTGATGGGGTGGCTGGTGGGATGAGGTAAGTTCCCGGGCACCTGAGGAGGATACGTAAATTCTGTCCCTCTTGCTTGATTCCCCTCTCACAGTCTAAGCTGGCATGGGTTGAGGAACATGCTGTGAAGTCAGTGGATATCCATTTATGGTTATTGGCCAGGAAGGAGTCATGTGAATGCATCAGTGTGCACCAAAGGGAAACAATTTGGATGCTTACTAAAGGGATAAGACACACAGATTAAGGGTATAGTCAAGTCTAGAGAAGCTGAAAGGCCTTCACATGTAGACAAGGCTACGAGATGAGTAAATTGGATGCCACCTAAATTGCATGAGTAGCCATCATGAAGTTACAGTGGGCTTGAGACCCACTAGTTGCTGGCATTCAAATATGTATATATGTGTGTGAGACCTGCATGAGAAAATAGTTCAGTGGTGCAAGTTTTGATGTTTATTCAGTTTTCAGAAGGCAGGGAACAGGTTATGAGAGCTGCTGTTTGAACCTACAAGCACAGTATTATGCATTGGGCCCACTCATGGGCAGTCAGTTCTCCTAGAGTTTCAGACCTAGGTCTTCATGAAGAGATGAATCTGAGTTGGCAGGGATCTACTCTGGGACCAGATGATACCACTCTTACACTCAAAAGAAAGTAGCTATCTGAAATTATTATTATACTACTAGATTAAGGAGATTTGGGAATTTGTAAGGGAGTTGAAGAGTTAGGACTTTTTCCTGGGGGACTAAAAAATACAGAAGATTTGTGAACTAATGGGAATGGAGAAGTTGGATAATTACCCACCAAAATGTTATTTCGTATGTGAGTTATCCAGGAACAATGAAATGCACCTCTCCAAATGAGAACCTGCTACATTTTTGCCCCAAAGTGTTCAGGATGGGAATGTTGATTATTTGGAAACTGTTTGGAGGTTAGTGGAGAGGCCACATTGTTTTTGGTGTCTCTCTGTGGCTGGAGCCTGGGGTTCACTACATAGAGGATCTGGGTTCCTGATTGATTAAAACTGAAGGTAAAGATGTAGAAGACAACCCCAAAAGATGATAGAGAATAGTTCCTAAAGTCTGATACAGTGAAAAGTCAACTCCCTTCTCCTAACTTCCACTCATACATGGGGAAATTAGTTGGGTCCCAGCAATTGTCTGGGAATCAGATGTAGAGGGCTGAAGGCAGTCTATGACCAGGTGGAAATGATTAGAAGATTCATGACCTGCACTTATGAGTTATTTCCATGTAGTTCCCAGATGTGTTAAGTTAATAGAGTTGCAGCCTAATTAAACCACCCTACTTGTATCTTGCCTTTCTTTGCCTTTATTCCTGCATGTTTGGGACTATGAATTTGTAGCTCCACTGTCACTAATAGCTTCAGAAATAGGAAGTACTGGTAGGTCTGAGTTGTTTCATCTGTTTTTCTGGAATTAGCTCATTCTGGCCTTTGACTAAAGTTGAGTGTTTGTGGGTAATGTTTGGGGACTATACATGTGTATTCAAGAAGAATCCCAAATAAATTACATTGTTAAAGTAACATTTTAAACATGGAACTGTGAAAGTCAGGAAGTACTTGTCTTAAAAAAAACTACCTGAAAAATGCAATTGTCCTTGGAAGAGATATTGTCCAAAATTTTGGGACTAAATTCAGATCTTACGTCTATCATTAAAGTGTAAAACAAAGATTTTAGTCCTCCTTTTAGATGAAAATCTGAACACTGCCTTAATTGTGGTATTGTAGCAGCTGACAGTGTAATTCAGATGCATTTTTTTGCATGAGCTTTCGTGGGAGAAAATCTCCTTTTAAAGCATCTGATGGAGTGGGATTTTCTTGCATGAAAGCTCATGCGAAAAATAAATCTGTTAGTCTTTAAGTGCCACAGGACTCCTTGGTGTGTGGTTTTTTTTTTTTTTTTTTTTTTTTTGCTGGACTAGACTAATACGGCTGCCCCTTTGGAACATTCAGATGCATTCTTTTCTGATCACCCTAATATTTAATGTTGTTGTTATGGAATTTCATTAGAGTTTACAGTACTACTCATCTAAGGGCCTTCAGATGTTACAAGACTGTCTGTATAAAGAATAACAGTAAACAAAAAAAAGAATGATTGATAACTTGACAAAACAAGAGCCTTCCTTAGCTGAAAAGATTTCACTAGGTAGCTAAGGTAGTGAAGATTTAACTCATCATGCAAGTTAAACATTGCTTATGGATGTCTACATTGACACAATGATTATTCTTACAAACCAAATTATGTGTCTGCTTCTTCGTGCATATCCGCTGTTTATCTCATTGCTTTGGAAAGTGCATTGCTGTACCTTTTTTATGGTAAGAATCATATACTACCAGATTCTATTATCTGCCTCAGCTTAACAGTATGTTAATGTTACATAGAAAAGCATTGCAAATAAAAAAATAAAACCCACCAAACCTCCATAGGTTAAAAAGCCCTTTTCACTGTAAGAAAGAAAAAAAAATCTTTCCAAAAGCAAAATTTTCATTTCAGTGATTAAATTGTTGCTTATAGTAACATGTACCTGAATAATTGCTGCAGCTGTGCAAGAGAGAGTAGAAGTTCAGCTAAATAGCTGGAACTTAGCTGGAGAAGACAAGCAGTGTAATAGAAACAGAAGCTGTGTTGGACTAGGATATTTGAAAATCAAGGTGAGTGAGGTAAAATCTTTTATTGGACCAACTTCTGTTGGTGAGAGATGCAAGCTTTTGTGTCATACATAGCTTTTCCTCAGGACTGGTAGCCCCCCCACCTGGTCTCTGTAGAGATAATGACAATTTCCAATTAATCTCTCTAAAATATTCCAGAACACATTTTTCAAAAAATTTAAAATTGTACACACAAATTCTTACATCTGAGATTATTAGATTTGTCTTCAGTCCCTTTTCTAAATTTCTTAATAAATTCTAGACAATTTCATCTTTAATTCAAGATTAAATGCCTCAATCATTCCTCAATAAGATCTACTGTTTCACTGGAGTTCCTAATTTAGTTCTAGTCCAATATTAGGAAAATATATTTCCATCTTCTAGGGTGAGTGGGCTGCTACAGTTTGATTCATATGCATTCAGACCATTTTGATTTTGTGATTAAGACAAATATGCTTCTTCCTCTCCAGAGACGTGCCAGATTTTTTTAATATAATTCAGACATGGAGAATGCAGGACTATTGATGAACTGTTTAATTAATTAATTTATTTTAATACACAAATATGAAAGAGTGGTTGCTGACACAGAATTACGGCGTTCTCATGAACATGGAAACATGAGCATTAACAGTTCCATAAAACAAATTCTTTATTAATATGTATTATTTTATATCTTGGTAGTCATGAGCAGATTAAGGCATGGGTCTACAGGGCCTATGCCCAGGGGCCCACATAATGTGGGGAGCCCTTCACCATGCAGCGCTGAGGGCGGGGGGCAGAGCAGCCTTAGGCCAGAGGCTGTGCTCTGAAATTGCATTGTGAACCCTGTCCTGCCCCCAGGACCAGTGGCTGACCTGCCCTGGGAAACAGGGCAGGCCAGCCCAGAGGCCAGGCTCTGCTCTCTTGCCCCACCTCTGGGCTGGCCAATCCACCCCCTGTGGGTGGGTTGGGGCCAGCTGCCGTGCCATGAAGTATGGTTTTCAGTGTGGCCAAGCCACACTGAAAGCCACCCCCCATGTGCCGGTCAGCCCTGCTGTATCCAGGATGGGAGGCATTCAGCTGAGCCAGGGATGGCCTATGGTCCCAGTCCTCCACCCAGTGCTTGCTCTCCCACAGGGAGTGGGGACCTAGATAGGGCAAGTGTGGCTTCAGCCCCAGGTTAGGGCAGGTGGGACCCCAGGTGGGCTTCCATTCAGGGCCCACCAGTTGAGGAGGCCCACGGGCCCAGAGGCCCCTAATCCACCACAGATGGTAGTGCCAAAAATGTTCAAAGCACTCTGGATGCAGAGGTAGGCATAGCTCTAAAGAGATTAGTGTTTAGCAGAGCCGTAACAGTCTGTTTCAGCACCCCTTGCAATTAGCGGCACTTGGGGCCAGTGCTGCGATACACGCCTTTTAATATAGCGGCTCTATTGAGTTGCTGTGGTGCGTGTGGGGCAAAGCCCCATTCGCCCTGCTGTACTTACAGCTCTGGTGTTTAGGAAGATGATGAAAAAGGGGTGAGGGGAAGAAAAATATTAAAAGAAAACAAAAAAATTCCCCAAACCAAAAAAATCCCTCAAATAAACAAGGGCTTGGTGCATTGCATGTTTAAATCTACTGGAGTTATTCTATTAACTTAATAAGCATTGGGTCAGGATCCAAGAGATCAGGGTGATGACAGAATCATGTCTTGTTGGTTGCACTGAATGCTTCTTCTACCATTCTCCCTCTGGCATTTAACCTTCATGTATTCCTTAAGGCAATCTCCAACTTAATTTGCAATGTCATTATGCCCCTGTGTACTTGCACTCAATCCTTTCTATCAGCAGAGATGAGCAATTTTTTTCCTCGTAAAATACAGAAAGCAAGTGATTTAATCAACTAGCTTCTTGCAGACATTGCAGATGCAGTTCTTCTGGAGGAATTAAAGTGAGATTAAATTGCTTTTCAGACCAGTACAAATGGGATCTTCCATGTATATGGGGGTGTTGTAAAAGAAAGCTTGGGGGCAATTGTGTTAGAAGCAGAAAACTCACTAATTATTGCTGCAGTCAGTAACTTTTGAAGTACTGTACTTTTTCTACCATTTCAATGAGTCTTCCTTCATCTGGGGGATTTTTAAGTCTACTTTTAGTTAAGTGTCTCTTATATTGGAGCTCAGTCCTACCAGTCTTAGAAAAACAGTACAATCTGTACACAGAGGACATGCAAGACTATATGCACAAACTATGAAAATCCTGTGGCACCTTAAAGACTAACAAATATCTTCAGGAATAAATAAGATTATTTGCATGCTTTTTTATTTAACAAAAATACTAAAATATCCCACCAGATGTGAGGTGTAAGCCCTAAGGTTTTTTGTTTTTTTTTTCGCTCAGATTGTATATGTAACAAGAAGGAAAAGGCAAGTGGTTCTTTTGCTGTGAAGGTTTCTTAGGCCTTGTCTACACATCTATGCTGTCCAAACTTTTTTGTTGTTTTTGTTCTGGGAAGTGTTTCTTTACACCCTCATGACATTTTTGCTGGCATAGGAGGTTGTGTGGACAGCACTATCCCAAAAGCAGACATTGGCCCCCCCCCCCCCCCGAGCAACAAAAGTTTTGCTTGCCAATGTAGGCCTTACAGAATCTGGAGAGACCTGATGATTCACAGTAACCATTGAGGTGGGCTTTAGTTACAACCAAAACAAGCAACACTTTGGTCTGGTCAGAGGTTATTTGATCCTAGGTGAGTAGAAAAAGAACAAAAATGTCATTTAAGGCATAAAGTATCTTTAGGTTTCTCAGGGAATAGCTGCACATACTTAACCAGTCTCGAACTAACTTCAATAACAAGAAAGAGCAGTACACAAAAACATTTTGCAGCTTGCTGTATACAGAGAAACAGAGTGTTAGAGGAGTTCTGTTATTCATTTGAATACATTACAACTTCCTCAAACTCCCTGGCTTCAGTTCTTTAACTTTTACAATCAGATGGCATAAGAAAATTCTATAACGTTATTTCATAGGTGGATGTTGAATATTTTGCTCAAAAATGGTACAATAAACACTCAAAGAAATAATCATGAAGATGGGTGGGTGTCTCTTCAGCTGGATAATCTTTTTTTGAAAACTCTGCTGGATGATTATTTTCAGTTGTGGGACACAATTTCTTGAGTCTGCTGAATTATGGTATCTGTGGTCAGCTCAGGGGAATTGGAAAGCAATGGAGCTATGACAGTTTAAAACAGGGGTCTCGAACTCAAATCACCATGGGGTCCACATGAGGACTAGTATGTTAGCCTGAGGGCCATACCACTGAAACCTTTTCATACAACAATATTGCAAATATCAGCAATGATTGTGTCATCGTGGGCCAGAGAAAATAGCTTTAGGGGTCACATGTGGCCTGCAAGCCAAGTGTTTGAGACCCCTGATTTAAAATAGTTGAGGATCAGTCCCCTATAACTAGTTATCACTGTCCTTCACATCACAACAGAAAACATGTAGAAGTCTCTGCAGTTCTGTCTTGTAACTCAGGAGGCTGTAACAAATTTGTGGCTCCGCCATGCAATAAATCTGTATAGCTACACCAGTCTTTGCATCTGTGACCTTTACTGTGCAGAACACAGGATTTCCCTGTGACTGAACAAGTTGCTAGGACCATATTTTAGTCTCTGTGGATGTCTCTTACTCAAATAAAATGCACATGAGATGGCATGTTGTTTACCTGCTTCTTATAAAGGGATTCCCAAAGGTTTAGTTTCAGGCATTCCAGTCAAGAATGAATGATTCATCCAAACACTAAAACAGATGGTGCCTGGCTAGTGCTGCTGCATGGAGCATTTCTGGATGCAAATAAGAACTTGGAGAATTTTTTTTTCACTTGAGTGCCCTTTTATTCCCTTTCATAGACTGTAATCCTCTATGTAACATTGAAACAAACCATTCAAATAATCCATGGGAGGATGGATGGCATGCAGTTTAGCCACTAAAAAAGCTGCAGTAAATAAACTTGAAGGGCGAGATGAAAAATTGCCTAATAAAAAGAAAATAAAAAAATTGATAATACAGTATTTAAAAATGAGAGGGAAATAATGAAAATACTGCCATAACTCTTCTCTGAGGGCAAGGATTCTGAACGCTCATAACTTAAAGCTAGGTGCGTCTTGAAAACTTCCTAGGAGCTTCAGACATCAAAGATGACTCAGAAGGGAGAGCCATGTTGCAGCAATATATGGGAGAGTAGATATATACCATCTTTGAGATTCTGTCTCAAACTAGAGAGACGTATGCTCTGGATTTTAAGGTGTTAATTGATTATTTTAGCCCACCACCAGAATTTGTATGAATTGTGTGTATATTTCATCAAATAAGGTATCAATCAGTTGACAGATTTATCATTTACTAGACCTGCTATGTCAACTAGCTGCCATACATTACTGTGCTGAAGTGGAATGAGAGAGAAAGATTTATCAGTCCATGGGAAAGGGACTAGGATTTGGTCAGCAATTTCAGATTGTCCTAAACCACACATGTTCATGGCTACGTAGATGAACGTTAGGAGACTGGGCTGTGATAGTCAAAGATCAGAAAGGCCAAAGGACAATTGGAGTTGTGGATAGCAAGGGTGTGAAAGATAACATGAAGGGGTTCTACAACTATGTCAATAACAGGAAGAGGATCAGGGCTGGTGTAGGTCCCGTACTGAATAGCGCAGGTATCCTCGTGATGGAGGATGAGGAAAAGGCTGAAGTGCTCAAGGCTTTTTTTACTTCAGTTTTCACAGGGAGGGCCAGCTCCCAGCCCACTACACTGGGTATGGCAGATTGGAGAGAAGAAGAGAGGCCCTTGGTGACAGAAGGTCAGGTTAGGGACTACTTAAAGAAGCTGGATGTGCATAAGTCCATGGGGCCGGACGACCTGCATCTGAGGGTGCTGAGGGAGTTGGCTGATGTGATAGCAGTACCGCTGGCCATTATCTTTGAAACCTTGTGGCAAACGGAGGAGGTGCAGGAGGACTGGAAAAAAGCAAATATAGTGCCTATCTTCAAGAAAGAGAAAAAGGAGGATCCAGGGAATTACACACCTGTCAGCCTCACCTCAATCCCTGGAAAAATCATGGAGCAGATTCTCAAAGAATCCATCCTGAAACACTTGGAGGAAAATAGAGTGATCCGGAACAGTCAGTATGGATTCACCAAGGGTAAATCATGCCTGACCAATCCCATTGCTTTCTATGATGAGATGACTGGATTTGTGGATGCGAGAAGAGCTATTGATGTGATACACCTCGACTTCAGCAAGGCTTTTGATATGGTTTCCCACAGCATTCTCATTGGCAAATTAAGGAAGTACAGGTTGGATGTGTGGACTGTAAGGTGGATAGAGAAATGGCTAAATCAACGGTTTCAGCATGTAGGAATCAATGGCTCCATGTCAAGTGGGCAACCTGTAACGTGTGGTGTGCCCCAGAGGTCGGTCCTGGGGCCAGTTCTGTTCAAAATTTTCCTTAATGGTCTGGATAATGGGATAGATTGCACACTTAGTAAGTTTGCAGATGACACCAAGCTGGGGGGAATGGTAGACACGCTGGAGGGCAGGGAAAAGATTCAGGAAGACCTTGACAAATTGGAGCAGTGGGCCAATAGAAATCTCATGAAGTTCAACAAGGACAAGTGCAAACTCCTGCACTTGGGATGGAAAAACCCCATGTACTTCTACAGGCTGGAGAGTGATCAGCTAAGTAGCAGCAGTGTAGAAAAGGACCTGGGGGTCATGGTAGATGGGAAGCAGGATATGAGTCAGCAGTGTGCTCTTCATGTCAAAAAGGCCAATGGCATACGGGGCTGCATCAGGAAAAGTGTTGCCAGCAAATCAAGGGATGTGATCACTCCTCTCTACTCAGCACTGGTGAGGCCGCATCTGGAATATTGTGTCCAGTTTTGGGCTCCCCACTACAAAAAGGACATGGACAAATTAGGAGTTCAGCAGAGGGCAACAACAATGGTCAAGGGGCTGGAAGAAAGACTGAAGGAACTAGGCTTATTTAGCTTGCAGAAGAGAAGACTGAGGGGGGATTTGATAGCAACCTTAAATTACTTGAAGGGATGCTCCAAGGAGGATGGAGCTCAGCTGTTCTCAGTAGTAACAGAGGATAGAACAAGGAGCAATGGTTTCAAACTGCAGCTGGGGAGGTTGAGGCTGGATATTAGGAAAGTTTCTTACTAGGAGGGTGGTAAAGCACTGGAATGGGCTACCTAGGGAGGTGGTGGAATCTCCATCTTTGGAGATGTTTAAGGCCTGGCTGGTTAAAACTCTAGCTGGAATAACTTAGTGGGAGTGGTCCTGGTTTTTTTGGCAGGGGGTTGGACTAGATGACCTCATGAGGTCCCTTCCAACCCTATGGTTCTATAATTCTATGAGCACCTTGAACTATATATGGTAGTCTTAAGTCCTTCCTATGCAGCAGAACACAATGATTTAGCAGGGGTGGCCAAACTTATGGAACTCAGAGCTGCACAAGTCAATTATTAAACATTCAAGAGCTGCACTGAAGCATATTAAGACATACTGTTACCTACTCCAAAATTACTAAGCTTAAAATTCATTGTGCACTTTAATTTTATCATAAAAACGTGGAAAATATTGATCATACTAATGTCAGATTCTAATAATTACTTACGGTTACCATGAAAACTAGGCCTATACAGTAAAAACTTAGCTGTCGTTGGGTGTAGAATACTGCAGGCTAGTGGCAAGTTCTTTAAAATCTGGGCAGTAACTTGTCAATGCAGTAAATAAAAGCTCTCTCAGGTGCTGATCTCTAAGTATTGCACAATGTTTCGATTTAGCAAATTTCATTGTGGAATACAGTGCTTCACAGCAATAAATTGTGCCAAAAATTGAAAATAATCTACATTCAGTTTTAAACTTTTCTCCTTTGTATTTTTGTTTCTTAGTATTCCATGTCACTGCTTTTTAAGTGATTCATCATGTTCTTATCCTAATTCTGTTTAGTTTTTACACACTCAGGAATCATTAAGTTTTGCCCTTTTCACTTCATAGGAATTAAATTATGTCTAAGCAAGATTATAATCTAATGTCTGATTACAGTCGAGTGTACTTGAATACTATGATATTTCCAGGATATCTGCCTTTTTAAGTGTGTCTGGGTATACACATTTAATACATTCTGTTGATTTCTTTTAATGTGCTTCTTGTAAAGAATATACCATCTGAAATATTTAGAATCAATGTTTTATCTTTTTTTTTTTTTTTTTTTTTTTTAAAGATCTCTCTAGATTACATCTCTTGATTGAGGACAAGAGCCTTCAGAAGATATTCCCATTAACAATAGTCCTTGTTGGACAGATGTTATGGAGTAAGATATGGTTCATTCTCTTTGTTTTAGAGCTAAGCAAGTCACCCCTGTAATACAGTTGTTGTTGGTGTTTCCCTGCATGGAGTGAGATGCAGTCAGCTTTCTTATTTGTAAATTAAGCCTTTGAACCTTGATAGTGTAAAATAATTTATTAGTATTATTTAGAAATTTTAAATAGACTCACTTTTAATTTGTTCACTCTCCTTTTGGTAAAGTATAGAGAGTAAATATCTGATTGTGCTATTCCTGTACATGTTGAGGAATACATTATCAGTGGATAGGCCCATCAATTAAATTAAAAGGATTGGCACAAAGAAAATATCCACTTTCGCAAACAGGTTTGAATGAACTGAAGTTGTATGCCCTCTTACCAGAGCTCCTAAGGCTGAATCTTGTCAAGTATCACGCCGGAGAATAGAATTCAGTGAAAGGTACATTTATGTGTGTTGTGATAGAGATACCCAGATCTGAAAACCCACTCACAAAAGTTAGGAAAGTTTTCTGTGGGGTAGAAGGAAGCAGAGGGGACCACTTTTGGCTGCTTACTGTAAAAAGGTATGGCAAGTACCACAAAAAACCAAGAGCAAAACAATACATGTTTTCACTTTCTCCATGTTGGGAGGAAGCATAGAGATGTTTGTTCCTAACACAGCAGGCTTCTTCTGTCATATTTGCCTCTCTATTACCTAATCGATTCCAGCTGCTGCATCATCCTACCCCTTAAGAGCTACGTCACTGGATCCTACATTTCCTCTCATTTTGGAAAGACTAGCTTGTTTCATAAAGAAACCAGACCATGGAGAAACATGACTCCAATGGCATTTCTATTGGACCCCAAGGCTGTCTACTCTAGGAAATTACTTCAGACTAAGCAACTTAGTCTGGACTAATTTGAACCCTGTCTACACTAGCCTTTGGCTAGTTCTAGTTTGAACTAAAAAAACTTTTAGTTTGAACTAGCCAAAGCTTAGTTTGAACTAGATAGTTCGGCTGGTTAGTCTGAAATAATTGCTTAGTTCAACTAGCCCCTTGGCTAGTTGGAACTAATACGATGTCAACTTGCTAGTTTGAACTAAACCATGCTTTGTAGTTCAAGGTAACTTTTAGTTTGAACTAGCTGTGTTTTTTCAGTTTGAACTAAAAAAAAATGCAGTTTAGTTCAAACTAACTTCTGAACTAAGATTTTAGGTGTAGACATAGCAAAACAGTCTGTCCTGCACATCATTACTGTCCATTACAAGATGGCTAGTGACTTTATAACTGTTTGCTTATAGTACACATTAAGCAGAATTTGTCTCCTCAGTTTTGATGTGAGAAGAGTGTGCTGTACATGTGAGAGTAGACATAGATACAGGCATGGGCTGCTATAAATGTAGATTCTAAAGAGATGTACAAAAGAGAACTTATTAATGTTACACTAAGAAATCAAGGTAGTTTTGAAAAAGTATAGCCAAGGTGAGAAGTTTTATTATGCTTTCCAGTAAATGTAAAATAGAAGGGGACTTATTTACTTACCATTACTTTAATTTTCAAAAGGAAATGGTCATTAACTGCAGTACGTGGCTTAACAAGTTACTTGATATTACTGAGGACTATATATGGGATCTGACAGTATCAATATAATATTAATACATAATATCCAACAATATTTATTAATTAATACCAATATTAATATATAATATCATGTCAATATTAATATAAAATATCTGACAATGTTTAAAAGACTTCTTTGATACAAACAGCATTTTGTGACAGGCATAACAGCAAAACAACATTAGCAGAAATGTGGTTCCTAAATTACTTAAGGCCTATTTGGTATGTTTTGGGCCCCCCCCCCCTTTTCCCTCTTCTTACTTGTCTGAACTCAGAGAACATGCTGCATATAGAAAAAGAGCTGCAATTGAATAGAGATTTGGGGGTTTATATGGTTCACCTGGCCCTGATTTTTCAGGAGTCTCCCTAGCTTGATAAGTGGTACAGGTTTTTTAAATACACAGGGTAAATTACAAATGTATATGTGCATGATTTCTGAACTGTTAGACCTGTGTCTAGGAAGTACCACTTGTGGCTCTCAGTAGCCCTGCATGTAACTTTCTTCTTGGTATTGAGATAGTCATCATTTGAGGTCTTGACATCAACGTGGCAAGCACTCTAGAGAAAAAGGCAAAACACTCTCACATGGGCACCTGGATGGCACGGACATTAATAGGACCAGACTTCACAAAACCAATAACAGTGCTGGAATGCAAGATCCCTTACGGACTCCTAAGTACTAGTACTTCTCATTTTGCCCTTAACACGGTACGTCCTGGTACTCTTTCAAAATCAGAAGTGCTGCTACACCTCCTATGGATCTATAGACAACTACCTCTGCTAGGCAGGCTCATCCATCTAAAAAATTGGCATTAAGGTGTGTAAGGAAAAAATCCTTCAGTTACACAGTGGGTATGTCCACACACACTCATTTCGAAACAACAGAGGTTGTTTCGAAATAAGGAGTGCCATGGCCACACGACGCACGGCCATTTCGAAAGAAGCAAACCGCTTCTTTCGAAATGGCCGTGGTCTTTGCGAAATAACTTAAACCTCGTTACCTGTCGAAACAGAGTTGTTTCGAAACAGAGGTTTTGAAACAGCCCTGTTCGGACATGTTGTTTCGGAACAAAGTGTTCCGAGACAACATGTGCCCCTCCTCCCAGGGTGCTAAGCACCTGGCCAGGGTGCTGAGGGGTGTACACGGGCTGTGGGGAGGGGCGCGGGGCTGCGCCTCACTCCGCCAGTACCTGCAGGGGACTGCAGGCACCGCGCCTCACCTGGCGGGTGCATGCAGCCCCCTGCAAGCACCCGCCAGGAGCAAGCAGCGGGGCACTTCACCCCAGGGGCTTTAAAGCCCCTGCTGCCCCC
>ML681982.1:41889668-41924193 GCA_007922195.1 Podocnemis expansa | reverse complement strand
GGGGGGCAGCAGGGGCTTTAAAGCCCCTGGGGTGAAGTGCCCCGCTGCCCTCTCCTGGCGGGTGCTTGCAGGGGGCTGCATGCCCCCACCAGGTGAGGCGCGGTGCCTGCAGTCCCTTGCAGGCACTGGCAGAGTGAGGCACAGCCCTGCGCCTGACTCCGCCGGTGCCTGCAGCCCTCTGCAGGCACCCATGGGGTGCAGTGCCCCTCTGCACTGCAGCCTTTGGGTGCCTGCAGTCCTCTCCCCAAGTGAAATAGCAGGTCCACACTGTGGACCTGCTATTTCACTCCCTTATTTCGCAGACATGGTTTTTGTCCAGCGAAATAAGTTTGTTTCGAAATAACATATTATTTCGAAACAGCTTGTTTCGAAACGTGTTGTTTCGAAACAAGCCTGCCCTGTGTGGACATACCCAGTAAGAACTGCAAAGAGAGACCTCTGCATGCATATGGAGTCCCATTGCTTTTATTAAAGCTTCATAGAGGCACAAAGCTCTGTCCATCTGGATCATATTGCTGCCTTGGAGACACAGGCTGTAAGCAAAGTAAATTCTTAAAACCACAGTACCCAGCTGTGGAAGTGAAGAAACAGACTGACAGAGCCAGGCGGGTACCCCAAAGTCAACTAATACTGGAGAAGCCCAAGAAAGAAAACAACAGAACACCTCTAGTCATCCCCAAGTCAGACCTCTACAGCACCTCAGGAATCTACAGCCTATTCTACAAGAGGGTCTCTCACTACCTCAAGCCTTGGAAGACAGACCTCTTCTCGCCTACAGACCAGGCCCCCAGCCTTAAACAGATACTCAGCAGCAACTACAGACCTAAGAACAGAACCATTAAAGCAGGCATAAATCACTGCAATGGATGGTGTTGCCAACTTTTGTCCACATATCTGCACAAAAGACACTATTAAAGGACCTACTAAAACTAGCTACTTCATCAAAGGCTCATTCACATGCTCATCTGCCAATGAGATTTAAGCCATCATGTGCCAAAAATGACCTTCTTGCCTTATATATTGGACAAGCATGACAGTCTCTCCACAAAAGAATAAATGGGCACAAATCTGACATCAGAATTCACAACATTCTAAAACCAGGGGGTCAATATTTCTATCTTTATGATCACTCCATTAATGACTTGCCGGTTGATGTGCTCAGACAGATGAATGCCAGATCAAGGCTTCAAAGAGAAGACAGGTGATTTGACCTCATCTTCCTCTGTATGCTGTGCCCCAGTGTCTGAATCATAGAATCATGGGGTTGGAATGGACCCCACGAGGTCATCTAGTCCAACCCCCTGCCAATAAAGCAGGACCACTCCGACTAGATTCTCCCAGCCAGGGTTTTGTACAACTGGGCCTTAAACAACTCCCAAGATGGAGATTCCACCACCCCCATAGGTAGCTTATTCCAATACTTCACCACTCGCCTAGTAAGAAAGTTTTTTTCCTAATATCCAGCCTCGACCTCCCCAGCTGTAACTTGAAACCATTCCTCCTTGTTCTGTCCTCTGTTACTACTGAGAACAGTTGAGCTCCATCCTCCTTGGAGCATCCCTTCAAGTAGTTGAAGGTTGCTATCAAATGCCCCCTCAGTCTTTTCTTCTGCAGGCTAAATAAGCCTAGTTCCTTTAGTCTTTCTTCATAGGGCTTGTGCTCAAGCCCTTAGATAATTTTTGTTGCCCTCCGCTAGACTCTCTCTAATTTGTCCATGTCCTTTTTGTAGTGGGGAGCCCAGAACTGGACACAGTATTCCAGATGTGGCCTCACCAGTGCTGAATAGAGGGGAATGATCACATCCCTCGATCTGCTGGCAACACTTCTCCTGATGCAGCCCCGTATGCCATTGGCCTTTTTGGCAGCAAGTCCACACTGCTGACCCATATCCATCTTCCCATCCGCCATGAGTCCCAGGTCCTTTTCTACACTGCTGCTACTTAGCTGATCACTCCCCAGCCTGTAGCAGTGCATGGGGTTTTTCCGTCCAAAGTGCAGGAGTTTGCACTTGTCTTTGTTGAACCTCATTAGATTTCTATTGGCCCACTGCTCCAATTTGTCAAGGTCTTCCTGAATCCTGTCCCTGCCTTCCAGGGTGTCTACCGTTCCCCCCAGCTTGGTGTCATCTGCAAACTTACTAAGTGTACAATCTATCACCATTAATGAAAATTTTGAACAGAACTGGCCCCAGGACCAACCTCTGGGGCACACCACTTGTTACAGGTTGCCCACTTGACATGGAGCCATTGATTCCTACACGCTGAAACCATTGATCTAGCCAGTTTTCTGTCCACCTTACAGCCCACGCATCCAATCCATACTTCCTTAATTTGCCAATGAAAATGCTGTTGGAAACTGTATCAGAAGCCTTGCTGAAGTCGAGGTATATCACATCAATGGCTCTTCTTGCATCCACAAATCCAGTCATCTCATCATAGAAAGCAATGAGGTTGGTCAGGCATGATTTACCCTTGGTGAATCCATACTGACTGTTCTGGATCACTCTATTTTCCTCCAAGTGTTTCAGGATGGATTCTTTGAGAATCTGCTCCATGATTTTTCCAGGGATTGAGGTGAGGCTGACAGGTGTGTAATTCCCTGGATCCTCCTTTTTCTCTTTCTTGAAGATAGGCACTATATTTGCTTTTTTCCAGTCCTCCTGCACCTCCTCCGTTTGCCACGAGGTTTCAAAGATAATGGCCAGCGGTACTGCTATCACATCAGCCAACTCCCTCAGCACCCTCAGATGCAGGTCGTCCGGCCCCATGGACTTATGCACATCCAGCTTCTTTAAGTAGTCCCTAACCTGACCTTCTGTCACCAAGGGCCTCTCTTCTTCTCTCCAATCTACCATAACTAGTGTAGTGGGCTGGGAGCTGACCCTGTTTGTGAAAACTGAAGTAAAAAAAGCATTGAGCGCTTCAGCCTTTTCCTCATCCTCCATCACGAGGATACCTGCTCTATTCAGTACGGGACCTACACCATCCCTGATCCTCTTCTTGTTATTGATATACTTGTAGAACCCCTTCCTGTTTATCCTTCACATCCCTTGCTAGCTGCAACTCCATTTGTCCTTTGGCCTTTCTGATTTTTATCCCTGCAGTCCCAAGCAATGTCTTTATATGCCTCCTTAGTCATCTGTCCAAGCTTCCTTTTTATGCTTCAGCTCAGTGAAGAGCTCTCTGTTAAGCCACTCTGGGCGCCTTCCACATTTGCTATACTTTATCGGAATGGAATCTTTACAACTGTTTTGATTTGCTGTTACAGTGTGACCTGATCCCATTACTTACACTTCCTAGCATTTATTTTGTCCCATTCTGTAAGTTCCCTCCCCCATTTCAAAGCATCTGATGAAGTGGGATTTTCTCCCACAGAAGCTCATGCAATAAATAAATTTTAGTCTTTAAGTGCCACGGGGCTTCTCGTTTTGTTTCATAGTGAATGAGAATACCTTAACTTGAAGTGGACCAACATAATATCCAAAGTTGAAAAAACATTAATTTAAATTCTCCAAATTCATAATCCTTCAAAAGAAAAGAAAAAAAAAAAAGAGTCCATATAATTTACTATGTCAAAGGAACCTCCATGGACTAGCATGTCAGAATGTCATCTTTTATTTTAAACGTATACATGGAATTTGTGTTGCAGCAGAATTTCTGTAGCATTTTAGAGACAGTCTACTATGTCAGTGTGGGCACCTACAAACCATGAGACATGCTGTGGAGGACTACAGAATGACACAATTTCCTGGAGGTCTTTGTGCTTTGTGGATAAGAACACTGTGGCCTGGCTTGACTGGATTGTTTACACCAAATAATAATAGCAGAGTTTCCTGTAGAGTGTTTTCCTAGCCAGTATATAATTTACCAAGAAAAGAACTTTGTTTAAAGCTGACAAGTACTGTAGTGTTGTCTTTAAAGTAGATGGTGCAAGTTATGCTTAACATTATAGTCAGCTGTTCAAAAGAAAAAATATTGGCTTTATTTGCTGAAATCAGACTAGCTGACTATGTAAGCATGGTTGTAAGGGTTACCAGTTTTGGGCCGGGGCCCTGCCCCCAGATCTGCCAAAGATTGAACTCGGACAGTGGGGTTGAAGTTGACCAGTACTGAGGTTTCCTTATTATTACTAGACGTGGTTTATGATTTTAAGGTAATATTCAGGGGTTAAAGTATAATTTTGGTGGGCCCCCCTCCTGCATGGGTGAGCCTCCCTCCCACACATCTGGGTCCCTCCCACACCTGAACTACTGCCCCCAATATCCATTCCCTGGTCCCCAAAATCCACCCTAGCCCCCAATACCCACACTCTGCCCTCAGTACCCACCCCCAGCTCAGGAGCCCACAATACTCCTCCCTCACCACGACCAGGGCTACCCTGGTACTCACCAGCAGCACACTGGGCTAGGAAACTGCAGGAGCCCGCCTCCCTCCCCTGCCTGCCGGAACCAGGGGAATAGCGTTCTGGGGCCAGCTATTTTGAGCCGCCCAGCATTTGGGCCCCTAAAAATAGAAAATGGTCCCTAAACTCTGCATTCTGGGGCCTGCTGTTTTTTTCAATGGTGGGCCCAGGAATGCAGCATTCTGGCACCATTTTCTATTTTTAGGGGGCCTGGAACATTGATCCCCTGAAAATAGTGGGTCCGAGAACAGTGTTCTGGGCCATTCCAGCCTACTTTAACCCCTGGTAAAACTCACACACTCATTACTTTCATTCCAAAAGGCTTGTGGCTTAGCTTCAGCATGAGGATGTTGGTTTTGATTTCACAGGTGTGTGAGGCTGGCCAGGTGTCAGTTGCATGGAGATCAGCTCTCAAGGTGATAGGAGTCCCTTAGGATGTGTGTGGGGGGGGGGGGGCTCTTCTGCTTCTTAGCCAGTCCCAAGTCTTGTGTGCTGTTATATTTCTCTTCTCTGCTTGATGTGCTGTTTTGAGGGGCTTTACCCCCCCTTACTCAGCCCCTGCCTGCTTAGCCTTATATGGTTACAGCTGCAGTGTAAGACTTATAGTTGGTTTCTTTGCTCATTTACACTTTCTCATCCATTCTGTACATTGACATAGTATGTATTCATAAGCATAAATGCAATTGATTCAATTAAGTTATATGCCCTATTTGGGTATGTAGGCCAAACAACTTTAAGCATGCACTTTAATACCCTTTACTTGTGGTTCTGTTGCTTGTGTTCATATAGGACATGAGAAATCCATTCCTTTGTGAAAGTAAAAGCATTCTTATTTTTGACTGTGAGGCAACTGTGTATTTTCCTCCCTGGCTATAAAAGCCAGGGTCCAGTAAGTATAGTCTTTTTTTTCATTATTCTTTAAATCTTGCAATTGTTTTGAAATAAGATTTTAAAGTACAGGGATCCTTAATATCAACATTATGTCTAATATTAAGTATAAAGTTCAGCTCATCTGCTTGCTTCACTATTTCAGCTACTCTGTCTTCCTCAGGGGGAACTGAATTATAGATGGAGCTTGTAATGTACACGAACTGCACATATAGATCATACTATTACTGGATTATATAGGCAAGTCACAGAGTATAATGAAAAGACAAAAACCTTATTAAAATTATACCAACATAGAATATTGAACTGCTTATATATTTTAGGTCCAGTTCTCCTCTCACAGCAGCATATTGTTGTTGTGGGTTTATTTTCACACAAACTTACACCAGTTTAGTTAAACTAGTGTAAATCTCTTTGTGGATACACATTTTAAAATTAGTTGTTATCAAGTTAGCTTGCCCTTATAAGTTTACTGGCACAAATTAAACTGATATAAATTAGATTTAAATCTTATAAGAATGTCCACACACAAAGTTGCATAACAAAATCATGTAACTAAACCTGTTAAAATAAAATCACACCTTTAGATAAACCAGTGGAATGCCATGCCTATATGATTTCAATGACAGAAATGAAGATATTCTGTATTTATACCAGTTTGAGTAAAAGAGGAATCATACCTTTTGAATCAAAACAAACAAGGAGTCCTGGGGCACTTAATGACTATCAAATTTATTATCACATGAGCTTTCCTGGAAGAAAGTCCCAGTTCGTCAGATGCATTAAAGATCGGGGAACTTACAGAATGGGAGGAAAATAAATGCTGGGGAGAGTAAGTCATAGCATCAGGTCACACCGAAAAAGCAAATCAAAAGCCAATGCTTTTATTTGCTGTTCACTCCCTCCATTTATTTTCTTCCCATTCTGTAAGTTCCCCCATCTTCAAAACATCTGATGACCTGGGACTTTCTCCCAGGAAAGCTCATACGATAAATAAATTTGATAGTCTTTAAGTGCCACAGGACTCCTTGTTTGTTTTGCTGAACTAGACTAACATGGCTACCATTTTGGAACCTTTTGAATCATCATTCCAGTGTACTTCATTAGGCGATCTACTGTAAAATGCATCCATATAATACTTTTATTGTTTGGGAATTTGGAATGAATGTATATATGACCACTGAGTACACGCAAACTTGTCTTTCCCAGTTTGGAGTTGTAGTGCATGCTGTATGTTATTGGAAATATTGTTTTCTTTAGATGTATGATAAAGTTTTATAGTTGGCAAATGACTCTGATCACAATAATCAGGGTATTCACAGAGCAACTATTGTTTAGACTGGTAACTCCACTTTCCCTGTAAGGAATTAATCATCACCTAAATCTGTGCCCATAAGATTAACTCTGGTTAAGTTTGATGTCTTTTTAATAAATCAAAATATCTTTAATTCATGAGATCAAAAAGATAAAGATAAAATACCAAAAATATCATTGTTAGCATCCTTCTTTCCAAAAGGAAATCCAAGCTGTTTCATCCTGCTTCACATCTCCAGATTCCAGCTATAGGCACAGCTGCTGCCAAGTTCATGGAGAATAGGTCCATCAGTGGCTATTAGACAAGAAGTTCAGGAACAGAACCAAATGCTCTGGGTATTGTTGAGAGAAAAGCTCGTTCTCTGCTCTGGTCAATGAAGGAGCCGGACAACAGGAGGAAGAATCACAAGTTTATTGACACTCAGAGCTACTGAGTGCGGCCGGCCCCGAAGGACTGGTGCTAAAAGACTTTTATACCCAGGTACAACAACTTGATTCAAGGAAATCTAAAAATGGTTAATATATTCAATGTAAACAAGATTAATACATTTATTAGTGCCATATAGGGATAGTTTTCATACATATTCATATAAGATAGGAGAATTAGTAAAGAAGGTCAGGCTGGCTCCTCGGAGCCTGGGAATGTAATAAACAAGAGAAATTGTTGATTAATAGGTGACCTCGAGACTGGTGCAGTTTCCCTAATCTCCTCCTTATAGACTGTTCAAGGATGTGAGGGGCTCTATACTTTTGTTAGTCAGGCTAGAGGTTAATATAATATTAAAGGAACAGTGCTAAGATGGAGTCACTTATGCTCACAAGTTTGTGGTCTCATACAAATCTCATAACAGTATCCATCTCCAACAGCCAGAATGTTGATCACTCAATAAGAGATGGATCACTCAATAACTGTCCTGTTCAGTCTCTCTCGAGCATCTGGCAGCAGCCACTGTCAGAAAACAGGATACTGGGCTAGATGGACCACTGATCTGACCTTGTGTGTCCATTCTCATGTTATGTGAAGTTTTTAGTACCAGACACTGTTGGAGACAGAAAGCTGAACTAAATTAACTTCAGGTTAGACCTAGTATGGTAATTCTCATATACATAAGGCCTTTTCTACACTAAAAAGTTTTGTCAACACAAGTTTTGCTGGTCATGTTTATTTGGACAAAATTGCCTAGTGTAGACCAGGCCTCAGAATGTGCCTCTGATATTGACTATTGTTATGCTGGAGACAAAATGAGCTGGATAAACTTCACAATGCTGCCAGTTTAAACAAAAATTTCCAGTTCATTTTTGTCTAGCCAGAAGGTACATGACTTTATAGTCACCATAAATCCCTATACTTTCATTAGAAACACCCAACAAATACAGTCCTTTTACTAGATTCAGCAACTGAAGTGATTCCATATCTCTGCAATCCTCCTAAGTGCCTTTCTATGTGTTCTAAGTCTCTTAAAAACAGGACTGTGTTTTGGAAATCTCTGTAGTGGAGCTAGTTTATTGTAGCTAATTGACTTTTTGCCTTTTCTGCTTTCTGAAAGCTAACAACCTGGAGGATAGCAATGACCAGAAAAAAAAATAGGTTTATCATGTTCTGTTACAACAGTCTCAGACAGTTTAGTTTACTTGAATTTACTAGAGATTGTGCTTTTTATCCAGAAATATTAGAACCAATATAAAGTATGTACAGACCTTAACCTGTAGTTAGGTCATTAACTGGCTTGTTCTCCATCTAAAAGCACTTTTAATATAGTTTATAGCATTTCATGTTCGAACATCATTAATTAAATGCTAATGTGAATCTGTTCTGATCTGGTTCAGTAGTCTGAAATTGATGATTATTACAGTGAAAATCTATCTTCCTCCTCCAAGAAATTAAAAAAGCACACTTTAAACCATATAATAAGATTTTTACTCAAGTAAAGCCTTGCTTAGAAATTCAGCAGGCTATTTCAAATAAAATAAAAATTGATTTCTAAAAGGCCTTGAAGAGGTCAGATGTTCTGTCTTTTTCTCTCTCATATTTTCTTGGTATTTATGAAGTGCAACTCACTATATCTGTGCATGAAAAACACAAAAAACTTTCTATATAGAATTCCAGCTATTCTTACTTAAATATAGAAGTAGCAGGTTGTGTGTTAGCTCCATTACTATAGGAGGACCTACTTGGAAAAAATAGATTTTATTTCATACTCCAGATACAACTCCATGTTATTCAGACTTTCAAAGATTAGAACCAAGGTTCAGAACTGTGATGTATTCTTGCCAGGTTTTCTTGATTGAAAAGGCTGGATTTTTCTTGTTGAGCAAGTTGAAAGATATCAGAGCCTGAGCTAACATAAATCATCATAGCTTCATAGATGTCAGTGGTGGCTTGCTGATTCATGCTACCTCAGGATCTGACACACATACTCCAACTTATTAACATATATCAGAAGTAGACCTGTAAACGTGTGATTGTGTAGTGCACGTTACTTGATCATGTCAAGGTTTCTTAATCATGTCACTTATTTTTTCAAGCTAAGCTTTACATCTTTTACCAGTCATAATATTTACATTTAATCCTTTTTATACAGATGATGTAATAGATACTGTTCAGAAATAACATAGTCTTATATGTCTGGTTTCTAGACTTTAGTGTCCCAGTATCTTTTTAAAGAGGCAATCCATGGTTGACATCACATAAACAGATGTCATGGCACTGAACATTGAAAAGACAGACAGATGGACACATTGTGGGTGAGGGGAGGAAGGAAAGGAGCAGAAAAGGTATAGAGGAAGGGGAAAAATCAAGGCCATTAGTTCATTAAACAGCATTATCATTAGTTCATTATACAGCATTTTCAATTATTTTTGTGGTACAATTTATTTCCCGGTTCCTATTCTGAATCTATTCAAGTCAATGAAATACCATTCATTTATCATTTACATTGATAAATGTTTTGCAAAGATACTTCCACTCGTCCATTAATTAATCATCATTTTTCTTTTTTTTGACTTCATACTGTGCTTATATTTTAAGTGAATGTCACATTTCTCACCAGGAACATTTCTGGGTGAAAACCCACATAGTCTTGGTTCTGTATTTCAATCTGCTCAGACTAACTAGACCAAAAAAGAAAAAAATGAAGAAAGAAAGAAATCAAGTATATATTTAACATATATAGGTTAAGAACAAAAGAAGTGACAAACTCATTGCTAGTTATTTAAATAAAGAATAAAGAAACTTAAGTGAATTTATCCTTTGACTCTTAAGTGTTTAGAAAACAGTGATAATTGGGAAATTTAGGGCAGGACAAAAGACTGCCATACTGAGTTAGAGCAAGAGAAGAGATCTGGAAATACCAAAAAACGAACTAAAGGAGAAACTGAACATAATGCAAGTGAGTTGAATAGTGTACAGAGGGAATTAATACAGAGCAGAGAGTGAGGCAGAGAATGAGAAGGTGAGGGACAGAAACCTCTCACTGGCCATCATAACAGGTGAAGATGTAAAAGGAATAGTTGAAGGAAGTCTGAGAAAGAAGTTTGTTATAGGTTTAATAGGAGGTTCCACTTCCAGCAGGAATAACTGTTGGGACGAACTGGTGAAGGGAAACCAAGAGATTTCAGTATTCTCGTAGTCATTTATTGAATAATCCTGGTGCTACAGTTGCCACTCAGAAGATTCAAGGGTGCAGATGTCTACAACAGAGGTGTTTCCCCCCCCCCCCCCAAACCAGCAGTTCAACAACTAGAGGTTTAAAGACAGGTGAGACTCCAGCCCCCACCTCCACCCCCATTATCTTGAAAATACTTGAAAGTAACTAAGTTTAATAGACGCTCTTAAAAGTTTCTATACAGGAAGAGGATCATACTTCATTCCAATTTGGGTCTGTTTAATTTCCATTAAAAGATTAGGTAATGGATTGCAGTGGTAGATCAGGGGCCACGGGGCCCCTGGGTCTCCCTACCAGTGGGCCCCCCACCATTGGTGGACCTTGTGCCCCACCAGAGGGCAAGCACTGGGGGGGGGTGGCAGGGGTCAGAGGCCGGCTGCAGCCTGGCCAGTCAGCCCCGCAGAGAGGGAGGCTGACTTGTGCATACAGCACTGGAGCCCGTACTGCATGCATAGCCCCCAGGCCAAGCGTCCAGATTGCGGCTGGCTTGCCCCCTCCTCCCCAAGGGGGGGAGGGCCAGCTCAGAAGCAGGGTGAGAATGGGAGAGCTCAGCTGTGGGCTGATTCATCCCACTCCTGGGGGTGGATCAGCTGGCCCAAGGGTGGGGGGCGGAGCTCAGAGCCCAGCCTCAAACTGGCCCGCCCTACTCTTCTTCCCAGTGCTGGGCTGCCGGCAGGGTGGAGGGGCCCCCACATTGTAGTGGGCCCCTGGGCACAGGCCCCATTGACTCATATAGTAATGTGCCCCAGTGGATTGCATCTGTAATACTAATATGCAGTGCAAAGTTTAAAAACTGGACTGGATGCTCATTGGTAAAATAGAGATGCATTTTGACTCATATGTAAGATTTGTTAATGCCTACTCAGCCTGCTGAAGGAGGCAAAAGTGATGGCCATTACTTTATTTTAATGCCACTTTTAGATATCCTGAGTTTTGAACACTGTCTATAGTTCAAAATTGATCTTCACACACTAGCAGTCCTTTGTATAATTTGGTCATATGTGCAGGAAATGCACAATCTAGCCCCAAATACCTTAAAACAATACAAATACAAGAAATTGCAATAGATAATCTTAGGGCCAAATCCTGAGGTCCTTCTTCAGAGCCCAGTTCAGGAACCCTTATTTGAAGAGGAAGATACTACTCAAAGTTAGGGTGGCAAAACTGGAGCCTTATTTTTTTCTGTCTTTACTTAAAATTCCATTTACTGCAATGGAAGTTAGGCAGTCCCAGGTGAACAATAATATATGGAAAAATAAGGGGGGGGGAGGAAGACAGTAGCAATGAGGTTATGGTTTAGGATTTATCAGCTAGTGATGATCTGCAAATAGGAATCTAGGCACAAGGAACAGAGTTAGTCAGGAAAGCAGCATGAGAGTAAATCTCACTGATATACCATGAGAGACTCAAGCTATGTCTAAGGAATAGTCGTGAACAATAGATGAGAAAGTGAGAATGTTAAGAGATGGGAAATTATCTTTTTTAACATTCTCATCTTTTGACATTTTCATCTTCTCATCTATTGTTCTCAAAAGCCACATCCATACTGTTTGAATCAAAACAACTTGTTTAGTTTGCTGAGCAGGAACAACAGACTACCCATCTGGAACTGTTTGAATTGATCTTGTGACCCACCCTTTTCTGCATGTATATCTATGTCTAGCATACTGCAGTTTCCATTTCGTGCATTTGATGAAGTGGGATTATACCCACAACAGTTTGTTATAAATAAATTTGTTAGTCTTTAAAAGTGCCACAGGACTCCTTGTTTGTTTTCCTGAAATAGGCTAACATGCCTACTCCTGTGGAATTTTCTAAAAGATGTTTATTTTAAACCAGAAATCACTGAGCTCAATGTTATTCTTTTGCAGTGGAAAGAATTAGTATTCACTTGTATGCAAGAATTCTGAGTGAAATCCCATGGTTTATGTTACACATGATGTCAGGCTCAATGATCAAAATAGAGCATTTTGGCACTAAAATCTATTAACCTGGTTCACTCTCATTTAAAATGGTATAAATTGAGAGTTACTCATTTCAAGCCAATGAAGTTACATCAGTGCAAAACTAGTGTAAATGTGAAAAGAATCAGGCCCTAGGAATCTATAAAAAGTCAAGTCCAAACCTCCTCTGTGGGTGAAGGTGCCTTCCTAGGAATGGATCTGATATTGTTTTGCTACACTAACTGGAGCAAGATTTGAGAAGCCTGTGCAGGCTAGACCAGTGTGTATATAGCTAAAATTATTTATTATGAATTGCAAACATTCATTGCTAAATTAGTTTAGTGTGAATCAGTTACCCAATTTTATTTGTATCTCACTTGGTAGATCAATCGCAAAGTTAGTCGCATGTAAAATCCTCAACATATTCATGTAAATGTGTAACTGTTTAATAAGAATACAACATCCAAACAGTCCCTATTATCACAGAAAACAAAAGTGAAAAACCTGATTCTGATGTATTTTACATGATCTGTAGCCCAGAAAATGTTCACTTGCTTGTATTTCTTACTAAGTTTTTGACGGGAACCATCTCAGAGATTTAAAACACTGTGTTGGAAAATGTCAAACCACAGAACGCAGTGTTCATTCCCAAGATGACTAGCATGGTTATGTTTATCTTTCAGCAAATGCTTCAAGTATAATGTAGAGATGGGAGCAACCAAAACATCAAATTCCAGACTCCCAAACTTTTTGGCTCTGTCTTATCTCTATCATAATGAAACATTTTGGCCCCTTTCTCCATCTTCAAACTCAGTTATCATATCAAACAAAAGGCTCCTTTTTAGGCAGTTTAGTGTGCCCTCAACTCTAAGGCCATATTGTTCTTGACCAGTTGCCATCACATTAGAGCAGGGGTTCTCAGCCCCTTCACTGTTGCAACACAGCTGGGAGGTCTCTCAGCAGTGCGTGACACGCTGCTGCTGCTGCTGCTGCTCTCCACACTGCCAAAGAAATCTCCATCTGAAGGAATTTTTCTACAGCGGGAGGCTTGACTGGAAGCCCCTGATGCTGCAAAACAGCTGATTCCATGGTGGCTCTTGCAAAGAGCTGCCGCAGCTTCAGCTCTTGAAGGGCCAGCAGTGTAAAATCAGCCTGTTGCTGCAGCTCTCCTCAGCAGGCTGATTTCACATGATACACTCAGTCAATATGCTATGACACATTTCTGTGTCAAGACAAACTGGTTGAGAACTGCTGCACTAGAGTATGTTGAAAACTATCTTAATTCAACTGCTTGTAGCCCCAAAGACACCAGCTAAGGATGTGTTAGAATCAGGGGCATTGCAGCCAGTGGGCCTGCAGGGCTCATGTCCTGCATCTAGGCTGGCTGGCCCTGCCCCAAGTCACCTGTGGGCAGGGAGCTGCTGACCAGCAGTGATTGGGACTGGATCAGGCCTGCCCAGGCCACTTGCTCTTTATCAGCAGGAGCTGGATGTGGCTTCAGGCTGCCTGCCACTGGCCAGCAGCAGCTGGAGCTGGATCTGGCTCCAGAGCAGGACAGCAGGTGAGGCCCTTCAGGCAGCAACCCCCTGGTCAGAGTGACTCAAAGTTACCATAAAGCAGGGGATAGGATAATCATGTTTACACAGTGTAGTATTTATGGTAATCTTTAAACTTGCATTTCAAACTTCATTGTTCCTGAAGGTCTCCTTCTCAATCCCCTAGGCATTCACGTTCTACCAAACAATGATTATCTCTAGTCAGTGTGGCATGTTTTATGTTGTATCTGACTGTGACAAGGCTGTATGAACCGCACACCAGTGATGACAAAGTTAGAGAGTCATGTGAGGGGTGGAATAAGGGCTTAAAAAGAAGTCCTAGAGAGTTTCTGAGAACCTCTAGGACAAGGTAGTCAGTGGCTGTACAGTTCTCCAGCAGAGACTCTGGAAGCCGTCAGGGAAACTGCCTTCAGTTCACTCATCTCTTTGTCATCTGCTAGGCCCAGGCGTACATGGAGACATCAGACTAGTATACCAGTCAGGTAGACTAGGTTTCTCAAGCCCCAAGGTGAATCATTAGGCAGTTGCTACTGCTAACTTCTTCCTCTTTTGGAGTTATGGAGTCTGGAGCTATGCTAAGGGACTACGGGACTGGGAGCCATGGGCCTCATGCCCTTCAAATGCAGTTGGGACATCTGCTTAGACAGATGATGACATCCTGAGGATTTTTTCAGTGTCCAGATAGTAGGAGGTGTTTTTCAACTGCTTGAAAACACTTACAGTGACATCTGTCAATTAATAACAGATTTCTTTATTCACAATACAACACTTATGCATTATCTGGATATTACAAAAGCTAATCTGTATAGATCCAGTAAGAGCAGTCTGGCTACACATGTATTATTTGTAAGCAATTCTAATAATAGTTCATATCATCTAGTCATCAGTTCAACCTAGATAATTAGATTGAACTAACGCTCTACCTCATTGTTCGAACTAGAAGCCATTTTGTTCCAAGTAAAAGTTCCACTTTTCATTAGAAGTATCAATGGCAGTCCTTGTTACTTAAGTACTTGAATCTATGTTCTCCAACATTCTATCCTTTAGCAGGGGTCGAATCAATGCTATTAGTTTAGCATTCTGGCTTTATGGCTTCACAGTTTCCAGCATTAAACACATTACTTCCAGATGTTCACTCATAGTATTCTAATACATGAGGGATTTTGTTTGTGCCATTATTGTGATGGAGTTGTTTTTTCTTAGCCAGACTCCTCTTTTTCCAGGGATTTACAACTTGGCCATAAAACCTTGCTCCAGGCTAAAACTTGGAATATGCATTTCAACCCAAGAACAACTTTTCCATGAAAATTTGAAAAAAAACCAAAACCTTGCCTGAGAATATTTGTGTATATATAGTCACGTAAGTTTAAAAACCAACCATTTCTTTAGGTAAGGTCTTGACTGGTTTTACTGAGATATGGGACAGAATTTTCAAAAGCACCTATGGATGTGTCTACATTGCAATAAAACCCCACACAGCAGGTATAGATCAGCTGACTTAGGTTCAAAGGGCTCAGGCTATGGGGATATAAAACTGCAATGTAGACATTTGGGCTCAGATTGGAGTCCAGGCTCTGAGAGCCCCATGAGGGGAGAATGTCCCAGAGTATGGCTTCCAACTGAGCCCTATACAACAACTTTATAGCTCCACAATCTGAACAATGTGAACCTGAGTCAGCTTATTTGGGCCCATTGTGGATGCTTTATTGCAATGTAGACATACCCAATGTGACTAAGGAGTAGAGCTTGTCAGAAACATTTCTGTGATGTCAATATTTGCTGTCTGGTCAAAACCTTAATGTTTCACCAAAAACAGTTTTTGATTTCAATTAAGTTCTTCCAGAGTAATAGCAGGGGTCTATTGGTTTCCTGCCAGATGCCTTATAAGTTTGTGATTTTAGCTAGTATTTGTAAAATATGCATACCTCAGTAGTATGTGGCCACTCTTAAGATATTAAAAATGTGATCAGAGCCCTCACCTAGGAAGTCTAAATTTAATTATTTCATAGCCTGACAGTAAATACATTCTCAGGGCAAAGTCACTAATGAAAACGGAATTTTCTACATCCAGGCTTCATGGGTGAATGATCTGTCCTTGAACTAAAATAGCTTTCTTTTCATGTTTGCTTTGGGTAAACAATTATAATAGTGTATACATTCATTAAACATGAGTAAAAGGATCTTTAGTTCTCTGGTCATGGATTTTAAAAAATAAAGTTTATCAGGTCTCTTCACTAAGAAAGGAATTCGTTTGTTATTCTTTCAGTTGCTGTTCCTTGTGATCATTATAATCACATTTAGTTTATGATCACTATAAGCAATCTAATATCTATGGCATTCTTTATTTTTAGGCTTGAGCCCAGGAATTTGATTGAGATGAGTCAGCACCTTTGGTTTTTGTTCTGTTGCTGAAGCTTCTGAGCGATAGGCTAATTTTACATCATTGTACAGTGCTACACAAATATAGTCCATGACTGAAAATGAGTCTCTGTAGCAGGTGGTAGCCTATCATTTAAATAAGCTTCTCTACTAGATGTCTGGAAGATAGCTAATGTGATGCCAATTGTTTTAAAAAGGCTCCCAAGTTGATCCTGGCAAGCCCAACTTCAATACCAGAAACATTGGTTGAAACTATAGTGAAGAACAGAATTATCAGACACATGGATCAACATGATGTGATAGGGAAGAGTCAAAATGTTGTTAGTAAAGGGAAATTATGCCACACCAATCTACAAGAATTCTTTGAGAGTGTCAACGAACACATGGGCAAGGGTGGTTAGGTAGATATAGTATACTTAGATTTTTCAAAAGACCTTTGACAAGGTCCCTCACCAAAGGCTCAGAAACAAATAAGTAGTCCTGGGGAACAAGGGAATGTCCTCTCCTGGATGAGCAACTGGTTAAAAGATGAGAAACAAAGGCTAGGAATAAATGGTGAGTTTTCAGAATGGAGAGAGGTAAGTAATAGTGGTGTTCCTCAGGATTCTGTACTGGGACTAGAAGTGTTCAACATATTCACAAATGATCTGGGAAAAGGGATAAATAGTGAAGTTGCGACATTTGTAGATGATAACTGTCATGAGCAGTTTCATAAGTCTAAAGCAGACTGCAAACAGTGGCAAAGGCAAGTGGGTGATTGGGCAATAAAATGGGAGATGGGATTCAGTTTCAATGAATGCAAAGTAATACACATGGAAAAACATAATTCCAACAATACATAAAAAATGATGGGGTCTAAATTAGCTGTTCTCAGTCAAGCAAGACCTCTGTGTGTCATTGTCCAAAGTTCTTTGAAAATATCCACTCAGTATTCAGCAGCAGTCAAAAAACTAACTGAATGTTGGGCATCTTTAGGAAAGAGATGGATAATAAGACAGAAAATATTGTATTGACTCATTATGAATCTATGGTATGCCCACATCTTGAATGTTGCTTGGAAATCTGCTTGCTCCATCTGAAACAGATATATTGAAATTGGAAAAGGTACAGAAAAGAGCCACAAAAATGATTAAGGGTATGAAAAAGCTGCCATATGAGGAAAGATTAATAAAACTGGGACTTTTCAGAATAGAAAAATGACTAAAGGGGAGCATGATAGAGACCTATAAAATTATGTCCGGTGTGGAGAAAGTTAATAAGGAGCTGTCATTTACTCCACATAATGCACGAATTTGGGGCATCAAATAAAATTAAGAAAGTATGTTTAAAATAAACAAAAGGAAGTATTTCTACACATAATGCATAATAAACCTGTGGAACTCCTTCCTACAAGGTATTGTAAAGGCCAAGATTATAATTGGGTTAAAATAAAGAACTAGATAAATTCATGAACGTTGGGTCCATCATTAGCTATAGCCAGGATGGGCAGGGTTTGCTGCTTGCCTGAAGCTAGGAATGAGTGATGAGTTGGGTCACTTAATGCAGAGATTCTCAAACTTTTTATTCTGGGAGCCCCTTAGAAAATATTTGTCTGTGGTGACTTTCCAGTTAGTGACAGCTCCCCCCTTGCCATGTCACCCTTACTTCTACGCCACTGCTGGGGACAGTGCTGCCTTCCAAGCACCAGGCCAGCAGTTTCTGCTCTCCAGCCACTAAAGGGCTCTGACTGTCAGCCATGCATGAAGCTGACAACTGCAGCCATGGCATTCAGGGGACCTGACAGCTTGTGACCCCCCCCCCCATATTAACCTTCATGACCCCTTGGGGGATTTTGACCCCCCAGTTTGAGAACCTCTGAGTTAATGAACATCTGTTGGATCAATTCTCTAAAGCACCTGACAGTGTTCACTATTGGGCTAACTAGATGATTGGTCTGACTCAACATGACTGTTCTACAAAGTCTAAGAACTAAAGTAATGCTAGATTGCAACCTTGCAGCAATTGTACTTTATGGGGGTTTTTTTGAACTTCTCTGTGTGCATACAGTAATAGAGCAAGAAAATAGTAAGTATGCAGAGAGATTAATAATACTGGGACATTTGAGGAAAAGAGGTGACTAGGGAGGATATGATAGGTTATGTCTACACTTACGTGTGAATTCAAATTGATTGAATTCAAATAAGTGCATGGACATGCCCGCTTTCCTCAATCCAAACTGAGGCACTCCTCAGTTCAAATTGAGGAAAGCAGAGTTCGAATTGGTCAAACCTGCTTTTCCATCGAAGTCAGGGTCAATTTGAAGTGCGTAATTCGAATGGACATAGTATAGAATAGAATGGCCATGTCAGTTCGAATTCACTGTTAGTTTGACTTAGCCACAGCTTGATTTTTCCCTATACAATAGCACTCCCTACTGAATTCGAACTAGCAAGTCCTGTTCGTAGACATGCCAATTCGAATTGGATTTTCTCCTGTGTCCATGTCAATTTGAATTGACTGAATTCGAATTAGGTTCAAATTGGTCAATTCTAATTAAGTAATTTGAATTGAAATGCTCAGTGTAGACATAGCCATAGAAGTCTGTAAAATGATGAGTGGTGTGGGAAAAGTATTATTACTCCTGGTAACAAAAACTAGGTGTCATGACATGAAATTAATAGGCAGCAGGTTTAAAAGGAAATATTTCTTCAAACAATGCACGTTCCCCCTTGAACTTCTTGCCAGAGGATCTTGTGAAAGCCAAGTCTATAATGGGGTTTCAGAAAAGAACTAGAGAATTTGTGGAGGATAAGTTCATCAATGGCTATTAGGCAGGATGGGTAGGGATTGCCAATTGCCAGAGTTTGGGAATGGTTGATGGGATGGATCATGTAATGATTACCTGTTCTATTCATTCCCTCTGAAGCACCTGGCATTGTTTACTCTCTGCAGACAGTATACTGGGCTAGTTGGACTATTGGTCTGACCCACTATGGCTGTTGTTTTTATATATGTCCAAATCACCTAATGATTTCTCCTGTCTATTTCAAATGGGAATTTCTCACATCAGCAACATCCAAGTACCTTATGGAAAGTCATTCTGTGATAATTTATAATGAAATACAGGAGCAGTGTTGCCATTGGCACCATTAGTCACACATGTTTTATATACCCAAAGAGAAAAATTAAAATTTCCTTCTTTGTAAATGTTACAGGATTTCTGAGATTCTAATAATTAGCACCCTTCAACCCCATCTCCACAGAAAATGGAAGTCTAAGTATTTTCTGTGAAAAAGCTATTTTACCTAATCAGAGGTTTCTAAAATGTATTAGTTATCATTCTGTAAATCTTCCAAAGAAAACTTTGATTTTTTGGGGTATTGCAGTTTTTGAGTCAATATTAGACACCATGTGCCTAAATTGAGTTATAATTAAGGAAATGTGATTGCATCAGGTACTGAGTTTACAGTCACAAGCAAACCACACATTCAGGAGTGTGTTTTGTATTTTTTTCTGTATTGCATCATTGAGGATAGGGGGTTCGTGGGGAGAGACCATTGCTACTAGCACTCAAAATATTCATGAAATGACTGTATAGTAGCAGAAAGATCTTTCAAGGTATGCTGCTAATGCCCTGTTTCTGTTAGAAAATGAATACAACTAGATTTCCAAGCGAGGTACACCTGGAAGCCGACCAATAGCATATGATAACATTAACTGGCTCATTTCTGTGGTGGTTCTTTTGAGAGTGTGAAAAGATCTTGTTGCCAGGAAGCAAAAAAATTGTTGTTTGTTACCTAGACAACCACAGGGGAGGCAAGATTAGGTTTGACTCTTCAAATCCTCATTGTTTCCTTTAGGGATTAAGAAAGATTTGTGAAAACTATACCTTTGAAAGTTATCTCTAGGAAAGATTTAAAAATGCTTTGCCTCTATGTATTTTTTTAAAAATGCCTGTATATTTTGAAGGAGATATAAAAGATGATTTGCCTGTATATTTTATGTTCTGGATATGCATTTTCTCTTGCATGTGTTTTACTACAAAAACAGGAAAATATTTTCCAAGTGCCTGTACAGCACTGTGTGAGTCAAATTATTTCCCTCTGCTTGCTCAGTCTCCTGCCTTCTCATACAGGATGTGTATGTTTCTTAACAAGCATGACAAACCAAGGGCTTTTAAAGCCAAACCAATTGATTCCACATGCAAATCCCATGACTACAGTTAAATACTTAATTAGATGACCAACTCCACTCCGTGAGTGCTGAAAATTACAATTAAGTGCTGAAAATTACAATTAAGTGCCTAGCTGGAGACCTAGGGCTCTGTAGGCAGCTCTGTTCAGAGTCTGAATCAGAATGAGTTCTCCTCTTTTCATCATTAGCTGAGATTTGTTTGACTTGCAAATGTAATGAATCTATCAAGAAAATGCATAAACATTCTCAAAACAACTTTGCAAGTGGTTTTGCCCTTTTTCTTCTGCTTTCCTTCCCTTCATCTTCAAGATAGATGCTTGAGTGGCACCCTATAGCTATGTCTACACTTGGAAGGTTAGTTCGAATTAACTTGATTCAAATGAATTAATTTAAACTAATAATGATTAGTTCAAATTAAGTTAATTCAAACTAACATGGCCCCACTAGAAACCCAATTCAAACTAGCATGTCTATGGACAGAACTTGTTAGTTCAAATTAGGAGAGGGGCACCATGGGAGGTGTGGCAAAATGCCCCCCAAGCAGGGCCATGCCCCCACCCAAAATATAAGAAAAAGGAGAATACCCTGAGAGGAAGAAGGTCAAAAAGCATTAACTCGAATTAATGATTAGTTCAAATTAACACAGCTACACTGGTTTAATTTGCACTAATAAATTTGAACTAACCCAAGTGAGGTTTTATAACTTCAAAGTAAGCTTTCATTTAACATCCTTAGTTTGAAGTAATGAAAGCCAGTGTGGGTATTCATTAATTTAACTTGAATTGATCCTCATTAATTAGAATTAAATTGTAAGTGCGGACATACCCATAAGATCAGTGCTCCTAGCATAGCATTAAAGGCAAGAAGAAGAGGAGCCAGGGAATGGCTACTTCCTGTGAAATGCTCCTCTCAGGATTCCTAGCTGGCAACTTGATGGGATAATAAAGCATCTTGAAGTTGCAGTTGAGCAGTCATGGGAAAGTAGCCATGTCAGAGCATTTCCACATTCAGTTCCATGTCAGAATAGTCATTGTTTGTCTACAAGACATAGGGAAGACAGCTTAGTGGAGATCACAGGAGAACTGTCACATTTTTCCTGAGATAAGCAGCTTTTGGGTCTGGATCCTTTGTCCTAATACAGCAGTATTGTGGAATAGGTGGGAGAAAAAATCTCATAACCGTCTCAAACCCAAACATTAACTCTAAGAGGTCCACCATGTAGGTGACACTAACTTGTACATTTGGAATTTGTGTATATACCTGCTTAGGTATATGAATATATTTTCTTATTCCTCCAATGTTACTATATTTCAGTTGTAAATATCAAACTGTGATAGTCTGTTTTCTTGAGAACTGTCTGACTTCTGGTGCAATTTAAAATGAAGCTTAACATTAAATTTGCCAAATTACTTTTTTTAACATATTTCATCTGTGATAATATTAGGTTCAACACTTTGGTGCTTGTGAAAAGTGTTTTATTTTAGTTGCAGTAAAAGAAAATACAGTAAACCCTGACCCATATAAATGAACTATTGCCTGAAATGAAAAGATAGTACAGTCATCATGGCCATTCTATTCTTGGCTTCCTTTTTACTAATATTACCAACAAGGGGAGCACTTATGAGCCTGGTTTTTTTTATTACACAGAAATGCACTGACCACACAAATTCATTTCACATAAATCACTATGGGTATGTCTACACTTGCAATTTAATTTGAATTAATGAGGATTACTTTGAATTAAATTCATGCATGGCTACACTGGCTTTCATTAATTCAAGCTAAAGAATTCCTAAATTCGAATTAATGAGAGCTTACTTTGAAGTTATAAAACCTTGCTTAACTTTGAAGTAAGGGTTCATTTGAACTTATTAGTTTGAATTAGCCCAATGTAGCTGTGTTAATTTGAATTAAACATTAATTTGAATTAATGCTTTTTGAGCTTTTTCCTCCCAGGGTGCCTTCCTCTTTCTATATATTGGGTGGGGGCATGGCCCTGTTTGGGGCCATGTTGCCACACCTCCCATGGTGCCCCTCTCCTAATTTGAACTAGCAAGTCCTGTCCATAGACATGCTAGTTTGAATTGGTTTTCCTAGTAGGGCCATGTTAATTCAAACTACCTTAATTTGAACTAATCATTATTAGTTTGAATCAAGTTAATTTGAACTAACCTTCCAAGTGTAGACATAGCCTATCCATCAAATGATAACCATAATGATACTTGTTCATCATGTGCATCAGTACAATTCAGGTCTGTGGCATGTGAAATGCTTTGTCTTCTCTTACTAATTTCCAGAGTCATCCAATCTCTTATTATGATATATCCATACAATCTTAGTTTTGATGAACTTGTGAAACTTTAGATTTGAGACACTATAGAAATATATGTGAGAAATATGCCTGAACAAGTTTATCATAATAACAAAACTGCTGTTCATTCCAGGGAAGGATCATAGTGCCCTTTAGAAAAGAGGCTAAGTGTAATTGTCCCAGTTTCATATGCATAGAAACTAAAGGGCTAAATTAGGTGACTTAAAGTCACAGAATAAGTCATTGGCAGAATGGTAAACAGAACCAAAGTCTTCTGACTCCTAGGCCAGAACATGTTCCAGTGGAATAACCTGGATCTCTCACTATGGCCCTCTAACTCATTTACAAAAAGTAAGTCGGACAACTCCTTAAGTTTTTATCAAAATATTACATGGTTTTCTTTTAATGCTCTTGATAATATCATGGTGTGAGGGGAGGAGAATTGCCCCACTGTAAGAAAAACTATACTGAAGTAGAGAAGAATGCAAAGCTAATGAACAATTGCAAAGAGGGTTCCTAAAAGACATTAATTACACAACCTGATCCCTGTTATGTAGGCTGAGTTGACCTAGAAGTCAACATCTGTAAAGAGCAAATTCACTGACTGTTTGTAACTTAATCCAGTTTCTGAGCTTCAAGATCAGTATAGAGGCAATCTCTCAAGAACTTTCTAAAGACATATAGAATTCTCCAAATTTCAAGGATCTGAAACTAAAAAATAAGGATTTTTATGAATTTATCCAAATGAAATAAATTGTATGGATTTTTTAATTTCTTTTTTATTTTGGCTTTCTTTTTACTATTTTTATTTCTAATTATTTTACTAATAATTTTATTTCTAAGACATGAACTCTATGTCCAGATTTATTTTTGCACTGTCATAGTCTGCAATAAACACAGTAGACTGTGAAAAAGATGTAATGGTTTAGGGTACATAGTGTTAAGTGTTTTGTTGTTGTGTCCAGGTTTCAGTTTAAACACCCAGTGATCTTATCATCATTCTCAGCCTGAAAAACAGTGGTAAGTTGGTCTGCACTGCAAAAAGAAAACCTGGAAGTCTCAGAGCCCAAGTTCACTGGGCTTGTGGAGCACATATTCAAAAGGAAAAAAAAAATAGTAATGTTCATGTTCCTACTTGGGCTCTGAAAAGAGGCAATTCTATTACTTGAAGTAATAGTCTCCATTCCATTTGTGGTGTTGGAGACATTTTCATGAAAAAAAGGATTTCTGCTGTTTCCTGATCAGCTGCTACTGAGTCTCCCTCATCTGAAATAACTAGCCCCCTAGTCTGACAACAAAATTGCCAGTTATGTAAAGTATCCTGACTTGACTAGTTTTCCATAGTGCCTTTCACAAGTTAGAATAGAATCAAGTCATAGGGTTGGAAGGGGCCTTGTGAGATCATCAAGTCCAACCCCCTGGGAATTGAACCCAGCACTATCTGCATATTAAGCAGAGGTGCTAGCCCCTACACTGTCTCAAAGTGCTTTGCAAAACTGCATTTAATGGGCTAAATTCTAGAACTGTATGGTGACTGGTTTTACATAAACAGTGCAAAAGGTGAGTTAGTGCACAGCAACCCCACAGAAAATTTCTCTCCAACCATCGTAGATTCTTTCTGCCCATGGTAGGAATAATAGGTCACATTCTCTGTTGGCATAACTCCACTGACTTCAGTAGAGAATTTGACCCAATAGGCAGGTGTGTGGAAGGGAGCAAATAGCCATGGCTGTTAAGCAGAGACAACAAATTCAAAATGCAAATTGCCTGATATGTAGGCCCCCACCTCAGAAGGATGCTGTCACGTGAGTTTTAGATCACAAGTTATTGGAGTGTGGGACCATCCACAGTCAGAGAGATGCGTGCTGTCACTGTGCTTATGTGGTGTTCCTTTTTAGTACTACTGTAGCAACCTCAGAACTGCTGGAAAGGAGTAGTGAAGGGAGGATGGAGCTATGGAATCTTTTTGCTGGTTAACTCTTCATCCCCCATCTCCAGGGAATGCTTGTGGTTCCTATTATGTTTCCTGCATTTGTGAGTTACCTTATTTCTTTGAAACCAGGCCATAAGTCTACTTTTTCTTTATAATAATTGCAGTGTAGGAGAGCCAGATTTTACAGCAGGGGTCCAACCTTTTTGGTTCAGGGGCCACACTGCAATTCTTTTCTCAGTCAGGGGGTCAATGAGAAAATTTTTGATTAAGATATGCAAATCAATCTTATTAATAAACTTTAGTGGAATGTTGATTAGTATGATATTTGGCATTGCTTTTGCTTGCAGTGTGTACAGAGGATGGTGGGCAGGGCAGAGCGTGGGTAGAAATTGACAAGGGCCCCGGCCAGCACCAGCTCACAGGCTCTTGCAGCAGCACTCTATGGGCCAGATGAAAGCCCTTGGCGGGCTGGAGTCTGGCCCCTGGGCTGCAAATTGAACAAGCTTCTTTTAGAGCACCACAGGGACTTGTATCAAAACATTATGTTGCTTGGGTTTGTGGCTGAGTGTCCCAGTATGTCACTTATTTGCTCTGAACACTAAATATGGACTGCAGGCTAATCATGGCAGGATTTATTTACACCTTAATCATTCCTGCAGAGGCTTAGAGTTCCACCAACAAGATGGAGTGCAGATTTAATGATAACTAAGGTGAATGGAATGTCTTATTTCATCTCTAACAACCAATATGTTGCAAGGGATAATTGAACTGAAGCAACTAAGGTATTAAAAGAAAAACTGGAGAAAGAACTGATGTCTAAGGTAAATCAGTAGAATAAAATTCTGATTCATACAGAGAAAGAAGCAAAAATAAAACAATTAAAATTTTAACTCAGTTCTTATTGGATGGAAACTTAGCTATTAAGATTATGAACAATGAAAAAATCTACTTCATTCATAAAATTTAAGTAATTGGACTCTATGGCTAAGAGTTAAAAATAAAGCACGAGTCCTCTGAGACCTCAATAAGTTAACAGAAAGGAGTTGAATATCCACCAATGCACCATTAATCCGCATGGAAACTACTAGGTATTCAGCAATTTTTTCTGATGATTATTATATTTGCTGAAAAATGCCATTTTGGCTGACCTAAAACTATTTGTAAATTTGACCCAATCAGTTTTACCTGGGAAAAATGTTTTCAAGAGCCAGCTTCAGCAAATTGTGTGTTCTCAAATCTTCTCTCTGCCTGAGTCAGAGAAATTTGAATCCACATTCCCTACCTACCAAGTAAGTGCCTTAACCACCAGACTCTGCAGTAATTTCCTCCCTCTCTCTTTCTCAATAATTATTTAAATACTTGTACAAAATGAAACAGGTGCAACAGGAGACAGAGTGCCACCCAACACTCTGTGAATAACCTGTGAATAGTGTGCTGGTTAGACTGCTTATTTGAGGAAAGAAAGAAAGTAGAATTCAAATCCCTGCTTCAGTGTGTGAATTTAAAATTGAGTCTTCCACATCGTAGGTAAGAGCCCTTATTACTTGTCTATAGTTTAGAGATACATGTATGTAGTAGCTTGCTAATGCTGACTAGAATAAAGCATTTCCCACAACTTGAAATGAACTTTTCTGATATGCTAATAATTTTCAACTCAAACTGAGTTTATTTTTCTAATTTTTTTCCAGTTTGTTGACTGAATGGAAAAATCAGTTATTCACCCAGCTCTATTTAATACCCTTGAAATTCTGTCCTAAATGTGCATTTGTGGTGATTTATGGAATCTATCTATGTATAGCTCATGAATTCCAGTTTGAGGTTATGAACTTTCTGGCTATATCTTATTAAAACAATATCACCTATTCAGAATGTGGGGCTGGTCTGTATTTTCATTGTGGGTTTTTTTTTTTTTTACTCCAGCTTGGGATGAAATTTCAAGAGGCTGTGGCATAGGGAACAATAGAGGGTCATTAACCTTGATAGTCTTTTAGTCAAATGGATGCATCTTGGAAAAAAGTGGGTTAGACCAAGACAACCAGTCCACCCAAGTAAGCTAGTTACTAAGCAATGGATTACCTGGTAGGGGACTTTGATCATCTGACAATGCTGATTAGGAGTCACTTCACTCAGAGGAATGGAGGTTATGAAACAGAGGTCTCTCTGACCATTCTGGAGAGAGGAATAGAGGATGGTTTGGTGAGTGGAAGTGGTTTTGTTTTTAAATAAATAGTTGAGGAATCCTGTGAGGCTAGCTGAGGAAACTGGCTGGCAGAGAGAAGGCAGACTCCATTTTCTGGAGATGACATAAGGGGATAGGGAACTTTTGAATACTTAAAGCAAACTGACCTAAATCCTGGAGAATATGTTAGAGGGTTGAAGGAACTAAGATACGAAATGCTTCATAGGTACTACTGATTTGTCTACAGCTATTTATGTTTTTTGTTCTAAGTAAAAATGATTGATTTGTTTTAGAAACTCTTGCAAAAATCTTTGTGAATGGAGCTTCAGCTAGTACATGTCCCTGAATTGGTAAACAGTAACCCAGAACTCCCACAAGGTTGGAGTTCTGGAAATGTGTTTGCTTAAGTAACTGGTGTGTCTGTGAGGGGTCACGTTTGTCCTGGCGCCAACTGGCCCTGATAGCCTCTTTCCAAGAAAGGGTAACAGACAGCTGGTATCCAGGAATTGGGGCAGGAGGACAGGAAAGAGACAGTGCTACAGACTTCTTCAGAACACTAACACTTAAAATCATATGCATCCTGAGTGGTGAGACTTAACAGAGCAGCTCACTGAATGTCCAGAGGGAAAGCATTAGTAGTGTGGTCATACTAGTCTCTCTAGGCTCTTGTTTTGAAGAGCTTGACCCAACTACGTGTATCCATCTGTGTGGGATGGGGTGGAAGGCATGTTGAGGAGGTGACATCTGAGACAGCGGAGTGAAAGGCTGGGAATCTGAGGATTGCTGGTGAATGCTGGGGTAAGCTGCAGGTGCTTACAATGGTCACAGATACATTACAGTCAGGGCCATCCTTAGAGGTGCTGGCGCCCAGAGCCAATTGACCTATGGGGGGGCCCCATCCTTACTAGGCTGAGTGTGCAGGGATAGTTGGCCCAGAGACTAGGCTCCACTTTCTCCCCTTGCCCTTTGTCAAGCTGTTCCATCCTGCAGGTGGGGCAGGCCGGCCCAGAGGCCCCTTGCCTTTGGCTCACTGCTAGATGCAGCAGGACAAAGGGAGCAGGCAGCATGGCACTGTGGGGCTCCGGGTGGTCGCCCCCCTTATTCCCTCCCGAAGGACGGCCCTGACTGCAGTATCCATAGTAGCAGCTGTGGAATAGTTGCACTTATGTTATATGCCCTTGATGGGAGGGAGCCTTTGGGATCATCCCAGCATCCTGGATCTTCACAGAGTTTCCCAGGGCATGACTTTCACATCTCTGGCATCCAGAGTTCACAGGTATTCAGAGTTTATGTTCTATTCTACAAGTTATTTTATCATGGTATGCAAACTGGCTGAACTGTGTGAGTTAGGGTCACATCCAAAAATCAGCATGAGGGAGGACAGCACCCTAAAGATAGATGCTCATGAATCTCAAGATAAAAAGTATTCTCTCATTGAAATAAACTCTTTGGGAATGGAATCTAATTTTGTTTTCTGCATTGAAGTGAAACAGTTTGAAGAACTCCTCAGCATTCTTCTTCTTTCCAATTATTCTTTTGTGACTAGGGAAACAGCTTCTAGTTTATCCAGAAAGTATAGTAATGTAGAGCCTAGCTCTTCATCCCTTAGATAGTAACGAACAGAGGCACTAAAAAAGCTAAGTCTTAAACAGTCAGACTAGAAAGATTTCTATTTTATAATTTGCACACAGTATAACTATACTAGACTCACTTTAACAGAAGTGTACAAGGGCAAAAGGAATATGAATAAATTAATAAAATATAAGAGCCGGTACCAAGTGAACGTACTTATTCCCATAATGATAATGTGTTAAGATACTGAGAGTGGCCAGTGTGAACTAAAAGATTCCAAATGTCTGTTGACTCAGTGCTCGTAAAGTTGATAAAAATGCCTTTCGAGCCTCCTTCCTTACCAGTCACCTATATAAGTGCTGACTAAACATTACAGATACCACAACTGGAAATAAATGTATTAAGACATCTATGTTTTACACTCTGATGCTGAATCACATCCTGCTTACTGGAGCACTCTGATGCAGTGTAACTACTTGCTGCTTTGTACACTGGGCTCAAGGCAAAGCTACAATGTGGTTCTTTCTCATTGTAAATTGTGTCTTTTCCCTCTCCGTATCTATCTTTCCTCTGTTTAGGTTAGTAGAACAGAATCTATGTCTTCGTGTGTTCGCAAAGTACTTCATACATGGTGTGATGACTGCTAGAATCTAAATAAGAATAACACATGAAGTGAAACTACTGTTCCAAAATGCAGTAGAAATTAATGATTTATTGTTTGCTAATGTCATTTCAAAATCAAGTGCTCCATTTCTACAGTAAATATTATTTAAACATCAACTCCTAGTCAAATCTAGACTCTCTTATTAGAATTTGCTATGGGTAAGTTAAAGCCCAAGGCCTGTGGAGGCTATAGCAAGGATGCACCAAGTAAACAGGATTCTCGGTGGGAGTAAAAGCCAGCCAGTGATTTCAGGTCTTGTTGGAAGACTGAGGCCTGAAATAAATGGTCTAATATGTTCTTGTCTCAAGAAATGGTTAGCTGAAGAACATGCAGCCTATTTCAGCTCTGTTGTCTCATATTTTCCTGTTTTATGAAAGAAAAGTAATGAATATGGAAAACGTAAGACAGGGACTTATTTTTAAAAATCTACAATTTTTTTTTAAAGTCAGTCTTAAAGGGACTTAACAAAAATAAAATGAACAAAATTCCTGCGAATAATAGCAAATGTTCAAGTACTGAAAATACATTATTTTAATTAGCAAGGATGGATTTAGAATATAGCAGTTATTCCAATGTGATTAATTTTGGGTCAACCTTAAGCTTTCAAAAGTAGTCAGTTCATTGCGCCATAAAATAAGCTACTTACAAATCAGATTCACAGTGTATTATCAGCTTAACAGACCATAATGTTAGAAACAACTTACTGTCCAAAAATTAATCATAGAGAACATTGAACTTAACTGAAAGCAAATTTGACTATCAGTAAGTGAATATCCCAGTGATTTAATTTTTTTTAAATTTACAATTTTCTGCTGATCCATGACTCTGTCAATTAGTATGCTTAATTCAGGCACAAGCCAGATAAAATCAGTTTTTGTTAATGGAAATATTGAACTATTAAAGAATGCTACCTAGTGCACAAATATTGATTTTAAAAATGCATTGAAAATAATTTTTTTAGAACTCGATGCATTTTTCAAAATATCAGCCAAAAAAACCCTCAAGATTATGTTTGGAAACCCTCAGGAAAATAGAATATTCTAGAACAGTAGTTCCCAAACTGTGGCCCATGGGTGCTTCCAGAGCATCCTGTGGCTTCCCCTCTGAGGCACTGCCTAAGTACCCAGGGCAAACATGCATCTGTAGGGCTAAAAGACCAATTCACGCTCCTTGCTGCAGCCTAGAGAACGGCAAATCAGCACTCTCCTGCCCCTGATGGCTGCATAAGCATTGGGGTCTTTGCTTGAGCTAAAGAGAGAGAAGATCAGTGTCCACCCTCCCCCAGCTCTAGCAGAGAGCAAAGCTCTCTGCCTGAGTCCTTAGGTGCTTGGGTCCCTACTGGAGTCGGAGGGAAGGGAGCACTGATGTTCTGTCCTCCTGGCTGCAGAAAGGAGCCACTTCCTAGGAACCTAGATGGCCCACACAGTACTATAGGACATGTGGTTTTCCTGCTGCAGCCAAGGAGATGAGCTATCAGGAAGGAGGCAGCCTACTTGTTGAACTCCTTCCATCTGGCTGCAGTGAGGGAAAGGGAGGAGTGACAGTGGGGACCTGCAGGCGAAGAATGGTGACCCTCCACTCAAGGTATATCACATCCACTGCTTTCCCCACATCCACAGAGCCAGTCATCTAATCACAGAAAGCAGTCAGATTGGTCAGACATGATCTTTCCTTGGTGAATCCATGCTGACTGTTTCTGATCAGCTTCCTCTCTTTCAAATACCTCAAAATGGATTTCTTGAGGATCAACTTCATAATTTATTTTTTTCAGGAGACTGACAGGTCTGGACTTCCCTGTATCCTCCCTCTTTCCTTTTTTTTTTTTTTTTTTTTTTTTTTTTTTTTTTTTTTTCCCCGTTTTTTTTTTTTGGGGCGTACCTTTTTAAGGTTGGGGCCAAAAAAAAAAAAAAAAAAAAAAGCATAAAGTACTTTGACTTTTTGCACATCATCTGTCACTATGTTGCCTTCCCCATTCTATAAGAAGTCCATGCTTTCCCTGAACTTTTTCTTGTTACTAACACATCTGTAGAAAACCCTTCTTGTTATGCTTCATGTCACTTGCTATCTGCAACTCCAGTTGTGCTTTTGCCTTCCTGATTTCACTTCTGCATACTCGAGCACTATTTTTATACTCACCGTATACTATGAGGATAAGCAGTATGTACTGGCCAAGTGAAGCAGTCCCGAGGTACTCCACAGCATTTGGTATCCCTGCTAACTGTAGTACCCTTGATCAGAGCCTAATGGAATGGGATTGTTGGAGCACCTATAACTACCAACCTTTTCTTCCACATACCCCACAGAGTTAAGAGGCAGGAAGCATAGAGACACTAAATCCTCAGGCAATGATATGTAACTTACAAGAGCCTGGACCAGGGGTGTCATTGGCCCTAAAAATTTCTGAGCCAGGGCCTGAGTCCAATCCAAGGACCCCTCCACAGGCTTTGCCTCCTGCAATGCTGGCCCCGCCCTCTGGGCCTGATCCGGCCCTGCGGCCAGGCCCAATCTGGCTACTGCCACTGCTGCAGCTGCCCTGTGGCCCTGGCTCAGGTTGGGGTCATGGTTGGATCAGTGGCCAGTCCCTGCATCCCTGGCTATGGCCAGACCTGACTACCATTGCCACAGCAGCCCAGCTGAGCCCCAGCCATCTGCAGGGCAAGAGCTATGCAGTACCAGCAGCCAGATTCGACCCTGATAACAACCAGGGATGTAGGGCCGGGCTGCTGATCTGGACCCAAGCCTGACTGGGTGGGCCCTGGCCGCCACAGTGGCATCATTTGGATCAAACCCCAGTTGGGGTCATGGGGCTGTGCCAATGTGGTGGCCTGACTCAAGGCCCCAGCCGGGCTTGGGGCACTGGTGCTGGGAATAGGGGCACATGCCCCCCGGTGCCCAGAGCCAGAGATGCCCCTGGCCTAGAGGGAGACTTGAAGACTCTTTGTTTTGTGAGATGTTGGACTGTATATGCTCTGTTTGGGCAGACTTAGTTTGTGAGTCGGCTATGGAGCTGAATCCCTGCTTATTGAAAGGAAGACCACCGCAGAGTTAGTGTGGTGAGGGCTGCTGAAGATGGGGAGAGCTTGGAGCCAGTGACCTGATCACTAGGCAGCACCCCTACTAAGACCTGTCTCATCGCTGTTTCTTTGAGAGTCTTTGACCCTTGTACCATCATTGGTTTTCAAACCATGGGTTGGGACCTGCTAGTGGGTCACAGATACTAAGTTGCAGCACCCCTGGCTGCTGTTGCTGCTGAAAGACTGCACTGCATTGTTCAAAGATGTAATTGTTGGGTTGTGGGCATAAATGATGTTTTTCAATTTGGTCCTGAGAGAAGAAGTTTGAAAACTGCTGCTGTACATTACAGAGAATTAACAAAATCCTATGACAATTCCATCAGTTCTGGGCAGGTGATGCTTTTTATAGGAAAAAAAACCTGTCTAATCTTCCTATAGTCATCTGTAGAGTTCATTTACCTTGTTCCAGGACTGTTTTATAAATTTCTAGGAAACTAAAATGGCTCCACATGGCAACGTGTTTATTCCCCAGTGTTCCAGTGATGGAGATATAAGAAAATGCAATATTTCTGTGTCCTGGGTAGACAAGATATAGATACACTGTTTGACTGGTGGGTGAAACCTTGAGAAGCAGTAATGGGTACGTCATTAAAAGCAACAGAAGATTTCCTTTGAATATATTTCTTTATCAATTTGATGGTGAATGAACTCAGTGAGTTCCATTCTTAAGGCAGTCATCATAGCTTGTCACTCCAAAACCATAGCCTAAGACCTGGTATTGTCACTTAACTTGAACTATTCCTTGGGAATGCAGAATATTGTCAGGAGACACTACATCAGCCAGTGTTAAGTGTTTACCTAGGCCCTCCAAATAAACATTTGGGGTCAGTCCTCAGCTTCCATTTGATCATATTGTTCCATTTGCTACTCTTATTTCTTGCTCCATTGATGATGTAAATCCACACTAATGACTCTGAAGCTGATTGTAACATCACTCAAGTTGACACTGGTACATCTGACAGCAGATTTTGCACCTGTGTGTGTGTGTGTGTGTGTGTGTGTGTATTAAAAATAAACATCACTGTAGCTTTTGGAGTTTTTCCTCTCAATTTTAGGTAATCAGTATTTTATTACTGTAGTTTATGAAACATCTATAAACCAGACAGCTGAATACACTGAACCCATATTTTAACAGCAGGTGCATACTGTAAATATATACATAATAGTAGAATAAAGCTGGGTACTTTACTGTTATATTGGCCTTGAGGGGTTTGTTCACCAGAACTTGAATGTATTGCAAACAGCTCACAATATCTGCACTAGGAATAAAGCCAAAACCATAGCGGGCTATGGTTTGGAAAGGATGCAAACAGCAAAACGCTCAACAAACTCCATTCAGCTTCAAATTTCTTTCCATCTCAATGAATATTAACTGGGCATTTTGTTTCATTTTGAGTCTTACAATGTAAAATGTATTATAAGTATGTTTTATAAAGCCTCTTATCTGACGAGTATCACTATAATCCTACATATAGTTTGAGTATCTGTTTATGGTGTGCCCATCCGTGAGCTTTGATGAGAAAACAAGGAATGAAAATTGCATAACTGGACTAGGAGAGGCATGGCAGGGGTAGGAGCTAGCTGTGCACAGCATGTTCCCTGTTTTCCTTTCGTCCTAGATCTTTCTTGGAAACCCAAATCCATGGCTGTTGCCTGCACTTGCCCAGGTGCTTCCATCCTCCAATCCATAAAGCAGCAAGGAATAAATTTAATGCAAACTGAATTTTCAATTGTTTGCCTGCTTGATTTAATGTACAGTGGTCACCCTCTTTCACTGGGTTTCTCTTCAGCCATCAATGGCAACAGTGCTCCTTGAAGACTGAGGATGTCAAGATTCAGCAATGAGTTGTGGTTAATATTGTTCTGTAGTAGTGAGATCTCCCCTTACCTCCATGCAGATTAAGGGCAATCATTGGATTTGGATCCTTAGCCTCTTTCACAAAGGCAAACCATGATGGAAGACTAGTGGGGAAACTGAGTTTAAATTGCTTTCCACTTGCCTAGACAAGAATAAATTATATGTAAGTATCATTTGGCTTTACTCATTTCAGACATCAGATGACTAGGCTAAATGTTAGCCTTGGTTATCTGGTGCCAAAAAGCTTTAAAATGTGAAGGTCTTGCAAAGTCTTTTGGACCTTCTTTCTTTGTTCGGAGACCAGATGCCATAATTTTGCTATATACATTCTGTTGCAGTAGAAGGATGGGCTAAAAGAAACCCAGATCTTGCACTCTTCAGATAATATTTTAGTTAATCATAGCTAACTAGGACCAAATGTTACACTCTTTTGCATGGCATAGAAGAGAGCATATTAAGCCTATAACCTGTAGAAAGAAAAGAGCAGACCCTACTTGTTACACTTTCCACCACACTCAATCCATTGCTAGCCAATATTAATGAACAATGTGTATGTAAATACTTGTGGTTTTTGTTTTTTGGTTTTTTTTTTTTTTTTTTTTTTTTTTTTTGTTA
>ML681982.1:41460118-41889568 GCA_007922195.1 Podocnemis expansa | reverse complement strand
GTTTTTTTTTTTTTTTTTTTTTTTTTTTTTTGAGGTATAACCAACTGTAGGAGCTTATTTCTCCTAACATCGATGATGTTGGTGTCAGGATTCCCCAGCAATTCACAGATTCTGGGAAGATCTTGCCTCTCTCCTGAAGGCAGTTGTATATAATACAGTAACCACAGGAACTGAGATGGGTTTTCTGCATAGGAGAACAAGGAACGTATGCAGTTGATCTGCTATTATTCTTCCCCTTCATTCAGTGGAATGCTGCTTTTGTAGGGCTCTGCGTGAGACAGCCGAAGGTGTAGCAGCATTGCCTGAGCAGTGGGATTTCAGTTCGTTGACCTTCAAATTCCCATGCTCCCTTTGGACCCAATGTGAAAGGTGAGAATGTGTGATTCTCGCAGGGGGAGAGGCTGTTGCAGCCCAGTAGCAAGGAAGATGCCATAGCTACTTCACAACTTGGAGTGAAGGCAATTTCTGATTTCCTTGTGCATAGCTCAGGGTTTACCGCATTTGGAAGCAATATTCTCTGACACTTCATGCTACATACGCCTTCCTGGAAGAATACCTCCTCAGGCAGTCCTTATGGTGAAGCATGCCTACTTTGACAGTATACTTTCTCCCTTCATTAATTTATGGATAAACCCATCAAGCTGAAGCCAACTGTTCAAGGCAAGCCCAGGACAAAATATTCCCCAAATATTACTCTTATTTGCATGTTCCCTTTTTAAGTATGTTGTCTTTGCTTCTGTTACTGAATGTTCTGTCTTAACTAGTAATTCATTTTCATATGATTCTTCAAATTATTCCACTCAGGTATCTTAATCCTTCCCATAAGTAAGAGAAAATCTTTTTTATTCCATTTTCACATAAGGCATCCAGTGGCTGTTGTGTATGCAACCTTCTTTCAAAGATTGCATTAAACTTGACCTAAGAGCTCCGTTGAATTGCTACTAGAATCAGTGGCACAACTCCTTTTGACTTAAATGAAATCAGGATTTCACCCTAAATAAAATATGCAGCTGATCGTTTTCACACGAGTAAACCTTTTAATATTCCCTAAGCAATCAGCAGAAAGCAATAATTACCAGTTGCAAAACATTTTAAAAAATAGACTGTACACATTCTTTTGCTATATTTTCTGACCATGGATGGATTAGAAGATCAGATTATTTCAAGTGATCACATCTTTTACAAAAAAAAAAAAAAAAAAAAGTAAATGTATTGTAAAAAAGAGCACAGCAAAAAGGTGATGTGTTTCAACACACTTTAGCCAAATGATTGTATTCACTGTGTTGAGTAGTGCAGTTCTCTTACATTTAAGTTTTGGCTACTAGTTTCAGTACTCTGGTGTGAATCAAGAGTATTTTCATAGAAGTCCATGAACTTCCACAGGTGTGTATCTGTAATCAAGAAAAACAATGCTTCTCCCATGTATCTGTAGCTCTTAGTTGGCAATGCAGAAATGTGGAACACTATGGGAGAGGAAAATTTTAAAAAAATATGGGTTAGAAAGAATTAATATTGCAAAAAGCTTAACATGTGGTTCAGAAAATTAGCGATTTGCATAATCACCAAGACAGGGAGCCATGTCATCAAACCCTCTTTGCAGAAAACATGGATATCAGAGGTATGGGGATGGTGGCAACGGCTTTACTCCACACAAGAATCCCTTTGCAGAATTTGTTTGGGAGCCATTAGCTGAAGTTATGGCTGCTTTGTGCTGCTGGAAAGCACTGACTTCTGGTTTCTAATTCAGCTAATGGTTTTTGAACAAATTATCAGAGTATATTGAACCAGCTCCCAATAACAGTAGAATACAACTATCTGCAAGAAAGAGAGAGATTGTATGTGCAATGTGGGAGAAGTATAAATGGAACTCCTAGGTATGTTGTTTTTAAGTTCTCTGTTAATGTCTGTTCTCTCAGAACACTGACTCCAAATAGTATTAACCCCTTAATTTTTGAGCTGTATAGTGCCAGTTTAAGAAGTTACAGAAGTTAAAAAGTTCACACAGTGATTTCTTATTGAATTTTATTGCATCCTACATCGTTTGTAATTAATAATTTGGTTACATATTTGAATTGTTCCCTTCTATTTATTTCTTTTTACCTTTTTGTGTTGATTTTTCAAAGTGTGTTTTTATTTATTATATGGCTCCAAATGCATTTTCTACTTTGCTGAAAGAATTCATACTTTATTCTGTTTTCCTTAATCATCATGAATTAGAAAAGTAAGAATCTGGGAAGAATTAAAGTTTACTTAGTCTGGATAAATCTTTGTGCTAAAGCAAATCACAGGCTGCAAACACTGTATTAAAATAAAAACCAGGTACAAAATTTTGTTACCTGTATCTTGACTATAGCCGCCATACACTGATGATGTGAAGGGATCAAAACAATCCATGCTCATTTAGGGGTAGAGTCTGATGTACTTATTTATGATGAACAGTACCTTATTACATGAACAGCTCCACTGAGGTCAATGGGACTGCTAGTCGAGTAAGGAGCTACTAGCCTTGCAAAAGGATATCAGACTGGGGCATATGACTTATGAGGAGAGACTGGAGGAACTAGTCTTATTTAGTCTGCAGAAGAGACGACTGGGACGAATTTGATAGCAGCCTTCAACTTCTTGAAGAGGAGGGAGCTAGGCTGTTCTCAGTAGCAACAGGACAGAACAAGGAGCAGTGGTTTCACATTGCAGCTAGGGAGGTCTAGGCTGGATATTAGAAGATTTCTCACTAAGGTAGTGAAGGACCGGAATTGGTTATGTAGGGAGGTGTTGAAATCTCCATCTTTGGAAACCTTTAAGGCCTGGTTAGAGGAAAGCCTAGCTGGGATGATATAGTAGGAGTATCCCTGCTTTTAGCAGAGGATTGTACTAGGTAACCTTATGAAGTCCCTTCCAACTCTAATATTCTATGATTGTATGAATATGGCCTTTTGTAACTAATGGTGTGATTCTCCCAAACCTGATTTCTTCATACATTTCACGCTGTAAAACAATGCAGCAATGTAAAACATTTTGGTTTTAGGCAACACACATTAAGTACAAATCTGGGCACTCATGTGGCTGTTAGACACTACAGGACTACTAAATGTTTGTGTTGAAATCTTGTGTTGAAATCTTATGTTCAATAGTAATGTTTTTTTCTAGATATTATGTTTGATTATCTGGGCTTTTTAATAACAGAATCATGGCTTAAATATGTTTGTAATTAAAGTCAAGGGCAGTGTTACTGTTGATTTCATCAAGACCTTTAACAAATGTCTCCCTAAATGAGATGGTTCCAGCTAGGTCCTCATGGTAATGTTTCTTCCCTCAGTTTTCTTTGTGCTTTAAAGCTCTGCTTTCATTCTTTAAGGATAAATTGTAAGCTACGTGGTATTGCTGTCTAAAGAGGAAACAAGCTTTGAAAATTAAAGTTTCTCCTGTCCTCACCAGGTAGTGAGCTCCATAGTAACAAAACAAACAATAAAAGCTCTGGTATAATTTCTGCCCTGAGATACAAGCACACAGCGTCCATTGAAATCAATGTGGCTATACAGGTGCAACTGAAAGTAGAAGTTGTCTGTATCTAGTCTCTTCTCCCTAGGCATGCATAATTTCTCATAATAACCATGGCATTTCTAAGATATAATTTCTCCTTGCGGTGGGGAGAAAAATATCATTGGCTTATCTACCATGAGACTGAGAAGTGTAAGCTCATGAGAAAGGCAACTTTATGTCTCATAGTACTGAGGCTGCAAGCCAAGATGAATATTATGGTGCTTTTCATCTGCTAATAAAGAAATAGAATGCAACACTGTGGCTATAGGCTGGTCCTTTAGAAACATGCACACTGAATGGCAGAAGTACTAAATGTCTTTTTTTCTATACAAGGAAAGGAATGATCAGTTGCAGATGTGCAAAATGGGAGATGGCTGCCTAGGAAAGAGCATTTTTGAAAAGAATCTCAGGGTCATAATGGATCACAAGCTAAATATGAGGTAACAATATAACTGCATAACTTTTAACTAAACTTCTATAGAGGCATAATACTTTCTCACATTGATGTATAATTAAATGGGGAACTCATTACCACAGGATTTCATTGAGGCTAAGAATTTGGGATTTGTAGCAGGATGGTTTCCCTGCTCTGGATTTGAAGGGGTTAAAAGTCTAGGGAGGGGTGTGACCAATGGTAGCACACGGCTGCAGGGTCCATCAGGGCCCTAGAACCTGTATAAAACCAGAGCTGTAACTCCTTCTTTGGGCAGTTTGCCCAGACATGAGAGGAGGAAGGTTGTATTGTTAATGGGACTGTAGGCCAGTGTTTCTCAACACATGTAGGCCATGAAGCCTGAGCAGGTGTGCCATGGAATTTTTTGAAAAACTTCTCAGAGTGCTGGATTGGCTCATGAATATTCATGAGTTCATTTAGAGACTATATGGTGCTGTGCCTCAAAGTAATTAAAGATATCAAGGTGTGCCATGTCTGAGAAAAGTTTGGGGACCACCACTGTAGGCAACAGGACCCCAGACAGCTCCATGGGGAACTGCCAGGATTCAGCTAGAACACAGACTTGATACAAGGGTTGCAGGTATCTGGGGAGGTATGAATGGCTCAGGGGACATGGAGAAGTGCAGGTTGGACAAAAGTGAGGGGGATGATGTGGCACTTAATGAAGCATATCAGATCCCTGGGCTGGAGCTCAGAGAAGTAGGTGGACCCAGTGGGTGGGCAGAGAGACCTCATGTGAGCAGTGGCTGCTACTGTCCATTCACTGATACAAGTGGGCCAGCCAGCACTGGACTAGACCCCCAAAATGGTGGGGAAGTAAAGGGACTCAGACAAAGAGCTGAGGTCCTGCAACAAACTAAATCGCCATGAAAGAGACTGAGCACAAGCCCCAAGATGGGATACCACTTGAGTAATTCGCCATACCAGCACCAAGAGGCACCCATCTAGTGGGTCACATGCTGCCAAGGGTTACAGGATTTGATATCTATATAAATAAAAAGAATATCCAGAGTTATATTAAGAAAAATTAAAATAATTTAACAAAAATGATATTGATAGCAAAAATTGTGTAAGCGATCTTAAACCTCCTCCTTGGTTCAAGATAATCTGTAAAAGAGATCAGTGTGAGACCTAATGTGGGGCTAGTTTATCCCACAATAACCTGCTTAGGGGTTCTTATACCTTTCTCTAAAGATGAGTACTGGACCCTGTCAAGGACCAGGATAATAGAGTAGATGGACCATAATGTCCACTCCAGTAATATTAACTAGAAGTCAGCAAGTCACCTGTGTCTGCAGTTCTTGATGTTTGTCTTGGGGGATGTGAACTGAGCTAACATATCCTGCGCCTCTTTGCTTGTTAAATTTTGCTTCTCCTCAGTTTTGCTTATTCCTTGTCTTTTGAGAATTGTAAGCTCCTTGGGGGAAGGGGTGATGTCTTGTGTGTTTGTAAAATACACTGCAACATAGAGCCCGAGGCCTGAGTGTTACTACACTGTAACTAAAAAGAAATTGTACATTCGGAATGAGAAGTATCTATTGTCCTGGAGTGCTTGCTCATTCCTTTCCTATATCCTAAGCAACTATGATCATAGATCTTCAGTTACTTTTCTCATCCCTTTCTGGAAATTGTCTGTTGTCAGGAGCATGATAATAAACTTGTACTGTTGCATCTTTCATTCAATGCTCATTGTTTGTTTGAGGGATGTAACATCTCCATTTTTAAAGAGGAAGAACTAGTGTCACAGAAAGGTGAAGTTACTTGCCTAAGTCGCACAGCAAATTAGTAAAAAGAGCCAGGAATGGGTTAGGGTTCTCTCCTAACTTCCTGTTCTCTCCTCTGAAACTCAATCACCCTAATGCCCAATTCCTGCAAGTGGCTCTGCATATGTAGCCCCTGCACTGACATGGTCCCTACTGACTTACCTTTGTATGACCAGAAGGCATGTCTATACTTCAGCCACAGAGTGTGATTTCAGCTCAAGTAGACATTCCTAAGATTGCTTCAATTTAACTTGTTTTCATTCCATAACAGTGAAATTGTAGCAATGTGTATTTCAGTACAGGTTAGCTTAATTACCCAGAGTTCTAGGCAGGCTTATACCACTCTAACTGAGGTATATGCTGCCATGGCTTCATTGCTGTGGTCCCCCAATTAGCTAGACTAAAACTAGCAGTGGTATCTCTACATGAACCATGATCCCATACTGTAATATCTGGGCAGACACACTTCCAGCACAAAACTTTACATGCAGCTGTTTGTTGGGTCAGAAGTGAATGTGAACACATACCATGTAGTATACCTTAAATGCTAATTCTTTTACTTTCTGTGATACTGTCAATCTGTGGAGTCAAAAGAGGTCCAGAAATAGTAATTTTCCAAACTTTGTCTCCCAGAGCAATATATTACTGAAGAATATCATCAGACTAGCTCAGACATACCTTTTGTCAGAACCCAGTGGGATTATTTCTACTGAGAAAATAAAAATAAAAAATACTGAACAACGTTTTTGCTCTTTCTGCATAGATGGAAGTGTGTGATTAAATTCTTTATCCAAAACAGCAAGCATCCATTGTTATCAATGTGGAGTTTCTCACATCTGCTCTAAGACTAGAACTGGAACACAGAAGGTTACCTGAAAGGTTTGGGAAGCTAGCCAACCTTTTAGGCAGCACTGCCAACTTCTCCCAGCACAGCCCATGAATAAAAAAATCTCTTTTTCTCCATTGAGTAGGACTGCCTTATGATGGACAGCAAACAACATGATCCTATTATTTCGGCAATAAAAGATATTCTGGCTTTTGACTGCCAAAACTTCAGTTCCTAGCAGAGATTCCACAGCTATATAATTACTACCTTTTGCTTTATTTGGTGTCTTTGATTTAAGATGCTCTCAAATCACTTTACAATAGAACAAAGAAAAAAACAATAGAAAATAAGTAGGTTTTCCACTGGGATTTGAGCAGGGCTTCACTACTCACATACATAAGCCAAGAATAAGAATTTTCTTCATAAGTGTGAAGAATTTTGACAGTTTTTCTTCCTTTTGATTGTAGAACTTGCAAGGTAAAAGCCTCTGTGGAATGCAGAGCTATAGATATTAAGGTTTAAGAGCTTCATCTTTTCATCTCATATGTCACATATATTACTGTGTAACTTAGAAACTGACTGCAGTTCTTAGTTAGGGTATTGGCCAAGATATCAACACTGAGAATTTCTGTTATATATCCTCATGCTAAATTACCACTGATACAACTCCACTTGAGGTAGTGATGTTGGAAATGTCAGCTGTCTGTGCCTTTTTTTTTTTTTTTTTTTTTTTTTTTTTTTTTTTTTTTTTTTTTTTTGTTTTTTTTTTTTTTTTTTTTTTTTTTTTTTTTTTTTTTTTTTTTTTTTACTACTGTTGTCTAGACCTGGCAGTGAAATGGTGAAGATAGATGTTGACAAAAAGCTCAGTGAAGATGCAACGGATGAGCATGGTAGGTCAACGCTAGTATTTTCAGATGTATGCCTTGTTAAGTGATTTATTCAAGGATGTGTAGCTTCTCATTTTTTCACAATGTAGCACATTAGCAGCAAAACTTGAACATGCTGGAAATCAATTTTGTTGGCAAACCAGCAGGCTAAGCATTAGAGTAGTTCAGAATGGAGAAGAGAAGAATATTGCTGAGCTTACTAGAATCAGACCTGGCAAAGGCCTGGCAGTGTGTCTGCAAATAGAGATGCATTTCTTTAGTGATTTAAGTACACTATATTGTCTTTCTCAAGAGCTATTAGAACCACTAACGATCACATTATTGCATTACAGTAACCATGGAGGTTAGATTTTTCTATTTACTTTCAGTGAGCATTGTACACACAGTTTTTTCCATCTTGGGTGTCCCTGACTCATTATTGAGGTAACTTATTTGTCTCTGGTTTCTTTTTACACTACTGACTCAAGCAGAAATGGCAAGAATACATTTTTAAAATGGTGTCTTCCATCCACCACTCTCACCTTTCCTGCTTTCCTGGCCACTTTTACCTACTTATTGGGGAAGTCTATGGGTCTCCCTATGGAGGAAAGATTACATCACCTTTGTAATGCTATAGATTCCCCCTCCTTCTCTAGTGGAGATTACAGTCCTGATCCTGCAGACACTGAAGTTGATGACAAAGACCTCAGACTTGCATGATGCTTCATCTAGTCTTATACCTGAAATTAATTAGCACTGGCAGCAGCCACAGCTGAATCTATAACACAAGTCCAAGTCAAACTGTATTCTCATATCTACCTTTCTATTACATGTTTCCAATTGCCTTTCTATTAAAAAATCAGAATTGAATGGTTTTATTCTCATTAGTATTAATTGAATTCAATATTTCCCCTTCTTTCTTCATTCTCAGGCAATTCTTTTCCTAAGTCATTTATTTCTTGTCAGCCACCAGTAATCTGAAATCAAATAGACAGCTGCAATGAACTGAATCCAATTGTTCTGAAATCACTGACAAACTAGTATAGTTTATAATTCCATTTAATGACAAATTGTTTTACTAAACTGTCAACATAATTAAAATAATATTTCATTGTCTTTTTGAGCTTATTGCAATGTTGGGTTTATACTGGACAACTTGCATAAGCTAGGTCTTGCACTCTCAATATGTAGAAGATCAACAAAAGACTCATCAGCAATAACTACAGTGAGTAAATACTAATTGCTTTGCAGTCAATCACCATGATTTTTCAACAGTCTGTTTTAGGACAATTAATACAATGTGAAACTCTAATTTGCCAAATTCAAATCTCAACTGATATTGAATGAATATGATTTTACAATAATGAACTATTTGGATGGGAATGGGAAATATTTTTATTTTTAACAAGCTAAAATATTAAACTAATGAATTTTAAAGTTGTAGATATCTGCTGTGTTGCTGAAGCTTCAGAGTTGAAACCCTGATAATGATGCATGGCAAGATAGGTATCTGGTATTTGCTCATAATTACCTTACACACACACAGAAAGAGAGAAAAAGAAAGAGAATAAAACCTTGATGGGTTTGACTAGGTCCAAAGGGGTGAGGGTCCTGCAACAGCCATTGCAGGAAAAGAGCTAGGGTGACCAGATAGCACATGTGAAAAATTGGGTGTGGGAAAGTAATAGGCGCCTATATAAGAAAAAGCCCTGTGTATCAGGACTGTCCCTATAAAATCAAAATATCTGGTCACTCTAAAAGCATCGGTAGAACTAAGTCTCCTGACTTGTGTAGAAAAACTTTGCAGAAAGCAGCCAGTCAGGATCCATAGGGTTCATATGAAAGTTGCAGCAAAGCCAGAGGCAGTCAGTTCCTTGCTGGAGCCAGAGGAATGCAGCTGGTGCTCCTAGTTGGCCAAAGAGAACTGCAGCACCACAGACAGCTCAGTGCTGCCAGGGATTAGGGTGGAGGGGGAGGCTCTGAAGAAAAGTTCCTGGCTGGTTGCTGAGCCTGAACTTAGATGAGCCCTAATCTAAGGATGAAGCTTTGGCAAAGGCTGGGGCTGCAGGGAATTAGCGTAGGGAATTGAGTTTTGCTAAAGGGACATGGTGGCATATGACATCTTTTCTTAGGGACTCTGGGCTGGGACCTGGAGTAGTGAGTGATCCTGGTACCCTCCTCTTCTCCCCCATAGGCTAGTGGTAAAGTGGGCATATAACAGAATTATGATACCCTCCCAGAAATGGAACTGAATTGCTAAGAGGCCCAGCTGGAGAGCTGGGACCAGAAAAGACCAGACAGAGAGAAACCATTGCCTCCAAAGAGGAAGTCTGTTAAGTAAGGCCCAATACCAGGGCCATGACTGCTGGCACACCTTACCTGTAGAGTTGCTTATGAAAGTTGAGCCCCATGCTGACTGATGTGTGCCTGCACACACACAAATGCAATTTGTGTTAAAATAATGTTTGGGCTGCAAACTCAAGTACTTGAAAGTTAGGCTGCCACTGTAGTATGAGTTCTGCTCCCTGGGCATCTGCACTATGTAATTCTCTATACACAAAACAAACTAGGTGTCCTGTGGCACTTTTCAAGACTGACTAATTTATTAATCATTTGAACTTTTATGGGCACAATCTCAGTTCATCAGCTGCATGAAATGGAAAACTTAGCATGTTAGCTGTAAATATATACATACAGAGAAGGGTGGGTCACAAGGTTAATTCACACAGATCCAGAGGTATGAACTGCTAATCTATCTTTGCAAAGTAAACAAGTTGGTTTGATTCAAGCAGTGTGGAAGAGGGGAACAAGATGTGTAAGCAGGAGCAGAGGAGGGTAATAGAGGGGAAAATCCCTTTTTGTAATGACTTAGCCATTCAAGAGCTCTATTCAAACCTAGGGTGAAATAAATTTGATAGTCTTGAAAAGTTCCAGAGGACTCCTGGTTTGTTTTGCTGAATTAGACTAACATGGGTATCCCTTTGGAACTAGTTTGCATATGAATTCCAATTCTGCAGTTTCACATTCCAGTCTGTTGAGGGTTTTTTTGCGCTGTACCACAGCCAGCATGGTTTTCATATAGTATCCAAGTAGACTGCAATATTATCCTACAGGTTTTTTAAAGTTATCATTCTCAATGTCTGATTTGCATCCATTTGTTCTTTTGCACAGCAACAGTCCAGTTTGGCCAATGCATATAGCAGAGCAGCATTGCTGGTACATGATAGCATATATCACATTGGTAGATGAGCAGGTGAATGACTTAGTCTGTCACTCTATCAATGGCCCATTCACCTGCTCATCTGTCAGTGTGAAATATAAATACTACTCTTTACAGAGTTTGTTCATCTGTAAAAGTAACTTTCATTCCCAATTTTATAGTTATACTTCACATTTTACTTTCATCTTGCATAGTCAGGGCTTCCGCAAATTGGAAAATTTACTTCCTGGTTTTTTGCTAAATGTTTTAGAAGATTTGAACAGTTTTTTTCCACTTCGGTTGGTGGGGAGTGGATGGGTGAAGGATGTAGATGTTTTGCTTCAGTCACAAGAATATAAGCTCCTGACAGGTAGGATAAACTGCCCATTGAAATTTTCATCTAGGTCTTTGGGAACAAATGGAAATCATTTTTATAATTGATAACTGAGCAAAATGTTGTTTCAGCATTAGGTTAGTCACTTACTATAACAGATTGCATATTTATTCAAGGGAAAAGTGAAAAAAGTCAATACAGTTTGAGAATTTCTTAAAATTAATCCCACTGGTGGGATTTCTACATATATCAGGAATAATGGAATGAAACATCTCTAATGGCTTCAGTCCAAAAATACCAATTACATTTTATATCTTCCACACTTTCTTGATAATTAATCAGGCAGAAGAGATGCTTGTGGTGATAGCTTTTCCTTTTGTCTTGAAGTACAATGGGAAACTTGCACACTGTATACTCTTATTCCATTTCTGTATTTAATGGGTTTTTTGGCATACTATAACTGCTTTTGATGAGACTAAGTAAAAATGAAGTCAATTGGCACTAGATTCCTTGTTGGTTTTGTTGAACTAGACTCACATGGCTACCGCTCTGGAACTTAAAATGAAGAGCAATCCTAGGATGTGGGGCAGGTCCAAGCTCCTATTCCTCGCTCTGGAAACAGAAGCCAGGAAGAAAACTCACTTAAGGATCCCACAGGATTCTTTGTCTCTTCAGTACTCCTCCATCTGCCCTATCATTGGGGATACAGCAGAACCTAATATTTACAAATTCTTTGGGAATATTGACAAGTTCCAAAGGAGGTAGTCATGTTAGTCTAGTTCAGCAAATCAAACATGGAGTTCTGTGGCATGTTACTAACAAATTTATTTATCACATGAGCTTTCATAAGAGAAAATCCTACTTCGTCAGTTCCCCATCTTCTGACAGTAAGATTTTTTTTAAAAAAGTTTAAAACTGAACACTAACTTAATACAGCTTTGAAACTTTTGTTTGCAGGAGAAAAATGCTTCTTTTAAGCATTGTAATTTAAATGAAACAAGTACAGAAAGTTTCTGTACCTTGTCAAATCTTAATTTAAACTTTCTCTTCATCTTTTGTATTTAACAAAAGTAGCACTGTATTTAGTTTTTGGTTTGGGTTTTTTTGGTTTTCCTTTTTGGTCTCTGCTGCTTCCTGATTCCATACTTCCAGTTCTAAATGAGGTGTGTGGTCTCTTCATAACTATAGTGTTTTTAACCCTGGGATTTTACTATATGCCCAGGAAAGTAGGGACATGATCAGAGCTATGCTGAGATTCACAGAAGGCAGAATGCTTCCTTGAGCAGAGGTGTGAAGTGCCTCACTAACTAGCACAACTGGGAGCAGCCCTCAGACTGTTCTACACACTGAAGTGGAATTGGCTCTCATACTGCCCTAGAATTGAGGTTGGGGAACAAGGGCCAGTGCCAGATGCTTCTGGCAGTTAAAAATTTAGGGACACCTGGCACACGGGATTGCACCACTGACCATCTCCACTAATAGCCATTGATAGACCTATTCTCCATGAATTTATCTAATTACTTTTTAAGTCCACGTAAGAACACACACAAGCCCACTCCAGCCCTTGCAATGCGCTAGGAAAGTGTGCTGTTAGGTCACTTAAAAATGTATGATGTTTGCCACCTCTTCATATTACACTGGAGCATTTAATACCTGAATCCTACGTTTTGTCATATATACATGCAATCTATATATCTTCAATTGATATTAAACATATTATTAATATAGGGCTTTGCAGTCCAGCTCGAATAAGCAAGAGCCATGTAGCTGCACTGACTCAGGAATAGAGCATGAACCAACTGACCAAAATCACAATTAAGTCCGTGCTTCTCAGTTCTAGTCTATATGGCTGTGTCTACACTTTGCATGTCAATTTGAATGACTGAATTTGAACTAGTCAATTTGAATGAATAATTATTAGTTCAGATTCTGTCAATTTGAATTGACCTGGCCACACAAGAAACTCCAATTCGAATTAGTATGTCCATGAACTGGTCTTGCTAATTCGAATTGGAGGAGGGGCACCATGGGAGGCATGGCAACATGGCCTCTAGGGAGGGCCATGCCACCACCCAATCCCCTGCCTAGCTCCAGCACTCTGAGCCTGGCACAGGAAAAAACATCTCCTGACTTCCATGTGTGGCCAGCAGGAATGCAGCTGTACACTGGGGCTCCTTTCTTGTGCATGGCCAACAGGGATGCAGCAGGGCCAGCGGGGCAGGAGCTGTACACAGAGGTCGGTCCCTTCTCCAGCCAGCAAACGGGGGTGGAGCATGGGCTGGGGTCCCTGCCCCCAGCCAGGGGATAGGAACCCTCTTGCCCCCCAAGCCTGATCTGGCTGGGGAGGTGGAGGCACCTTTGGGTTGCTGGCCCCAGGTGCCAAAGGGCTGGTCTTCCTCCCCAGGTGCCATGCACCCTTGGAGGAAGGTCAACCCATTTCAGTTCGTATTCAGTGAGTTTGAATTGACATGGCCACACTGGGCCAATTCAAACTACTGGGGTTGAATTTACCCTGACTTTGAAGTCAAATGAGGTTTGACCAATCTGAAGCCAGCTTTCATCAATTCGAACTTAGAATTCAATTCTAAGTGCAGACATACCCTACATCAGGCAAATTTGGTGGCAGTCGACCGCCAGTTATGCAAGGAACACAAAATTCCTTTGTAACTAGTGGCAACTTTTAAATCTACCGCTACACATTAGGGAAAAGCCAACTGCAGGTTGCTTGTGGTTGGCCTTTCCCTACACAAACCGCTCCTGGAAGGGTGAACTGACAGCAATGAAATTGCCACCATCAGTGTAGGCATAGCCTCAGTGTAATTAACTGCGCCAGTGAGGTGCTGGGCAGTGTATTAGGAGTAGAGGGACAGAGTCAAGACTTTTGCACACTCTTCTGCTCTTATCTGCTTCTTCTACATCTTCCTGCCTTGGCCAGGAAACACCAACCTGGTGTGGTAATGCAGGTAGCGAGCTTGAGGACTTGGGTGTCAGTATATGCTCTTTTGCTCACTTGTATGGGCATATGGCATACCACAATTCAGCATTTAATGATAATACATTTGTATATATTACATATTTTAGAACACCTTTGTATATGCAAAACATATTATGAATTTACAAAGATATTCAAAGTCCATATAGATGTTGTTCATGTAGTGTACTCTATATATTATGTATTACAAACAGGTTGTCCTCTCTCTCTCTGTGCTGGCTCTGGCCTATGTGTTATCCTCCATATGTGATGGTCTGAGCACCTGAGGGGGTTACTTTTAAGTGTACTACTTTGTTCTTTTAGCTTTTGCTGCAGGTTTGTCATTGTTGTATGCTGAGATTTGAAATACTCCTAGACTATCAATTACATTTTTCCCATCTGCTAATTCACTAGGGTTCAGATTTTTAGCCTGTTTTAGGATTCAGCCTGTGAAATGCTGAGTGCATCCTGCAAGCTGAGCAGAGCCCATTAATCTGCAGTGTGTTTTAGTGCTGCATTCAGAAACCAACAGAACTGGACTTCTATTTTGTTGTTCTGTACCAAGAACCTGTTTAGATATTGTGACAGGGTCAGGCTGGATGGGTATAGGAGAGTGGTCCTATTGAAGAGCGGTGGTGGGTGGGTGCAAGCCCACCCACTTCTAAAACCCCTCCCCCAGGCTAAGGGGCGGTAACACTGGGCCGTTCCTCAAAAGATTTCAGGGGACAACTAAGGGAAAAAAAACAGGGACAGGTGTGAGGGTCACAGGCTAATAAGCAGCGTTTCAGATGGGGACACCGAGCAGAGAACCTCGGACAGTGCTCACTGCTCCCGGAAGCTGTCGAGGGAGCCAGTGGACACCACCCAGAGGAACTCTGCCCGAAGGCATGCATGGATGAGGGACTGGAAATAGGCCCCAGAGTCACAGGCCCCTTCCCCAGCCAACCTCATCTCTCTGGTCTTATAGATGGCTACTTTCACGTAAGCCAGGAGGAGGTTGACGAGGAGGTCCCATACTTTGTGGGGCCACGGATAGGGAGTGCATAAAGGAACAGGTGAGGGAGGTATAGGAGAGTGGTGGAGGGAGTGTATATTAGCCCCAGGCTTAATAAAGCTTTGTTCTCTGGGTTAAGTTAGCTTGGCATATTCTAGAATAATTGGTCCCAGGTGACCAAATCAATGGACCTGCTACTTAAAGCCTCGTTCTCAGGCAGGGCAGTGTGGCTAAAAGGAGACTAGAGAAGAGGAGACCTGCTGAGAGGACACTGACAGTTTGTTTGGAGTTTTGTCACAACACCAAGAGGTACAGTGGGGAATTTGGAAGAGAAAATCCTACAACAAGCAAGGCCACTAGGACCTGCAGCCTGAGAGTGGATTATATTAATTGAGGGAGACTGTGGGACTTTCCAGAGCCTGAAGACTGAGGCTTTAGAACTAGAGACTGTGGGACTTCCCAGGGTGTGAAGGCAGACCAGGTGCAGTGGGCCCACTGAGTGACGGGAAGGTAGCAGCCCTCCTGGACTAAGTGTGGAGACTCCTACTTAATAGGGTCCCTGGGTCAGGACCCAGGGTAGAGGGTGGGACCGGGCCCCCCAGATTCCCTCCCATCAGCCAACCCCTCACGACCAGGGAGAAGGAAAAATTGAGAAGGGTCAGCCAAATCTCACCACACAATAGAAAGCACAGGACAAACAGGGGCACCTGAGGCATCACCTTGCCACAGTATGTGGTTTTAGAAATTAGCGGCTTAATTGGTACACTCATTGCACCTTCTCTATAAAAATTTTTTCCCATCACTGTATGTATTGTGAATTTGAGCCTGAGCTATTCCTTGAGCTGTCAGCCTGTTTATGCTGTGCTTGAAGAATTTCAGTGAAACGGCTATAGACGTTTAGGATCTGGCCAGAAGAATGGAAGGAGAATATCTGGCTGTTTCTGAAGTTATGTTTCTTGCTTTGTAATAAAGGCTGAATCAATCTTTAAAACAACTTAAAGATGCAAGACTGGGACTTTTCTACGTTTCATATTCTTCTACTGGAAGATACTGCCATAAGAAAGACTACTTTAACAAAAAGGTGGTTTGGGATGCTCATATTCCAAGGGAATCTGTGAATTGGCTTTGGATTGAGGTTAGATGCTGCTTTTAAGAATTTCTTGGCGTGTTGACTAGAAAAGAAATGATCTGATCTGATCCAGTTATCCTATCAATGCTTCAGTTACAACTTCTGCTCTAATACTAACCCATCATTCTGAAGAGATCACAAAAGATATCTAAACTTCAAGAACTGGTCATAGGCAGCGTTAGTTGGGGGTGGGGGGAGGGAGAGGCCAGGCTGGACATTTGCCCAGGGCCCTGGGGTCCCCCTGTTTTAAATCATCCAATGGGGGCGGTCTAGTGGGGCCCCACAGGTGTCAGCGTGGGCAGGTCCAAAAGTCAAGGAAGGGGCCCCCCACACAACGTGTTTTGCCCAGGGAACCAAAATCCCTAAGACCACCCCTGGTACTCGTGATCAGATTAAAAAACAAAACAAAACACCAGGTCCGGTCTAATCATTCCTATCTGGTAATTCAGTGAATTACCTAAGCACTGGCTATTTTTGTCTAGTTTTGGAATAAGATGTGTTTGGTGGGTCCTCTGGTAATTTGAGTCAAACAGAACTAATCTTCCCGGCTTCTGGTGAAGTAATGCTCTTTGACTCTGTTAATCAGAGTTTGTTGCACGAACTAAGAAGATCTGTTGATGTTATATGCTGATCTGTCCTTTGAAACCTATTAAGCATATGGTCATAGTCTGTCTTATCTTTTGGAATTCTATAGATGTGGAGGCTAACCTAATCTCATTTCAGATGAAATTAACCTTTTAGTGGAGGTGGAAGAGGAAGAAATAAAAATCCACAACAATAGACTATTGGGGGAAAAAATCATATTTCCTTTTTCATGGAATTTCAAATGTCTCAATAAAATTTCTGACTAATTCTAATCACTAGATCTTTCAGCTTTGCAAAGAGCTTTCAAAATATAAACCAATCATAGGAACTGAAAGTTTCATGTGGATTTCACATATTATGGATTATTCACTGTCATGCATACAGCTGCTTGGGCCGGTGCTGGCTTTGATCCCTAAAAAATGCATTATTGTGGATTTTGTCATGTCATAGAAGACACCAGACTAGGCTGCAGCTTCAGGATAGGAATAATAGCTGTCTGCTGCCAATACCATTAGAAAGATTGCAAACTCCCTCTTGGATCTTGCTCAACTGCATACAGCTGAACCAGCTTCTCCTCTGAACAGCCAGGGTATTTCTGGCTGCATGAAGAGCAGTGTTGAGAGGCAGCGTTAATGGTTAAACAGAGAACTGAGAGAAATGAAATGCTTCTCTAGATGATAGCATCAATCAAGAAAAATAGCAGCTTACTGAGCTGCATGAGGCAGTCTGATTTGATCCTCGGTCAGGGGAATGCCCGTGTTCCCATTAGAAGAATACAACTATGCAATTTTAAATATTCCTCCGACCTGTACTGCAGCAGCACTCTTCACCAGCGTGGCAGAGTAGCAAATTCTGTTATCTCCATTATAACATTTGCTCAATAGCTATTAAAAAAAGAAAAAGAAAAGAGAAACTATCAGATGAGTCACTTGAATTTGTACTATTTTTCAGAAAAGGATAACTGCAACTTTCTTAGACAAGAACCTGTTCCATGGTGGGGGAGGGGGGAATGTCTACTAAAATGACAGGAATAAAGTCATGGCAACATTGCAGTTAGTTCTAAATAGAAATTTTGCCATTTTCCTTGGAAAAATTATAGTTGCTGGTGGAAATGGCAATATTTCATTAGTGGTGAAAGCCTCATGAAAGCTGATAATTCCACACCACTCTACATCCTCTTAGTCATCATGCGTCTGGCCCATATACACTTGGCTGACTGTGACGCACAGCTTCACTGTCATTGATAAGAGGACAGAGGACTCTTCAGCCTGGATGCAAATGCACATGTTTGAGTACCACACATGAAAAAGTATATATCTGCCCATAATGACATGTTTTATTGCTGTAATTGAGGTAAATAGAAATCCAGCCAAGTGTGTGCAGGAACTGGGAAAAATAAAGCACACATTTGCAAATTGAGGATTATGCGTCCTTCTGACAGTTCATGTAATAAAAAAATTGGAGGCTTATAAGTAAATGGATTGTTCATCTCTGCAACTCTGACAAATTTAATGAGTGAGTGAGGTGAGTCTGTTCACAACTAAAGACTTTTGCTGCAGCCCCTTGCAGTCTTCTTGCCTCATGCAAGAACCTGCACCTGAGAAATACCACTTTGTCCATAGCTTGGAAAGCTGATGTATTACCTTCCCAGTCAAATCAGTTTTTCCTGATTACGTGCTAGACCTATCTAAGAAGTGGGGAAAAAAATCAGAAGTGTTCAGAAGCAACTGGGTGTGAGATACTTGGAAGATTAAATTGTTTTGTTATGGCAGAGGGTGAAATTCCATCCAGTGAAGAGGGTCGACACTTTCTGCACAGGGCATTATTTCATCCATAGTGAGATTCTAATTGGATAACATGCAGTCACTGGTCTGGAACATCAAAGCATTCCTCAGAATGCAAAGGAGATGGCAGAATTTTGTTTACATGATCCATTTGGTGGAAGTTTTGTGCTAGAAAATTCAGATTGTAAATAAAAAAAAAATTTTTTTTAACAATTGAAGTAATTAACCATTGGAAAAACATACCAAGGGTTGTGGTAGATTCTCACAACACACTACTTTTAAATATAGATTGGATTCTTTTTTCTCAAAAACATGTTCTAATTAATTCAGGGAAGCCCTATGGCGTCTTTTATGCAGAAAATCATGCTTTGATGATCAGTGGTCACTTCTGGCTTTAATCTAGGAATCTGTTGAATTGGCAAGGAATGTAAATATGGGTGTAACTTTTAACCGTGTAAACAACCTCATTTAAGTCAAGTTAAGTGTGTGCTTAAATGCTTTGTTGAATCAGGAACATAGCCTCCTTTCTCAGTTCATCTAAGAAGCTTATAAATATATGCTGCTTCAGCTGGCTGAAGAGTCACTAAAGAATGATCCTCTGTTCCTCCTCGGGGATTAAAGTAAGCCAGAACACACTGAAACAGTATTCTGGGACCCACTATTTTTAGGGGCTGGAATGCTGCATTCTGGGGCCCACCATTTAAAATAGTGGGCACCGGAATGCAGCGTTCTGGTTCCATTTTCTATTTTTAGGGGCCCTGGAATGCTGAGCCCCTAAAAATAGTAGGCCTCGGAATGCTGTTCCGGGAGGGCAGGGGACAGCGGAAAGGGGTGTCAGCGGCCCCAGTTCTCCAGCACATGTGCAGGCTGCACCAGAGGCAGAAGCCTCAAAGCTCAGCTGCAGGGAGAGTAGTTAGGGGAGATTCTTCCCCACCCCAGCATGCAGCTGCTGGTGAGTGTTGGGGCAGCCTGGCTGCACTCCCCTTCGGGAATGGGCAGCTTCGGGGGGTGGGGGACTACTGTTTCCATCGCAGGGCACCCAAGCTAGGGTTGGGTATTGGGGGCAAGATGTGGATTTTGGGGGTGGATATTGGGGACAGGGGAGTGGAGGGGGCGGGCATTGGGGGGAGTAGCTGGGATGGGTGAAGGAGGCCCAAACCCGCATGAGGGGGGACCAGAAATTTAGAGTTCTGAGGACCTCCACAAATTATACTTTAACCGCTGCTGCTTCTCCTCAAATGTTTCTGGGAGCCGTATTCATTTCCTCCTCCAGTTTTCCAGTTCCTTGTGGTCCAGAGGTAAGACATCAAACTGAGATGCTGAATGTGGACTTCCCCATAGAACAGCTCATTGCATTGTCACTGACGGTTAGACATGTAGTAGGGCCTCTCATGTGATATGATAATGCAGTTGTGTGGTACCAAATTTTAGTGTATTTTCTTTCCATTGTGTGACTGATATAAAGTTATTTTCTCCAGCAAAACTATGTTTAACTATCTTTTAACCATTCTGAGTAAATTGGAGGGGTTTGATTCAGTTTAATTTTCAGAGTATTACTCAGTACTTGTTTCTTACTATTCACCTGTTAATTCCAGTATACAGTCTATGTATTCAAAGGTGTTGAAAGGCCTCTACATACATTACTATAGTGGTTGTTTGGTTGTTTTTTAATTTAAGCCAAGAAAAAATTGTATGAGGCAGATTAAGTGATGGTTCATGGCATTTCCAGCATTTACTATAATTGGTTAAATTTGCTTAGTTTAGTGCTCTTTTATGTCCACTAAAATCTGCTTAGGACATTTTTCAGAACAAAATTTTAAAATAGATTTGGATCTGTTTCTGAATTTGTTTATGATCTTCTGACAATGAGATATGTAATTTCACTTTTGAGGTAAATCATTGTAAGTATTGCTTGCAAGGTGACCTTTATTGCCTAACTTAATAATAAATTCTTCTAATGATAACATTAGTCTAGTTTTTGACTTGTACTGACTAACTGCTGTAGTATAACTGATTGATAGTATTCTGTGAAGAGTAGCATGTGATATAGGCAGATGCTACTTTTTGTGCAAGAGGTTAAAGAGGTCCAGTTTGTCAGTAGCTATTAAATCTATAACCCTATGTAGTCAAGCTAATTCTTTGATTTACTTTATTGATTTCAAATCATTTGAAATCAGTAATAACTGTAAAATTCCTTGCATAAAAATATTAGGTTTTTACTTTTAAGTTTTCAGTTGTTCCTGGAGTACCTTATCAGCCATGAAATCAAAATCCACATCCAAATTTAAATGTTTCTTTTCCTCAATATTTGTGTCAAGGCCTCAGTTAGATCAGACCCAAGTTTGCTAAATGCTGTATAAATGCAAAGGCAGGTATGACCCTTGCCCTGAAGACCACCTCACTGTACTCTAATAATTAGCTACCATAAGGTTGGTTGGTTGGTTGATGGTGGTGGTTTTTTGTTTTTTGTTTTTTGTTGAGGGAGTGTTCTTTGGTAACTAAGTGCTCTTTAAATCAAGTTATTGTCAAAACTTCCATTGATTTCAGTGAAACGAGAAGTTTACTCACTGAGACTTGATAGTGAGAGAGAAATTTAGGTCCCAGTCCTGCAAAAATTTATGCTTATGCTTAGTGTTATGCAGATCAGTAGTCTTATGGGGAGCTAAATGGTTTATGAGATTGGCACCATAAACATGAGGGGTTTTTCTGATTGTGCCTACAGTGTAAAAAATACTCAAAGTATTCACTAAAGGCCTGATCCACTGCTCTATGGCTGGCAGTGAGGTTCCCAATCTGGCAGACTGACAGACACTAGCTATGCTTGAGCAAATGCATTTTAAAAATAACAATGTGGACATTGGGGCATAGGTGGCAGCAAAAGTGAGTCAGTCTAGTTCCGAGTCAGGCAGGTTTGTAACTTGAGTGACTAACCTGAACCACCAGTCATGCCACAATATATATGCTGCTGTGTTTAGTATTGCTAGCTGGGAGGCTCACCCCCAAATACATTGTAGACATACCCTGTGTGTCTTTTTCTTGTCTTTTAATGGGCTTTAGATAAGGCTTTAAACTCCACAAATCAATCCCAACGCCCACTGAGCTCAGTATAAAACCTAGGAAGGACCTTCTGGGAGCAGCGTTCTTTTTGATTTTTCCCAACTTCCTGCTCTGTGTTGTAGAGGGCAACCTATGTTTTGTCTAAATGATGGTGACTTATCTTTTTAATTTAAAATCATGTCTCCATAGTCTTATTTTTCTGAGTTCTTAACGTTCACTTGAAAAATAAATCAGCAAAACCCCCTCAGTTGTAAATGCTAGCCAGCCAAGTGTTCTGTTAAATCACATACAACCAACACAGAGTGGGCAATAAAAAGTACAAGAGTTCATGTTGTTTAAACAGAAGACCTTATTAAGAGGTGGGAAGAGACATAAGTAAACCAAGTTTACTCCAATGTATTTAGGAAATTAAATTCCATGGTCTTCACACAGTAAGTCTTAGCATCTAAACTTTAGGGATTACTCAAGCCTTAGAAGTTTTTCTGTTACAAATGAAACAATTATTACTGAGGCCCAGTAGCACCAAAACCCAAGAGGATACAGTGACTTCTCTTTTCTGGGTATTGGAAGAATACATAGGCAATTAGCTGGCCAGGAGACCACAGCAAAGCAGGGACTGCCAGTAAATGTATTTGAGATAGACAGGCTTGGCAGAATGCCATCAGTTGAGGTTCAATGAATATTTTCTTTTATATTTTAAAAACAGCTGTTGCAACTGTAGCTACAAATGGGCTAAAGGGAGAGGAGCATGGGGCATAGATGTAAAAAATATGCAGTTTAATATTTTTGGAAATTATAATAATACATACGTTTGACTATTTATACTTCTGAGAAAGTAAAAGAATAATTTCACACAGCTCTAACTGTAATTATTCTTACCTCAATCCCAAGCTGAACACCAAATTTTTTGCATAAAAGAACAATATGTTTCTAGTCGTGTGGGATTGTTTAGGCAGGTTGTCTAATTGTTTAAGTAATCCCAGTCTTTTCTTGGTCTAATCTTAATAAATAATCCAAATATGATAAATCAGGCTGATGATGGGACATAGTACCATGATGATAATAATGAGCAAGAATATGTTGTCTGATTTGTAATGAGGCTGAGCATTTAAAAGCTACAAAATGGAAGTGTTTGACCTTTGGAGAACTGACTGTATAGAGGTCTGTAGAATTCTACAATCCCTCTGAAATCACCAGCAAACCAGTGGAAAATATTTGGAGCGGCTGCAATCGAAATTCATCCTAATCAAGTTTAAACGGGAGAAGGAGGAACAGGGTCTAGTGTGGTTAAGAAAGGATGTAAAGAGTTAGCATAAGCAGAAGGCTTTTAAATTGTATAAACAATCCAGACAGGAGGGAGAGCAGGAGTCCAAAAAAAGACGCTAGTTAAGAATAAAAGAGCAAGAAGAAATAGAAGGTCTTAACTTGCAGCCAATATTTCAACTAATAATAAAGGTTTCTTTGAATACCTTTTCAGTAAATAGAAGGAAATGTGGATTGTGGATAATTCAGTTCAAAAAATGAGGCAAATGACAGATTTGTTAGGCAGTTATTTATTTTGCTTTACAAGATAGAAATAAGAATTTAAGTTGTCTAAAACTAGGAATATTTGTCCAGTATTGTCAAGAAAATAAATAATGTTATAGATAGAAGTGACTAGGTAAAGTCATTAAAATCCAGGGTTGGAATCATCACCTCTCCAAAGTGCATTTTCCCTGAAACAGCAGGAATTCATCTCTGGAAAAGAGCATGCAGTGTCTGCATCACTACTCTCCTTTAGGAGCTGAACCAGGTTGTACCAAAGTGCAGATAGTATTCAACAAATCCCACTTTTACACTAGGTTAAGAACTGATGTAAAGAGCAGCCAGAGGAAGCCACTTACAGCATACAACATGATGTTTTATTGATCCTACAAAAGGCAGGATAGAATGAGACTACATGTTTTACAGGTAAGGCAGTCTAACGGTCTGAAGGCTGTAGTAACTCATCATGGTCACACCTCCTATCAGGCTGGCACTATCTACTTTTGCAAGTATGTCCTAAGCTTTGCAAAGACCTGTTGGCACAGCTACAGTTGCAGGTATCTTGTGCTCTTGTGATTCATTCTTTTCATTCTCTAATTTAACATTTCTGTTAATGTATTTTTTTAAATGAGAGCCCACCACTCTATCTAACGTTGGGGCCACATAACATATCCATTAATTCTAGAGTAAACTGCAAATGATGGGGCTACCTTCCATCACTTCCTTTTTGTAGTCCTTTAGGCCCCATTATTAGAAATTCATACCTGTCTTCAGCCTGATTTCCCCCCACCCCTGGGTTTTAATTTCATCTTCTTGCACTTTCTTTTGTTTTAATCATTGCTAATGTGTCTATCAAGGTAGTTTCTAAGTACTCTGATAGGACCTTCTGCATGATCCCTCCTTCTACTTTTATGGAGAAAGTGAGAAGTGTGACCCTTCCTGGGGATATCCTGGGCTGTGAGGTGTCTGGCTACCACCTGCCTTTTGTGGGAGGAAGTCTTGTCTATGCCTGCTATGGGTTGATTCCTTGAGTCCACTAGTCATGGGCAACCCAAGTTCTCCCTTCTAAGTCAATGCATATACCTTTTTCCTACAGGTTAGTGATTGGAGGCACACTTTATGCCCTCTGAGTGTTACTTTGGAGGATTTAATCTCTTTTGCATTGAATGCTCCCATAGTCACATATTTATTGCTCCCAAAGGAACAGGACCCCTCAGGTTACCAGTTACACCTCAAGTCACCAACTGCTCAGCTCATAGCACCTTGTGAAATAAACTTATTAAAGTACAAAGATGCAAGTGACAGCAAATAGAAGGATTGGAAACAAATAGTTACATTAAAAAATAAAATCATAAGACACAACTAGAGCTTTGAATAAATTTATTCATTAGCTTCCTTGAATGTGACATATTGCTCATCAGCATTTTTAGCCAGGGAGGCTGTGATCCCTTTTTCATCAGATAAGCCATGCTATCAGTTTCTCTCCTAGTTGAAGAATAACATCTTGGAATAACAACCAGGAATTTCCTTCTTCATAGACCTCTCCTGTGGGTTGTGAGGTGCTGTCCATTGTACACAAGGTCTCAAAGGGTTAACAGGCCTAGGTGGGCTAATGAACTTGGTAGGGTGCACTTGAGGGAAGAGCCGGGGATTGAGGGACTGATTGTAGTGGAAGCTCATCTGGATAGGAACAAGAGGGGCCTCTCTGAAGCCCTGTAGGTGAGACTAGAATAGGGCGAGAGAGAGAGAGAGAGAGAGAGAGAGAGAGTGTGTGTGTGTGTGTGTGTGTGTGTGTGTGTGTGTGTGTGTGTGTGTAAGGCAGCAGTCACTGTTAGGAGAGAGAAGGCAAGACAGAAAGCACACTACATATACAGCAGTAAGAAATAGGACCTTAGCTGCCTGCATTGGAATCCTTTGTAGAGTTTGTGCCTGGGTTCACCTACCAGCCCCTGAGAAGTGGTACTGTTAGGGACAGAGAAAAAGAAGACCATCTGTGACAGTGAGTCCTGAGATACTTTGATGCATGTGATTTCCCTGAAGGGGAACAAAACACAGTGACATGGTCAGAAGGGCGAGCTCTGAAACAAGAACAGTTAAGACCTGAGAGAGTGAGACAGGAAGGGAGTGGGAGTGGAACTGCAGGAAGAAGTGTTGACCTGCCAGAGCTAACCACCAGAGGTGGCTAGAGATGGATGCACTCCAGTACTGAGCAGAGCATCTTGTGACAGGATTTCTTTGCTTTTATAAATTCTCAGACCTGCGCTTGGTCCAGACAGGAAATGCAGCCTGTTTCCATGGATGTTCATTTTTTTTTGGTTTGCTGAGTGAGTCAGCCTTGAAGCTCGTGTTGGCTCAGGTGCCAAGTCTTACTTTAATGATTTTGAAACCTAATATTTTACTTCAATTATCTTCTGTACAAAAACCTTGCAACAATTATGGGCTACTGGCTCTTGGTGGAAACCTCGCATATCACCCTTTGGTGAACTATTATGCATACATTTGACCCAGGGGATCATTGTAAAACTCTTTCCACCCCTTGTGCCTCTGCCACTTGGCGGCAAGACATTCCTGAGCCACAGGAAAAACCCTTCAGTTTACAACTGACTTTCTAGACTAGTTGTATGCATATTTTAATACACTAATTGCCCATATCTTTTTGTCCATCTGTATTTTATATTGGGGATTTTAAAAAAAATACTTTGCAGAAATTTAGTGACAGACAGACCTGTTCATGAAAAAACAGCAAGAGCAAGTTTATCATTTTATATTTCATCAGATTGAACTTTGAAAAACTGAAGTAAAATGTCATTGGTTATCAAACAAAATATACCATTCTATGAAAATAGACAGTCTTTTCACTTTCAACCTTTTTTAAACCTGAATGCAAACAGTTAGTTCATACTTGCATATTTCCTTCAGCTAAATTTAATGATACACAGCTATTTCCCCTTTCTTTCTCTTGGTAAACCTCCTCCAAGGATGCAAAAATACTTTGAAATATAAAACCTACAATCTCATCAAATGTACTTGGAAGTCTCTTACAAGTAATTCCATAACCACGTCTTGTTTAAGTCAACTAATCTATAAAATATGTTGCCTAATCCCAGAAGAACCTTCTACTTGAAGTATGTCAACTCAAGATTTAAAGAAGTATACAACAAATTTTGCCTTCACTGACACCATAATATTTCACTTAGGCTAAGATGCTCTTGTTTTCTGTACTAGACAGTAACAGGAAGATTATTTTCACAGATGTGACAGCATGATTTCATGTTTTAACCTTTCAGTTTCTCATAAATTCATGATAATCTCGTTAGTCATACTAGTGGATAAAGAATATAGGCATTACTAACACGAGTTTCAGGAGTTTCTGTGTCAGTGGTGATGGTGGTTTCACCTCTCGAAAATATCCATCATGTTCACATACTAGGAAGCATGGCAGACTAGGGAGTGTCTAATACAGGATATAAAAAATGTCAAATTAATGGAAAATGTTGATTTGTCATGGAATGACCTGTAGGACTGCTGTGTTACAATATAACTAGAAAGTACAGGATAAAAGTGTCATGCCAGTCCCAATATCACCTCAGGCTGAAAGATGATTTGGTATCACCTCTTTACATGTCAGGGCAAGGACTATGTCTTTGCACATGCTTGCGCACAAGACTGTACAGACCTGTAAGCAATCCCACTGCCTTGAAAGACTGTCTCTGATGGTGTGGTGGGAAGCATGGCAGAAAAGCTTGCTGCAGCTCATTGGGGAGCTGACAGAGATGCAATAATAGTGATTACAATGTCTTATGAGTCCTATTTTGGAGACTGAGAATCATACACAGGGAGCAACTAGGACAGATGAGCTTAACTTGTGACCCAGACCTGTTCAGGTAACAGCTGGAAGCAGGAGAGGTGAACTGAAGAGCCCCAAGAAAATGATGGAGGTGGTAAAAGGAAATCTTTCAGAGAACTAGGGAATAAAGTGTTAGGGATATGGAAGGACAGGATCTATATAAAAAGAGGAGGCTCCCAGGGCTGCAGAGTTGCAGAATTCTGCAGCTGGACTAGGATTCTCAGGAAGGGGTAAAAAGGAAAGCTTTTACCATCACTATTAAGATGGGAAGGATGTGCCAAGGATGGATTGTAAATGCTTCCACAGGATGCTCAGTGATCTAGGGTAATTAGTGAAGTCCCACTGGAAGTGCTCTGGGTTGAAGGTAGAGTTAAAATGTATTAATGAAGAGACAACTCTTTTTAATGGCAGAACAAACAAGCAAGGAGTCCTCTGGCACTTAAAGACTAACAAATATATTTTTGCATGAGCTTTTATGGGAGAAAATCCCACTTTGTCAGATGCTTTGAAGATGGGGGAACTTACAGAAAGGGAGGAGGTACACTAGGGATAAAGGGAAAATTTAGGTGGACACAAGTGGGGTAGTGGAGAGGCTATTGCATCAGTTCATAGTGGGTACAGATCAGAGGCCATTCCTGTGTAGAAAGGAAGCAAGTGTCTTATGCCCTACAGGATTTTAAAAAAATGAAAGGAAGGTGAGGGGGGTGATGGTTGGTAGGGAAGGGCAAATGAGGAAAGAGGAAGAACCTGACTCAATACAGTCCAACCGTCCTAGACAGAATGTTATAACCAAGGAAGAAATTAGAACTGACCAGGAAGAAAGAAGGAAAAGGTAGAACCAGGCTGAGGGGAGAAGAGCAGCCTACACTCAGTCCTAGGAAATGAACAGCCCTGGAAATCTGCATTACAGGCAGGGTGACAGGAGTAACCTAGGGGCCAATTCACAGAACTGGGAGAACCAGTAGCCTTAGAGAAGGCAGTGAATGGGGGACAACAGGAAGTCTTACATGAAGATAAAGGAGAGTAGGCCAGCAGGGAGAGACGTAGATTAAGGGGACATGGAGCCCTGGGCCTGGGTTCCCCAGTTGCCCTCCCATCTGGGACCCCATCCCCCACTTGTGGTACCCCTTCAGGGGACCTGAGCCCTTGCTCTCACCAGTCTGCCCCCAGGGAGCAGAGGGACCTCCTGGCACTTGTGCAGCAACCACACATCCGCCTGCCTTGCCCACAGAGGCAGAACAGCCGGCCCTGGGGAGGGAATGTGGCGATCAGCCTCCAACCCAGGGAGACTCCACTGCCAGCATGAGCAGAGTGAAGGGCCCCCATGATGTGGGGTCCCCTGGGCATGGTCCCCATAAGCCCATGTGGTAATTTGTCCCTGCCAATAGGCTTCCCATGGTTTGAAGATCTACAGGCTGATGTGGAGGATGGAAGAAGCCAGAGAGGTCATCCTATAAGACCACCCGTGGACAAACAGCAATGTAAAGAGGCAAGAGTTCCTACTAGGAGAGGAGGGTGTGGGTGGGTGAGGGAGAAATTCCACTCTTAGGTAAGTGGCTGAGATGTGTAATGGAATGCTGAGGCATAATAGATAGGTCAGCACTCTGATCACTGTAGGCTCAATTAGTTTTTCTAGTCATGGTTGGCTGAGGAGCTGGGAAGCAATTAGCTAGGCAGAAGGGAAACTGGGTTAATTAAGGAACTGAAAGGCCTGTGAGCTGATTAACTTGATAAAAAGCAGGAAGTAATTCTTACATGGGAGTGGAGATAAGGCTAACTGTGCCCAGCATGAAAGAGAGCTATTCATCAAGGCTCTGGAGGAAAGAAAGAGGCTGAAGGAATAGTACAAGGCCCTACTGTCAATCAAACTTTAGTCCTGCCCACTTGTCACCAGAAGTCCTACCCCCACACACCTGTCACCAGAAGTCCTGCCCTCAGCTGGTCACCTGACATCTGGTCCTGCCCCCTGGGGTATGACTTCAGGCTCAAGATGGCAACCTGACCAGAAATGGGTGGTGTGACTCCTCCCCATTAATAGGAGTGGGTTTTGCTCTGAGAGTGGGATTGGACCAAGAAGGGCACATGGTGGAGCAACCTGCCCCAGAAGAGGGTTGCATGAACCTCTGTCAATAGGAAGAGGGGTTTAGATCACTCCAACAGGGCAAGGTACACCAATCAGAATGGGTGGAATTCCCACCTGCTCTCTGGGCCAAGACAATTGGTCAGCGGGCAGTGTCATACCCAGAAGTCTTGGACCTTTATAGCAGAAGACCCTATCTTGTAATCAGATTGCATGGTTCACAGGTTGTGGAGAACAACAAGAGGAGAACATGGATGCCTTCACCACCCCTGTGAGGCCTTCAGAATTTGTTTTGGTTCCATCCTTTAACGGCCCTTGGAGAAAATGCTGTGACGGTGACAGTTTGGAGGAGGAGGCCAAGCTGTTGATGGATGTGCTGGACCCCAAAACCCCAGAGATTGTGAGGAAGCCCGATGGGCCTGATGGCTTCCCATTATCTGTCCTCACAGAGGAAAGTGAGTGCGGCTCACAGGAGCCTCAGGCAGATAAGATCAAAGGAGGAGACATGGTGCAGGTAAAGGAATGAGTGTGGATGGGGAGAGTAACCAATCTGGTTGGCATAACTCTGAAAACAAAAAGTCAAAAAGGTGGTGGACTTGCAGCTATTTTTTTTTTTAAATCTCTCAACAGCTTGACAACAACTTTATATAGGCCTTTGAGAACCTGCATATCAGTAGCTCTGTGAAAGCAAATTTATCATTTGTCAGCTGTTTCTGGTCATGTCTGAAACACAGATCTGAGAGGGAAAGAACAAAATGGAAGAATGAACCAGGTTGGACTCCTTCATGGGGTGGTGCCTGTTTGTGCAGGATGTTATGACAGGGGTGTTAAACCAGGCAATTAATAAAAGCTCATTTAAATTTGTCAGCATCAAAGGTGTCTCCTTCATACTTACATTGGTAAAAGACATTAGGGCCAGCCGTCATATCAGAACAGATGGGTCTTTTGAAAAAAATATATTACAACCCTGGGGAAGTTGGGAGTTTGGAGGGGTGAAGCCAAAAAGCAGCCAAAAAGCATAGTGAAACTTTGAACAGGGGTGAAGTCGCAGCCTGGCTTTCAGACCAAACTGGCTTGAATACATTTAAAAAGAAACAAGATGGTTGTTTCAGACGTGGATGTGCAATAACAGGCAGATCTGGTGGACATGCAAAACACATACACAACAGCTCCAAATACAACAGCAGTTTTAAGTACATCTTAACAGTGATAGACATTCTATCTAAATACATCTGGGCCTTAGGCCTTAAAGACAAGATGGGGAGTGAGTGTCCAAGGCCTTTAAAGCTATTTTCAGCAAAGGCCATGTGCCTCAAAAATTACAAACTGATCATGGAAAAGAATTTTTAAACAGACCTGTAAGTGTGTTGCTTAAGCAGCATAGTGTTTGCCATCCATCATTTTGTTACTAATAACAAGGTCAAAGCAGAAGTCATGGGGTTGTTTAACAGAACTTTAATATGTAGGATGTGGAACTATTTTACCTCTCACACCACCTTTCACTACATTGATGCATTACCCAAGTTTATAGTTAAAACCAGAGCTTTCACAGAACCCTACCTGCCAGACCCATTGTTTTTAACCCCTCAAATTCTCTGAAGGTGCGGAAAATAATATATGGAGGCAGTTTAAAAGTAAAAACAGTTGTTGTCCCTTTTAGAAAAGGTGACCACATGAGACTATCTAAAACCAAAGGTGTTGCAGAGAAAGGTTATGAACAAATGTTTTCCAATGAGATATTCATAGTGGATGAAGCCTTAACAACGGTCCAGAAACCTGTTTACCAATTAAAAGTTTGAGGGTTGGACAGTTGCTAGATCTTTTTACCCTGAAGAATTACAAAAAGTAAATCCCAAACTTGACAGGATTCACAGATTTGAAAAAGTTTTAGTGGTAAAAGGAAGATGGAGAAAAAAGCAGCTATTGGTGAAATGGTTGGGGTGGCCGGATAATGGTTGGGGTCGATCTAGGGTTTTTTCCCCAGAACACCAGCTCAAACTCTACCATACAGCTAATTAAACCCTGGATTTCTTGGGCACCTGGGAGATGGGGTTGATGGAAATACAATACACGCACAGCTGGAACAATATCAGCGATGATGCCCCTTTTGAAATCACCTTTGAAGATAAGAAATAGAATTTCATCCTATGACTAGGTATTACTCTTGTATACCTAATTTGCTTGATCACATGAACACCACCATGAGTCGCCAGCCTGATACACCCATGGTGACCATGAACTATGACCCTGTGGTTAAGTCTACTGATGTTGCTTATATGATTTCAACTGGCAGGAAGCTGACTAATGTTTTGGGTTCCTACCCCAATAGCTACATCAAAAAAAAAAAAAACACCTTTCTCATCAGACCTCACAGGAGGTTTCAGCTCCTGTATCTATACACAGACATTGTGGAACACCAGTTTTGGGGGACTTTTCCGTTCCCCTGTTATGTTGTGTCCCTGTCCAAGGAAGGAACAACAAGTTTGTCACCATCGCTTATGTTAAACCATATTATGTTCCTGTCAGTAAGCACCACATCAACACCATCACCACTGAAATTAAGACTGACCAGAACAGACACGTCTCATTTTGCTTCAATGAAGTGATCGTCCAGCTGCACCTGTGTTCCTGGAGACATCATGATGACTAAAAGGAAAACAAAACAAAACAAAAATGCCATGGAGATCACAAAAAATGATGGTGACCCAACCATCTACAGCAACTATTACAAAGCCCAGCTGGATATGCCCTTCCTGGTTATCATGGGTGCCCTGTGATGCATGGAACAGGAGTTGGTAGGATAGTCTGTAACCTCTTTAAAAAAGCTGTACTGCTTTTGAGGAGAGGTCTAGAAATTGTTCAACCCAACGTAAAAATAACTGCTCAAAACGTAGGGACATGATAAGCAATGTCTCCTATGCTGTTCTGCAGAAGGTGGTGAAACCACCCAAACAGGAGGGGTCAGGGCTGAAGTACATTGAAAGGAGGAAAAGAAAGAGAAACTCATCACACCCATGATGCATGGGTCCTCTGAATCCCTTTAAAAGAGAGGCTGACATGTAGGACTAGTCAAAAGCAAAAGACCAAAGGAAAGCTTAGGAGACACTCAGCACCTGGTAAAAGAGAGATTTTGGCTTTCATTCATTGCAGGTCTGAAGAGTGCACCAAATCTGAACTAGATGTTTTTCAAATAGCCCCCACACAGACCAGCATTGAGAAAAGCATCTACATTGAGGTGCCGCCACTATTGGCCATTACAGAGGCTGCACCTCTAGACTTCTTTATAGCAGAGAATGGCATAGATTATATGGGCTTAAACAACACATTTCTGTACCTCTGTTGCAAGATCATAAAAGGAGATGGAACTGTGCTTGCCAGAGACATCGATGGGGGTCTGGTAAATTACCCTGTGGTGTCTATTTTTAGCCAGTTGGAAGTCATGCTGGGAGACTGCCTTATAAGTCAAAGCAACAACTGTTGCCCTTACAGGGCCTTTATAGAACTGGTGCTCAATTACAGCGAGAGCACTCTCACCACACAATTTTCTGCCATCCTGTTTTTTAAAGATGCCGCAGACAACATGAAGCTGTGGAGCTGGATGGTGAGAATCTAGGGTTTGTGAAGCTTGCATATCTGACTGCTCAGAGCAAGATGACAGAGCTATTAGGCCATCTACAAAGCAACTTATTTTTTCAAGAAAAGCTTTTGTTGAATGCTATAGATGTGAAATCAAACTGACACGCAGTAAAGATGCCTTCTGCTTAATGGATGATGCAGCCCAAGGCTATAAACTGTACAATGTATCAGCATCCCTTTTTGTGAAGAAAGTTTGGGTAGCCCCAGGCATCTGTCTGGGGCATGCGGAGGCCCTGCTCACAGCTAATGCTAAATACCCTATGGCCCATGTGGGAATGAAAGTGTTTAGCATTCCTGCAGGAAGCAGGGTCAGTAACCGGGAAAACCTGTTCCTGGGACTGCTACCCAAAATGCTTGTCCTGAGGCTTGTGAATAATGATGCTTTCAGTGGGAGTTATGCTATAAACCTCTTTAAAAATTACAATATTAATTTTTTGGCCTTGTACAAGGATGGTGAACAGATGCCCAACAAGCCTGTGCAGCTGGACTTCAAGGCAAGGGGCTGTATGAGGGAGTATATGAATCTGGTACAGACGGCCAGTAAATGCATGAAAGATCATGAGCTGCTAATTGTCCATGTTGAGTTTGCTCAGGGTTACACCTTGTTTGCTTTTGACCTCTCCTCTGATCAGGAATATGCTGATCACTGTTCCCTGACTAAAAGGGGGAACCTGAGAGCAGTTATACGTTTTGCGAATGCTTTGATGGCCACCGTCAATATGATGACAATGTCATAGAGATAAATCAGAGGAGACACATTCTGTTTGGCTACGTGTGAATATGGACACCATGTATCTCTCATATGTCTTATTGGTAGACCCTGTCATGAAAGAGACTTTTTTAGATGTGTTCCCCAGTGATTGGCTCCCTGGCAGCAGGTTGACTTGGAGACCCCTAAGTTGGGTAGTCAACACGCATCCACACAACCAACCAGGTAAACACTGGCTTGCCTTGTACTTGGCAGACCGTAACCATGGAAAGTTTTTTTTTAACTCATATGGGCACTCCCCAAACAGCATGTTGTTCCCTAAAAGCATCAAGAATTTTTTAATAAAAAATGCCACCGACATTGTGTTTGTTTCACACTAGACAATTACAAGACCCCAGTTCAGTTGCCTGTGACTATCATTGTGTGTTTTTCTTAGATCATTGTAGCAGGGTTTATTTTTTGAACAGATTTTAAAATTGTATTCTAATGATGTCTTAGTGCAAAATGACCAAATGGTGGTGAATTTTGTTAGAAAAATAAAAAATAAATTCTCAGGTGTGCCTGTGCTTGGTCAGTGGTGGGTTACTTATCAGTAAGCATCCTTCTTCGAGATCGGCTGCTTGGATCCATTCAGTAATAGGTGTCTCCATGCCGGAGCACTGGATTGGTCAGAAAAACTTTTGTCCTAGCCTGTCAGGAGAGGGCAGGCGGCCCACGCCACCCACTGGCTATATATATGGCCTCCTCTCAACCCCTCCCCACTTCCTAGGAGTTGCCAACTCCAGATGTGGGGATGGAGGGGAGGGACCTCAATGGATCTGAGCAGCCCATCTTGAAGAAGGATGGTTACTGGTAAGTAACCCACCATTCTTCTTCGAGCGCTGCTCGGATGCATTCAGTAACAGGTGACTACTAGCCGCGCTGATGGACGGCGGGTGGAGTTGGCTTTTCCACCTTCAGCACAGCAAAACCCCAGAAGGGAATAGGCCCAGCGAGCAAGGTCCTTACAGGTACTAAGAGACCAGCTAGGGCTCTTGACTTGGCAATGGAGTCATCAATGTAGGGCCAACCCTGAGCAGGGGGTAGGTCCAATCCACCCAAGCCAATTAGCATGCATGGGCCAAATGGATGAAGTCACCTTACACCAGAAAATGTATCAGCACAACACAACTAATATGGAGGAAGTCACATTCAATTGCTGTACCTGAGGGTATAGCTTGAGGTATGAAGACCAGAGGGTTAATCTTCTGGCCACAGAACACTTCAGCGTAAACCAACACAACTAATATGGAGGAAGTCGCATTCAATTGCTGTACCTGAGGGTATAGCTTGAGGTATGAAGACCAGAGGGTTAATCTTCTGGCCACAGAACACTTCAGCGTAAACCTGATGAAGAAATCCAGAAGCCTTAGGGATACCGGGCTGGTCATGATGGTCACTGCCTAAGCAGAGAGCAATAAAAGGGGATAAAACATCATCCCTCCAACCAGCCATGTAAAGACCCATAAGTCACATGCCCAAAGAGGTGTGTGAATTTGGTATACCATTCAACCCGCAAGGGAAAAAGGGGCTAGAGAAATTAGGTGAGAAGATTCTAAAAACAGAAACTTCAAGCTGATTAAGGGGAAAGGAAAAATGCCAAAGATAGTGCGATTGGTGCCACATAGCATATCAGCCCTGTACTCCCCAGGCCGGCCAGGGAGGATGCGACACCAGACCTTCAGCAGTGTTACAGTGCCTTGACCCAGGAGACTTATATTTTCAGAAGAAATATTCTGGACCCACAAGGTGCTTGCAAGCCAGCATGGTGGGCTTTAGGGAGTACTGTTGGCCTTGGTTATCTTATGAAGACCCAAGGAGGTGAATCTTCCTGTTGTCCCATCAGGTTCCCCCTGGGATTCTACTATTGGGAAGACTACATGGAGAATGGAGGGAGCGAGTAAAGCAGAATTTGCGATGCCTCCAACTACATACCTAGTTGTGACGACCCGGAGGCCTATGGAATTAGAATGTACATTGATTTAAATGACCCTGTGTGCCCAAGGGCAAAGGCAGGTGTGATACCAGCCTTTAGCTATGACACACCTAAGTGTGAGTCGGGATGAAGAGCTCATAAAAGAGAAACTAACCCTTCCGAGTGATAAGGCTTAACCGAGGGGGCAGTGGGTCTTCTCCAAAGACCATCTGGCAAAGATATGATGCTCACAAGGCATAGTCAGTGGTTCCGCGGGTGTACTTTGGATATTTGGAGAATCCGACAAGGGCACCCTATCTTTATTATCTGGTCTTGCCCAGGATAGAATTTCACCATGGGAAAACAACTATTTCCTGATTTTTTTTTCCATGCAAGTCGGAAATTGGGATTTGGTTGATTTAAGCTTCGTCAAGTACGCAGAAGGAGAAAAGCCTTAACAGTCTCCTGTGGCAGCAGTATCATGCAAATGCTACCAAACAGTTTTCGGACCTGGGGGGTCCTACAGAGGAAGATTGAATCTTACCCACCAGGCGCCCGGGCGACAGTGCCCTGGTCTAGGCCTGGATGACCTTGGATCTCTGGTCATCCCAGGGAATGGATCATTTAGTATATAGCCCGACTGGGTAATGGCTGTGTGTGGAGCCCAATGGTGCTCAGCAAGTCTGTCAGCAAGCTATTGCCGTGGGGTAGCTAAGGATTAATTGGGAGGCATGGGGTGAGTTTCCTCCTACTTCTGTCTGAAAGGGTGTGGGGGGGTAGTATTGCCTCTTCTCCCTTGAATCCCACTGACCTGGTTGATTCTAGGTCAAGTATACAGAGCTGCTGCTTCAGGAGTGGGAAGAGAGGAGGGGTGGAGAGGTACCACCGCCTTCTTGGGAGAGTGGAGCCTAGTAGGGACTCCTGATCAAAGATATTCTGGGAAGATATAAATCAGTCCCAGAGAAGCAGGACAAATTCTTGTCCACTGCAGGTTGTTTTCTCCATAGGGAGAGAAGGGGAAAAAACCGAGGAGCAAGGTAGAGATTCGTGAACATGACTCTGCCTTAGCATCCAACCAGGGCATAGAACAGCTGGTGGTGAACATTACCAAGCATGGTACTCCCTTCTAACAGGCGGGGGTAATTAAATAAGATTTATAGCACTGGAGAGGTCTCTAAGGACCTACTGGGACCGACTTAGGCGCATGCACCTACTGGTTTTGTAGGGATGGGAAAGTGCCCGGAGGGTCCCTCCCAAGTTCAGGGTGTGGAAGCAGGTCCTACCCATTGCAGGGCAGGTGGCGGGCTGGCGAAGGATTTTGCAGTCATCTGGTTGGGCACACATGTCCCTGCATACTGGAGGTGTCTGTAGCTTTGACTAGAGCTACTGGGTGATTCGCTCTTCAGCTTTTGATACGATTTCCCACAGCATTTTTGTCAGCAACTTAAGGAAGTATGGATTGGACGTGTGGACTGTAAGGTGGATAAAGAACTGGCTAGATCAATGATTTCAGCGTGTAGGAATCAATGGCTCCATGTCTAGAAAGCAACCAGTAACAAGTGGTGTGCCCTAGGGGTCAGTCCTGGGGCCAGTTACATTTAATATTTTCATTAATGATCTGGATGATGGGATTTATTGCATACTCAGTAAATTTGCGGATGACACCAAGCTGGGGGGAATGCTAGACACTCTGGAGGGCAGGCAGAAGATTCAGGAAGACCTTGACAAATTGGAGCAGTGGGCCAATAGATATCTCATGAGGTTCAACAAGGTCAAGTGCAAAGTCCTGCACTTGGGACAGAAAAACCCCATGCACTGCTACGGGCTGGGAAGCAATCAGCTAAGTAGCAGCACCGTGGAAAGGGACCTGGTGGTCCTGGTGGATGGGAAGATGGATATGAGTCAGCAGTGTGCTCTTGCTGCCAAAAAGGCCAATGGGCTGCATCAGAAGAAGCATTGCCAGCAGATCAAGGGATGTGATCATTCCCCTCTATTCAGCACTAGTGAGGCCTCATCTGGAATACTGTGTTCAGTTTTGTGCTCCCCACTACAAGAAGGATGTGGACAAATTAGAAAGAGTCCAGCAGAGGGCAACAAAAATGATCAAGGGGCTGGAGCACAGGCCCTGTGAAGAAAGACTGAAGGAACTAGGCTTATTTAGCCTCCAGAAGAGAAGACTAAGGGGGGATTTGATAGCAACCTTCAACTACCTGAAGGGGTGCTCCAAGGAGGATGGAGCTTGGCTGTTCTCAGTAGTAACAGAGGATAGAACAAGGAGCAATGGTTTCAAGTTGCAGCTGGGGAGGTCAAGGTTGGATATTAGAAAAAAATTTCTTACTAGGAGGGTGGTAAAGCATTGGAATGGGCTACGTAGAAAGGTGGTGGAATCTCCATCTTTGGAGATGTTTAAGACCCGGCTGGATAAAACTCTAGCTGGAATAATTTAGTGGGAGTGGTCCTGCTTTTTTTGGAAGGGGGTTGGACTAGATGACCTCATGAGGTCCCTTCCAACCCTATGATTCTATGATTTAGTGAAGATCTCCCTAACGCCTTTAAGAGCAGGAGGGATCGCTGATCGAAGCAATACCCGGGGGTGGGGGGCACTTTTTTCCCCCTTCTCGTATTCTTTACCAGTTTCTTTTCTCCGATGACAGCCCTAATGGGAGCAGTAAATTAAGGATTGTTTGCGGGAATGAAGCCGCAGTCTCGGGTTGGGCCAGTGATAATTGAGGCGGGCTTGGATTACAGGGTTGGTGCCCTCCATAAAATCAGAGGGATAAGGTTAAGGACTGGCTCCCCCCATCCATGCTATAGAAGTGTGTGTGGGTGGGGGGGCTGGTACGATGGCCCTAAGAAATTCCCTTTTCTCTAGCTAGAGGAAGGAAGGGGAAGAAGTGTTACCTACCTTCTCTGGAGGTGAGCCGGAGCTGTGGGTATATCCCAGTCTGTTGGGAAGCCATGGTAAGGCAGTCACAGATTAATTAGAATAGGCTCCCCTTCCCTGCGGAGAAAGGGAGGGAGTAAGGGCCTTCTGAGCGGGCACCAAAATGCTAACTGAAAGGGTGATGGGGAGGGAGTAAGTCCCTATCGGAGGCTCTTCAGGGAAGGGCATGGGCGGGGTGGCTTTTGACCCTGTAGGCCTTATGTGGCCAGGAGACATGGAAGAGGCCCCGATGGGAGGAGGCTGAGGTATTTTACCTCTCCCCTAGGGTCACGCGCGGTATCCACTATTGCCAGGATCTCGGGCGGAAACAAGGTGTCACCGCCGAAGGACAGGTCAAGTGCCATCTGTTGCAAAGCGGGGGGCACCCTGGCTTCCCTGAGCCAAGCCGCTCAACTGATGGTTACAGATGAGGCCATGGTGCGGGCTGCTGTATCTACCACACCCCGGGCTGACAGAAGGAGGTCTTGGGAGATTATTCTTCCCTCCTCCAAGAATGCATCATATTCTTCCTTGGCCTCTGGTGGGAGCAGATGTCTGAACTTTGTGAAAGATTCCCACACACGCAGCATGTATCTACTGGTTAGGGCCTGGTAGTTTGCAACCCTTAATTGGAAGGCTAAGGAGGAGTAGACCTTACGCCCTAGAAGTTCTAACTCTCTTGCCTCCCTCGATGCTGGGAGGAGGTCCCTGGGAAGCTCACCTGAGCCTAGCACCATTTGTGCCACATCCTGGGGTGGGATTGGGTGGTCGATGAGGGAGGGGAACTCTGATCCCAGGACTCTATACTTGAGGCCGGATGTGTCTGACACCAGGGAGATGGAACCCGGGTTCTGCCACTGAGAGGAGATGAGGTCCCAAACACTGGGGTGAAGGGGAACTGTAACCAGCTCCGCTGAGGAATACAGTGGCCCAAATAGGGTATCTGAGGGGGGCTCAGAGGATTGTACCTCCATCCCCAGATGGGCTGCGGTGCAGTGCAAGAGGTCAAAGTGCGCCAATAGATCGCCTGTATATGAGCCTGGTACTGGGGACAGAGTAGTACCTGGTTCCCACAGCGGGGCTGATGGTGATGACATCTCATGTGGGGACCATTCATGAGGGCAGAAGCGGAATGGGGACAGTGCCAAAACGTGGCACCAAAACGCAGCGCAAGGCTGCTCGGAGCCCCTTGATGGACCTTCTTCGGGACTTGAGCAAGGGGAAGCATCACGTGATCCCTGAGGAGGTACCGGAGACAGCAAAATTATATGTTGACATGGGGATGGCTCTACGGTACCCAGGCCCGAAGGAGTAATGGGCGGTGGGGCTTGAGCGCCAGGGGTCGTGGGGGGGGGGAGGGAGAGCGGTGCTAGTCATGATGCACATAGGCCTTTGATATGAAGGCTGGCTTGCCCTTCCTAACCGGCACTGGGGAGGGAGGTGTGGGCAGCAAAAGGAGTGCCCGTGCAGCCTCCACCACCTTCGGGGTTGTTGGGATCAGGAGCGACCCTGAACGAACCCTTGGTGAGTCCCTTCCAGGAGGGATGGGGCTGCCCTAGTGAAGTAGCACCAGGGAAGAGGGTGAAATTTGACCCTGTGTTGCTGACGGTGGCTGGTGCCGAGGCGGGCCCTGTACCATCAGTACAGGGCTGTGGTGAGCCTGCGGTACCGAAGGTGACTCAGAGCAGAGCTGGGGCAGGCCCTGTACCATTGGTATGGGGCTGTGGCAAGCCTGCAGTCCCGGCAGTGACCTTGAGTGGCGCCAGGGCGAGCCCGGTACGGATGGACTGTGTCGGTGCCAAGGTACCAGAGTCGGTACCGAGCTTGTTCTCCTGCAGCCACTGTCATCATGGTGCTGGGTGGGCTCATGGTGCCGGATAGGCTCCCGAAGCCTCAGGTGAAGAGTGCCAAGCCTGTTCAGAGACTAGGGCATGGTGCCTTTGCTCCCTATCCTTAATTGTCCTGGGTTTGAAGGACAGGCATATGGAGCAGGTGGTGACCAAGTGGTCTTCGCCTAGGCACTGGAGGCATTTCCCGTGGGGGTCGTCCCATGGGAAGGCCTTGCCACACTCAGTGCAGGGTTTAAATCCTGGCATGGTGAGAGGTGGATCTCGATGTTCCGGCCCGAAATGTTGAAGTGCTCTTTGGTAGTACTATGTCAATGAAAAGGTGCTCCCAGTTGGGTGTAAAGCTTATACAGTCGCGGACAGGCTGCTTGCTTTCACAAGGAGCAGATGTGATGTTCCAGATCTGACATGCGAAGTAGAAGAAATGAAACTGGGGAGGGGTCAGGAGGCAGCCATATATAATATATATATGTATATAGACACTGGGTGTGGTGGGGGCCAGTGGCCGCCTGCCCTCTCCTGACAGGCTAGGACAAAAGTTTTTCCGACCAATCTGGTGCTCCGGCATGGAGACGCCTTTACTGAATGGATCCGAGCAGCGCTCAAAGAAGAAAATACATTTCAACAAGCCCAGATGTGTGTATCTTGCAATGACTTCTACAGCCATGTTTCTTAATAAAATGCCGTAGGCGAGGGGTTTAAAGACAATTGGTATCTGGTGGTTTCTTTTGCCCCCCCCCCCCCCAACAAAAAAGATCTTGCCTAGGTACATTTGGTGGGCAAGTGTTTATAATTTATTCCTGAGGTTTTTGGAAAGAGCCATGTACTTGGCATTTAGGTTAATCATGTGATTCTTTTTTCCCTGACAAAACACGTTCTGAACTATATATATAATGATCAGGTTCTTGTAATGCACATACTTGGTAAAGGCTTTCTCAATTTCATCACTTTCACAGAGTTCATCAGATCGTCTATGACAACCATATTTCCTTTATCGATAAGAAACAAATGGTCATCATCAAAAGCATCGGGCAACTCCTCTACAAAATTAGTACAGGGAAATTTACAGAGCAGGTTTTTTATACAGTCTCCCAACAACCACACAGTGTCCTCAGGTATAACAGACATCATTTCCTCAGTGTTATCCAATACATTTTTTTTTATAAAGTAGCTTTTTCCACAGTTGCTAGGCCCTGCAAGAATTACAGAAAAAGGGTGTTTCCACCATGTGTCCATTTTTTAAAAGACGTAGGGCAGTGTTTTGAACCCTTCTCTGTGGGCTCTCTTGTTGTAAATGACTTTGCATTTTCTTAAGGGTCTTAGTCTCTATCTGCCACTGATTTTTGCTCCTCACAATAGAGGGCTACTGCACCTCAATTTTTTTTGGAGGTACTTTCCCCCAGGTCACTGCTGTAGTTCAGGACCAACTCTTTCAAACTGTTAAAGTTGATCTTTTCGCAGTTTGCTAAGTTCAGGGTGATCTTTTCACTTTCATGTAGGCTTTTCCCGCCAACAGTTTGTACCCGTACATTTTTGGACCAGGTGACACAAACTCGATGATGTGCTGATCTGGCAGAATTTCGCTTTTGAGGTCACCTAAATAATCTCCTAGGTGGGGTTCCAGTTACCCTCCCTTTACACAAATATCACTGAGTCAGTGTCGTGATACAGGCACCACTCTTGCAACCTGTTTAGCAAGTTGTATAGTTCCAAACGAGCATGGCGGTGGTGAAACAGGCAAAGAAAGCATTAGTATTGCCTGGGACTGAGTAATGAACTTTTGTGTGCTTCCAGGACACATGCACTATTTCATCATCAATAAACTCGCAGGATGAAACCCTGTAATTGGGGAAAAACAGGTACTGAAAGAGTTTGTTGTTGTCTCTAACAAGGCTGATCTTGGGCAGGTTCGTTCTTTGGCAGAATTTACCCCAGAAAGAAGGTAAGAGCAGTTTAAAGAGTTGACGCTTAGCGGGGTTCAAAGTGATTTCAGACAGAAATAAATGCACCTTATCTTTCTGATCAATGTCTTCAATGTACTTACCTTGTTTTTGCTTGTCTATGCACCAGCAGGGATACCCCAAAGGCTCTTGTTTCTGATGCACATGTAATTTTAGGTGCTCTGAGAAGAGTTGGTCAGATTTTTCTTTAAAATGACAGATTTTGTAGATTTTTACTGTGTACCTCTTCGCTACATCTGCATTCAGCTCCACTGTGCACCAAGTCTCCAGGAGGTCCCGTTTCTTGTCAGTCTGGGTGCATGTCTCCCACTGCTTGATCTCCGCATGGGTTTGACATAGCAGGACCATGAGCTTGCCACCAACCCTGACAGGCAACAACTGGAAAAAGAGCCCTCATGAGGGGGTAAACTTTAACTTTTGCAATGCCAAAATTATTTGTTAGAGGTCCAAATTTGTCACCAATGATCTCCGGATACCCAATAGATATTCTTTAGTTTTGTTTACGAAGGGGTACAGGCCGGTAAAATTGCAATAGTGGATTTCTTCACCAGGTTTAGGTTTGTAATACAGATAGACTGTGCTAGTCATACTCCAAAAAAGAGCATCCCTCAGGACCAGCAGTTGTGGCAATTGGGCTTTGTAAAAGAAATCTGCAAGCTTCCTATCCATTTCTATCATTGCCTCCCACTCATGTCTCCAGGGAGTTCTGACTGCATACCCTTGCCTTTTCAGGAAGTTGGTCTTGATCTGTGTCTTGTAATAAAGACACCCAAAAGTCACCCCTGTCATGGAATTTAGCACTTTTTCATGGTAGCCAGTGATGCAGCCATGGAAAAAACACCCATTAAACTCAAAGACTGTGTGCACACCATTAATGACAACATAACTGTCTAGAAAATAGCATCCTACTTGGAACTCCCCACCCCATAATGCATGGTGTGTCTCTTTATTTTCTTTGTCAGCAGTAGATGACAGCCACTGAGTAGAGGGGGTTGAATATCTATTTTGTTGCCTGTGATGGTTGTTGGGAGGTAGAATGGCTACCATGTGAGACTCTAAAAACATAAATCTGTTCATGACCATGCAGACAGATGCCAGAGTTATGTACTGAAAAGGATCTATGCACAATTTCACCTCCACAACTTTACCAGAACCTGTCTCTACAGTATCTGACATAGCTATCATTTTCATAATCTTGTCTCTGTACAGCATACAGACCTGTCTCAAAATTCTGACATCCTGTTTGCCATAATACATAAGCTCATTTTGCAAGTCAAATGTCTCATTTTAATTGTCCCAGTACCAGTCAAAAAAGTTGGCATTCTCCTGGGGCATCATGCTGTCGACACCGTAGTGCTCTACCCTGGGCATAGGCCCTATGTAATTTTGGTTTTCTCAAGTATTAAAAACAACGTGGGAAGTACCTTTGGAGCCTTCAAACCCCATAGCCTGTGGGAGCTTGCTAAGCTTCAAGGGCAGGAAGTTTAAAGAGGCTATAAAAGGGTGCCCAGGGTCTTAACTTCCACACACATCAGTTTACTACCCTGAGTTATCAACTCCACACCCATCTTTTCCTTCAATAACTCCCTGATGACAAAGTAAGCACCGTAACCTTTGGAACTGTGCACTATGAAGGTGTACCCCTGAAACTTTTTGCCAATAAAGGTTTCAATAAAGTTAGAAAGGCACTTACCACCCTTAAATTCCCAAGATTTTCCAGGCTTTAGGGAAATAGCAAAAATATAATTGGGCATGTGCAACCCCATCTTCTGCATGCACTCAAAATCGTAAAAAATATACTTTTCTCATTTTTTGGGCTTTCCAGTGCTGTCCATAAAATACCAGTGATCATCTACCTCACCTTTGATTGAAGCATAATACTGCTTACAGCACTGTCCTTCACGCTTATGTCCTTTGTCCACATAAGATTGACACTTTATTGCACAAAGTTTTAAACCAACATTCAACTTGGCTTTTAGATGCAGCTTCTAGATGACAATCTAAACACTCTTTGGATCAACAATACATTCTGCAGCTAGGACATCTCTGCTCCACGCCCAGATTTTCTGAGCACTTAGTGCTCAAGCAGAGGGGACAATGGTATCTGCAAGTGTAGTCTTGACTGTACACCGTGTGGCAAAATTCACAATAATTTTTCACCCCAAACAACCTTTTCACACCTAAATTCCCATAGTAATGCTCATCATGCAGCAGGATGAAAAATTTCTTAGCGTATGCAGGGGCTCCCATTTAAAAAAAACCCAGAAAACCACTGACCTTTCATCATATAAAGCACCACCTGTATCTTGGTATGCAAATACTGTTCAAACACCGCTACGTCACTGAGCACCACCTCTTTTTGAGCTGACTGCCCTAGTTTTTCATGCAGCTTTCTCACCCCATCTAATAATTCTGCATATGTAAGCTTATGACTGTCAAGAGACCGCTAGCAAAACAAAGATTCATATGAGTGTAAGTCAGGTCTACTAAACGCTGCCTCTCTTTATAGAGAATTTCACTGTTAAGAATAGAATTTAAAACCCTTTCGGCTGCCCCTGCCCATGTTTTTTTACAACCATCACAGCAAGGTGTAATGTCCCATTGACATGCACCTGTCTATTACTCTGCAACAGTTTAGAAGTGTGGTTTGAGAAAACTTCAGCGGAGCAGTCATCCATATTTCTCCTGACTGAAAACAGAAGATTGGTTAAATTCCAACCCTCCAAGCATAACTGAATGTAATCATCCAGGTCTAGTCTGCCATTAACCTCACTGAGAACTGACTGCATGCACCTGTGCATGACTTCAATGACCTGCTTGGCTGAATTGATTCTCTCGAGATTGACAAAACAGAATTCTTCACTATATACCAAACTCCTAAATCTAGGTAATTCCCACTGCCAGCTTCTTTCCTGCTCCTTGTGTGTATATGTGTACATATAATATTGATCTGAATCTACCTCCGACTCCAAGTTTGCAGAAAGGGACTTGCGTAAAGAGCTGTCCGGGGAATTTTCTTCACCACCACCCCTTGGGTCAGTTTCCATCTCCCCATTCTCAGACACATCACTAGGGGGGCCTCTTTTATTTTTTTCTCTTCATCACCTCTTTAGCCTTTTTAAAATTTTTACAATGACCCTGGCTTGTAACTTTTCAGCAGTTGCCTATTAGTCCCTTAAAAGACATCCCCCTTTTTGATTAGGTCAAGCACCCCTCCCCGTGACTAGCTGTGTGGATTCAAAAACACCCTCTGGAAAGCTGAAATATTTTTGAACATATTCATCAAGAGCTTTTACATTTTTTACATAGTTTCCAGTCAGTCTTTCTTCTGGAACCCTGGAGAATACAACACCCACCAGCTCTCTGAATGAATCTAGCATCTTTTCGAATGAAGAGTTCTGTTCATCTATCATCTTTCCAAATGAAGAGTTATATTTTCCTCACATCTCTTTAGAATACTGAAGAGCTGTGTCAAACATACTGAGGTGGGGACATGAATTGTAATAATTCTCATCATCGCAGGAGCTTTCACTCCTTGGTTTCTTATTCATAACTCCTAGAGTGCATGCTCCGGGTTTGTGAATGCCTGTGTTTTCACTCACAGTTCTCTCAGGGCTTGGTGTGTTGACCAGTGAAGAACTGGAGGTGTGGGGTTTTATACCAGAGTCTTTGGTTTTTTCCTTGGGCTTGACATATCTGGGCTTGGGACTTTCCTGATGCTTCATCAGGACTCCTCTGCTGTTTTGCATAGGTATTGTTGTTAAAGACTTTGGAGATGATTTCTGGTTCTTTGGTGATTTTGCTGGAGGTGTTCCTGAAACTCTGACTACAGCAATGTCAGCAGAGCTGTCAGTGTCTGAGCTGGAAAAAAAAAAAGTCAATTACAACATATTTAGAAAAACTTTTCAATCTTTCCCATGCATGCTACCTAGGGACAAGGAGATTGGGTAGGGGCTGAGTAATGGTAGAGGGGCTGGAGTGGGGACTGGGTGGGGCTGGGAAGGGATGGAAGAGTTTGGGGGGCTGGAGTGAGGGCTACGGGTGGAGGGGACTGGAGAGGTGTGGAAGGGGTTGGCTAGCTGAAGGGGATGTAGTGGGGGAATGGGGACAAGGGGACTGAAGTGGGCTGGGGAGATGTGGAGGGGGTTGGGGACTGAAGGGGTGGAGTGAAGATGGGGGGTGAGGATGGCTGGAGTGGGGACTTGGGGGCAGGGAACTTCAGGAATTGGGGTGGGGCTGAGAAGGACATGGGGAAAGAGGGGCCTGATGTGGGTACTTGTGGACAAGATTGGGGTGATGTTGTGGATTTGTGGCTCTACTTCATTTGTGAGGAAAGAGCTGGTGGAGCTCAAAAATGCCTACCTGGTTTGAAGCCCACACATGTATGGGGACAGAGGCCCAGAGATTAGGGGGGTTCCAGGGTCTGTCGAATTATACTTTAACTACTGTATTTGAGCTCTACACCTCTCCATTCATGGATACTTAAGGAGCACTGATAACCTTCCCCTTTTGTGATCTGAACAACTGTGGTGCGTTTTTAAAGTTAAAAAGTATTTTTTCTGTAGGATCTTTTAAAAGAAGTATTAAGCTATCTTTAATGTTACTTTGTACCCCTCTCCTGACTACAAGAGATTGCAAGATGAATGGGGGGGGGTCTTTTCATGCTTAAAAGTTCTGAAATAAAATGGATGTGCCATAGCCATAGTAAAACACTCTACAAATGCCCACTGCTTTAAAATGTTTCACTGTCCTTACAGCAAATGTTTTGTTTTTTTTAAATAAAAGTAAGACAGAGGCTTCTTGAAACATTTCAGGGGTGGCTTTAATTTTGTTAATTTTAAAAGGGATAGCCGTGTTAGTCTAGTCCAGTGAAAAAACAACAAGGAGTTGTGTGGCACTTTAAGACTAACAGATTTATTTTTTGCATGAGCTTTCATGGGAGAAGATCCCACTTCCTAAGATGCTTCGAAGATGAGTGAACTTTAATTTTGTTAACATATTATTTTAAACTTGTCAGAACTTTGAACTGTAGCCACAAATTCCTGAAATTTTATTTTAAACTGCCCAGCAGTCCCCCACCCAGACACCTCCCCCTTACTGTGAGTGAAACCCATTAAACCCCCAAATTCCTGAGATTTTCTTTTTAAATCATCTTATCACTTTCTACAAATTCCCAAGGTTTATTTAAAACTGTCCAATTGCATTCAGCCATCTCCATTCAGACACCACTCCCCTTGCAGCAAGCGACCCTCACAAATTTCTGCCATTTTCTTTTTAAACTGCTCAATCACATTCTACAGATTCCCAAGGTTTAAAAAGTTTGAACTAAGTCATTAGTTCTAACTACCTGTGTGTTCTAGTTTGAACTAAAATGTTAGTTTGAACTAGAATGCATGGTTACTTTGAACTAAAAAGTCAGGAGTTAGTTCAAACTAGCTGGAGATTAGTTCAGAATAACCTTGGACTTCTTAGTTTGGACTAGCAAGTCTGAACTAACTTGGGCTAATGTAGACATAGTCATTGAGTGACCCTTGCAGTTTGGGGGGTGAGGGGGTAAGCCTATCTGGGCACATGTCTTGATGTTTCTCAAACATCACTACTTTATTTTAAATAGGGCCCTTCTCCCATCCCCACAGGATTCTACTACAGCTTTTTTTCCATGTAAGTACATAAAGACACAGCAGCTGGTTCTCACAAAAAACATTTTTTAATTTAAAAGACCTACACAGACAGTCACAAACCCCTTTTTCAAGACAGAGATTTAAATATAGCTAACAAGATGGTTTATATCCTCATCACCATTCTCTAATTCTTTTGAATTTCTTACATGTAGTTGGCTTCCTAAGCAGGCTTCTGTAATTTTTGGTGTGGACCAAAACTGTAACCAGGCATCCTTGAACTTGGGTTTGGTCATCTGATATAGAACACTGGCATGGTCTGGATCAAATTGCACAGTGTGTACCAAGCTCACCTCCAAGTCTGAATGTTCCTGAGTTATAAAGAGACATTTCATAACATAGCTCATGTAAATAACAATGTTTAGCAAACTTTCAAAGCACAGTTCAGCACATGGGTCCTGAAGTTTGTGGTTTATATCCACTGAAGTCCAAGTAGTGCTGTCATGACTCTGATGGCCTGTAGCATCTATACCACAGCCATCACAATCTTCAAACATCTTTTCCCTAACACAGTAATCAAGGGAAACATAAGCAGCAATACGTATAATAGACTGCATGACTTTTTTATGCTCATGAAGTGGCAGCGGCTCAACCTGTTCCAGGCTGAGCTTCCTCTTAATCTTCACATAGGCCTCATTCTCAGTCTCGTTGTTCTCTATGGGTATGTCTACACTATGTGTTTAAGTCGACTTAAGGGCCCTTAAGTCGACTTAAACAGAGCCCTGTCTACACTGCAGGGCAATAAAGTCGACTTTATAAGGTCCACTTATAAAGTCGACTTTACTGTTAAGTCAACTTTATTAAGTTGACTTAAGGCAATGTGGACTCACTAAGTCGACTTAATAAAGTCGACTTAGTGCAGTGGGGCCATTAAGTCGACTTTATAAAGTTGACTTAAGCCAGGGCACCCATTTAAAGTCGACTTTATAAAGTCGACTTAATGTAGTGTGGACTCACTAAGGCGACTTAATAAGGTCTACTTAAAGTCGATTTTAAGTAGACTTTATTAAGTTGACTTAATAAATTCGACTTAGCTTTTACAATGTAGACATAGCCTATGTGCATAGGCGTTGAACAAAAACAAGATGGGACAGCTTCATCTTTGTCATCCACTGCAATGGTGTCCAGGGGTTCCTGAAAGATGAGCAAGAGAGAGAATTTTCACAAAAAAAAAAAAAAAGAGCTGTAAGTTCCTTTTGGCTTTTTGTTTTTAGAGATATGTGAACCAGATTAGTTATTAACCCATGCTCATTTCTTTACCTGAGCCCCATCTTCTCCTTTCTCCTGGCCCATTGGTGCTGGTGAGAGTCTGTCAGGCTGATTCCTGATCTCTGAGGTTTCAGGGTCCAGGCTGTTGAACAAAGGCTGAGCCAAAGGGCTCTCCTTTGAATTGTCGCTGATGTAGTGCTTTCTACACAGGAGGAGCAAGGCCCTAGGAGCCATAATGATTTCTGAAGACCTCACAGTGGTGGCAAAATCATCCATGTTTTCCTCTTGGTGTTCTCCACAAGCTGTGAAACATCAGGTCTCAGCGCAACCTGGGGTCTTCCACTTCAAATGCCCAAGACTTCTGTGGGGGCAGCACTGCCTGCCGGCCAACCATCAAGGACCAGATATTGGGGAGGGGTTTCACCCATTCCAATTGGTTCACTTTATCCCATTGGGGTGATCTAAACCCTGTTTCTATTGGTGGAGGGTCATGCAGCCCTCTTCTAAGGCGGGTTCCTCCATCACATGAGCTTCTTGGTCCAATCCTGCTCTCAGGAATAAACCCACTCCTATTAGCGGGGAGGGGTCATGCCACCAACTTCCGGTCATGTTGTTGGCTTGAGCAAGAAGTCATATCCCATAGGGTGGGATCAGATGTCAGGTGACCAGCTGGGGCGAGACTTCCACTGACAAGTGGGTAGGGTTAAAGTTTGATTTGTGGTAGGGCTCTGGTACTACTTGAAGACAATAGGGGTGTAGATGTTTAAAAAAAAAAGAAGATTGTACTGCATTGTACAGTCGCTGTTGCAGAAGACTTGAATAAACTATATGGAGTGGACATTAAAGAGGAGAATCAGCAGTTTCTGTGGTGATCAAGAATTGTTGGAGAGGGGGTGTGAAGCAAGTTCCGTTACAAGTAGTTTGTCCCCAGTCCTGACAGGAGTCTCACTGACTTGTGACTATACTACATTTTTGCTTTCCTCTGAGCACCTCCACTTCTCTCTCTGTATTTATGCTAGTCCAGTTCTGACCTTGGGAATGTGATCTCATGCTCAACTGATTGCCCTCTCTTGTGAGTTCATTGCTTCCTGACATGAAATCAACTGATGTTATATTACTGCCTCAGGCTTTAGGCTGGCTGCTTTCACCCTAAACATGCTACTGCCTTTGAGACTCCAAAACAGATTTTTATTCTCAAATCTGATTTCATAGAGCCAGAACATTGCAGAAAAATTTTCCTTTTGAAATCTGTGTGTTCTTGGATTTATTGTGTAAAAGAGGGAAATAAATATAAACAGTCACAACAAAATAAAATGCTGTTCAGAAATGGAGCAGAGGAAATATACTCTTCCAAACCATCCCTTACTCTTCAACATGAGCAAGCGTTTTCAGAGCTTAGAGCTCAGTTTTAACTGCTATACGCTGAAGTTCTAATGGTGTTCTCTTTTGGTCCATCACTAGTCAACCAATGGATCCACGTGTTCCCTGGTGTAACTTTCTCTTTTCTTGCAGCTGTTTTAGTTTCATGCCTGTTCAGGCTCTTCTGCCCCTGTAGTCAACAGAGTACTGGAGCACCAATAGGATGAGATGCTTTAGCTGCCAGAGCTCTGCTGTTCTATAACAGGGCAAGCACCTGGAACATCGGCCCAGGCCACGCCTCCGGTCAGGAGGCCACACACCCTGGCTGCAGGCCATGCCCCTGCCTAGGGATGGGGACGGGACCGGCCGTGAGGGGCTGAGCCCCAGATCCCTAGCCAGGAATGGGGCAGCCGCGGCCGCAGGTGGCTGAGCTCCAGATCCCCGGCTGGGGATGGGGCTGTTGCCACCGCTGGCAGCTGGGCCCCGGATCCCTGGCTGGGGACGGGGCCAGGAGTGGCCTCTGCAGCCATGGGTGGCTGGGCCCCAGATCCCCTGCTGGGGACAGGGCTGCTGTGGCTGCAGGCGGCCGGGTGCCAGATCCCCCACTGGGGATGGGGCTGCAACGGCTGTGGGCAGCTGGTCCCTGGATCCCCCACCAGGGACGGGGCTGCCACAGCCGGGCCCCAGATCCCCTGCTGGGGACAGGGCCAGGAGCTGTCTCCGCGGCTGTGAGCGGCTGTGCCCTAGATCCCCGGCCGGGGATGGGGCTGCCGCGGCTGCAGGAGGCTAGGCCCCAGATCTCCAGCCTGATTGGACCAGAGACCAGGAGAGATGGGCCCCACCAGACCAAGGGCACTGATGCCGGGATTCGGGGCATGTGTCCCGTATGCCTGGCACCAGCAACACCCCTGTTCTGTGATATAGAAACTTGTCTGTTATATAAACTGTTTTCCAGCAGGGGTAGTGTCTATCTTCGCTGGCATGTTGTTGTGTGTTCTCCAATGGTGTATGTTTTCCCAGCTCTATGCAGATAACTAGGGACAACAAACCACAACTGAATCATTCAGGAAGACTGCAGATCCATTTTAGTTATGAAGCCACTAGGCCAAGTTTATTATCAATGGAACCTGATAAAAAGCACCATGTATGAGCTACAAGGACACTTAATGGACCAGCTCAGTAAATGGCAGGCCTTTCCATTCCTTCCTCAGTCAGACAAACACGCTCCCTTTGAGACTGTCCTGCATACACTGATACAAACAAGTTGTGTATTGCCCCTCTGATGTGTGTAGTTGCCATCTCTGATGTCGTAAGACAGTATCTTTTACCTTACGGTGGATGGTTTGTCTGAAACATCTCTATCAATGACATTGTCATTCTGAGGGCTTAGTAAGACCTTGTAATCTTTGCGATATTAGAATGCTCAGGTTCCTTTCTGGAATGCGCTTGTCTGAGTGCTCTGAATGTGTATGTTTGCCAGTTTCTGTGAACTTATGGACAAGTTCCTAGCCTAACTCCTGTTAACTTTGCTTTCTAATGGCAGGGGTTGAATCTGCTTTAGCTCGGGCTTAGAGCTTCATACCTGGTCTGTTATACGAGGCCTCAAGTCTGAGGATTTCACTTTCTACAACATCTGTTTGTTGGTTTTCTCCAACCAGTCAAGGGAACATTTGTATGGAGCCTGGTGCTGCTTCCCAGGACTCAGATCACGTAAATCATATAGGTCACCAAATAAAAGTGCTGGGCATGATTCATACCCAGTAAATCTTTCTTTTAAAAAAAACTCATAGAACATCAATATTTTACCTTTCCATAATACTTTCCATACTTCAGGGTCTCAAATTCAAAATTTTCCTTAGAGTAATACATAAAATGCAGATTATGGTAAGTGAGAAGAGACACAGGCATGGTTTTCTTCTAAAATATCAGTCTCTAATTTGGTGATGACTGGCCATTTCTTTTCTGCTGCCACTGTCCAAGCAAGTAATCAGAAAGTAGACGGTCCATCATGATTCTAGCCCTAAGAAAAACATAAAAAGTTTGGACACTTACTGATGGGATTCCCTGAAGACAACAGCATTTGGGGTCCTGAAGATCAGTTCTGAAATTCTTACTATTTTTTCCCTTACATGTCAGGTGGTACTTCTTGCCCTACTGGTGAAAGAGCCCTACCCACTAAAAAGCTAGAATAACTTCATAACTTGTTGCTGTGAAGTTGTGGCTCGATACGGCTATGTCTGGGAATTAACTCAGTTCAAACAAATGAAATCGAACTAATAAATATTAGTTCAAATTCAGTTAATTTGAACTAACATGGATCCACTAGGAGAACCAATTCAAACTAGCATGTCCATGGACAGGATTTGCTAGTTCGAATTGGAAGAAGGGCACCATGGGAGGTGTGGCAACGTGACCCACCAGAAGGGCCATGCCCCCACCCAATTGCCTGCTGGGCTCTAGCGCTCCAAGTCCAGCACAGAGAAAAGCATACCCTGCCCAGCTCTAGCCAGGGTGTTGCTAGAGCTGGGCAGGGGATGCTTTTCCACATGTCAGGCTCAGAAGGCTAGAGCCTGGCAGGGAATGTTTTCCCCTGGTAGGGTCTGTGGAGCCAAGGCGCTCCCCCCCGCCCCCCCCCCCATGGCTCTCACAGTGCTGGCAGAGCGAGGGAGATGGGATTCCCTGTGCCCGGCTCCCAGAGTGCTTGCTGGGCATGAGGGAGGCACCTTTGCACTGGGCTACCCTGCTGCCTAGGCACGGGGCGAAACACAGCCCCAGGCCGGCTCCAGCCCTGCTTGCTGGGTGGGGGAAAAAACGCCTGGGCAGGTGGCTGCTGGAGCCTTGTTTGCTGGGCACGGGGATGGGATTCCTGCGCGTGGCTCCAGCGGTGAACGGATCCCCGCAGCATAGCTGGAGCTATGCTCACTGGGTACAGGGATTGGACCTCCATGCTTGGCTGGAGCCGCAGTCGCCGGGCATGGGGATGAGATCCCCATGCTTAGCTGGAGCGCCGCTTGCCGGGCAGGGAAAAAGCACCCTTGCGGGTGGTTTGAGCCCTACTTGCCAGGCACAGGGATGGGATCCCCGTGTGTGGCTCCAGCAGGGAAGGGATCCCCACAGTGTGGCTGCAGCCACACTCACCAGGCATGGGGATGGGATCCCTGCACCTAGCTGGAGCCCCGCTTGCTCAGCCTGGGGACAGGACCCCTGCATGTAGCTGATGCACCGCTTGCCGGATGTGGGGAAGGGATCACCGCACACGGCTGGACAGGGGCGTTGCTGGTGCTGGGCACCCGGGGCATGTGCCCCAAATCCCAGTGCTGGTGCCCCAGATCTGGCAGGGCCACCCCTCTCCCGGCCAGCCATGTGGGGCCCAGCCGCCTGTGGCTGCTTCCAGCCCGGTGCCCGGCCCGGCATGTGGGGCCTAGCTGCCCGCAGTGGCGCAGCGGCTTCCGGCCCTGTCCCCTGTCAGGGGGCAGGGCCTGGACCCCATGCCCTGGCTCCCTCCCTGGGGCAGTGACACCCCTGCAGCTGGAGCCGCATGCGGGGGGAGTCCCTTCCCTACACCCAGCAAGCAGGATTCCAGCCACATGCAGGGGTCCTTTCCCTGTGACAATTGTGTGGGGAGCCCATCCCTGTGCCGGGCAAATGGGGCTCAAGCCAGGTACAGGGGTGCTTTTTCCCCTGCCCAGCAAGTGCTCCAGGAGCCAGGTGTGGGGGGTCCCTTCCAGGAGCCTGGCTGTGGCCACACTCAGCCAGTGGTGGGGAAGGCATGCTCTGCCTGGCCATGGGACTGAGGCTGGATTGGAGTGGGTGGGGTTCATCTTTGGGGCTGCTTGCCCCAAGTACAGCCCTGGCCACTCCCCCACCCAGGGCAGGCACTTCTTTCTAGGGTGCCATGCGCCCTGGGAGAAAGAAGGTCAAACGAGGTTAAATCAAACTAATCATTAGTTTGATTTAAGGTGGCTACACTGGTTTAGTTTGAACTAATCCTTAGTTTGAATTTATGTGAGGTTTTATAAGTTCAAACTAGGCTTTCCTTAGTTTGAATTAAGGGAACTCCTTAGCTCGAACTAATGAAAGCTAGTGTGGACATGCAGCAATTTAGGTTGAATTAAGCCTCCTTAATTCAAACTAAATGTAAGCGTGGACATACCCTGTAAAAGGTGAGAAAATTGAAGGGAATATTTTTCTGGAAAAGATTACTTGCTTTGGCAAATACTATAAAAAATCACAGATTATAAGAAAATTGATTCAATTATTTTTGTATCATTTTGCTCTGCTTTGTATTACTACTGAGACACACAATAGCCATTACCAAACAATCAGGAGACACAATAAATAAATATTCTTTGGATATAATTTATGTACATTCTTTTTCCATATAGGATTAGCTCTCCAACTGTATTTCTGGATTTTTTTTGCTGTGGTTGCAGTTTACATTTTCTTTGTACTTTTGTTCTCTTTCACTGGTCCAAAAATTTGACTTTCGTCTGTTCTCTATGGAAACCAAATAAGCAGTTTAAAAAATAGTTATGTACACAGACAGAATTGCCAAAAATATGGCTACTGTAATAGCTTCAGCCCCCTCCCTGTTATTCATATGGACTGAGATTAACTTGATGCTTTGTGTGTTACACTTCTGAAGTGTTTGATGAGCTTCTCAGCTCCCTATGTAGATGCACTTAAATCTAGCATTCCAGTTACTCTGATTCCATGCTTGTTCACATATGATTTTCAAGCTGTCACCATTTCCATATCAGGTGCCTGATCATTTTCCTAAAAGTGCAACTCTCTCTGGCTGTGGGCCAATGTTCTATTTAAATATTCTGTAGGATGCCAAAAACCAACTTGGTGTGCATTTTGAGAAGATACATAAATCTAGTTATGGATAGTCTCCTTATAATTTGGAGAGTTTTCTCAGGCCTGCAGTTTTATTGAGAATTCTTTCACTGTAGGTAACACTCATAAATTCTCCATAAATGATTAATAAAAATCCTTTTTGAAACAAATGTTCCTAAATTGTATTAGAAACATAATAGCATGCTGTTAGGAAGCAGTAAAAAATGGAATGTCTATATTACATTTTTATAGAATGCTGCATTTTAGATGGACTTTTTCCCCTCTTTTTTGAAGTGTGGTCTATCTATATGTGACGCACAATCATAGTAACACAAAAATTTACAAAGCTATCACACGTACTACATAAATTGCACAGACACCTTGAGGTAGGGCACTAGACCCCTGTTCTTTCAACTCCAGAAAGCATCGGCTTCTACTTCTTGTAAGAAAGAAGTCTATCCTGAATCCCAAGTATAGTGATAACTGAAGGAAGGAGGAGTTATTTGAAAACACCTGAACTTTCCAAGTAGTTTTGTGGACCTGGATGCTAAACCAAAGTTAAAGTTCACATACAATCTATCTATAGTTCATGAATGATTCAGCTGGAGTTGGTTCTGCTTTGAGTAGGTGGTTGGACTAGATGACCTCCTGAGATCTCTTCCAGTCCTAATCATCTATGATTCTATGATCATTCCTAGCACATACCAGTACTGTCAATTGGCTCAGTGTAATTAGACAATAATTTGCACCTTCAAGATAATATCCTATTTGCCTTGTCAGTATGTGCATGTGTGTAGAGGTTGATAGTGATGAGGTATAAATACAAGCCAATTCATTGTTTACTAGCTAATAAAGTAAATTCTGTTACCCTCATTATTTGCACAACTTCTACTGGCTTACTCCCTAAGAATGGTAATTAGAGTCCTGTCTAAAATTTATGAACTGCAGTATGGGCTATACTGGCCACAACCGAAGAGAAAGACCCTCCTTGATAAATATATAGATGCCTAATTACAGAGGAATACATATCTGTAAAGTTGACTAAAAAGCTTTTACTGAAACTGTTAGTAAAAGAAGAAAAAAATCTTTCAAATACTCGCTCTCTTCCTTCCTCTCTGCCCTTTACTCCCACCCTCAGTTCTGTGGTTGAAAAGATGCCTTTATGCCAGTTTCCAGTAAGTATGAGAAAATGGTTCTAATTAAGCCATTTAAAACAACAGTTTTATTGCAAACATATGTGAAACCAAATGTGTTTCTAAATTAATTTCTTATTGCTCATTTGTGCAAATTAGTTGCAATCAATGTAAATGTGATTTAGGAAACTTTGAATTGACAGGACCCACTATTTCTTTACAAGAAAATAAATCCTTGTCTATAGAAATACATACCTGTAATGCATGCTTAACAAAATGTGGTTGTTTTTTTCTTTAATTCAACCAAAACTATTTTAATTACAGCAATTTTTAAAATAGTTTAATTTAGGAAGATGAATAATCAGTGATTTACAAATGCAGGACTTTGTAAACCAGTAAATTCAGATTAAAAAGTTTAAGATCATAATTCCATTGATATTGAAGCATGACATACTGGTTAAGGATCTACTACTACCTTAATTATAAAGTCTATTTTAAGGTGGTTATTATTCAGCCAGTGTTTGTAGTATTAACTCTACTTCAAAGTCACAATTATTAAACAACAGATATCTGCAGAAACTGCTAAATTATACATTAAATTCCTAATAAACTAGTATGAGAACAAAGAAGTTGTTGGAAATATCCTTTAGAACATATCCTATGAAAACCACATTGCATAAAGTTGAATAGAAACAATGAGCAATGCAAACAAGCAAAATCTGCACTGTGTGGGTGATGAGGTAATGCACATTCCAGAAATAAGTATTCTGTATATTAGAGCACATGAAGAATCTATAACAGTACCAGTTTTCAAAAAATGTGCAAAGCATACATTCTGTATGCAGTTACAGAAAATGATGCAAAGGCAGCAGTAAGTAAACTGTTAATTGAAACCGTATTCCAAGTCAGCCTAGGTGGGCAAGAAATAATGGACAGTAAAATAACTTTGCAATTGAATGGAAAACCTGTCAGAGTCACAATTAAGTTGACACAACATGCCAACATGCTATCAAAATCAAAAATAAAACTGACCTAGAATATATAAAGATCAAGTTAACAAAATAAATTGGAGAGAAGTTGCCAGTAATTTGAATAGCAAGTACATACTTACGTAAAACCACATGAGGTTACGTAGCTTCTAAGGTTTGTGAATTTAGGCTATGTAGTGGATTAAAATGTGTATCTATTGTATAAATCTTTTTTTTTTCCCCAAATAGACGTCCTGTCTGAACTGAATAGAAGTCAATATGCAAAAGAACTCTCTGGTGTGTTTGAAATTGGTTATACAGTGCAGGCACACATAATTCTGAAGTTTATTACTCAAACTAGATTAGGAAAATTCCAGCTGAAGTGAGACGAGATTTAGGAGGAATTAAAATGGATGGAGAAAGTAAATTTTAAGAGTCAGTGAACTAAGCAAGTGGCTATATCTGCTGGTGCTGGTAGAAAACCAAGCAAGTCTCTGACAATGGGTCTGATCAAAACAATCTTTATAGCATATTAAGAGAATTCTTTCTGCTCCCAACTCTGGCAGAAATAAGTAACAGACAGCTGGAGCAGAACATTTTAATGTTTTGGACATATACCAGCAGAATTTGGCAAATAGAACTTTCCACATCAAGAACTAACTACACCACATTTGCCACAGAACTTGGCTGATACCATGTTTTCCTGTGGTTAAAACTTAGCTTCTAAGCAAATCAGGAGCAGTCTACAAGAAGAAAGTAGAGAAGCTAAAAGGAATAGGCAGTGACTCATTTATACTGATGTTGTGCTAGTCTCAACCAAACCCAGAGAGTAATGTATTAACTTAATTGTTTGTTTGTCCAGGTTATGATATGGTTCCTACCACCACAGTATATGAGTCCTCCACAAGTATTTAAGGACACAAAATACACTGAGAGCATCTCTTTTCCGTTCTAGCTAATAAAAGCAACACTTTCAACTTCCCAACCTATGGGTACCTGACAAACGTATCTGAAATGAGTGACAAATGGCCAAAATACAGAACATCTGAGTCTTGCTGCATGTTGCACCATAATGGCAGATTACAATGGGTATTAACTTTCTCATTGTGTGAAGTAAACAACCCAATTATGTAAAACTGAGAATTTATTTTTTTTCTGTTTGATCATGTGCAACCATGGAAGCCTACTGCCTTATTGGTTGGGAGGATCTGAACCCAGAACTAAAGGAATAAATGTTATTCTTTTTGAGGACTAGCTAGAAGGGGGCATATGACAGCCACATTTTGTCAGTGAATTAGATAACTATTTGCTAGACAGTAGTGGAATGTCAGGGATCAGTATACAACTTCTGAATCTGATCCTAGAGAGAAGGGTTACCTAGTGGTTAGAGCAAAAGTAACTCAGGGTTGCTATAGTGAGTGTTTAAGTATACAGAAATACATGCGATAGTCAGTGCAAGAGGTTAACTTGTAATTTATGGTCTCCTGTCTCTCAGTGTAGTACATCCTCTCCCCAGTCAAAAGGCATTTTGAGAGTGAATCTTCCCTTTTTCTTTCTCATTGCCTGGCTTGGCCATACTGAAAAATAGGGAAGCTGAGTTACTCATGATATAAAATACAGTATTCCAGGGCAGCTGACTTCTGTGCAGAGCAGGGGTGTCCAACTTTTTTCAGTGAGGGGCCATGTTGCAATTCTTTCCCAGTTGGGGGGCCAGTGAGAATATTTTTGATAGATAAGTCATACAAATCAATCTTATTAATAAACTTTAATAAAATAATGATTAGTGTGATATTTGGCATCACTTTTGCTTGCACTGTGTACAGAGGACAAGGGGGCAGGGGTCCCGGGGGGGGCAAGGCAGAGAATGGATGTAAAGCAGGACAGGGGAGCATGGCAGAAGAGTGGAGGGGAAGAAGGATGAGGTGGGGAAAGCAGAACAGCTGGGTGGTGGGACTTGGCTACTTCCTGACAGAGACCCCACCAGCTCTACTCTCCTCACTCCCTGCCAAGCACTGCTAAGGAAAGCAGTGCTGGCCAGAGGGAAGGCAGAAGAGTCAGACAGAGACAGAACAGAAACCCTGGCAGTTCTGCAGTGGTCACAAGTTTTCGCATTGGGCATCTCTGTATCAGAAACATTGATGGGTAGCAATTTCTACAGAAGAGCTTTTGCCACCCAGGTCAGGGGAAGGATAGGGGTGTGGGAGGAGAGCAGAACTGGAGGGATGTCCAGGTCAGGAAGCAGCTGGGTCCCGCCAACCAGCCGCACTGCTCCCTTACCCCTTCACCTTCCCAGAACTGATACAGTTTGTCCTGGGTTTGTCCCCCTGTGTTCTCCTCACCCTCACTCAGAACTGCTCTTCTTCCCCTGGATTCTGCTTGCCCTCGGGCTTAGTGCTCCTCAACCACATCCCCAACTGAGCACAATGCCAGCTCAGCTCACACCCCCATACCACATAGCACCTTGCTGGCTCAGCTTTCCAGACTCTTGTTGCAGCACTCCATGGGCTGGATAAAAGCCCTTGGCAGCCTGAAGTCTGGTCCTCAGGCCACAGTTTGGACAAACTTGGTGTAGAAGATATAGGTTGGGGTACATTTTGTTGTTTGTTTGTTTTTTTAATTGCTGTGATTTCTGGTTTTTGAATTGCATCTATAGGAGTGTATGAACCTACTTAAGGAAAAACCAAATCAAAGAGATAAGATTCACATTATTTCTAAAAATGGAATAGCTTGAGGTAATTTTTAACTCTCTACATGCTGAATTCCCTAGTTTAGGATTTGACTGTGACTCAAAATGGGATTTGAAATGTAAATGCTACACAGCAGCCCCATAACTACAATAGCTGAAGACTCTATCAACTCGGAAGGGCATTACACAATAAGAGAGGTTATATTAACAATTGAAACAATTTGGAATAAGCAGGCAGTAGAGATTCCTGGAAATGGGTATGGATTTTTTTTTTTTCAATTTCCTGCACAAGTGTCCACAGTAAATACATCAGTTCCTTACAAAAATAAATACATGGCTCTGGAAAATGTGAAACAATGGAGAAACAGAAGCCAAGGGATCTTTTATTAAATGTTCCCATTTTGCATAATTGTGATCAAAGCAAAATGGTTCAATTGACCAATGCCCCCAAAACTAGGCTATAGGCTGCTTTGTCACAGGGTAGGACTTGGGTTCTTTTCAACCTAGAAACTTCAAATGTACATTACTTAGGCAATGACCAGAGGCCCAGAAATATTTCATCACTTATTCATTATCAATCTGTGTGTGTGTGTGTGTGTGTGTGTGTGTGTGAGAGAGAGAGAGAGAGAGAGAGAGAGAGCGAGAGAGACAAACTACCTCTTGCTGTAGAGTACTACATTTTTTGGTACTTAGTGTGTAATAATGATATTTAGCCTTTGTGCCTGGCAGTCCTTTACAATAAGTAGTCCAGTTTAAAAAAAAAAAAAAAAAGACCTGCTTTTTTTGTCTTCTCACACTCTCTCCATGATGCTGGATTTAACTGTGTCAGACAGTGTATTTACTAATTGCATCAAAATGCTATCTTTTTAAAATTTGTGTTCAGTGCAGTGCAGTCTTTCTCTAAAAAACAGCTTTAGACAGGGAGGCAAACCCTGAACTTGAGGTATTTTATCATATACAGATATAATGGAATCAATATGTGGGGGTTAAACAGTTGTTTAGAATAACAAACTTGACTCTTATAGAAAGATTGAAATAAATTAAGGTTGTCAAAAGATTAAGGAAGCGTAATTGCTACTAATTGTGAAATTAAAAACAGTTGCTATTAATTACAGTTTTAGTCACATGGAAACAATAGTAGAACACCACTTATTTTAATATTGATATCAGGAGAGGGGTGTGTGTGTGTGTGTTGGGGGGATGAGTGTGTGTTTTGGCACAGCATTCAGGAGATAAAATGCTTTTTTAGCCAGCACCTCCTGTTGTCAGCAGCATTCACTCCTGAGCCCTCGGAAGTAGCAGCAGACAGGAACCGCTGTTCCCTGATCCCAGTTCAAAAGCAAAGGATGGGGGACATTCCAACATCAGCCTTCCTCTCCCTCTTTTGATCCCACTGAGTGCAGCAGATGGAAAGCAAGCTCCAAAGCTGGAACATGTTGACCAGGCTGGCTCCATGGGCTTGTGGAGGAGGCAGGGGCAGCAGTAAAGCAGCAAAGCAAAAGGAGGGGCACCCTTGTCTTGGGGGTATCTAACACTCCCTCCCTCAGCACAGCATCGTGATGTGTGATTGATGCTTGTTTATAAAAGGTGCATTAATTCATTTTGAGTTAATCGCATGCACTAACTAAAATTAATTGTCCACTCTAATTATTATTTTTATTACAAATATTTGCACTGTATAAAAGATAAAATCTGGAAGCCAAAGCATGAAGGGACATAAAGTTAAGCATAAATACCTTGTAATACCTACTACAATAGTGCCATGTGAACACTTTGTCTCATTTGCAGGTGACATGGTAAATAAGTAGTATTATCTCCTATACAAACTTGTTTGTTCTAGGAGTGGTTGAACAAGAAATAGGACTTTATAGGCTCTAAAGTTTTACATTGTTCTAATTTTGAGTGCAGTTATGTAAAAAAGAGCTCTACATATTTAAGTTGCACTTTCATGGTAAAGAGACTCAGCTGTAATACTTGTATGAGGTGAATTGAAAAATGCTATTTCTTACCATGCAATAAAAATAATATAAAGTAAGCATTGTATGCTTTGTATTCCATGCTATAACTGAAATCAATATATTTGAAAATGTAGGGAAAATCTATAAATATTTATAATAAGTTTTAAATTAGTATTCTATTTAACAATGTGATTAAAACTGCTTAATTGTGACTAACTTTTTAATCTACTTAATTTGTTTTGCTCTAATCTCTTGAGTTAACTGCAATTAATTGACAGCCCTAGTATAAATTGAGTAGCTGGCTGAAAGAGGTGCTCTGGAATAATTAATTGTTACAGTAGTTATAATTTAGCACCACTAAAGGTTGCACCAGTCTTTCCATTTGGTAAAAATATTTTTTTCAGTTTAACACAGTTGTTACTTTACTTTGGGATGGCATAGGATGTGAAAGTCAGAAGTGGAATGCATTTTTGGTAATGGAAAAGATTGAGGGGTTCTGGTGACTTAGAAATGTCTCTTTTAAAAAGACCATTTGCAAACCAAGGGTTAGAACCTCAGTCAGAGTAAATCAGCAAGGCTCCACTGAAGTTGAAGAGCTAGCCCTGTTAGTTAATAATGTTAGGGGGCTTTCCTGAGGATGGATGGATGGTGAACCATTTCCCCCATCATATAAGTGTGAAAAACAGTCCAGATAAAATGCAGTCATCTAAGAGACCAATATGAATTTGTCTAACACTCTTAAACTTCTGCATAAACTGTTTTGAACCTTCATGTGGATAGAAAACTCCAGCCTGTTCCAATTTCTCCCTATAGCATGACTTACAGACTCTTAAGCTCAGAAGGGACCAATATGGTCATCTAGTCTGACCTCCTACACAATGCAGGTTTCAGAAACTGACCCACCCACTCGTGTAATATAAATCTCTAACCTATGACTGCATTATAAAAGTCCTAAAATCGTGGTTTCAAGACTTTAAGGTATAGAGAATCTACCCAGCAAGTAAGGTGTGCACCATGCTACAGAGGAAGGCAAAAACCCCCAGAGTCTTTGGCAGTCTGTCCTGGGGAAAAAAATCCTTCCCAACCCCAAATAGGGTGATCAGCTAACTTCTGAGCATGATAGGTCAGCCTTCCAGTGTAGAACATCCCAAAGCCCATTAGTTTTTAAAACATCATATAAAGCAGACCATCAAGTCAAGCCTCCCTCTTACTAAAGTGTAAATACTGTAAATTTCACAAACTGCCCAGAAGATTTCCAAAGGCCTTCCTTAAAATCAGGAACTATGCCAAACCAATTCTGTTGGCATATTTAGACAATGAAGAACTACTCTAACTATTGTTCTCTGCATCATAGCTGGCATCAGAGTCACTGGTGACCCTAGTCAGCTGGTGAAGATGGACACTTTTTTCCCTCCAATTCCATCTGCCACCTTCTGAATGAGGAAGGGTATGCAAAAATAGCTAAATCCTCAGTGCCAGATTTATGGCTGTGGTTAGTCTCCTCTCTATAGAGTTCCAAGACTGGTTTAATTGGATTGAAGGAAAGGACTGAGGAAAGAAATGGCATAGCTAGAATTGGACTTGCTACACTGGCTTCTGTTAATCATATCGCAGTCTTAAAGTTATTTAAATTGTGGGAGTAAGAGAGGAAGTGGGTGAGGTTTATCATGGCAATAGATATTGCACAGCTCTGGAATAATTTTCTTGGGTTGTGTAAACGTACAAATCTGTAACACAAGGTTTTGCAGCCTATGACGTAAAGGAAATAAGCTGTAATTACTGACTGGAGAGGACTTGAAAAATTATTTATTTTTTATGGTTCTGTAAATGAAATAATTGTATCTGTTTACCTTTCCACTCTTACTAATGATTGAGTGTTTCACCCTTCCAGATCCCCTTCCCGCTTTTACATTACTTATTTAGCCAGGTAATCCTTTTACTCAGCCGGCTCTGATTGAGATGCTTGTGGAAAGAATCCAGATAGTCTTTTTCTGCTTTGCTCCAGATGTTTGCAATAATGTACTAGTGAAGTGAATGCCAGTGGTAAAAGTATACTTTTTCACAGGAAATAGTTTGCATCTGACACCAACCAATGGCTTCTTGGGAGTGGGGCAGGGGGTACAAATTGTATGCTGCCAGTTAATCAGATAATAAACACAAGCTTTGTAACAAGAGCTTAAGAATACAATATTTAATGACTTATTAAAAGATCACTCATAGAATTTTGTATATTAAACTGAACAGCTATACAAAATGACTAAATTTAACCCCCCCCCCAGGATTCAGCTAGAAATGTTTGCTTTAAAACCTTTTTGCAACCACAACCTATTATTCAATCGTCCCCCCTTTTTGAAAGGCCAGCTTAAACATTTGGTTTATAGATGTTTCCTGGTAGCTTCCTACATGTGCCCAACTTAGCAATGATCCAATAAACTGCTTCTTGTATCTTTACTCTTTCCCCAAATGCACAAGCTCTTTAATTACTTTTGCATGATGTTTATGATAGAAAGATAAGAACACCTTTGCTGAACACGAATGCTTCCCCAGCAACCACAAATAATCTCCCTTCCAGTGCCCCACCTCATATTTATTTCCTGAAGGAATCAAAAGATCACATTGCATTGTTTTGACTGTACAGCTCATGTTTTATTTCAATGCTCTCTCTACTGAAGGTGTCTGGACAAAATTCATAGGGTCAAATTTATGAAATTTAAATTTGTGAGTGCAAATAGAATTTGTGTATGTAAAGCATGAATATGAATGTAAAGTGGGTAGCTTTTCACTCACAGACCAAGGAATAAGATAGCTATCTGACTTACATGACTGCAGCCTACTGTTTGTGAAAGCAAAAGATTTCATGCCAAACAATGCTTGCAAAGTTAGAAGCACCTATGAAAATGTGTCCCATAAAATGAATATGCTCCCTTGTGTTGCTCGCACTAAGTAATTACTTGTATTTTAGGAGCAGAGATGCTTTATCAGGTGTGGCCAAACTGCAGCTTCGGAGCTGCATGCGGATCTTGAGTGAAAAAGTGCAGCTCATGGAAGAACTCAGCTTATACGTGAGTCAGGGAGAGGAAAGCAGCCCCAGCCTAGGAGTTTTAAATCTCCCACCCTGAGCATGCTTAGGGGGCAGCCCCAGCCTGTGCCTAGCCACAGGAGCAGCCATGTTGCATACTCAACCCAGGCAGAGCTTAAAGCAAGGTGAGTGAGCCTCATCCTGTGACTAGCCACCAGAGCGGCAAGGTAAGGGGGTCCTGGGGTGTGGGGAGGGGGAGTCAGTGTCAGGGCCTGGAGGTTAGGGAGGGGGTTGGGACTGTGGGGAGGAGCAGAGGTATGGTCAGGGACAGCGGGGAGAAGTGCAGCATATTTAGATTTTCTTGTAGGCCCTAATCTGGTTTACGTGTTAAAATAAAATTGTGTTTTACAAGTTCTCCTAAACATGACATTGAATAATAAGAAATGCAAATATGAAGAAAAATAGATAATTTACTGTATAGGCCTAGTTTTCGTGGTAACCTTAAGTAATTATTAGAATCTGACATTAGCAGGATCTATATTTGCCTTCGTTTTATGATAGAATTAAAGTGTACAATGAATTTTAAACTTACTAATTTTGGATTAGGTAAAAGTATATGGCTATATCACTCAGTGCAGCTTTTGAAGGTTTGGTAATCGACTTGTGTGGCTTTTGAGTTTCATATGTTTGGCCACCTGTGTGCTGTATTATGAAGGTGTCTAGCATCCTAATGTCTCCATAGCTAATATCACTACATGACATTAATATTACTAGATTACATTAATATTGCTACATTCCACACTTAGGACTGTGGATTCCATAATCAAACAAGAAAATTCACACAAACACATCCACAAACATAAGACAAACTGTTTTGATAGAACTTAATTTGCATAAAGGTTTCAAATATCTCCTTCTTGAGATTTCTCAGACTATAATAGCTTGGGACACAATCTTAAACATCACAAAGGTGACATTTCTTAGAGGGTGTAGATTCCAGAAGAACATACACAGACTAATAGCAGGGAGAAACCTCAAATAAAAATTATTATTTGGCTTGTTTGCTGTAACTGTTTTTGTTTTGTTTCACTCTTATGGTGGAGGCCAGTTGAGAATTGGATCTTTAAGGAGAATTTAAGCCTACTGCTGCTGCATCTTTGGCTGGCTCATCTCCCAGCTCTGTCTCCTTATGCCTTATGCCACCTTTTTGCAGGATCTCCAGCCTCCCTGTGATGAGAGAGGCCTTAGCAGCAGGCATCCCAGTCCAACAGAGCTGGTAAAGTGCATTGGATTGGTCTACTTTTGTGCTAATGAACTTGTGCCTTTCTACTGGTGAACCACAAGAAGTGTGGTAAAGAAATGAGGTGCAGCAGGGCAAGAATGGAATAATAGGGATTTAATGGGATGGAGAGGCCTGAAGGGGACATCATGGTAAGGAAAATATGAACCAAGAGGACAGAAAGCTGTACCACAGGGGATGAGTAAAAGTTCTTAGGACTAGAATTTGAGTAGTAAGTGTAGGAAAGATACTTCATTTTATTGGTCCTTTTAAAAAAGTGGAGAAATCGTCCAATCATAAGCTTGTTAACTTAGTGACAGTTGAAAGGAAATTCACTTAAGCATACTTGGCCTAAGTCTAGGGAATCTCTGCCTAGTTTAACTCACATGCCTTGCCAAAGATCATAAACCAGATTATACCTCCCAGTTGCAATGTAAATGTACCTTCAGACTCCACAGCAAACTTATTTTTAGTTTCTAATGCGGAATCCCACTCACAATGTCATCCTGGGAACAAGTTTTTCCTGTATAAATAATCCAGTGTGGTCTTTGCCAGCATACAAATGTCCATAGGGAACACGTCTTAATCTCTGTGGTCAGAGTTTGGGTTGTACATTTAAGTGGAACTGGATGTGTGCATTATAATTAGTTATAAATTAGAACTGAAAGGTGATTTGTTTGGAGCTGAAGAGCCTGAACCTGCTTGGGTAGTGAAGTAAGTGAACTGAGGTGGATGTGGATATTAAAGTTGCGTGAACTAGTGATTTTTCATGATTCTTTGTAAGTGTATGTAGGAAATGACATTCACATGAGCAATCTTAGCCCAAACTCACTCAATTTCTCATGTGTACATACAGAGAACCAGGAATTAGGGAGTTCTGATGGTTTTCTTTTAAATGGGTAACTGTTTTTCTACTGTTTGTTAATGAGGCAAAATCAAACTGGGAAATGTAAGAGTAACTGTGTTGCAGTGCATCCTGTTCTTGCTTGTATTTTTTTCTCCATTGTGTGATTGAGTCCTCCACCAATATGCAGTCACTTTGGTGCTGACCTAAAACAGCCACTGTACCTTCATCAGTGATGCTACGTTCAGCATAGAAGTAAAAATTGAGAGAGAATAACATATCCAAATAAAGATACAGATTTGGTAACTAGAATGTAATGTAAATTATTCCAATTGGAAATACAGTAGGGCAAATGCTACTGTACTTTTGGGGAGTGGAGAACAGCCATCAAAACCGATTTTTACATCTTAGATAGAAGACTTTGCTTTCAGCAGCACAGTGACTTTCTAAAAGACCTGTGCTCATGACAAGACTGTACTCATGACAAATATGATTCATTATGTTGTAGCCATTTTGTCAGTTAATAAATAATTTTCAAATGGTCTTGATTTTTGTGACTATTCTAATTAGCATGTGCTAAGCAGGTTTGCATATGAACTATAAATCCATGTTCCATTTGCAAACAGCACCTTTGACTATATGAAGTGTATGATTGAGTATCCTTAGTATTTTATGTGCTCCCTGATGCTGTTCTCTTTACACGGGAAAATTACTAGTAACTAATGAATAACTTGCTTTGTATTTTGTGTGACTTGTCTGTTGGATAGCGATTTGTGCAAAAAAACAGTGTAATTTACAAACATTTTCACAAATACCCATGACTTTCTGAACGTTTTGAAACAGTAGATCTGACCTCACAAATAACAAATAGATTATGATCTCACAAATAATTGCAAATTGCTGCTTTTATTCATTAATTATTCTTTGTATTGTACAATTGGCTTCGCCCCTTAGCAGTGTTGAAAGAGTGGATCAACTCCTCCTCTAAAGAAAAAGTTAAGCAAAACAAACTCTTGCAACATCTTTGTTTCTCTTGGAGTGTCCTATTCAATTACTGATCAGACTTAACCCTGCTTAACTTGTGTGCTTTAATGAGATCACAGCTGGCAGTGATGTGGCTGAGTGCCACATTCCTTTTTCTAGTATTCATTTAATGGTTTTCTGGTATGAAGCATAAAGTGTTGGCAGAATGAAAACCCAGGGGCTGAATCTTAAAACTCTTTTATCAGTTTTTGCTCAGGAAAAACATTCTTAAAAACTTTAATTTCAATTTACCTGTGAAAAAAACTTGACCCAGGAGGAGCCCTGTTCTTCCCTCCCCAGACTAAGAAATTCATGAAAAAACCTACAAGAGAATCAGTTTGCACAAAGTTCTCTGTAGGAGCTGGGATGGAATTGCACAGCCCTGAGACTACATTAGGCCAGATTGCTCTCTGTGGCCCACCTGCTCTGATCTGCAGTCACTGCAAATGACCATTTCTACCTCCTCCCTGCTAGCAGGAGAGCTATCATAATTGACTTTTTTGTGAGCTATTTGAGGATTTGATGTTGTGGAGAAGTGTCTCTTGCCTATCCCTGATTCTATGCAGCTCTCGAGGGCCTATCACATTCTTGCTGGCAGGAGGTCTGGTAGCTTGGCTGAAGAGGGGACAAACCAAAGAGGAATAAGCAATGAGCATCCTCTTCAGAAGATAATGGATAAATGCCCACTCTAGAGATTATGCTTTACAGATAGACTTTGAAGAATGACATAACATACAGTAAGTGTCAATAAATGTCAATTTCACCCAGCACTTGTGCCAACAACAAAAAGCCACTGGTAACAGAAATATATATGTAGGCAATCTAAGAAAAATTACGCTTTAGAACGTATTAGCTTGAATTAAGATGATGTTTTCACATTTTTGCATGTGCTGTTGACAACTTTTGTTAACACTTAGAAAGCTTTAATTTTTTACATCTCAACCTGTATTGTTATTAAATAAACATTCTGAGCCCCCATTCACACTCAATTTATTCCTACTTTGACAAATTTTTAATTAAAAATGCTTAACTCCTAATTTTGCACAACTGTGAAAAATGTAAATTGATAATTGAAAAATAAGCATCTATATTATTCATCAAATATATATAATTGAATTCTACCAAGCTCATTTACAGGTAAAAGTGGTATACTACTAGAAAAATATTTCAAAGATGTGACGGAAGAATATGCGAGATTACTGTAATAAACCCTTAGGACTAGACTGCATTCATCTAGACATTTAGAAGGAATTAAAAGTAAACCAAAAATCCTTAAGTAGCAGAGCTACTAACCAAAATATTTAAATGATCATTAAAAGAACAGCTATTTTCTGGAAGAGGAGATGAGAACTAGTCCAGTATACATATCTTAGAAAGTGTCTTAAGACTGATCTCCCAAATTAGTCTCATAGCAGATGAATACATAAAACCACTACACGTAAACAAGAAACAGCTAGATGAACACCTTATGTTAGGGACAAACGACCTTAACTCCTCTGAGGACAACTCATGTCTCTCTATTGTAAAATACTGTGAAAAAGTCAATAAAATTGTTCATATTTTCAAATGTGTTTGGATAAAAGTATCTGAGGTATGGCTAAGTTACTAACCAGAGGATGAAGTCCTGACATGGGTTAGTTGATCAAGTAGGAATAAAGTTCTGGGTTTTCAGAGTGGAAGGGTTTAAAACTGGATGACCCAGAGATCAGCATGAGTTAATATATTTACAGATGAAAACAAAAATGGCTAAAGGTGCAGAATTAATTAGGTTAAGAACAATGAAAGTGAAATGTAAGACACTCCAGATAAAATTGCAGGGGAACTCTACAGGGACTTTGCACATCAGTTAAGTGACAGGGATTTTATTCTCTCCTTTGACACATGTACAATTAGCTATTGTCAGAGAAGAAGATACTTCCGTGGAGAAACCACTGATCTATTCCTAGATGGTAATTGTTGGTTATTTCTATATAACCTTGTTTGCAACTACAGAGACTTTTTTGTACTCTAAACTAGAGACATACAAAATCTTCATGAATAGCTTTTGATGAATCTCCCCTTCTGTTCGGAAAAAGTATTCAAATGGAGTTATGTTCCAAAGGGGTAGCCGTGTTAGTCTAGTTCAGCAAAACAGGCAAGGAGTCTGGTGGCACTTAAAGACTAACAAATTTATTTATCGCATGAGCTTTCGTTGGAGAAAATCCCGCTTTGTCAGATGCTTTGAAGATGGGGAAACTTACAGAATGGGAGGAAAATAAATGCAGGGAAGTGTAAGTCACTGGGAAAAGGTCACACTGTAAGAGCAAATCTTAGCTTTGATTTTCTGTTAGTATGACCTGACCTCACGTTTTACACTTCTGTGCATTCATCTTCTTCCCATTCTATAAGCTCTCCCATCTTCAAAGCGCCTGATGAAGTGGGATTTTCTCCCACGAAAGCTCCTGTGATAAATAAATTTGTTGGTCTTTAAAGGGAGTTGTATTTCTTAAAACGATTAATCACTGGAAATCTGTTGCTGTGTTTTTTCCCCCTTGACATTTGTGTACTCTGGGTCTTAACTCAAAATCTGAAATTTCAGATGTAATCCTAAATAGTAACTAGTCACCTCATGATACTTTTTCTGTTCCTGGACTGGATAAGCACAATCATGTTTTTAGTGTCAATGCTCCAGCAAGTGACTCTTAAAATTGAGTTCCTATAGTATCTGATGAGGTGGAATTTTCTCCCATGAAAGCTCATGCAATTAAAAAAAAACCCTGTTAGTCTTTAAGTGCCACAGGACTTGCCTTTTTTTTTTTTTAAATGAACTAGACTAACATGGCTACCCCTTTGGAACTACAGTAGCTGTATGTATATGTCCTAAATAAATGAATGCAAAGGATATGAATAAAGCCATAGTGAATCTATTTAAAGATTCCATGGAGTACTTGTAGAAACATTTATATAGTATTTGTCCAACACTAATAAACCTTTTAACCCAAGTCCTGTGATTTCTCCTGCAGAAAAAAACCTCCCAATGGCATTTTTAACTCTTCTCGAAGGCCAGCAAGCTTTGGTACACTGGTAGGGGAGCTAACAGTTCAGCTTGCCCTCTGTCGACTATGTTCGTTGTTCCCCTCCCACAGGTAAACAGTTCCCCACCAACTTGTCTGGCTCAGGTGAGATCTGAAGTGTTATGGGTTTTCTCTCTCACACACACACACAGCGCTTCCGCGCTCATTTCTTTGCTATTACATCAAAACGGTGCAAACTGCGAGAAAACCCGCAGAAAGGGAAGCCTTTAAGCTCTCCGATGCAAGTCTCCACGGCGATCTTCGACGCAGGGCTGGGCTCTTTGCCTCTTCTTGCTGTTTTGCGGCGCACTTAAGACAGAATTTAGGGCGGCGGGGATGACGTCGTCTTGCAATAAATGGCAGCCCCACTAGAGGTGAATGAGCTCTGATAATCTCAGCCCAAGGCCGAAGTAACGCACTAAAGGTGTGTGGAGTAAGGTGCCCTGAATTGCGCCTCTTTCACTGCAACAACCAAGGTGTCCTGTGGCCCTGCTTAATATGCAGAAGGTCCTGGGTTCAATTCCCAGGGGGTTGGACGTGATGATCTCATGAGGTCGCTTCCAGCCCTATGATTTGATTCGGTTGATTGGATTCGATTCAAATAGAGGCTGGAAAAACTTCTGCAGCCCAACGCATTCATGGGGCTATTTCCGCTGTTCCCTCTCCCCCCCCAAACGTCCAGCTTTCGCATCTCGCCTTAAAAACAAAGACCCGCGCGCCTCCTGCCAAATCGGTGGCGTTTGCAAATTTCTCGCTGCTTCCTGGGGAGGCGAAGCCGAGGGAGCGGGGCTTCCTCCCCGCGAGGAAGCAGCGCCGAGCAGCGGCTCCCCAGACGAGCCGGGCCGGGCTTTTTCGGGATTCATTCTCAGTTTGTTTCTCCTTCTGCGAGGCGGCGCAAGCCGGCGCTGAAGTCACTCGCAGGCGCTCCCGGCGCCCCTTTCCCGCGCGCGGCGCAGAGGGGCAGGTTGGCGCCCCCATCCCCCGCCCCCTCCAGCAGGCGGCCCCTCCCCGCGCGCGCGGCGCTCCGGAGCATGCTCGGGGCCGGCGGGCTGAGGCACGCGCCGCTGCCCCCCGAGCCGGGCTCCCCGCCGCCAGCGCGCGGCACCGCCGCCTAGGGGCCGGAGCGAGGCGCAGGCGCGGCGGCCGGGAGTCGATGGCAGCCGCGCGGCCGGCGGGGAGCGGAGCGCAGCGCAGCCCGGAGCCCACCATGTGCGGGGAGGAAGCCGGCGGCCGCAGCAGCCGCAGCTCCGCGAGCCCGAGGGCCGGGGCCGGGCGCCCGCTGGTCCCCCGGCTCGCCTGACCTGCCCGCCGCCGCCCCGCCCGCCGCCGCCGCCCCGGAGGATGTCCGCCAAGTCCAAGGGGACCCCAGCCGCCTCCCCGCCCGCCGAGGGGCCGCCCGCCGCCTCCAAAGCCAAGGTGAAGGAGCAGATCAAGATCATCGTGGAGGACCTGGAGTTAGTCCTGGGGGACCTGAAGGACGTGGCCAAGGAACTTAAGGAGGTGAGCGGGGGCCGCTGCCCAACTCTTCCCGCCGGCCGCGGGCGCCTCGCGGCTCCGCAACTGGTGGCTGGGGTCCCCCGCCCCGGGCCGCCGACACGCGGAAAAGCCGCGGGGCTTGGGGAGGGCGGAGCCAAGGAGGGTTTGGGGAGGGCTTCATTGAGCCCCGGCGTTTGGCGCCCCGCAGGCGCGGGGATCAGGCTCCCTCACCCCGCTCCCGAGCTTGCCGGGCGTCTAGGCGGGGATTTCCCAACCCCCCCCCCCCAGGTGTCAGCTAGCGACAGTGTTGTGCCAGTTTAGTGAGCACTCCTACACCCCTGAATTGCCCCAAACTCCTCCCAGTTGTCAGCTAGCGGCTGTGTTAGCCCAATTTAGTGAGCGCCCCAACATCCCCTGAATTTCCCACATCCTCCAGTTGTCACCTAGTAACAGCGGTGCACCAATTTAGTGAGCACCCCACGCCCCCCTGAATTTCCTAACACCCCCAGTTGTTAGCTAGGAACAGTGTTTTAGTAATTTAGTGAGCACCCCAACATCCCCTCCACTTCCTGAATTTCCCACCCCCCAGTTGTCAGCTAGTAACAGTATTATACCAATTTAGTGAGCACCCCAACACCCTTCACACCCCCCTGAATTTCCCCCAAACCCCCTAGTTGTCAGCTAGTAAGTGTCACCCTCCCACACCCCCTGAATTTCCCAACACCCCCAGTTGTCAGCTAGTAAATATTACAATTTAGTGAGCACCCCAACATCCTCCCACAGCCCCCTGAATTTCCCAGCACCACCCAGTTAGCTAGTAACAGTGTCTTACTAATTTAGTGAGCACCCTAACACCCACTGAATTTCCCACACCCCCAGTTGTCACTAATGACAGTGTTATATCAATTTAGTGAGCACCCCAACACCCTCCCACAGCCTCCTGAATTTCCTAACACTCCCCAGTTGTCAGCTAGTAAGTGTTACAACAATTTAGTGAGCACCCCAACACCCTCCCACAGTCCCTGAATTTCCCAACACCCCCTAGTTGTTAGCTAGTAACAGTGTCTTACTAATTTAGTGAACACCCCAACACCCCCTGAATTTCCCACACCCCCAGTTGTCAGCTAGGGACAGTATTATACCAATTTAGTGAGCACCTGCAATACTCTCTGCACCTCCCTTTACAGCCCTCCCCCCCCCCAATTTCAAGTCCTGGGAAGAATACTGTATCTAGGGGAAGAGGGATTATGGCTCTCTGCATCCTTCCAGCTATTTCCAGCCTCCCTCTCTGTCCTTCCATCCTGAGGATTCAGGTTTCCCTTTTGCCAGTCCAGCTGTGAGTTGCTAGTCTTTAAATGCCACAGGACTCCTGTTTTTTTTTTTTTTTTTTTTTTTTTTTCCTGAGCTGATGGGCCACTTACACCCTGACTCTCAGTGTGTGGCGCCTTGCTATTGCGGATGTTAGCTTTGGGAAGTGGGCGAGGACCGCTGAACTTGGTACAGTTCCTGCCTTGGGAAGTGGCCTTCTCTGCACCAGGGTGTGGGGCATCTCCATTGACGGCGCACACGTGATTCCCTTTAGCTCCGAGGTTAATTTTCAGTCCTAACCCTGTATTCCTGCCTGATCTGCCTGACTCTCCCACTGATGAGAGATGGGAACAGGGAACATAGGGGCTCCCTCAGTTATAAAGCTGCTGGAGGCTTATCCAGTTATTGGGGAGAGGGAAAGGGCAAGTCCCTAGCGATCCTGTAACATTTATAAAGGTCATTGTAGCCAAGTCTGCATTTTCCTTTTCAGACTTGTTTCAACATCCAGAGATGTACATTAGGCAAAGTATTTGCTTGTTTTGTATAGCAGGGAGTCCAGTGCAATATTTCTTTGGTCAGTGGCAGTCCACTGCTGTAGGTTTATCTGCAGACAGAATGTCATTATCGGGAAGTGTTTATTTTAGCTACAGTATTTTGTACTTATAATGTAACTAGGCTGTCCTTTTTGGAGCTTTCCCCAAACCTTGATTTTGCTGCACAACTGGTCGACAGATGGCTGGATTGGATTATGCATTGAAATTCAAGTCCAAAGAGTGTGTGCATTGCTTGGTAATCCTTTATTTGACATTTACGGCAGGCTATGTTTTTGCTCTCAAACATTAGTTTTCTATTTTAACAACATTTTCAACAAGTTTAGTCAACAGTCTTCTGCCTTCAGAGGGAGTCATAAGTTCAATGGTGTGTTAACATTAAGGTTACATCTATATACACATGTAGCCACTAATTACAGATGCAGTAGCTACATGAGCATGATAAAAAATCATCACGGTCCTGGATTTTTTTCACTGCCTTGCTAGAAGATGTCTGTAATTTTCCATTTCCTCAATGTGCCACCTACCCTCTGTGTTTTGTATTCTTTGGGGATATTTTAAAAATAGGAGAACATCTCTGGTTTACCTAGGAATGTTTTGGACATTTTACAGTGTTGCTAGATTTGCGTCTGCTGCTGCACTATTACAGATTTTTCACAACCTGCCCTGTGTTCTGTCCCATGCATGAATATGAATCATTCTGTACGTATAATCAGATGCTGGGCTTTCCTTTAGTAAGCAAAGAAGATCTTTGTAGGCGGGGGTCGCGTCATCATTTATTGTGGCATGTTTTATCTAAGCAAATATGGCTATTCTGGCTGACTGCATCTGTGAGAGAGAACTGGGCTCACCTTTGCCTGGGAGGAGGAGAATGTCTTGTCTGGAACCTCTTTTCCCAGTTAGAAGTGAAACCAAAAGTTTGCAATTCCAGTACTGCTGGACTGTAACCTGAGAGAACTGTATGCATGAAAATGAAGCACTGTTAAAGAGAGGATATTCTGAGAAAATGTGAACTCTTACAACCATTCTTAGTCAACTAAGGTATGCTAACACCTGTGAATAACAAGTTCCAAAGGGACAGCTGTGTTAGTCTAGTTCAGTAAAACAAGGAGTCCTGTGGCCCTTAATGACTAACAAATTTAAAAGGTCATGGAATAAAAAAAAAATATTAGTCTTAAAGTGCCACAGAACTCCTGTCTGCAAATAATAGTTTAGTGAAGTACCTGTCTTATAAAGAGCCACCCTTGCACCACAGTGCACTGACAAATAAGTGTTGCATATGAAATTGTCTACCATATCCTTTTAAAACATTGATTCATAAGTTAAATAATTTCATGCTGTAATGATTTTGAGATATGTCTATGGAATTTTGCTATGTGACTGTTAATACATTTATAGTGTGTAAGTTAAATCCACCCAAGAATTCTTAGCATAGCCTGTAATATACTTTATTTGAAGAGGGAGTAACTGAAGACATTCTAAATTGAGTCTGACTTTGCAGAGTTTGTATATAGGTTGTATATAGATATTGCTATGCATTTGGAAGGACAATACAACATCTTGCATTAAATAAAACACTCCAGGCAGTTTGTTATTGTTTCTTAAACACAGACAATCGGTCTTGAAATGTTCATTTTCTAGGCAGTGAAATATTGACTTTGAACTTAGTAATCAGTTTTCACTATTTTGAAGAGTGATAAATTAAAAAAAAAATTAATTGTGGAACCTGGCAGAACTATAAATGGTAAAACAAATCTTTTTCTATTTGCATTCTAAATCAAATACACAATGTTCTTTGGAAATGTTCTGGCTATCCTCCATTTTCAGTGCATGTGTGCCATAGTCAGAGTCCTTTATGTAGTGCCTTTTCTTCTATGGTTAATGCTCTGCTTCATACTGGACCAGAATGCATGGATCTTAAAAAATAAAATAAAATAAAATAAAATTGCACCACACTGTGATAACTCAGATCTCTTTTGTAATCTTATGGAAGTCTGTAGCTGCTAAATTGACAAATACAGCATTTGTTTCTGGCTCAAGCATAGGTTTAGGTTTAGGATCTCTTATGATATATCTTCTGAACAGTAGCTGTTAGTTGCATGGATACTCAATGCATTGAGATGAAAGAGTCAATGCTTCTAAAGTGAATTCTCTCAAAATAATGGTTATGGAAAGTGAATGTGATGACTCCTGTACCCTAGAGTTACATTTGATTGTGCTGAGCTACATTTAAATTAATTCTTTCCCATCTGCTCTTTGCCAGATGTTTTCTTCTGGTCACTTTAGTAGCAATGGCTTAGAAGGTCAGAGAAGCAGGAGGACGCCTGTAGCATTCTAAGGTAGTAACAATACAATGGTACTAGCTGCTTTCTAAGGCCTTGTACACACCAGAAAGTTTCGTTGGCAGTAGGTGACTTTTGCAGACAAAACAAGTCTTGTGTACGTAAACAATGACCCTTTTTGCCAACAAAATGAAACCACCCAGACAAGATGAATAGTGTCTTTTGCACAACTGTTTAATTTCTAAAGAATGAGTGTGTACGGTCAAGCTATTTTTTGTTGTGTTATATGGCCTCTGGAAATGTCCCAAAATGCCAACCAGGGCCACTCTGGTCTTCCCTGATATGCTTGTCAATTTCACTGCTGCATTCGATGAGTGAAATTGAGAAGAGGGGATGCACAGCAGTGGAACAGAGGAGCCTCCAGTGGCTTCAAGGCCTTGCCACTCAGCTCCCCTGTCCCTGGTGGCTTCAGCCCTCCACTGCCAGGGATCGAGAAACCCTGATGGCTTCAAATCTGCTCCCCGGCCGCCACTGCCAGGGACCACAGGCAGCGACTGGGGCTCCCAGGTCCCTGCGGCAGTGTGGCTACAGCCAGCTGGGCTCCTGGGTCCCTGGTGGTATAGGAAGCAGCCACCAAGCTCCTGGATCCCACTGGCAGCCTGGCTGCAGCTGCCAGTCTTTGAGTTTGAGGTAGCTGCCTCCCCCACTGTTGGGAACCAGGAACCTGGCAGCTGCTTCCTGTGCTGCAGAGGGTCCTGGTCCCCGGAGACCTGGGAAGCTGCCACCAGGGACTGGGACCCCTTGTGGCAAAGCAAGCAGCTGCCAGGGTCCCAGATCCCAGCAGCAGTGGGGATGCTGGGGGCCCAGGCACAGTGGTGTGCCTCCTGCAAAGGAGGGGGTCAGCAGGCAGTCTGTGGGTTCTCTGCAGGGCTCTCAGCTCCTTTTATTGCTGGAAGTGGTCCTAGCGAGGACATACTCCACTGACAGAAGGATGGCTGTGTGTACGGTACCCACTGTTGGGGGCCATCTCCCTGCAAAACTTTTGCTGGCATAGATCTGTAGTGTAGATGTAGCCTAAATAGCTCTACATTTACTGAATAATGGACCAGTATGTAATCAAAGGAAAATAGTTCACAGATGATGTGTGATTTTATTTTTTAAATGGTTGGTTTTAAATATAAAAGTAGAGCCCAAACTATCTGACATGACTGTTAGCCTTCTGCCACAACTACGGTTATCTGAGAGCCCAGTTCTTGAATCACCTTTACCTGTTTGTCTGCATAAGGGGCATATCTGAGAGAGATACTCCAATGTATATGAGAAAGAAGCAAAACATTGCTTAAATTTATTTGTGTGAATTCTGGACATACAAGTCTTGAATATACTAAAAGTCCTTTAAAAGCAGAAGATAAAATTACATCATCTATTGTAATGGAGTTATTGTGGCTCAAAAGTTAAACATTACATAATTTAGCATGATTTATGGATATGTTTTTAGCAGAAAGCAGCCACAAAAATTTTAGGAGGGTGAAGGGGTGACTGAGAGACTTGTAGGATGGAACAGTCTGCGAACAAGTTCCGAGTTGAAGCTGATGCACTTTTAGCCCTTTCAGGAATGGAGTTTACTCATTGGAGATTCAGCCATCCTTATCTTGTTGCTGGAAGAAGAAAAGCGACTCTGGATGTCTGCGTTAACTGCAGCATGTGCCCTGTGCTGGAAGAACATGATGTTTAAACGGAGCTTTGTGGCTCCTGTTCATATAGTTTGGTCTCCTTAGAATATTCATCAACCGCCACAAGAGTGTGCCCTTAAGTCAGGCCATTTTAAAATTCACTTAAGGATGAGGAATTGGCCTATAGTTTGTCAGGTTCTTGTCCAATGTACTGGATGTAGGAGGGTGGTGTGGTTTATGTATTTATTTTTTAAGTTCAACATTAATGCTTGTTCTATGGAAGGAATTTACCTATTTACCTGTGCAGCACTTATGTTAAGGTGATGGCATGATAAGAAACTATAAGAGGACATGCACTAACTAACTTTGTTTCCTCTTGTTTAAACACTGCAAGGAATTCTTTCCTTTTCTATTTGGTATTGGTGGTCATAGAAAGCATATTGTAGCCCAAATTTTTATTCTCTATGACTTCAGTGGGGATGGAATGGTTTGTCTTGTATCTGTAAATATAATTTCATTGCTGTTTTTAAGGCTTCTCTCCTTCCCTCAATCCTGAGCTGATGCACTAAGAAAATCTCTAATTTTGAATCACTTGATAAATACTTTAATGAAGGTGAAAACCTCATCAACCAGAACAGATTTCTGAAAGTAATTTGTGAAACATGAGCATAGCTTTTAAGTGGTGAATGAACGTATTTCAACCTTTTATCAAAACGAAGCTGCCACTGCTTGTGTTCATTGCAATCCAAAATGGAATTTGTTTTCATCCCATTCTGGAAGTTCCCCCTCTTCAAAGCATCTGATGAAGCGAGATTTTCTCCTATGAAAGCTCATGCAATAAATAAATCTTAGTTTTTAAGTGCCATAGGACTCTGCTTTTTTTGCTTTACTAGACTAACATGGCTGCCCCTTTGGAACTTGGCAAAATCGAAGTGTGTATCTGATATGAGAAATAGAAGCCCTGTTGGCCATGGTGGTTCACTGGTTTGGACTTTGGAATATTATTCAGATGAGTGACTCTCTCGTCAGGGATTATGGCTGTAGAACTGAATCGAACTTTTTTTCTCCTAAACTCCCTAGAAATCTTGGAAAATCCTGCTTTCTGTAGTTTTGCCTCCCTCATTCTGAGCCCTCCCAAAGATACCTGCGTTTTGGATAACTAAAGAATGAATAAATAATGTGTTACGGTCCTTTCCACAGTGCTCAATTTCCGTGAAGTTATTACATAGGAAACTTGAGAGTGAATTGAGCAACAGGTAATGTGCTCCAGGCAATGGCAAAGTTAATAGATACAATAAAACAAATGGCCTGATTCATTAGTGAAGTGGCTGCTATTTCCTGTGATAATGTCATAAGCAGTTCTTATGGGTGAAATAAGCATGTTCATGTGGAATATTCTGTATTTACCACCTTTGAGATAGATGTGTGAATACATGTGGTTCCAAACCTAATAGTCTTAATTCCTTAGTTCATGATTATTGTGCTGGTGCTGTAGCCAAGAGAAGATACTTCAGGTCAGATCCTAGAAAAACAAGCACTGTGCAGCAGCAGATCATGTACAGAGACTCCCAACCTGAAGGATTAGAGAAGCAGCATCAACTATGCATGCATATCTCTGATGTGCAGGCAGTGATGTGCTAAAGTATTATGGGATGACATTCCATCCATAGCTTAGGCATGGCCAGATATAAATACTATACAGGGACTTGAAGAGAAGTATTTCTTAATCCCCAGTCCTCAACCCACTGTTAGCATTTCATTGATATTATGCTCTGGATGCAGTGCAGTAGAGTAGCCCATATTTTCAAGTCTGATGGTGGAGTAGAAGATTGGTGTGTGCAGTGCTTTATGTTTCTGATATAGACTAAAGCCTGCATGTGCGTTGCACTGGTGTGGTCATAGAAAGTTCTTTGTGCAGTCATCAAGGCCAAGATGTCTTGGACTGGTTGTTTATTTGGATTGTATGCCCCAAGAGTAGCTGTTCATGCTGGGAGCGAAGTGAGTTGCAGCCCACAAAAGCTTATGTCTGAAGAAATTTGTAGTCCTTAAAGTGTGACAGGACTTAGATGGATTTTTTTTTTCCCTACCTCTGTTTTCTCCATCCCATTGATTTGATGAGATCTGCAGTGGAAATCTTTGCTTTTCTAATTTTTCTAGTTTTCTAATGTGTGGGCTGAATATGATTCATTATGTATCAGAAATACTGCGTAGCTTCTTTGCTTGTGATCTTTCCTGTGATACTTAAAAGGACCATAAATAGCCTTCACAGTTAAATGAATTATAGTTTTGTTACTCCTTTTATAGCTTAGAGTATCTGAAGTGCTACAAAAATACAAATGCATTAAAGAAAAATTCTGACTAGATGTTGAGTAGATGCATACAAATCTTGTATGTGGCCCTGAACCTCTCAAATGTACACCTGGTAATCTTAAAATAAGCATCAAATGCTGATGTGATGTTGAGTGAAATTGCTTTGTATCTAACTGGAATCAGGTTTGGTACAATATAAAGTTAATAGAAAGAACCAGTATGCACACGCGCGCGTGTGTGTATAAATAGATATGGCACTATTAACATCATGTGGTTTGACAAAGGAAGTATGCTATCACATTTATGCTAGCTGTTGTGTTTTCAGCTACATTCATTACATTAGTACAATACTAAGTTACCTGAAATATAGTATATTGTACAAGCACAGAGTAAATAGAGCATATATACATTTGGTTTTCAAATAAAAATAGTACCACTGTGAGACTCAATATTAAAAAGTATGCTTGTATTAACATGCAGTCTTCTAGATGCTTCTGATCATGATCGGGAAAAAAAAATGGTAGTAATGCAAGAGTATAAATCTGTTCCTGGAAGTTTTGCCATTGACTTCAGTTAGAGGAAGACCAAGTCCTAAACCCTAATAGTTTTTTAAGATTTCAGAAAATCACAGGAGATGTTATGGCTGTTTAATGTATATGTGGATGTTTATAGACACTTAGATTATAAGGCCAGAAGAGACCATTATGATCCAGTGCATCTGATATCCTGTTTTACACAGGCTATAGGATCACAGGCAGTAAGCTAATGATGCAGTTGAGCAAGTTATGGATGCAGCTGAGCAAGTTCCCTAACTCCCACTGGCCCCCTTCCTGCTGGCCACCGGCTTCCTGAGTGCATCCATTGCTCAACTGCATCATCAGCTTAGAGGGAACATTGCACAGGGTAGGTTTAAAGAGGATCAAGTTTATTTCTAGCTTTACTTCTAACAGAAATCTGGTCTTGAAATCACTGCTCGATGACATTCCCTACCTGTAAAATAGGGATAATTATATTTATGTAGATTTGTGAAATATTTTGAGCTTTACAGATAAGAAATCTATGAAAGTGCGGACTGTTGGGTTTTCTACTTCCTAGTGTTCTTGAACATGTGCAGAATGCAGCCATACATTTAGAACTTGTGTGGGTTAGGAAAAGAGGTGGGTGAGTGTTTTTTTGTTTGTTTGAAATTATATTAGTTACAAGTAGTTTAACTCAATTGGTGTTAAATAAGTTTCTGAGTTAACACCAATCCTATTGAGAAACCTGGCCTAGGGGGAAACAAAGCACCTTTTTCCTGGACAAAACCTGAGGACATGTTTCTCACTCTAAGGAATAAACTGTTGCCATACTCTTTGTGATAATCCTAGTTTCTGGTTTGTTGTCTGTTGGAATTTTAAGCATTTATGTCTAGTTGGTGCATACTGTCAAACACATGGCTGCATATTTAAACCTGTAAAGCAGTGGTTCCCAACCTGTGACCTGGGGACCCCTCAGGGTTCTGCGGACATGTTGCAGGGGGTCTGTGGAGCCTTTCTCTACCAGGGCCGGAATCCAGCTACAGCTCTGATGCTCCCCGCCAGGGCTGCCTCTCCCCACCTATGGCCAGATCCCGGCAGGGGAATGAGGCTGTTGCAGCTCCCCGACAGGGGGCCATAGCTGCTGCGGCTTGGCGCTCCAGTGGTGTGGGCAGTGGTGGTGGCAGCTCTGCTCGCTGGCTGTCCCAGTAGTACGGGCCAGATTACATAATCAGCCAGGGGAGCTGCAAAGATATATATATATATATATTTTTTTCTTAAAAAGGGTTCCCCAGCCTGAAAAAGGTTGGGAACTACTGCTGTAAAGCTTTAACAGTATTGGCTCCTGGATAAATTAGTACCCCTGTGTGGTGGTACCTCAGCAGTTGGAATTAGCTAAATCATTGAGCTAAGAATTCCCTGGCTTAATTGTAGGGATGCTGTCCTACACCTTATACTATCATGTACCCATGGTGCATAGTGCATTTAAAACACTACCGGACCATTTCACATCCACTCTGTATGAGGATAAATAGCTACACAAAATGCAAGACAGTGAAGAATTGCAGTTGGTGTTGTCTCTACTGTTGGGTAGTTGGCTTTCCCTGTTTTGTTTGTTTTCAAATCCTTTATTTGTTGACCATCAGACTTTTCTGCTCTCTAACCTTCTTAAGTGCTGAGAGATATGTACTGGGACAGTCAGTTGACACAGCTTTAATTTCAGCGTGTTTAGTAACATCTAGTTTTTAATATTGGATCCTTGTAACTTTGTTGGACTGGCCAGGTATAGTTTGATAAATGTAAACATTGCTACGATCAGGATACTCCATGTCAGGAGGAGACTAGTATTCTTTGCGAGGGTGTGAGGTGCCACAGGATTCCTCCTTTGTTTTGCTCAAACAAGCTAACATGGGTGCTCCTCTGGAACTTGTGAATAAAGAGTTATCTTGGATTTTGCCCCCAAAGAAGCAATTCTAGGCTGCTGAAGGAGTGAATTCAAAGGCCCAGGACTAGCCATTGGCCTGTGCTCTGCTAAAGAACAACTTTGAGGCCTGGCTGTTGTAACATCCCCATCAACCATAACTTTTTGAAAATTGTGAGACTCTTTATATTCCCTCTCTGTTGTGATGAATGGTTTTAATGGGGAGGGTGCCCACAGGTCCCTCCTGCTGTCTTCAGCCCTAACAGCACTTGCAGCGACAGAGCCCAGTTCCAATAGTGGCTGAGCAATGTTTCTAACTCAGGGGAGCCTTGAATTAGAAACTCTGAGGAGACTTTCTGATGAGCCAAGCCAAGCAAGGGAAAGGCTGACAGAGTGTGATGGGTAGGTCTTGGAGACATCCCTTTTGGAGAGGAAACATGTACACTCACTGGACGGGAGGGGGAGAGAGACTCTCTGGAGGTGTATGGCTGAGAAGCAAGTGAAAGGAGCCGCCAGAAGAGGAGGAGGGACTGGAGGCAGGTGGCTGGTGAACTTCCTGCGAGTGATTGGAACATGGAGCAAGGGGAAGCCAGGATTCCGGAGCCAGATTTGCTGGGGCAGCTGGTGTGCTGCTGGGGGTGTGGGTAGGCAGGAGAGGATGGTCTTTTCCTGTCCTCCTTCCCCTTACCTGCAGTTGGGATCTCCGGGCATGCAATGAGAGCAATTGCCCTCTTCCAGCCAGCCCCTGCCATGCCTGGTCTAGTCCCATCTGTCCCAGGCCACATTTTCTCTTTCTCTCTTCCCTCCCTGGTCATGTCACCTTTTTTGTTTGCTTGCAGTGGAAACAATTTATTGCTCTTCTGCTAGCACTGACCCATGTGGCTGCCCCTCAGGAGTAAAGGAGTCGGGGGGGAAAGGGAACAAAGGGAGGAGGGTGGTAAAACTTCAGGGGTGTCCCTTCTGGTGACTTGCATCCCAGACCCCCCAGGGCCTCTTTCCCCCTTAATTGCTGGCAACTGGAGCTGCTACCTGGTGGCTAACAGGCTGCTGTCCCACCGTGAGCATGCATCTGAGCATATTTAGGGTAGGAGATTTAAAAACTCCCCCAGCCTGGCACAGCTTTCTGCCGGCCAGAAGAAAGTGTCTTCCAGGCTGGGTAGCGGCCATGGCTGCTGGCTGCATACAGCTGTCAGTGTTGCCTGCATGAGTGAGTGTCGGCTGCTGTGCCACCTCCCACCCATGCAGCTTACAGGGAATGCTGCATAGGACCTCCTTGAATTAATTGCTGTACGGACTAATGCGCCCCTCCCTTTAAAATATTGAATCTTGACATAAACATTTCAAGTGATGGAGAGTCCACCATGGCCCTTGGTAAATTGATCCAACTCTCTTTAAAAATTCTAGTCTTAATTTGTCTAATTTCAGTGCCAAATTGTTGGGTCTCTTTATATCTTTGTCTGCTAGATGGAAGAGCCCTCTATTCGGGGGAACACCCTGGAACAGCATTCCAGGGCCCCCTACTTCTAGGGAGCCAGCGTTCTGGGCTCCCTAAAAATAGGGGAATGCCCTGGAATGCTGCCTTCTGGGGTCCCCCACAAATAGGGGGATGCGCTGGAATGTTGAGTTCTGGGGGCCCCTAAAAACAGAAAGACATGCTGGAACATAGCATTCTGGCTCAACCCCTCTGGGCTGGAGGAAGGGAGGGGCTGCAGGCTGGGGCCAGCCTGGCCACTCCTTCCTTCCCTCCCCAGAGCCTGTGTGGCTCTGCCGCTTCCAGCTGGGGCCTGGCTGTGCACACGGCCAGGCCTCAGCCTCCTGCCCTGGCTCCTTTTTGCTGGCCACCTGGCTGGCCAGAGCCATGGCCTCCTGCCTCCTACCCAGCTCTTTGTCCAGGAAGGGGGTTGGGGGGGTGGTTGGGGCAGTTGGGCAACCAGCAGGGAAAGCTGGGGGGTAGGGAGGGCATGTGGGGTGGGGGGAGAAAGGGTTGGGATGGTGGGTGGGGAGGGCTTGGGGGGCTGAAGAGGGTGGGGGGTTAGAGGGGCTGGAATGGGGGCAGGGAGCTTAGGGATTGGGGCTGAGAAGGAGATGAGGAAAGGGGTCTGATGGGGTAGGTGTTTGGGGGACTGGAGCTGGAGTGGGGGGCTGGTGTTTGGGGGACTGGAGCTGGGGTGTGGGAGGGAGTCCTGGACGTGTGGGAGGGGTGCCCACCTGTGCGGGAGGGTTCCGGGGTCTGCCAAATGATACTTTATCCCCTGCCCCTACTATCGAATTTCTGATTCCTCGTGGATATACTTTGACTGTGAACAAGTTAATTCTTTTTTGTAAGCCAAAGAAAGGTAGTTCCTGGATTCTGCCACAATAAGGCATGTTTTTCAATCCTTAATCATCAGTTTATCAGCATCCTTGATTTGTAGACATCAGAACTGGACATAACATTCCAGTGATTGTACCTGTTCCAAATACCAAGATAATATATCCTCCCTAGTCCTGCTCAGAATTCCCTTGTTTATACAGCCAGAGTTTGTGTTTACCTTTCGGGCCACACAATTATGCTGGATGTTGTATTCAGTTATCTACCATGACCCCTGAAGTGCCTTTTAGAGTCACTGCTTTCCAGGATAGAGTCTCTCATCTTTAAGTATGGCTTGCATTCTTTGGTAAAAATAATACTCCTATGCTTTCTCATTTGGTTGTCATAATGAAAATTAAAAAGGTACTGGCAAGTACTTGTATACAACTTTTTATAACAATTTTCTAGAAGTTTTATGTAGTAAGAGCTTTCAAAGTATGTAACTTGAATTGAGAAATTTTCACTAAATTAAAAGCAAAACAGAACTTAAACTCTTTGTTTAGAATTAACCTCCAACATTATTTGCTTCTTTGTAAACCAAAAACAGTAATACTGAGGCAATAGCACTGAAGAGTACCAGAAAATGAAACTGACTTTTTTTTTAAAAAAGTGAAATTAACCAGAGTATTTTCCTTTACTCAGAAAAGTGAAGTGCACAAAGCTAATAAGAAACATAATTGGTGGAAAGTAAACATTGTCTTTAGTTATGACTGTTGTCTAATCTATATATTACACCTGCGGTATAAAACATGCTGCCCACAAATCTCTTCCATCTGGCTTGTGACTGCGCTCTGTGGGGCCACACTTTGTCCCTAATAGAGAGAATGACCTAATGTTTCAATTTATGGTACGTACGACCCACCTGAAGTACATTTAAGTCAGATCTGGCTCACCATAGCAAAAGAGTTGGACACCCCTGCATCATGCCTACCTTTACAATGGTATGTGAATTGTATTTTATTTGATAAGCTTCCTTTTTTCGTACACGTGTTGAGATTATTTAAAACAATGACCATTGTTGTGGGAAAACTGGGTTAAAGATCTGGATTTTGTGTATTATCCTGGTTCCTGGTTATTATTAACTTTTTTTTTTTTTTTTTTGTAGAAGATTGTTGCAGAAGCTAACCACAAGTATGTCTGTGTCCCCTGCTCTCATTGGTCTGACTTCGATAGGGCCAGTGGAGAATAACAGTGTGAATCGATTTGGTCTTCCAAGAAGAGACGATCTCTGGGGTAGCTCAAACCTCCTTGTTCAAGGTGGTATAGATCAAGATGAAGCCTTTTAAGTTTTATCCTAGTATTTGATGAAGTGCTGGTGTACAAAGCACCAGAGTGATGTATTTATGAGATCTTGTGTTGGTTAGCAAATGAACTGCCGTATCACAAGCCAGCTGAAGATTTTCAGTATCATTTGCAGCTTCAGTGCATTGTAATTATTGAGACTGGAGGACACAGTTGCCTGAGTGATTGTAGCAAAGTCCTCATCTCAAAGATGGGCATAATTTCCTGTCCTATCATAGGTGGATAGGATGGTGTATTTTACAAATGCTACTTGCAGGGCTGGCTCAAGGGCTTGTGGCACCCTGAGGTGGCTTTCATCCCCACCCCCAAGGAGGGTGGGGGCAAAGTGCAGAATCCGGCATCTGCACTTGGCTGGCTCACCCTGCCCCCAAGATGGGGAACATCCGGCCCAGGGGCAGAGCGGGCCAGCCTAGAGGCAGGGCTGTGCTCTCTCACCCCTTCCCTGGGCTGGCTTCCCCTCCCTTGGGGTGGGGAAGGCCAGCCCAGAGGTGGGGTCAGAGAGTGAAGCCTGGCCTCTGGACTGGCCCGCTCCACCCCCCCCCGGGGTCAGGGTGGTTGGCTCGGGGAGGGGCGGGAGCGTGAGGACCGGCTTCTTGGTCAGCCTGCCCTGCCCCTGGCACCCCTAAGCTTAAGGCACCCTGAGCCATGGCCTCATTAACTTACGGTAAGAGCTGGCCCTGGCTACTTGGATAATTGTAGCAATTTATAGCCATTATAATTTAAATTGTCATATAAATGGGTATTTCTTTATAAATCTGACATTCATCCAATAGTATCCCATAATTTAATTTTCTCATTATTCTGACATTTCTGGGAACCTTTTGCCATTTAACCTTTTTTACAGTTTTTGGAGCTGTCAATATTGGCGTTGAAAAAGATGATTAAAATAATTTTTTTAATTCTAGAAGGTTGCAGATTGCTTGGAAATAACTCAGACTTGAAAACATCAGGTGAAGTTGTGGTTTGGAGAGCAAAGCATGATTTGCGATGACCCCCTGTACGGGGAGAGGAATAGAGGTGGTATAGGATGAACACAGTTCTTTTATTCAAATCTTGGGGAAAGGTGCATGTTACTTGTATAGCTAAGCTATTGCTATATTAATAAATGCAAGAAACTGGATAGATGACCTCTCAAGGTCTCTTCCAGTCCTTTGATTCTGTGAATAGCCCATGGGCTGTGTTGTAAAGGCTGCAACGTGTGCTTCCTTCCCACATGGCTTGTGGCCAGTCCCTTTTGATTGGTATAAGTCATTGACTCTTTAGGTGTCCATGCATGTCACTCACAATGTTCTCTCCTGTCACGCTCTCATTGGGAAACTCATTGCAGAGATTGCTTTAAGCTTGAAGGGAGCTGCAAAGCATCTGCTCAGTACCTTTCCTCAGCTCCCAGAACGGTAGCAATTCTGCTGCATTTTGTGTCCATTGCAGAGGGGGGCTAGAGCCATTGGTATTTTGTTTTGGTTTAACACTATTAAACTAAAATAAACTAATAGTTAGGAGCCGTCTTCTCCAGACGGAAGGAGTATTGTCAGTCCTCTCTTCTCTGTAGATAATAGAACGCTCATGTATTTAAAGGTTAACACACTCATCTATTGTTTCTTGCAACATGTGCCACAGTGCATAATGGAGTTTGACAGCACTGAAGGTTGAATCATTTCCAGAACCCATTGCAGATTAAGTTTTCTCAGTAATCAGAAGAATGCTTTTAATTTTAAAACATTATTTTTGCTGAAGCCTTTCTTGGGAGCTTCAGCATTAGATCAATCTTGCATTGCATTTGGTTTTCCTTTTTTCTCCCTGATGTGGTATATTCAGAAAGGAATTATGCCCTTTTCATTGATGTCTACTGAAAGCTAAGAGCCAGATTAAGTTGCCCTTACTCAGTGATTTGTACCTTATTTGACAAGTTATCCTCTGAAGTTAGTGATGTAAGATACTACTCAGTCAGCGTAAAGGGTATCTCAACCTGTTCCAATATTTATTATTATGAACCAGCAATCCCAAGTCTGTGTGTCATGAACTGAATTGTGGAAGGTTTGACCAAGTGCCCAAAACATTGTATTTTCTAAATTATGATTTTTCAGTAGATTGTAAAATTTTAGTTGTCATTGCAATACCATTGAACTAAAATTGAAAGTTCGTGTCATGTTCCACCAAAGTTGTTAAAGTAAAATAGTGAATATGAAAACACTAGCATATGAAAAACGTGGGGCTGATTCTCAGTTCCATTACATTATCTTTATCCCAGTGCACCTCTTCTATCTGATGTAAAGAAGTGATGAATCAGGCCCTGTATCTTTACTAATGCCTATATAAAGCGAAACAAAAATTGACTCTCTCTTACACATGGTGGTCTTTGAAGTATTTGCTTTCATTATGTGCTTTCTTTTATCTTTTGTTGAAAGTTAAGATGAGGACTAAATGGCTTTTTAAAATTAGTTTCTGTGATTGTTCAGAGAACATTAAATAAGCGCAGAGTATTGCTAATGAGCAAGTAATAGGCTAACTAAAATAAATTGAAGATACACTCATTATTGAAAACAAAATTAGCACAAGTACTTTTGTTACTAAATTGAATCAATTAGATATTCAGTAATAATGGTATATTATGAACATTAGCACCCCTCAATAAACATTTTATCAAAACATGCTTTAAAATAGCAGTAATAAACAGTTATGGCTGCATTGCTGTATGATTTTAAAGCATATTTGACCATTATTTCAAATCTAGTAGTGGCTAGTGGATTTGTAAGTTAGGTTTCCTGTCCCTAATACGGTACCTAACACAGATTTCTGTTTAGCTCTAACATGTGATTCCCTTCTACCAACTTAACTGTCATGGCAAACATGAGATGAAGTTACTCAAATTAACTTTGAACTATCCAGATTAGTATTATCCCTCACATCCCATTCAGAACTCTCCTGAACAAAGAGAGATGTAAGCCTTAATTTGAGTTAATTGTATTTTGTTGATTTTGTATTAAAACCCTTAATTCTGAAAACAGCTTTTTCTTTCTCTGTCTGCATTCTCTTCTTCCCATTTCCACCTCTTCCCAAATTCACTTCAATACTCCTGTTTAATCTGATCTATTGAACTATCGTTTTCAAGGCTTCTTTGTCAGCTGACAATTTCATACATATATATTTTGAAGCATTAGTCTGTGTCCTTAAAATCTGAATAAAAAATTCAATGCACAGATGGTATTTGTACTGAAGAATTTTGGAGGACCTTTATGAAGCCCTTTGTAATGTGAAGTCTCCTTCTTCTTCCCAAAATAGTAGTAACAGAGTGGCAGAACATGGAGTTGTATGAGTGAGTAATCATTATATGATGAAAGCTGTCTATGTTAAAGTTTATAAGGGGTTAAACTAATATTTCCAGGCTTTCCAGTTCAGTATCCAAATGTACAATCTAAAATTCACTTGATTCTTCTTCCAAAGATTATGATGTTGTTGCCTTTAATAATGGTGGTTATTAGCTTCCAATTCAAATATTCTTTTCTATTTGCACTTTTGGTGATGACCATACAGTCTGGAACAAAAGTAACATGCAAGCTAAATTCTGTGAAAGCAGGACTTAATCGAGACTATGGGTTCTTTTCCCATTACAAAAGATAATTTGACTTCAGGCTCCCCATAGTTTAAACCTGAAAACTGCTCTGATTTGCTGTTACTGTGTGACCTGATCCTGTGTTTTACGCCCCCTTGCATTTAGTTTCATTCCTTTCTGTAAGTTCACCCATCTTCAAAGCATCTGAGGAAGTAGGATCTTCTTCCATGAAAGCTTTACTGGTCAAGACTAACACAGCTATCCCTTTTGAAATGGAACAAAAGTGTCATATATATGGAAGCTGGTTTCTCCTGGTGCTACTGTACATGTGATCTGAGACAATGCTAGAGGGCAGAGTTTCTTACTGTCAAAATTTAATCTCTTTTGCTCTCTGGGGAGATTTCTATGTTTACGGACATTGTAAGATAACTCAAAATTCAGAGTAAGAAAGTGCACTTGTATTGCCCTCTCTGAGGACACCCAATTAATGGTTTCCAGGTCCCACTTCTCTTTTCTAGGGATAAACACTTCCCTTCTTCCTGACTGTAGGTCTTAAAGTTGCACAGCTTTCTATGTTATATTGAGATGTCCCCAGCAAACCAGACTGCCTAAATAGGTCAGTGCCTTTGCTTTACTTTCTCTCAGAAGGCTTTGACCTGGTTATAAATTACCACAGAGCACTTTCTAAGCAAGTAAATTTATTCTTAAGGTTAGAGCCCTGCAAATCCATGGATATCCGCATTATATCCGCATCCGCGGATACCACACAGATATCTGTGGACCATTTCTTGTGGATGCAGTTCGGGTACTGATCCACGTAATTGTATCCGTGCAGGGCTCTTAAGGTTGCAGCCTTCCAGAGAAAACATTAAAACAACACATGCTAAATAGCTTTTTGGAGCTCCCCCAGCTCCAACCTAGCACTCTGGCAGGTTTCAGTCCTTCAGACTCTCAAACAGTTGTTCCCATGGTAATGAGTTGATCTCCAGAACTAGAAAGAAGGCTGGGGTGGATCAGTTTTTTCTCTGTATGGTTTGGGCCTTTGAAGTCAGCCTTCTGTAACAGGTGATCAGCAGCAAATAAAGCTATCTTTGTGCAGGCGGCTTTGGAACAATGGTGTTGGCACATGGTACAATTGATGTGTCTACATTTTACAGGATTTCAGCTTGAACTGGCAACATGGGTTAGATTTCCCTTAGAGGAAATAACAATTAATTAGGACAGGTGATAGCCCCCGCCCCCAATCCCCTTCCTCCCTCACAGGGGTTACAAGTTGGGATAAGGTCCCTTTCCTGAGAGTTTGGCCTCAACCCAGATTCACTAGATAATTTTATGTACACACATGGATGCTTCTACAAGGCCTGGTGATTGCCTTATGCAGTGGCTCTGAACAGGGATGTGGCTTTGCTGTCAGGCCAGTGCATTGCTGTAGATAAGATTATTCAAGAAGTGATAATCTAAGATACTGAGAATCATAGACTTAGTCTTACAATGGAGGGGCCTTTTAAGATATTGATAAAATTCATCTGGAATACTGTGTGACGTGTTTGTCATTGCTGCCTGGCTGTAGGCAGGATTTAATTGTATAGAGGAGTGCTTTTACAGGACACTAAAATCAGGCCAATAGAACTTGTGTATTCAGTTCCAGCCAAATGGGAGTTAGCCATTGCTAACTGTCTAATACAGTGGTCCTACCTGTAGGCTAATCTCCTACAGACAATGCTTAGTGTACAGGCATTCTGGTATTCTGCCTTTGTTATACTGCCCTTTATAACATGGGGATCTAAGAATAGTTGTCTGGTAATAAGGGAAAATACAACAAAAAAAAAAGTGAGAAACACAACTAAATTTGGTTATAGAGGAACTATTGTATGGCATTGCCTAGAAAGTGATTCTTTTTCCTAATTCCCTTGTATTTGGTGAATAAGTGAATCATGTTTGAGTACATATTACAGAGTCACAAGTATTGTAGGTAGCTTTTGTTAGCAAATGAAAAACCTGTCTGTAGCATGCAGAATGAAGGTGCTGTATTATTATTTGTTTATTTCTCTGATGACTTGGCTAGCATATTGAATAACAATTGCATGACTACATGTTTCCTAAGGAACATTAAAGGGGAGTTTTGTCATCTCCCCCTCAACATCTAGCAACATACCTGATACACAAAGATATTTTCTCCATGATTTGATAGCATGTCACAGAGCTGCATCAAGGCTAAGAATATAAATTATTTCTGAGCTTCAGCATTTAATAGACATCAGTCAATGAGGGACATAAAACAAAATGCTAGAAGCCAAAACTGATTAGAAAATCCCACACTATCATTTCTAAGCAAATTCTGTTAGTGACATTTTCAGCCTTGACTGATCTTTTAAATATCAAATACAGTTATTAACATGTTTATTGTGAAGAGGAAGTGGGATCAATACTTTGGTAGATGAATTCCTCAGTCCAGAACCCACCACTGATTTGTCAGGTACTTCCACTACTGACAATGACATGATATCTTGGTTTTTTTAATATTTATGTATATATAATATTATATGGCAGTTTTTCTATGGGGTTTGAAATACAATTTATACTACATTTTTTTAATCAAGTACTTGTTTGTACATGATTTGTACAGGAAAAAATACGATTCCCTAATTTTTCTTTTCTCTTTTAAGCTTAATTTGTTTTATTAATGAAGAAAGAAGGACCACTGTTATCTGTGTGAATTATGAAAATGAAATGCTGCTGTTCTATGCATGATTTCTTATTAATAGTGTAACTAAGTTGTCTGTTACATAAATGATAATATACTACAATTAAATCTTAATCAACTGGCAATAGCTACTCCATTATATAGTAATTAAATGTCTATTTTGGATAGTTTACTTAAATTGTTACCTTATTTCTTGTGCAGCAATTGTAGTCTTGTAATACTACAGTGACATTTTTTCTTTAAAGAGCTTTGTTTTAGACCAGAAAAGTGAGCTGATATAATGAGAAGGCAAAAGATTATATAAATCAGGTGTGGCCAAACTGCGGCTCACGAAAGAAAAAGTGTGGCTTGCGGAAGAGGAGGGCAGGGAAGCGTGGTATGGTCAGAGATGGGGGGAGAAGTGCCGCATGGTCAGAGATGGGAGGAAAGTTCAGCATGGTCTGAGCTGGCAGGGAAGTGGCAGCATGGTCATAGACGTGGGGAAAGCGCGGCATGGTTGGGAATGGCAGGGAAGCTCAGCATGATCAGGGATGGCAAGGAAGCAGCACCATGTTCAGGGATGGCAGACAAAGCTCAGCATGGTCAGATGGTGGTGGGGAGTGTGGCATGGTCAAAGACGGGGGTGGTGGGAGAAAGGTGGCATGGCTGGGGAAGCCGTGGCATCTTAAGATTTTCTCATAGGCCCTAATGCAGTTTGCTCATTGTTAAAATAAATTGTTTTACAAGTCCTAAACATGAAATGGAATACTAAGAAACAAAAATACAAAGGAGAAAACTTTAAAACTGAAAGTAGATTACTTTCAGGTTTTGGTGCAACTTACTGCTGTGAAGCTTTGTATTCCACAGTGAAATTTGCTAAATTGAAAAGTTGTGCAATAGTTAGAGATCAGCACCTGGGAGAGCTTTTATCTACTCCATTGACAAGTTACTGCCCAGATTTTAAAAACTTGCTACTAGCTTGCAGTGTTCTACCCCCAGCAGCAGCTAAGTTTTTACTGTATAGGCCTAGTTTTCATGGTAACCTTAAGAAATTATTAGAATCTGACATTAGTACGATCAATATTTGCCCTGTTTTTATGATAAAATTAAAGTGTGCAATAAATTTTAAACTTAGTAATTTTGGAGTGGGTAAAAGTAAGTGGTTGTATCTCTCAGTCCGGCTCTCAAAGTTTTAATAATTGACTTGTGTGGCTCTTGAGTTCCATACATTTGACCACCTCATTATATATATTAGCCCTTCTTTTGACACTGAGCAGTTTGAAATGTCTGGGCTTTGCAGGTCAACTTCCCATTGGAAGTGAAATCAGTTCTCTGGAGTCTGGGTATATTCTTGGTACTAGCTGATTTATTTACAGATGTATACCAGTACTTGAACAAAGGTGGTCACAAAGATGCAGAGCAAGCCTTCTGTCAGGGCTCTCTGCCCCGTTGTGATTCTCAGTTCCTTGAGGAACAGTTCTGAGCTGTGTATGTGTGTTTTGAGAGGCTGACAGAGAATTGGCCATAAAGGATAAGGATGTGTGGAGATGAGATTTTCTTTGCTTTGGATTAGAATAAAAATTTTCATGTGTCATGAGTTTGACCCTCTTTGGTTGCGAGCCACTGGTTGAGAAACAAGTCAAGTGACAGTACTCTGTCAATAACTCAAGCATTCTTTCTTGCAGAGAGCTTCTCAGAAGGGGCCCTCCATTCAATTTTGTATGGCCTTCTGCTTGGTAGGAGATCTAGAAAATTCTTCTAGCTCTAGGAAAAGTTATATTAATGAACACAATTAAAAATGAGAGTGATGGTAGCTGAAGATTGCTGTTTCAACAATGTTCCTTTTGTAAGACATTGGAGTGTGAAGGAATGACACCACTCAGTTGTCTTTGCATTCTCTAAACACAACTACTATCTAAATGTAGTAATGTAATTTTTCTGAGGGGTTCTGGATTGTCTACTATGGTAGTGCCACCCTTGTCAAAAGAACTCTGACCTGAACATCAGTTACATGAGTACTTTTTTGCAAGAGTTGAGGTTTTTTTCTAATTTGATATTCATTATATTTCACAGGGTAATATAGTCTGTATAGGCAAGGCTGGTAGCACCTCTTATTGCCGCTCACCTCCCCTGTTCAACTATTTATAATTTTGCCAAATTTTAACTTTTTAGGCTGAAATTTTGGCCAAATTGTAAGCTTGGGGGGGGGGGGGGAATGCTCTTTGGCTATTCACACTTTTTAGATGTTAATAGCTAAACTCTCCAAAAGACTTTATTTGTAGTGAGCACACTCCAGCCCAGAGCTTAGCAGAAATCCCTGCAATTGCAGTTTTGGATTTTTGCAGACTCAGCTGGGTCTGGGTCCAGGGACTGGAACTGAGAGTAGGGAGGCTTTCTCTCCTATGCTGTCAGTCAGAGCAGGGCTCTCCTAGCATGGAGGAAACTGCCTGATTTTAATGGAATGAGGACAAAATCTGGACCTTTTTGAAGCCTGGGGTGGGTGAGGAGGTTAAGAGGGATACTGAGATTAGTTGGAGAAAGGGACTGGGAGCTATAGGTGAGTAATTGGAACAGTCTGGACGAGGAGACTGGGTCACACTACACAGGAATGAAACAGAGATTCTCTGGGGGACAGAGGGACTGGCCGGCCAAGGAAACAGGGATGGGGAGAACAGGGGGTGGGGGGGAGGGACATCTGATGAGGACCTGGGGTGGGGCAGAACTGGGACTAACTGGAGAAAGAGACTGGGACAAGCAGCTTTAGGTATGTGATTGAGATTTGACAAGAAGCCTTGGAAACTAGATGGGAGGAATTGAGAGGAAGTAGCAATGGGGAAAGTATGCATGGGTGGTAATAGAAGGCCGGGGTTGGGGGCGGGGGGAACGCATTGGAAGAGGAGTTGGAAGTCAGAGGTTTGAGGCCAGCTGGGTAAGGAGCCTGGAGAAGAAGGTTGGCCATTGCTGAGTAGAACTGAGGAATGGCTGCACAAATAGATTGGGCTGAGGACCTGAAGAATGGAGACTGTGCTTGTAAGATGAGGAAAATGGGACTGGGGCAGGAAGCTGGGAGAGGGGCGGAGACAGGGAAGATGGAGTCAAACTTGAAGGGAATGGGCAGAAGAGCATGTGTGGACTAGAGCAGTGGTTCCCAACCTTTTTCAGAGTGGGGACCCATTTTTAACACACACTCTCACTCTCACACTCTCTTGCGGCCTCTCACAGCTGATTATGTAATCTGGCCTGCACTGGCAGACTCTGGCCCTCACCAGTGTGGCAGCACCACTGGACAGCTGGTGAGCGGCGCTGCCACCACCATGGCCTGCGCTGCTGGGGAGCCGAGCTGTGGCAGCTGCGGCCCCCTGCCCTTGCCCCTGCTGGGGAGCCTCTGCAGCCTCATTCCCTGCCAGGATCCAGCCACAGGCAGGGAGAGGCAGCCCCAGTGGGGAGCATCAGGGCTGCAGCTGGATTCTGGCGCCAGTAGGTAGAGGCTCCGTGGACCCCTTGAAACATGTCTGTGGACCCGCCGGGTTCCCCAGGTTGGGAACTACTGCACTAGACTAGAGCATGCTTGTCTCCACAGCTTTGAATGGAACTCAAGATCATAATCCCATCTGCCTCCATTTTCAACAAATACCAGTGAAATAAGCTGGGAAAGTGTCTCATTTCCTGCAGAACCATATAGCATTAGATTGCCATCCCTTGTTATCAGTTAGGCCATTAAATGCTCAAGTGGTAGAGGTCTTTGTGATCAATGTAAAGATTCCAACCCTGCTGCTGATCCATGTAGGTGTCACTATGATGCTACCTGATGGATTTTAGTTTGTTTGTTTCCTTTTTGAAAACTTAGAAAATGATGCATAGAAAAGTATATTGAAAGACTATTATTAACAATGCAAAGCTGTATACTCGTAAGCTAAGAAATGCCATAATGAAGGTTGCCTGTGCAACCTTAATTTGACTTCCTTGAATCTGTGTGCTATGACAGTCTTTAATCACATGATCCTTTTACTATATTTTATACAGGGCACCTGCCTCATTCAATACGCAAAATGGACCTGCTCTGTGGATGAATCAAGGCTATATATAATGAAGCAGATTTATTGGTAGAGTCCCTGCTTCATTTGTTGTAGAAGTTGGAAGGAAAAACATGAACTGAAAACAATTAACAGTTAACTCATTATTCCACATTTCAAAAACATAATCACTTGTAGTTGAAGTAAATATAAAGATAGTTCCCAGATGTAAAAGGGAAAGCATTCCATCAGCTCTTTGATGGTAGTTTACTTGAAGATTTGAACTTCCGGTTTCAGTGTTATCCTTGATTTTTGGTCCTCATTCTGCAATGTATTCCATTATACAGTGCTAGACAACACATGGGCCCTGGTACTCGGGCAAGAACAACATATTGCAAGGTTTAATTACCAGTATATAATAAACATTTTCAGTAATGATGCTGTAAAGGAGTTTAACTTAAACTTTAATTTTAAATTATGTGGATTAAATTATGTTTGTATGATATATTGAAATAAGAGACATCTCTTCTATCCTAGAAACCATTTTAAAAAATTGATGTAAACACTGGCTTTTAATATTTTCTTATTTTGTCTCTTTGCCAAGAAAGGATATACATTCTCTTTTCATTAAAATTTAGTGATGTTTTTTAATCAAGGTGCACTCTCTGCTGAAATGTTGGCTTTTGGTCATGAATTACACTTCACTACTAAAGAGCAACATTTATTCCCCAGTTATTGCTGATCCTGGTCATGGTGTATGTATTGCATACAAAAACTGTTCCTTTCAAAAGGATCAGTGTATGCCTTTTTATACTGAATATGTACTACACAAACTGTGATTTGTAGATGTGATGGGGTAGTAGTTAGGATTGAGCCTTATCTCTGGTTAATTTTTTCCCTGGTTTTATCTTTTGCATTGTAATTTTAATTGTTGAATTACCTAACGTTCAGGATAGGTGTTCTTTTTATATTAGTTATAAGTTTAAATATATGGAAACCAGGAAGCGTTTCTGTTCTAGCAACTAGAGGTACAATGTTCTTGATTTAATTTCCAGGTCACATCCAGCATTATCTAGTAAAAGGAAATTTAAACACAAAGAGATGAAGTTTTTACAAAACCCACTGTACCCTTTTCTCTCTATATATTCCTCCCCATCTTTTTACAGGGTGCTGTCTTCTCTTCCAGGTAGTCATGGCTCCAACATAATATACCAACATGAAAGATGTTATGAAGCCACCACTCTAGCACTGTTTCTAAAATGTTTTGTCATTCCTGAAATACATTGTAGGGAGTAATGAGTAAGGGAGAACTTGAAATCACTCCCATATTCAAATTTTCAGGGTGCCTCTGGGTTAAAGCTGTGCCAAAGTTAAGATTTTCAGTACAGCATGTGAAACTTGTAGTTTGATTTTGATGACACATACTTTGCATATTTTAACTTACGAGGTTTTAACTCTTGTGCATCCATCTAGAGCAGTGTTTCCCAAGCAGTGTGCCACAGTGCACAGGTGTACCATCAGGCCTGAGCAGGCATACCATGGAATTATTTGAAAAACTTCTCTGAGGGCTGGATTGGCTTATGAATATTCATGAGTTCATTTGGAGACTATGGTGGTGTGCCTCAAAATAATTAAAGGTATCAAGGTGTGCCACGGCAGAGAAAAGGATGGGAACCACTGATCTAGAGGCTATAATCACCACATTTATGTTTTGAATAACCAAATGATTGATAAACAGTTTTTGTGTTTCATTGTGTTCTTTTGGTTTGTACAAACCTTCAGTCTCCAAAGAAAAACTCAGCTGAAATCTCTAATTTGGCATGCAGTAGGCTCTTTTGAAATACAGGAGTGGTTCAGCAAAATCTTCACAATCCCTAGGGTGTATCTGGCCTAGATATGTATGTTATGACACCCAAATGAAAATTTGCCTTTGGATTGCCTGACTTTGGGGTTTTTTATAAATGTTTCCCACAATTCTGCCCGTGACAACTTCTGATAAAGACCAGTCTTAAAAAAATATAAACACTACACATCCTTATCTATGTCTTAAGGCCACCTCCCTCTCTGTAAAATGGGGATAGCAGAACTTTCCTACCCCAGACATCTCTTGACAATAAATACACTAAAATTCGTAAGATGCTGTCGTGACATGGGCCTTATATATTATAGATGGATAAACGGCTACTGGTGGTCTTTTACAGTATTCCTGGAGGATACTGACAAGACTAAGTTCCAGTGTTATCCTGTGCAGCAGTGCCAATTGCCAACCTTTCTCAGCTACACATGTGCCAGTTACTTTTTAGTAGAATCAGTAGAAGAGAATTTTCCACTAAGCTTCTATGAATAATTATTGCAGATTTTTCTCTCAAGAGCTCAAAGCTTTGCTTAAACTTTACTTTTTTGCCATCCTTCAGATCAGTTTGTACCAAAATGGTAGAGTTACAGCAAATGTACGCTGAGATTTTGCAGTCTGTTAATTCATACTGTCTGTTCTTAACTCCTCAGCCCATTTTCAGCAGCGTGTTCTTGGTGCAGGCTCACCTGGAGGAGGTAGAGAGAGAGGCTCAGATTCTTTTTAGGGGGACAAGGATTCCAGCTGGTTTGATCTCTGTGGGGGCAGGGGGAAGAGGAGAGGATTGCCAAAAAAGGTCAGCTTCAAAGAAGGCTGGTTCCCCCTCCCTCCCTTGCCCCCCCGTCCCCCAGCTGTATCTCTGGACCCTCTTGGGCAAATGGATCACTAACTCTGTCCTGAACCTTCATGAGACATGAGAAACTTCGAGGAAATCCAAGTTTTTGTGTGGCATTTAGAGCACTTAGAATAGTCAATCTGTAAACAGAGTACTCATTTCAACTTTTATTTATGGCAGAGCTATAACACTGCTTTGCTGAACCAGTGTTTCAATCAGACGGTTTGAATTTACCCACAAAATTAGTATTTTTAAATAAATATTCCCCAGCCAAGCACAGACAGATGAACAGATAAAGGGCAAGAGAAGCAAGGGGCTAGAGATAAATGAAAGAAAAAGTGCTCTTTTATAATACTCTGGGGTAGGTGAGTGATGCTTTTTGTGACTCTCTTTCCTTTTGTAGGGAGAAACTCAGGATCATGTGAGTTTAAGATGGAAAATTGGAATGGAATGTGAGACCAAGTTGTTGGGAAGTTTTCTTCCCGAGTGAGTGAGTGAGCCTGTTATATGTATATTTGCACACACATCCACTGTACAATCTAGGAGCCCTAGTCACAGATCAGGCCTCCAATGTGCTGTACAAATGCAGAACAAAATGACATTCCCTGCCCTAAAGATCTTTCAGTTTAAAGGTAGCCAGGGGATTGTAAAGAAGCAGAGAGACACTAATGGTCAGTATGATAGGCAGTGTCATCATACTAGTATCCACATTGTTGGGTTTTTATTGGTGCCAGTATAAAAAAGTAGAGTTTTGATGAGGGGTTTGAAGGAGGATAATCAGCTGGCTTTGCTAATGTGGAAGGAGAGCTTTTCCAAGTATGAAGGGCAGTTTGGGAGAAAGCAATCAAAGTGTCTGAAAATTTAATGAAGTGGGCAATAGAGGCTGGTGTTATGGGATTGGAGGTGGAAGCTGACATTTTAGTGAAGAGTGAGAGGTGAGGGTAGGCCACGAAGGGCCTTGAAAATGAAGATAAGCATCTTGTATTTGATGTAATAATGAAGGAGGTGGCAGTGGAAGTATGTAAAGAGAGAGAAGACGTAATCAAAGTGACGAGCTAGGAAAACGATCTTTTGCAGGTCTGCAGGTGCATCCTGAATTGATAGAAACAAGGCAAGATTGTGTTTTTAGGGCCAGAGAAAAGGATGTTGCAATAATCAAGACATGAGATGATGAGAGTGAAGACAAAGCTTCCCCCCCCCCCAGCTATCCAACCCCTGTGTTATGGTACATTTTCTGTTTACCTACTCCAGTGTTTATTGAAATCAATGGGAAGGCTCCCATTGATTTTCAGTGGCTGTTTGCCTAATTTCCTTGTATATGGAAAACTACTCAGGTTTTCCATAGCAGCCCTCTGAGTTTTCCTATTGTCTTTTAGCTCCAATAACTTTAACTCTCAAACACAGCAATCTTGAGCATATGAGGAATCCAGCAATCTAAGCAAAGTTCCAAGAATGTAATGGGTTCTCCTTTAGCATGACTTAATCTGAGTGGTTTTAGTTCTGTTCCACAGTCCCAGGATTATGGTTCGTAGACCTTACTAAATAGGTTACAGTTTGTCTGCTCTAAATTCTCAGATGTGTTGATTCCATTTTCATGACATCCCCTCTGAGGGCAGGAGTGCAACAGGGAACATACTGTGGACATGGTTATATCTAAAACATTGCAGGTGCTAATCTGTGTTTAGTAAAACAGCAGTTTGAGTTATGGACTTTTGGGCAGTAGGGTTCTTCTCATTCTGATCTAACAAATAGCAGATATACAATAAGCTGTTAATAGTGTAGCACAGAAGTCTGTGTTTTAAATGAGTTGTCATTCATACAGAGCTGGGTTCAAAGACAGTTCATTCATAATTCAGATGAGGATATGAAACAGCTTGTGGTTCTAACTGGAAATGAAATCCTTTCTGTAGCAGAATGTTGTATTTTTTCACATTTGGCACTTTAAGTTTGCAGATGAAATTGGAGGACAGAGTTGAATGAACAAGTGGAAAATTTATATTCTCTCAATGGTGGGAATGGAACTCTTTTTGCCAGGATGCGCTGACATAAGAGACTGGAAGCTCTTCCTTGTTGCCTTTTGGGATAAGGTCATCCTGCAGATAAAGTTCAACTGTACAGTAGAAGGGGGTAATGGTTATGTTTTAGCTTCATAGTTAAATCTCTCAAACTTAATTCTTAGGAAGCTAGCTAGTTCACAACTGGATAGCAATTGATTGTTTCTAAGAGTTTAAAAATTCAAATAAAGGATGTTAGTGGGAGTTGACTCTTGCCTGGATCAAGTGCTGTGTAGCTTTCCCCATTCTCTGTCGGAAGTAGTTACTGATCTCAGGCTATAATTTGTCAGAGACAGACCTTCCCACCACTGGTTCTCAGATCAACTGGAAGTCATTGTGAGCAATGAGAGGTCAAATAGGGATACATAGAAGATGAAGAGAACCAGCTGGAGCTAAAACTGGAAAGCTGGCCGTTAACACAGATGACAAAGAGGTAATGGCAGTATTCTGTCCAGTTGTGAGACTGGGAAGGTTTGAAGAGAGCTCATGGACAAGTAAACTTATTCTCCATGCTGTAAGGGTAAACCTAACATATTCAGTAACAAAACATGCATCTGTAATTATATGCTCAAAATATTTGTTTTTGGTATTTATAATGATTTATTTCCCTGAATAAATTTTAAGAGACAAAGATGACTTGTCAAAAAATTGGTCGTTTGTCAGAAAATAGCAATATAATTATTCACTATGTACAATATTGAAAAGTAATGGGTAACACTGAAGCTTCATCCTCTAAAGGTAAACATAATAAATCTTATTTATGTATAACACTAGCTATTATATAATCTCCAATTTTGGTCCCAAGTTATTTCAAGAGAAAAGAAGGGAAAATAATTTTGCAGAGTCAGAGGTAGTTTTTTGGGCAGTTCAAAATCTGTACTTGCCTTTTTGGCTTTCAGAATTTTCTGAAACTGAAGCTTCATTTAAATGAATCCTATTTACTTGTGCACTTTCTCCTAGACCCTGTCTCTTAATTATTAACTTATATCCTGTGAACTTCCTAGCTGTACAGCTAGATGATACAGGGCCAAATCCATTTCCTTTAGTAACATGTATTGTGGCAAACTGCCATTTCTCTTGCGCTGGGTCTTGTGCTTTTGTTAGGAAAACTGGGTCAGGGCAGCCCAAATCATCTGAATCCTGCCCCTGTGGGGTACTTGCACTGGTATAACTCTAGGGAGGGGGGAGGGGGCTTGGGACCCAGGCCCGCCCTTTGCTCCAGGTCCCAGCCCGGGGCCCTATGAAGTGCTATGTGCAGCTGACATTGTCATGGTCTACATTTCTTTCCTCTGGGCTGTCTCCCCTGTTGGGGTTATTTTTGATGATTTAAACTGTTTATATGAATATTTGCATATCCCAATGTTTGTGTTGTAATATATAATGTTTTGGGAAAAAGTTTGAGTCTGTTATATTGGGAAGTTTTATGTATTTGATGCTCCACCCCAGCAGTGGGCGAAATCTGCCTGGCAAGAGCGAGTGGCGTGCTGAACTTCAGAGCCGTGTGCAACTGCTGAGGGGAGGAGGAAGGAGCACTCTCTAGAAGGTTCCCAGCTCTTCTGGTAGGATCAGAATGTAACTGCAGGCGCGAAAATGGAGTGTGCCGATTGGTGGGCTCTCTAAGTATAAAAGGGGAGAGTCCCCTGAGGGGTGGGGAGCCCTTTGCCATCTGAGCAACTGTGAAGGAGGCAGAGATCGCTGTTCCTCTGGTTGCTTGATCCGAGGGGGGGGGGGGTCCCGTTGCACTGATACCTCTCTGAGGAAACTGTTGCTGATAAAGAGAGCCTTGGCGTCTCTGGCACTGCGTTAGGGCTGGACACCTGGGTCAGGTAATCAGGGGTCCAGTCACAGCAGAGGTCTCTTGGCAGGCTCTGAAGTGGATGGATATGGTGAGGAAGACCCCGAAGCTCAGGGCCTGGGGCTGTATTACTGGAAGACTGGCTCTGCTTTTCTGGACTTTGATACTGGGGTGAAAGACTTTAGAACAAGGACCCCCTGAGCCTTTTTGGGCTTGAAGCAGACATGTCAAGTTGGCCAGTGGAGCTTGGCCGCTGGATTGTGTTGAGGTGCTGTTCATCGCTGTCCAGAGAAGAAGGAATCTGTGAGGTTTATTAGGACTTTGCACATGCAGTGGGTCTGCATCCCACCTGTGACGGGTACTTATCTATAAAGAGGGTGAGCTTCTACTGTGAGCCAGGGGAAGAGAGAAAATAGTCTCCTGATAAGGCTCATGAGAGGCTCTTACCTCCAGAGGGGATACTTACCTGTGGATCTTTGGTCCTGGTGGAGGTTAGGAAGGATATCAACAGTAGTTTGCCTTGTTTAGGATTCAACTACGGTGTTTGTTAGGTCACTGTAGTAGCCTATAAGCTTGCTTACTTTTGAGAAATTTTAAACCATTCTGATCTCATGTTATGTCTGTGTGTCTAGAATAATAGTGAATAGCTTCTTCTATTTCCCCTATTTCCTTGTAATAAATCTAAAACCTGCTTGGACTTACACCAGCCTTGTGTACTTCTGTTAGCTCTCACCTCAGTCCTAAGAGGCACCCAGGCTGATCGATGCCTGTTAGATAAGGAGGACCTGAGTCAAGTTAATGGCGGGGTGAGGGTGTTCTGCACTTCTTGTTCTGGGAGGAGGCTGTTCTTATTGTTCCTGCTCCATGAGCCTCCTTTTTCCGTTAGCATCCCCTATGACCTTTCAGTTCCTTGCGCCTGGTCTCTCCTTGGACCAGGTTTATTTTCTCAGGTCTCAGTCTCCACCCTTCCTTCTCTTCTCAGAATTACCTTCCACAACTCCTCTGCCCCTTTGCTTCCTCACAGCACTGTCCTCCTCTTCCTCCTTTAGCTTTTGCTGCTTCTGTTTGGAGCAGGGAGGCTATTATTGAACACCTGGCTACTTCTTAATTGACCTCTCCTGCCTCTAATCAACCTGTAGCAACCCTGGTTAGCCACTGGGGAGCAAAGCCTTTAGCATTCTGAGACTCTCATATCTTCCATCATTCTACTCTCAGACTGCCTGCTGGCTTTTTATATGTATATTATATATATAAATCTATATATGGAGAAGTTAGCCGGCTGGTGGAACTACAGAAGGGTATAGAGATTAAGGATAAGACTCGGCTACTGAGAAAATACAAGGGCCTGACTCCATCTGAAGCCCTAGAGACTGCTAAGCAAAGGCTCACAGCACTGGCCACCAGGCTAAGGAGATACACTAGAGCAGCAGAGGCCAAAAAGATAAATGCCCTGTTCTCCAAAGAACGATCCAAGGTGTACTCCCAACTGCAGTGCAACAACACAATAACAGCAGAGCCACCAACAGCAGAAACTGAACAGTACTGGAAGAACATCTGGGAGAAAGAGAAGACTCATAACACCAGTGCAAAGTGGCTGCAGGACCTGAGAATAGACCACAGCAATCTTCCAGAACAGGAACCAGTCACCATCACAGTAGCCGACATCCAACAGTGGGTCAAGAACATGAGGAGCTGGACAGCACCTGGCCCGGACATGATCCACACCTACTGGCTAAAGAAGCTAACAGCAGTGCATGAACGCCTAGCAGCACAGATGAACCAGCTGCTAGCAGCAGGCTCCCATCCAGACTGGCTAACACAAGGAAGGACAGTGCTGATCATGAAAGACCCCCACAAGGGAACATCACCATCCAACTACTGGCCAATAACCTGCCTCCTCACAACATGGAAAGTCCTATCAGGCATCATAGCCGTCAAGCTACAGGACCACATGGGCCAGTACATGAGCACAGCTCAGAAGGGCATTGGGAACAACACCAGAGGCTCAAAACACCAGCTGCTCATAGATAGAGCAGTCACCCAAGACTCAAGGTCTAGACAGACCAATCTGAGCACAGCCTGGATTGACTACAGGAAAGCCTACGACTCAATGCAGCACACATGGATCTGTGAATGTCTGGCGCTATACAAAGTCAACAGGACACTAAAGACCTTCCTCAAGAACTCAATGGGACTGTGGAAGACAACACTGGAAGTCAACTCAAGACAGCTTGCACAAGTGACCATCAAGTGCGGCATATACCAAAGTGATGCGCTGTCCCCGCTGCTGTTCTTTATTGGCTTGAACCCCCTCAGCCAGATAATCACAAGGACTGGATATGGATACAAGTTCAAGAGTGGAACTACCATTAGCCACCTCCTCTACATGGATGACATCAAGCTGTATGCTAAGAATGAACATGACATCGACTCTCTAATCCACCTGACACGGATCTACAGTGAGGATATTGGGATGTCATTCGGACTGGAGAAGTGTGGCCGGATGGTAGTAAAGAGAGGAAAGGTAGTCAAGACTGATGGGGTGGAACTACCAGCAGGCCACATAGCAGACATACAGACCAGCTACAAGTACCTTGGCAATACACAGTCCCATGGGAACCACGATGAGGAGGCAAGGAAGACAGCAACATCCAAGTACCACCAAAGGATAAGACAGGTCCTGAAGAGCCAGCTGAATGGGAAGAACAAGATCCACGCCATCAACAAGTACGCCCTGCCAGTCATCAGATACCCTGCCGGTATAGTGAGCTGGCCAAAGGAGGACATGGAGGCTGCCGATGTGAAGACCCGGAAGCTCCTCACAATGTATGGAGGTTTCCACCCCAAGTCCAACACCCAGAGACTGTACGCCAGCCAGAAAGAAGGCGGGCGGGGTTTGGTGAGTGTCAAAGCCACTGTCCTGAATGAAACCCAGAGCATCCAGGAGTACATCAGTAAGATGGCACCCAAAGATGAGCTGCTGAGAGAATGCCTGAGGCAGCAGCAGCAGACATGGGAGGAAGATCAAGCAGAAGAAGTGCCATGGCAAGACAAGACCCTGCATGGGATGTACCATCGACAGATAGCTGAGGTGGCTGACATTGGGAAATCCTACCAGTGGCTGGAAAAGGCTGGACTAAAAGACAGCACTGAGGCACTGATCATAGCAGCACAAGAACAGGCACTGAGCACCAGATCCATTGAAGCAGGGGTCTACCACACTAGACAGGACCCAAGGTGCAGACTGTGCAGAGAGGCCTCAGAGACAGTCCAACACATAGTGGCAGGATGTAAGATGCAGGCAGGAACAGCATACACTGAACGGCAGAACCAAGTAGCTGGCATTGTGTACAGGAACATCTGCACGGTGTATGGGCTAGACCCTCCCAAGACCAGATGGGAGATCCCACAGAAGGTCGTGGAGAATAACAGGGCTAAGATCCTGTGGGACTTCCAGATCCAGACAGACAGGTAGGTACTGGCCAATCAACCAGACATCGTGGTAATAGACAAGGACCAGAAGACAGCGGTGGTGATAGATGTAGCAGTGCCAAGTGACAGTAACATCAGGAAGAAGGAGTATGAGAAGCTGGAGAAGTACCAGGGCCTGAAAGAGGAACTAGAGCGGATGTGGAAAGTGAAGGCCAAAGTGGTCCCGGTGGTGGTAGGAGCACTCGGGGCTGTGACTCCTAAGCTGGGAGAGTGGCTCCAACAGATCCCAGGAACAACATCAGAGCTCTCTGTCCAGAAGAGTGCAGTGCTAGGAACAGCTAAGATACTGCGCAGAACCCTCAAACTCCCAGGCCTCTGGTAGAGGACCCGAGGTTGAGGATGACACATACCACCCATAGGGGGTGAGAGAGGAATTTTTATATATAATATAGATAGATAGATGAGATAAGATTTCCAGTGGCACAGCTTTCCTTATTCCATATTACTTTGTCTTTCTTGGTAAATATTTGGGCAAATAGAATTAACTTTTTTGCTTTTTATTTTATTAAGAAACAAAAGAATTATAGACATAACCACAAAATGATATACAGATAATTTTTCCACTTGTATGTGTTTCAGATGCACTTTTTTATGACAGAAGCAGACTTGAAAAGTACATTACTTTTAAAAATTCTTGTAAGTTTTAATAACCTAAGAGACTGCTAGCTGCACAGGCAAGAAAATTGGTTTTCAAATGAGTCCCAACCTATCAGCGTCCCTGTGTTATAGATGATTTGTAGTGATTATTCATCAAAAGCACAACAATTGAACTTTCACCTTCATTTAATTCTTAATGAATAGACCAATAAACTATCAAGTTTGTCATTTTGTACCGGGCCATTGCCTGTATGGTTCATTCTGTATAGGTACTAATAATTAAAATTGTCTCTTATGAAGTATTCACTTTTGTTACATAGCAGTGTATTACAGGTCTTGGTCAAAGTACACTGAATTCAGTGGGACTCTTTCCATTGACTTTAGGACCTGATCCAAAGCTCATTAGGGGTAAAACACATATAGAATTTTTGACAGGGTCTTGGCAGGATGCTGAGCCCCCTTAACTTCCACTGTCAAGTATCTTGCAGGATTGGACCAATAGTGATTATTTCTTCATGAAGATGTATTTTTTATTTGAGCTGTAAGCCAAAAAGCTAGTACATATATTTGGAAATGGCTTATGGTTAATTTTATTTATAAAATTAGAACCTGTCTGAGGAGTAGAAAGAGGAATTGATATGCATACTTCTGCAGGGCACATCAGGTTTCCTAGTAGTACTGTTGTTTTGCTTTTCTTTAAATCAAGAAACATACTGAATTATTGAAGGCATTGTGGTGGCTTTGGTGCAGTGAACTAAAAATAGTTTGTTGATACTAAGAGTCTAAAGTTTGGTTTATACTACCAATTAATGGCAGTCGAACTACCTAGCTGTGGTGCAGACAGTTGTATGTCAACAGAAAGACATTTCCTGTTCACTTAGCTACCACCTCTTGGGAAGGTGGAGTAGCTCTCCCGTCAGCAGAGAATAGATAGTGTCTTCACTAATTGCTACGGAGGTGAAGCAGGTGTAGAGAAGCCCCAAGCTACACATGGCTTTGCTAAGGTGGAACCCAGTTCCAAGAGACAAAAGGTTAGTAGTGATTAGTAGCAAAAATTACCTTTTTGGGGGGCTTCATAATACTAAAATAGTCCTGCTAATAGCCTAAATAACATTATATGCAAAATCTTCCTGAGAAAGGAGCTGTCATGGACTGTAATTAAGGAAAGGCAAGAACAAAAATCAGTCATGTCACATTTGTTCCCGAGAAGGTGGTGTGTGTTTTTTTTTTTTTTTTTTTTACCTTTGTGACCCAGTTTCAGTATGAATGATAACTGTCTGGTTTGAAAGACTAATGTCAGCAGTTGAAGACTGAGAAGCATCTGGAGGGGAAAAGAAATTTACAGCTAATGCAAATCTCCTAAAAGCACAATGCAGCAGTTTCAGAAATATACAGGAAATGACAGTTATGAACCTTTTACATTAGACTTGTTAGTCACTTCACTCGTAAAATGTCAAGAATGTACTTTATTTTGACCCAAATATGCTTTTTCTGCTATTCACTAAATATTTTTCTCTTTTGAACAAGTGGCTACTTCTTTGTCGTGTCCTTGGGGGATGTATAACCCTAAAAGATGTGTGTAGGGAGTGGGGAGTTAGGGAGGATGATGTGAACTGGAAAGGAGGCATGGTGGAGTTCAACATGCAAAAAAACTCAGTTCAAGAGAGAATTATTAGCCAAGGAGTGTTTGTAAGCCACAGTTTAAGGCTGCCTCAAGGAAACTGTAACCTAACGTCATCAAGCTTCATGAGTTTTGTGTCGGTATTAAGTTTGCTATCAAAACAAAACACCTCAGGCTGTGATTGTGCCATACTTTGCAAACTACTGTAAATAGGGTTGGGCATGGTCAAAATTGAATGGAAAACCAGGAAATCTGCAGATTGCTGCTTTGTGGTGTCGGTAATTCAGTAGGTGGCATTCTTCTGAGGCCTTTGTAACTAGTCCTCTCAGATCCTTCCTATTGCTGGTGCACACAAACATTTTTCATCCTGTTTTGAAATTCTAAAATAATTATACAAAGGGTCAAGCTGGACGTCTGAACAGTGAAGTGGAGCACAAGCCACAGATGCATCTATAACTCAATAATCACCTCCTTCTCCTAGAAGGGAACTACTACCTGATTAGTCCCTTTTTCTACATATTCCTCTTACCTTGTGGATTTCTTGCCTCCATAGATAGTCAGTCTAGATGGAATATTGTCTGACTAACTTAATAGAGATGTATCTGTGTTTGGGTGTGACAGAGTTTTTATCTCTGAGAAGGAGTAGATGCAGAGCAGTAAGAAATGAATTTTTTTGCAGTACCATGGACTTCTAGCTTCCACTGGCTTTAGGTGGTCACCATAACTTTCAGTGAGACCAGGAGAAGTAGAGAGTTTATTGCACCAGCAGAATATTAGCCCCTTCTCCCTCAGTCAATATAAAATGCCTTTTAAACCCACATCAATTAACGCTTTTGCTGTAAACAACTTCTCCAATCTCACATATTCTACCCAGTCCCCCTGCTATGGCATTCAGAATTGCCATTGACACAAATCTTTGTCCAGCTCCTAAGAGTCCCATATTTAGTGTTGTCTATTCCCACTTTTTTTATTGAGTCTTGCAGCACTTTTTTCTCCTTAAAATCCTTAAACCCTGAAGCTATGTGAATGCACAAGAATCTTTGCTTTCATTTAAAAAAAAAAAAAAAGGCTGTTTCTAGCCCTTGGAGTTGCAGAGATAAGCTTGTAAACATAAGTGCTTTAGTTGTAAAAGCCAGAGGACAAATAAAAGAACTCCAAATATATCATTTTTCAAATCTCATAATTTTTAAATCAGTGTCATCATTTTTCAGGGCCCAGCTCATGTTTTTTGAACATTTGGGATTAGTAATATTATGTTGTAGTGGCATGGTTTATGTCCATCTCTATAGAATGGGAAAGAGGGTTCCCAGAATTAATGTGTCCATCATGAATAATCTGCCATGTGCCAGGGCAATTGACATGGAAGACTTATGATTCTACACCAGCTTTATGAACAGTTTACTCATGCTAGGCATGAAGCTAGCATGACTCCAGTGCAGTCACTGTGCCACCAGGGCTTCTCAAGATTGTGACTAATCCCTGAGAGAAGGGGAGACGGACTAAGGTAGTTTCACAATGCAAGCTCCCTCAACAAACAAGCTAACCAATAGTGCAGTCAGCATTTGTTACCTGCAGCAGTTTCTTTACTGATTTGTTTTATTCAGTAGAGCCATGTGAGTTTTTCTCAAAGTATGATAATTTGTTTCCTAATAATAATATCTAGTTCTTATGCAGTGCTTGTCATCCATGGATCAGAAAGCAAGTATCTTTATCCTCATTTTACAGACAGGGAAACTGAGTCACAGAGCAGCAACTTTCTTAAGCTTGCCCAGCAGGCCAGAAACAGGAATAAAGAATCTAGGTCTCTAGAGTCCCAATTCAGGATTCAAGCGACTTGAAAGTGCTGCCTCTCATAAGACTGAGAATTTTCCTAAAGAAAAAAATGTTTATAAGAATGGTGGACCCTCTTTTGCAATGTTTGTTCTTTTCAAAGACTATTAAGGTAGCTACATTTGAATGAAGTTGTACAGTATAACATATGATTTACTTTAGTTTAAAAAATGAGACTTTCAGTTCTGGTGATGTGTGTATTTTGTTGCCACCAGCATTACTATTTTTTTTTTTTTTTTTTTTGGATTTTGTCTGTACCATGATGAAGTGGTTATAACAATGTGACCTTATCCTCCAGAGAGATATCTCTTTATGCCTATTACCATTCTTACTCATTTGCATAAACCTCATTCTCTAGCTAAGTTCTGTGTTTACTGTGACTTTACAATGTGGTGCATTCTGGGGCATTATCTCAGGGTGAGAGCTAGAGGACAGTAGTGATTATGGTCACAGGACTGTGGGGACGGTAAAGGGGTTTTATAGGAGGCTGTGTATTGAACTGCATGTTTCATAGCTTAATTTCTCTTTGCATACATAGAACAAATTGCTGGAATCTACTATATTACCTTTGCAGGTCTGCTTTGAGGCAGTTATTCATGGCCAGGGAGAGATGTTAACTCTTTAGCCAAAGCCAAAAATAAAAATATTGGCCAAATTCATGGTGTAATACCAGGGTGAATTTTGCCCAACTCTGCTGAGTTCACTGGATTCGAGTCTGAGATGAATTTTGACCAGTGACATTGCAAATATGTTTCCAGGGCATGCATAGCTTTTCTGTTAAACTTTGCTTAAATTCTGCTCTGCTTGAACCAAACATGCGTTTATGTGGAATAGTGTTCTTTGGATTTGCATCTAGACCAGGGGTCTCAAACACGCGGGCCACATGCGGCCTCTAAAGCTATTTCCTGTGGCCCGCAATGACACAATCGTTACCTATATTTGCAATTTCATTTATGAAAAGGTTTCAGTGGTGCGGCCCTCAGGCTAACATACTAATCCTCATGCAGCCCTCGTGGTGATTTGAGTTTGAGACCCCTGATCTAGACTGACACAACCTGATGTGACTTATTACAGTATGGCTTGTCATCTGAAAATAGCTGAAAAAACAAAACCAGGGTTCTGGAAGCTAATGTCAAGAAAAGCTTTGTACAGAGATGACCAAGAAAAATGCATGCTTTTAAAGATTAACTTTTCTCTTCCTTTTCTCTCACCCCAGTCTGCTCAATAATATTAATAAATAATAATAACAATACATGAAAAAATCTGAAGTATGAGAAATTTGACAGATATAAAATCTGTACAAGAGGAGACATTTTTTCCACTGCCCTTAGAGAGGAAAAGTACCGAGTACATTGCTCTGGCTCATGTCTAGTCTTAATCTCTTAATGGGACATAAGACAAATAATTCATGAACCAGTGTGCAGATTCACAAGGTCTCAAATATAATCACCTTACATTGTTTCAGAGATCACTTATGGTATGAAGAAGATTAGAGGCATTCTCAATAATCCAAGTTTTCTTGTTTTGTTTTCATCATCCAGGTTGCTATTTTTTTAAGTTCCTAATTTTCTAACATCTTAAATTGCTCCTTCAACTCATGAATGTTTCTGTGCGAGTTCAGAAGGGAACATAAAACGCAAGCATGTTCTCCACGCAGAATAATAGTTATCGAGAATGAGCAAATATTTATGTTTGTGTGGATATTTAAATATGTAAATATGTTTCAAGGTTTAATTAATTCACTGAAGAAATATTGCTGAACTCTTGTATGAGAGGAGAGTGATAAAAAGATTATTAAGGAGTGTATGGTGAGTGAGTTTGAAGTCCATGTTCAATTTAACAGTGAGTTTAATCTGGATGTTAATTATAATAGAAACATAATCACGTGCTACTTTCTTTGTTATTCCATCCAGGGTCTTGTTTTAACCATCAGGAAGGGAAATGAATACTACTGTGATGGCAAAAATGATATCGAACATATAATTTATATGACTTGTGCTATTTGCATCTCTCTAAATCATGCTTGTCCAACCTGTGGCCCAGGGGTCAGACTCCGGCCCACCACGAGCTTCCTCCAGCCTCTGGAGTGCTGCTGCAAGAGCCTGGAAAGCTGAGCCAGCAAGGTGCTGGGTGGTGGGAGGAGAGCTAAGCCTGAGGGCAAGCGAAAATCCAGGGGAAGGAGTGTGGTGCTGAGTGGGGGTGAAAAGAACACGGGGACAAACACAGGACAAACTCTCTCTTCTGGGAGGGTGAAGGGGCAGGGGAGCAGTGCGGCTGGTTGGCGGGAGCCAGCTACTTCCTGACTTGGACATCCCTCCAGTTCTGCTCTCAGGGATTAAAGGAAGCTGGAACGGCCCAGAATGCCATTCCAGGGCCCACTGTTTTCAGGGGCTTACCGTTCCGAGCCTCCTAAAAGTAGAAAATGGTGCCAGAACGCTAAAACGGCACGCTTCCAGCAGGGCCGGGTGGGTGGGGGCGTTCTGGGGCAGGAGCCAAGCTCTGCCCCAAATCCTTCCCCTTTGGCCCCACCCCAACCTAGGGCCTGCCTCCACTCTTCCCACCCCAGCCGGGTCCAGGCCACGCTGCCTGCTTGACCCGGGGACTACCGCCTCTTCCACAGCTGTGCCACCCCCAGTAAGTACGGGGGCAGCTGGCTCATTCTGGGAGGCTATTGGGAGCAGGGGTGGATTTTGGGGGTTTTTATTGGGGGCAGGAGGTGGGGTGGGGTGGGGGGAAGGGAGTTGGGAGGCAGGAGCTGGGGTGTGCGGGGGGGCCACCTGTGCAGGAATGGGAGCCCACCTGATTAGGAGGGTTCCGGGTCCCACTAAATTATATTTTAACTTCTGTCTGCTCTCTTCTTACACCCATAACCCCAGTAGCCCTGTCCTTCCTTTGACCTTTAGTGGCAAAAATTCTTCTGTAGAAATTGCTACCAATCAACATTTCTCATACAGAGATGTCCAATGCCAAAACCTGTGATCATTGCAGATCTGCCAGGGCTTCCATCCTGTCTGTCTGACTCCGTTCTGCTCTCCTCCCCAGCACTGCTCTCCTTTCCCTGAGCACTGCTTGGCAGGGAGTGAGGAGAACAGAGTTGGTGGGGTCTTTGTCAGGAAGTAGCTGAGTGCTGCCACCCAGTTTCTCTGTTCCCCCCCACTTCACCCTTCTCCACTCTTTTGCCATGCTTCCCTGTCTGCCTTGACCCCCCCCCCCCCCGGCACCCTTGCCTCCCTTTGTCCTCTGTACACAGTGCAAGCAAAAGCAATGCCAAATATCACTAATCATTGTTTTATTAAAGTTCATTAATAAGATTGGTTTGTATGTCTTATCTATCAAATTGTTGGTGCCTAGGTGTGAGCTTGTTTTGTCCACCCTGATGCCCAGTAATACATGGATGGGTTAGGAAGTAGAAGACAGCATGGTTCAGAACTGATTGGTGCATACTGGTGTACTGCTGTCAGTTCCATACAAATGAAGAAGGATGTGTTACGGTGATGTGATGCCTTTCTGAGCACATTACTTCATATCACAGAGTGGTAGTAGGTATAGGGTGAAACCTGTGACTCCAGCTCTGTCAGCATGTTCCGCATACCTATGAGACTTTTTGAGACTTTGCACTGGGGAGAGAATGTTTTGGTGGATCTGAAACTTAAGATAATACAGATTTGATCTGCTTTGGTCATTCTATTACCATTCATTTTGGAATCAATAGAATGTTAGAGGTATGCTTGATGTAGTGAGCACAGTGGACTGTGTAATCTAGCTGGGTGTACCTAAAACATTTAGCAGTGAGGAAGTTAAATGGCATTTTAAAATTTTCAAGAAGAATTGTTTTAAACAAATGATGGTGTGGTAAAAAGGTAAGCAATGTTTAAACTGAGTGGATATTTGACTTCCAAGGACAATTTGATCCCTAATATGCAAGACACTTTCATGTTTGATTTCTGTGAACATTCAGTTTCTTGAACTTTACTAGTACTAATACCTTAAACTGTGTATTTTTAGATAGATGTTGAGTAGTCTTAAAATTTAATTTCAATTATTCAAATAGAGAATGTGCAGTTTGTTTCTTGTTTACATAGATGATCAAGTCAAGAAACATGAATAATAACTTGTATACCTAATCAATGCAGGGTAAATATTTCAGTTCTATATATTGTTTTGGCATTTGTACTATATTACCTACTTACAGTATGTAACTAATTTTTGTTCCCAGGTTGGATGACTTATGAGTGCACAGTTGATCATTTGAATGTTCAAATAAAAGTAGCGCATGCTCACCTTTTGCAGATGCAGTTTAGGTGTCCGCATCTGAAAATAATAATAGCAGAAATATTAAAAATGCTATTAATAATAATTTAAAAGATATTGTGGTCAAATCAGGACTAGCAAGGTTGTTTTGATACCTCCTCTTTCTCCCTCCTGCTGGATTTAAAAAAAAAAAAAAAAGGTAGGGTGTTGAAAAACAAGTTAGGATTGTCATGTAATATTTTCTTTCTCAAAGCTTTTTTAGGTGCCTGGTATGTGTACTAATTCAATATAACTGGTAAAGACAAATAGAAAAGAACCATCGGTTTAACTAAAAGATATTTTCTGTGTTACAGGCATGTCTTCTGAGTAGAACATTGCTAAGTAGCAACAATTCTCCTAGGATTTGCATTGTAATTTTTTTTCCTAGAATGTATGACTTGGCTGAAAATGCCCCCAGAACCTTTTAGAGATTCACAGCTTTAAAGTTCAGACACCAAGTCACCCTGTGTAGGAGCATCAGATAGCGAGTTCTTATGGAACCTTGCAAACAAACAAGGAGTCATGTGGCATTTAAAGACTAACAAATTTGTGTATTGCATGAGCTTTCGTGGGAGAAAATCCCACTTTGTCAGATGGTTTGAAGGTGGGGGAATTTACAGAATAGGAGGAAATAAATGCAGGGAAGTAAATCATAGGATTAGGTCACACTGTAGCAGCAAATCAAAGCAGTTGTCAAGATTCAAACACTGGGGAACAGCATACAGAGGAGGATGAGGTCAAATCACGTGTTGTAGTGAGGGAAAAATCCATAGTCCCTATTAAGCCCTGAAGCAATGCAATCGAATTTGCAGATAATTTCAATCTCAGCAGTTTCTCTTTGAAGCTATAAGTTCCTGAATCTTCAAAGCATCTGATGAAGTGGGATTTTTCTCCCATGAAAGCTCATGCAATAAATAAGTTCCTTAGTTTTTAAGTGCCACAGGACTCTGTTTGTTTTACTGAACTAGACTAACACAGCTGCCCCTTTGGAACTTGCAAACAAAGAGACTGAATCAATAATGCCAATAGACAGCAATTTTCATTTTCCCAACTCTCTACAAACATCAGTGTTTCTAACTCTGACCAAGGAATATTATCTGCATTTTGTAGATGAGGAAATTCAGGGAAAGAGATATGCTTTATCTAAAGTCAAAAAGGAAGGCAGGGATTAGAAATTAGGACTCAGTGAGTGGGTGGTGTTCTGTGGCCTCCAGCTGTGTTTGAGGTCTGATAAGATGGTCATTCATAAGGGCCCCTTTTGACCTTAAAAGTGTATGAGACTGGCTGGCTGCCAGTGAGGCTAGACCACACCTGGCTCAAAACAGTGAATTTTCTCTTTCCTAGTATTTTCTTATGTTATTTTGGTGCCTAAAAATTCCTTTTGTTTTGACTGTATGAGCAGCTGCATGCACCTTGTATAGTAGATGTCTCAGCAAGTTCTGACTACCCATTTAAACCTGTCTTCACCTTCCTTGCAAATGCATTCTTTCTGTTGAGAGAGCTCTGTGACTTCTCCACATGGCTGTAGCAAGCTTAATTTGCTTCTGTGAAATAAGCTTCAACAGCAGGTCAAGCCTGAGATGCTGGGAAGAAAAATAACTACAAAACCCTATTAAAAAACATAAACCTTTAAAACGTGTTATCTAGAAATATTTGTTTTTCAAGTATTTTGAAGAGCAGTTACTCTTGTTCAGGTTCTGTGCATGACAGAAGTGTGGAAAGGGGCTTCCCCCACAAAGACTCCATATAGCCAGTAACCTGAGAGAAGGGAGAAGAATGGAAAAAAAAGAACATAACTAAAATGGAAACAAACATTAAAAAGAGAGTGTATTGTTCCCCCTTCCCCCCCCGACAAGCCTTGTGGGCTAGCCTTGGCAAGTATTTTTGTCCCTGTCTGAGCTAAATATTTTGGCTTGTGGCTCAACACCATGCACTCCTAATCCTCCGTTTTCCTTGCCACTAGACAAGAATATTTTATTTCGTACATAATTTTTAGGCAGATGACTGATTTGACAATTTTCAAATGTTAGCAAGCACTTATTTGCAAGCTTGGTTTAGGCATATTCTACAGTAATTTCATTTAATTACATGCAACATTGCTAAGGTACTTTCATAGCCTGGCTACTTCATTTGTTTCAACTTCTTTTCTAACGCTGTAATTTCATTTTCACTCTAGTTTTATTTGTCAGGGGCGTATCTTAATAAAGTCTCCTTGGACTCAGCACCTTTGCTAGCATACTTGTTAATAAGCACATGAAACATGAAAGAAGGTAAAAACAAGTGAAAGCAAATCAGTTTTTTGCTATTTGGGCTCCTCTTTCACAGGCTTTTCAGGTTTTACTGCTCATCTGCCTTAGTTAGGGATGTGTTATCTGTACAAATATGGATAAAGCTTGGGAAAAAAATAAAATCTATCTAGAACATTCATCCATCTCTTTATTGCAACTAGGCCATTTCTGAACAGTAGTGAAAAATTGGTGTTAGTTTTCTCCACCATATTTAACTTTTGGCACAACCTCTCTTTAGAGGACTGCCTGGTCTCTTCATATCTGTCACACCCAACTGAGTTGTGATCAGTCAGAAGTGATTTTCCCCAGAACACTAAAAGACATCCAAGGGCTATTTCCCTGCTAAATTTTGTTTCTTTCTCCACCAAATTTGGCATCAGAGCTACTGCTATTACTTTAAAAATAAATCAAACTTCATAGGGCATGTGGATAAGTGTGGTGTATTCTTTTCTTTTTGTTTCTCAGAAACAGCTAAACTATCTTTGTTCAAACTTTTTAAAAAAACAAAAAACCAACAACCCCAAACCAAAAAAATCTGTACTGATCTAGAGCCCAGATCTGGAAATTACTTGTGCTGAAAAATGGAAGTCAGGGAGCCTGCATGTCAAGTCTTAGAATAAAAATGTTTGTGCTGCCTTAATTTTGCTGTCGATGGATCACTGTAGCATTTCTTCTTTTTCCTGTCCATCCTGTTTTGTCTTGTTTTATACTGGGTAATTTCTCCTGCTGTAATTTTCAGTAACCTCTCCTACTTTCCTTCTTCGTTTGTCCTCTTTGTTGCATTTTTTTCTTTCTACCTACCCTTCTTCACTATGTTCTTCAGTCTCTTCCTCCTTTTTTTTGTCTTTCCTTCCTTAGTTGATTTATTTTGCTAACTTCCATTTAATCTCATTTGTCTTTCAGTCTGTCACTTTTGATGGTCTCATTGTTTTAGCTTCTGTTCTCATTGTTCACTTCCACAAATACTTTTACCTTTCTTGTTTATTATCATTCCAATCTAGTATCTCCTCCTTATGTTAAAGTCCAGTATTTCACTTGTTTCATACCTCCTCTCTTTCGTCATTGCCCTCATAATGTTATACAAACATTACTACATTACTTATTTAGCCTTTTTAGCATATGCTTAATTAGTTATGATTGCTACTTGCGATTAGGCATCTGCTGATGTTTTCCTCCAAAAATACCTTAAGGTGGAACAAACTGCCTTCTTGTGATTGCCTGTCAGCAGTTTATGCTTAATAATTTGAAATTATTGCAAACAAACAAAACAAGTTTTATGCTGGCTTGTGACTTAAGGTTACTGTTAGTTTACTTACTTACTTATGCTAACTTCATCAAGCAATTTACACCTACTAGGGCTGCAAGGCCTTAATCTGATTTGAAGTATTTAAACTAATTCATAGAGGCCATGCCTGTAGGTCTGTTGTATTATTTTCCCCTGCTTATCTTATTATCATCAGGTTTGTTACAGATCAGAGATTTCATGTGGTGTGAGAAAGATGGGTGGTTTTAGGATGCTCCCTAAATTGCACAGGGATAACTAGCTTTCCACTCACAGGTAGAGCAGCAGAGGTATCAGATCAGTTTCTCTGGCTTCTGACATTGATAGAAATGGAGCACAAAGTGCCTTTGACAAAATAGGTGAGCTGCAGCCAGGGGGAAATACTTATATTTCAGAGGACTGCAGTAAACTGGTCCATAGGGTGGTATGAGTACCAAAGATTTAGGCCGTTGTCAATAAACGTAAGTGCTGACAAAAACTGCTTTTCTCCATCTCATTGACCTCTCTGTACTACGTACTTGAGAATACAGTGGTACATTCAGCCTCAGAGTGTGCTCATAAAAACTGTTTTGGCCAAATAACTTGAGAGTTGCAATGATGGCATTGTAATAAGCAGTAAAATTTTACTAGTGTCACTGCATTGGGTGCATTTCTTAAACGAATAAAATAAAATGAAATTTGGGAAGGATCCCAGATGATACATCTGCTTCTCTAATTAACATTTCCTAAAGTGAGGATGACCAGAATGGGCATATGCCCTTATTAGCTGTGGGTGTACAGCTCCATCTGAAATAATATACCAGATCCTTTAAAATATATTGTTGTTGGCTGGTCAGTTAGCTAGCAAATGTAAGCTGAATAATGACTGACTGCCTGTTCCAGCAATGTACTGCTGAATGTGTGCTGCTCTTTATTCCCTCTGCTGAATATGCCATCTATCCATGGTTTGATATAGCAGGTTTAGAAAGGGAAGGAATGAGTAAATAAGGATTTATTTTCTTAGTATTGCTTTTATTTCCTCATTTCCTTCTCCTGTCTATGGGTCAAGTCCCATGAGATGCTGAACATATTTAACTTCTAGTGAAGTAAATGGGAGCAGAAGGCATTCAGCAGGAACTCGGTGCCTCTCAGAATCTGGTCCTTTGTGATTTGTTTTTCTGTTCTGTAATGCGACACTAGCTGTTGCTAAGAAATTATGTAGAAGCTTCAAAATGGTTATTTTGTTAGGTGAAGTCTGGTTCTAGAATGGCCCAGTGTTCACTTTTGAAGTAATGCAATAGCTTGTTGCTGTCTGCTTACTGGTAGTTTTGGCCAACAGGTGCCAAGTAAGGAGAGGTAGTTTGATACCTATTAGGTTTCATGCAGTGAGGAGGTTTGAAATAACCTTTGACAAGCTTACTGTTTATATATTCTTTCACTGGCATGATGCTAAAGAAAAGTGATTATACTTTAGTGTTCTGAAGTCTCGTAATTTCATTGCAAGTTTTTGTGATTTATTTTCTTAAACCTTCAGTTTCCAAAGTCAAGGGATTATGTAAGAACCTAAGCTTTAATTTATTTTTAAGTAAGGCTGTGTCCACACGGATACTTCATGTGTGATGAGCTGGGGTGTGAATATACGCTAGCTTTCTGTGCACAAAGTTGCTCTGTGGATCTGGTGAGTGTGCATTACAGACTTAGAAAGCACTGTAGCAGGGTCCATGTGGACTTTTAGTATGCAGCTCTCCAAGGCACTGTAGTTTTATACTCTTGCTTTACTGTGTACTAGCTGATCACCTAGACAAGTCTTTACTTTCTAGCCTTTTGTTGTTGTTGTTGTTGTTGTTGTTGTAAAAGAAAGCTTGAAAACTTGACCTGAGTATCTTTATAAAGCTTCAAGAAAAACCCCAAACCAAAACAAAACTGGAAGGCCAAATAAGAATCCCAAAATTATTATTTAAAATCCCTGATGATATTTAAGGCAATCTCTGTGATTATATAAGAACTGACTCAAGATTTTTGAATGTTTGAACACAGAATTTTCCAGTCTCACAGTAAAAAGTTACTACATTTGTAAGACTGTGCGCGCGCGCATAGGCACCCATGGTTTTTAAATATCCAGAATATCTTTCCATACTCATAAGTTGCACACAGAAGGAGGTGAGAAAGAAGGGGCTAATACAAAAGGACTCCACAAAGGTTCTAATGCATGATACTTCCAAAAAGAAGCTAATTAATGGTCTCTGTACATCATAGGGGACATAGTCAGAGTCCTGACCATCATATCAAACCCTTTGGATCTGTGGAACACAGGAAAGAATGTTAGCTGGACCCTTGCATGTTGCTTAAGGAAGAGTTAAGAGGAGAACGCTTTCTGTGGCTGTGAAAAGGGTTTGTTATGTACAAGAGGCTTCCATTTTCTTTTTTTACTCCCCCAGATAAACAACACAACTGTGGCTCTATTGATATGTCACAGCCAGAAGTAATCTGACTTCCTGGTAGTGGGGAGTAACCAATGTTCACGGAGCATGCTGCAAAATGATATTGGAGGGTAACTTTGGTTCAGGACACCAGAACGTATCCCTATACTGATGAAAAAAATATAATGAGATCCTTACTGTCCATGTTTAGTAGCTCCTGCATTTTCTTTTTGCTGTTCCAATTTTAAAAGTCTCATCCAAAAGCCATTATGTGATTAAACTGCAAGGAACTCAGAGCACATCTACACTGCAGCTACCAAAGTGACCCAGCTATGGTGGTACTGCTGCACCCTTTATAACAGTGTAGTATAGGTGCTTCTTATATCAATGGAAGAAGTATTTCCATTGATGTAGTTGAATGCATCTCTCTGAATGGTGGAAACAAGTATTCTTCTGTTGACATAGCCGGTTGATATGAGGGGTGAGACCAATCTAGCTATGGTGCTCGGGGCATGACTTTTTTTTTTTTTTTTTTTTTTTTACGTTCTTGAGTGATATAGCTAGGTCAGTTTTTAATTTTTACATGCAGACCAAGGCTCAGTTTAACTCCCTTGGAAGTTAAAGGGAATAGGTAGAGTTTGCTGGGATTAGAACATTGGCAGGACTGTGTTAATACAGGGACTATAAGGGTTGAAGTCCCAGGCTCTGGCCTAAAGGGGGTCCTTGGGCTCCAGCTCCTAAGACTGCTGCAAGATCCAGCCCCTTCTGCCAACTCACAACAGCATTGGCAAGGCTTACTTGGGGTCAGGAGGGGTGCTGGGAGGGTCTCTGCCCTGTTGGCGCTGAGGAGGGGTGGGGCTCTGATGCCAGAGGTTGGGCTCTGGGCCCTCCCCCCTCCAGGAGTTTAGTGTGTGTTTGTTCTGCTCCAGGGTGGGGCTGACTGGCACATGGTGTAGGCCCGCTCCTGGGGGCAGATTGGCTGGACTGGGACCAGGGCAGGAGTGGCCTCTGGCCCCAGGACGCTGTTCCCAATGACAGCCTGTCCACAAGCTGCTGTGGAGGGGCTGGGGCCCCAGGTTGGGGCGGTCTGCAGTGGGGTCCCAGGTTGGGGCAGGGAGGCCCACAGTGCTGGGCAGTCCAGAGCCACTTAATCTGGTCCTGAATTTTGGCTTCATGGACTTTAGGAACTTCAAATGTGAGAATTCTGACAGTATAGCTGTGTCGGTCGGGGTGTGAAAAGATGGGAACCTTGACCAACAGAGCTATGGCTGATGGCCATATTATAGGTTCTTACCTGATCTCACTTAACAGTCCTTGGAAAATGCATTTACAGTTAACTTACCAAAGCTACACCTCTTCATAATGATACACAATGAAGAGGCAGGGTAGGTAGGTAGGTATATGTAGTGTGTATTTTATGTGAGAAAGTTGCAATGTGTTTGTGGAGAGAGACAACTGGGTGGGGAGGAGTAGAGAAGGATGTAACTTACAAAAACCAAAAAGTGAAAAAAACCCAACCCCCCAACCAAACCAAACCAAAGAAACAAAACAAAACAAAAATCCCCAGGCTGGTGTAAGCTATTTACGTGAGTTGCACTTCTAGTAAGGTGCATCCTGGAGGACCCCACAGAACTTAACATGCTGTGGTTCTATAAAGGTCATTCAGCCAACCCTGTTATGGAATGTGTCACTCCTCTGCACAATCAACATTACGTAATGGGTATCTTTAGGTGGGATAACACAGAATAATTTCTCCAGTTGAATCTAGAGGGATGTCTTATGAGGCAGAATGTGATTTATTCGTGTTAGTTTTTGTGAAAAGAGACTTTTAATAAATGGTTGTGGCTTTGGCTTTGTGTCTGCCGATTCATAGGAACTGGAAGGGGCCATGAGAGGTCATTAAGTCCAGTCCCCTGCACTCATGGCAGGACCAAGTACCCTCTAAAATCATCCCTGACAGGTGTTTTTCTAACCTGCTCTTAAAAACCTCCAATATAGGACATTCCACAACCTGCCTAGGCAACTTATTTCAGTGATTGATCACCCTGAAAGTTATGAAATTTTTCCTAATATCCAACCTAAACCTCCCTTGCCATAATTTAAGCCCAATGCATCTTGTCCTATCGTTGGCAGTTAAAAAGAATAATTTTTCTCCTTCCTCCGTGTAACAACCTTTTAGGTACTTGAAGACTGTTATCATGTCCCTTCTCAGTCTCTTCTTTTCCAGTCTCGACAAACCCTGCTGTTTCAAGCTTCCTTGATAAGTCAGGTGTTTCAGACTTTTAATCATTTGTGTTACTCTTCTGTGAACTTTCTCCAATTCCTTGACAAATGTGGCACCAAGAATTGGACACAGTACTTCAGTTGAGGGCTAATCAGGGTGGAGTAGAGCAGAAGAATTACTTCTTGTTTCTTACTTACAATACTCCTGTTAATACATCCCAGCACGGTGTTTACTTTTTTTTCAACAGTGTTACACTTTTGACTTATATTTATCTTGTGGTCTATTATGACATCCAGATCCCCTTCCACAGTACTCCTTCCTAGGCATTCATTGTCCATTTTGTATGTGGGTAATGGATTGTTCTTTCCGAAGTAGAGTACTTTGCACTTGTCTTTATTGAATTTCATTCTATTTACCTCTGACTATTTCACCAGTTTGTCCAAATCATTTTGAATTGTGATCCTATCCTCCAAAGCACTTGCCATCTCTCCCAGCTTGGTATCATTGGCAAACTTTATAAGCTTACTGTCTGTGGCATCATCTAATCATTGAGGAAAATATTGAACAGAACTGGACCCAGAACTGATCCCTATGGTACCCTACTCATTACGTCCTTCCAGCATGACTCCGAACCGTTGATAGCTACTCTCTGGGAGCGGTTATCCAACCAGTTTTGCATCTATCTTATAGTAGCTCCCTCTGGGTTGTACTTCTCTTGTTTAATTCTCCATATTAGAGGAGATCTCAAAGTGATGTTCTGTATGGAAATGTGTGTCATGTTTGTTTTTGTCTCTCTTCATTTCCTATTTAATTTCCTCTATTTTAAAGAGCTATGTCTGTCTATAATTAGTTATCTTAAAGAGTCCAAGGAGCATTCTGTCTTGGCCTGTGTAGAAAGATCTACTTCAGGATCAGCATCTTGTTCATAGAGATGGGCCACACCTGAACATTTCAGATCCTGTTTTCATGCCACCCAAAGATCAAGGTTCTTTGGAGCCCATGTTTTGGTTCAACATCCATAATTTATACCCAGATCTGAATTTAGATTTTGATTCTAGTGCTCTAGAGAAATTCAGATATATTTGGTTCTAGGGTTCAGTTAATTTTCTAAATGTATTTGCTGTTAAGCCACTTTCTGTCTTGCTTGAAGTGTTGTGCTTTGTAGAAAAACCCCTCAGGGAAGAAGTAGTTGTTTCATGCTTTTAGTGAGTAAAGCTGAAGCATCAAATGCCCTTCATAGGCTTTAGTCGAATACTCGGTTCTTTTTATTTTTTTCCCCTAAGGATATATTGATGAGCTTAGCAAACAAGCGTTATTTAATTTGATTTTCAAGATCTGAGTGCTTCTTGAAATGAAAAGGCCCACTCTTCTGCAAACCTGAAATTAGATTACAAATAATGCTTTCAAAACTGATGTAATAAAATTGCTCCTCGATAACTATCATTTTGTTGCTGTGAAATTTATTTTAAAAATCCTTTCTAACTCTTTGTTCTGAGTGACATGTATATATCATTGTACCTCAGGGCCCTGCTCTCTGATGGTTTTTGTATATCATTTACTTTATAAGAGGGACAGTGGGGTGTGTGTGTGTGTGTGTGTGTGTGTGTGTGTGAGAGAGAGAGAGAGAGAGAGAGAGAGAGAATGAGTGTGCAAACTAGGAAATTCCCATCAAGTCAAAGTACGAAAATCTTTTTGAGTATGGTTCTGGCAAAACTCAATGGTCACAACGTACCACATCTTTTCCCTTGACACATGATGATGTTTGAATCTGTTAAGGTGTAAAGTTACCTTGCAGAGTGACTGTTCCTCTTTCTGCCTTTGTATATGATCTAGAAGGAGCATTTATAGCTGTATTTCTCTTCTACTTTTATTGGTCTCACTTCACTAAGGACCTAGTCCTTTGAGATGATGAGAACCCTCAATGCCTATTGAAGTCAATGAGAGTTGAGGATTTTCAGCACCTTGCAGGATTAAGTCTTATATTAATCACCATGTTATTATGTCGTCTTCATGCAGCTCTGCTAAATGCTTTTGTCTTGGCAACAAATAAGCTGCGAACATCGCTATGCTTGAGACTTCACACCTATCCAGCACTTCTTAAACCTCACCTGCAAAATGCCAACACTGCTAATGCTGCTGCTTTTTCTAAAGGCCTGAAGAGCTCTGTATTGGTACTTACTCTACTTTATGCAAGTACAATTGTTCATATTACCCCTTGTGTCAGCGAGGGAAAGAAAATAAAAAGATTAGCTGAGACTACAAAGTCTGATTGATTGATTGTTCTGTAGTTTCCCCAGTTTTCTTTGTCGGAACCAGATTAGATAAATTTCACAATTCTGATTTTGTTGTTCATGTAATCTGATTTTTTTCTTTCATGGTATCTATCCCCCCACCCCCACCCCCCCGGGCCGCCAATATTTTCCCACCAGAATGATTCACTTGATAACTTTTCAGAATGCAGAGTGAGCTGTTTGAATGGATCTGGTTGTGTCAGGGCTGGGCACAAGATTGATTTATGTTCAAAAGAAGGGCGACTCACCTTTTATTGAAGAAGAAAATAAGGATTTAGTTGACTTCCTTTAGGCTGTTCTTTAATTTTAAGACAATATTGCACTTTACTAAAACAAATAATTTGTAAAATGTATGAGTGCTTAATTTCCATTTTTCTCTAAATGATTCCTCTGCCTGGGCACGTGTGGACATGTGTGGCCAGATTATATGAACTTGGATTTTTGTGTCCAGGCATGTTATGAAAGTGAGGCAGGATATCTGTTCAAATACTAATACAAAGCCTTAAGATACAACCACATTTGCTCCAGTCCTTGACAGAGACAGACAACTTCAGAATCTCTGTCAAGCATTCTTAAAACTACAATATGCATCCGGGGAAGTGAAGAAACAGACTGATGGAGCCAGATGGGATTCTCAGAAGTCAACAGGACAACCCCAAGGAGGAAGACAATAGAAAGCCAACTGTCATTGCCTACAGCCTCCAACTCAAGCCTCTGCAACACATTATCAAGAATCTGCAGTTTATCCTGCAAGATGATCCCCCACTCTCCCAAGTCTTAGGAGGCAGACCTCTCCTTGCTTACAGACAGCCCCCAGCCTTAAATGAATACTCAACAGCAACTATAGACCATATACCAGAAACAGTAAAGCAGACACATATCCCTGCAACAAACCCTGCTGCCAACCCTGCCAACATGTCAACACTGTTGACATCATCACAGTACCTAATCAAACCAGCTACTCCATCAGGGGCTCATTAACCTGTTCATCCACCAGTGTGATATATGCTATTAAGTGCTAACAATGCCCCTTGGCCTTATACATTGGATAAACTGAACTGTCTCTATGCAAATGAATAAATGTACAGAAATCTGACATCAGAAATGGCAGCATTCAAAAGCCAATAGGGGATCACTTCAATGATCCAGTCATACTGTGAAAGACGTATCTGTTACAGTTCTTAAACAGGCTAATTCTAAATCAAAGCTTCGAAAGAGAAACCACAGAGTTAGAATTCATATGCAAATCTGACACCATTAACTTGGCTTTGAATAGAGATATGAACTGGCTTTCTTATTACAGTGATTCTCACCTCTCAGCCTCACCACTTTCTGATATGTTGTTCTGCACTGTTTGAATCTATACAACTTGTTTGATTTGCTGAAGTAATCTGACCTTATGCAATGAAGTGTAATCACAGGATTTATCTTTTTATCTTTCCTTCCCATACTGTAAGTTTTCCATTTTCTAGCATCTGATGAAGTGAGACTTTGCCCATGGAAGATCCACATGAAAAATAAATTTTAATTTTCAGAAGTGCTATAGGATTTCTTGTTAGTTTTGTTCAAATGCTGAAGCTGTTCGTGTACTTTTCAGAAGGCTTGTGCTTGGCATGAACATGAAAGGGCTCTGAGGATCTTCTTCTGCCTGTGGAATAGGCCTGTATCTTAGCAACTGTGTCTTACTTCTGTCAGCTGCCACCACCATGCTGTTCTGTATGCTTCGCTGGTTGAGTGCCCCAAGGACCTGCAGCACCCCTCACAGTATAGCACAGCAATATGCAAAGCAGGGCACACAGCTGGTGGCACCTTCAGCTGCTACTGTGCCTGACCCCATGGGCGGGAGGTAGTATTGGTGGCACTTAGAGTTGGGGAAGGGTGTGTGTCCAAAACCAATGCAATTCTTGCAGGGTTGGGTCAGGCTTTAAAATTTGGCCCAAGCAGGCCTCCAGGAGGTAAGAATAGACTTCCACCTCTTCTCTCTACCCCCACCCTCCCCTCACCCTTCCTCCTCCTCCTCCTCCTGGGGCCAGGAGCTGATTAGAGATTGCTGTCTGTCAGACTCTCCCAGAGGAAGTTTGGCTTATTTGATTTGCTGCTTGTTGCTGAGTAGGAATGATGCAGGTGGTACCCTGGTTCAAGGGAATGGCAATCAGTTAAAAAGTCTGTTGTCTTGTGCACTTGTCCAGGAACCCAGCAGTAGTTTGTCACAAGTACAGGAGCAGTCATTTCATAGTTATGTATAGAACCTTTATGGTCAATTGTTTGAGTATAACCTGCAAAAAGAGAAGAGACAAAGACTTCCCACAATTCACTAGGGACTCACCTACTACCAATCTATTTTATGTGAGAGGTGAGGGACATTAATATAAAACCATAAGATAGATGACATGCATAATTTATTGTTGGCTTGACCTCTTATGTGGAATGCAGCTCTCTCATCTTAATGCAGATAAAACTTTGATATTATGCTGCTCCATCATGGATTCTCTCTCTCTCTCTCTCTCTCTCTGGTTGTCTGTAGTTGACAAAAGTATAAAAATCTTATTCACTCACTTTATTCGAATGTAAGTGTTCAGATTCGTGATATGCTCAAAAATCATATGAATAGTCTTTTTAAATTACAGAGTAAAATTATAAGTCTGTTTTATGCTATTTGGGCCCCTAACACCTTCACTGAAGTTAAGGAATGCAGATTGAGCAAAACTGTGTGCAACAGATAAGTGATTGAAAGTGCAAAGCGATAGACACAGATGTGATAGTGCATACTTATCGTCAAAACCCATTATGTGACTATACAATCTTTCAGTTCTTTAACTTCAACCTGTCAAGAATTTCTGTTACATTCAGATTCACACAGAGTATTTCAGGGCTTTCAGAATAGCTGCTAACCTGATCACTGTTGCTTTGCATGTCTTCAAAAGGCAGTGAACAAGGATGACAATTTTTAAAATACTGATTTTGATTCAGGTGAAAGGCAGGAGATTGGTGTTGCTGAAATCAGTCTGAATTTAGAAGGAAGTCTTTCAAATACAAATGTTTTGAGAATGAGTAGTACCCCTGGGCTCTAGTATCCTGACCTCTCTGCTCTCTGAAATGGAGTTGCTCTATTCCCAGCCAGTTAGTGACATAGGATTCTGACTTTAGAACACCTAGTTGTCCAGAGGAAAGAGTTAAAATGTTAAAAGTACCATTGGGTAATTAGAATAAGAGAAAAAATAGGAGGTTTAATGTAAACATCAGGAGCGGAGAGAGATGTACACTTTCAAAGTTGATTTTAAAATTGAAAAAAAGTGGGAAAATCAAGAAACACATGACCTTGTTTGCTATTTATTAAATGAGTGCCAGTGGCAACTGTGGAAACATTGGTTGAGTGATTCCATTCTAACTCCTGTCTTCCATTGCTTATAAATCTCTGCAACTTTTAGCCTTCAGGCTGAAATTTTTCAGGCTTGACCTCTTAAGTTGCACATTATGGAAAACTTGAGCAGGGATCGTTCAGCCAATTTGTGTGAGAATGAAAAATATTTTACTTATTGTCCTCTCCCTGTAATTTCTCCCTACTCCCCACCATAATATCAGTGGAACAGCCTAATATGAATAAGGGAGACAGAATCTGCCCATTTATCATGACAGCAGTATATAGAAGATTAGTCTCAACTTCTAGGATATGATTTGGCCATGGAGAGAGGCACGGGCAGCGGACCAGAGATGAGGTTGCATGAAAGAGAAGTGTCAGTTCAGTTATATGGTGCTTGAGAGAGAGAATTAAGTCCAAAGGCCAGGTTCACCCTGATAAACCTGTGTGTTCAGAAGTCAGCTCTTAACATCTTCTGTGTTCACTTACCTCACCATCCCTACATGCATTGTATTCTCACTCATTTTCATAGTTAATACACTGTTTAATAAACCAGGACAGTGCTTAAAGGCCATAATAAGATTTATAATAGACATATCCTGCATATTGCAGTATACAATGAGATGGAGTATATGGACGGAGAAGGCCCAGTACTTTCCTGAGTGCAGTAAAGATTGGGAAGAAGTTTCCTAAAGTGGAGGCAATCTTGTCCTATTGTTTCAAATAATATACTTCCATTAATAAGCTGGTCTCTAGTGTGGCTGCTGCTAGTTCAATATAGCTTTTTAATAATGGCATTAGTGTCCCAAAATTCATTGGCTAAATGCACACCCGCAATTACATATGACAGTAGTTGTATAATTCTAAGACGGGGTCATTGTAGTCTACAGTGGAAGTATCTCATGTTAATTTTAGCATTTCATTGACTATATCTAGCAGTGCTAATTTAAAATAAAATAAAATTAGGATCCTTGGATGGATTAAAAAGAGGTCAAAAATAATAGAAAAATATGAAAATGATGCATTAGAAATGACTCATTCATTTAGAATACTGCATCCAATTTTGATTTCTTCTTAAATAAGTGATAGCAGAGATGAAGTAGGGCCAGACAGGGTGGATGAAAATGGTTAGAATTGGTGCATAATGTGGTTTACAGGATATACTGACAGAGATAACAGCTAATAAAGGAAATGAAAAACGTAAATGAGGATTTGACTGTGGTAGTGCTGTTGTAAAAGGCACACTAAAATGAATCGTTCCCTATCTTTTATCCTGTTGCATAAGAAAAACACCAAGTGGAATTAAAGGCAGTACTAATTGTGGTGTTCAGTAATCACGTTGAGCCACCGAGTCTGAAAGAGGACAGCTTTATTCAGTGTAGCAACCTGTTCCAGCTGGCTCATGCCAGAGCCTTTTGGAGGTACGCTTCCCTGCACTAGTATAAATAAATGCTGCTTATCAGAATTCTCTGCATCTGTGGCATTTTCTGCCACAAGGGACCACTAGATATTGAGGCTGAATTATTTTATGATTGTTGTTAAACTGTGCAGCTAATTATGAAAGCTAAGCACAATCAGATTTATCTAATTTGAGTATTCAGGGTCCAGACTGAAGGCCTGTGGGAATCTGAAAGGACTAAGTACATTAGGGTTTGTCTGTTGTTTCTTCTAGCATTCTTGAAAGTCATCAGGTAAGTCCTGTTGCAAGGAGGCACATTATCAGACGAAAGAGACCCCTGGTGTCTGATCCAGTTTGGCAAGCCCTGTATCCCTATTTTTGTATGACTAGGACAATCTCTGGTACCATTTATGACGTTGTAAATCTTAGTACTAGCAAAGTACAGATATATGCAATGGGTGTACCCCTCATAGAGCCAGTGTCAGGGATCGCATATCAAAAATTGTTGATGTGTTTGTCTCTTCTTTATAAAAAGAAGTTCACCAGGTTTATTTTTCACTGACATGACTGTAAAAAGGTTAGAGTTTGAGTAGCTTCTTGTTATTTACTGAATCATAGTGTTAGCATTTGAAAACACAGTTGACGGAAAAATCTGTGGTTGTAAACTGTCTGGGGGGTGTTTTTTGACTGTTGTCAGGAAATCTAAGCTTTAGTTCCCCTCCTGGAAAAATGTAAGATCAGTAGTGTAGAAGGAAATCAATCATTTTTGTATCCTCCATCCCTGGCCTTCCTGTTTTTTTTTCCTTCTGCCTTTATTGAAGCTTCTCTGCCTTCAATACTTTTTTCCCATGCAGAAACCAATGACATCTGCTTCTGGATGCTCTGATTTATAACCAGCAAGTTGCTGTGCTGGCTTCATAGTGCATAATCAGAGATGCTGAAGGGGGCTGGAAGTGCTTTCTAAATTGTGTATCTGCTCCTTTGGCCCAGGCAATTGCTGAATGAAACACCTTGCTAAGCCACACAGCAAGCATGTCATTAAAGTCAATTAGGAATTTACTACTTTTGTGCTTAAAGGATTAGCAGACATTGTATTATTGTTATCTTGATTATTAATTTCCATACTTTAAAGTGCTCCTCTTAGTTTTCTTTCCTCTGAGAGTTAACGGATTTATAACGAGCTTGAGAGGATATTTTGGAGGAAACTAACTGTGTATCTCTTCTCTAATTTTAGGGGGATAATGCTTAGTGCTTTTCATATAGCTCTTCACACATTGAGTATTATGCAAACATTAATTAAACAGATCATTGATTAACTCTGAGAGATTCAACTAATAAAATAATTTGAAGTCCTAAATCTGAATATAATAGTTAGTCTAAGTCCTTACCAACAATTTATTTTTGGTCTGCTGAATTCAAACTTCTCAGTCTTGACAGACCTACTGTGTTTGATGTATTTATTTGTATATTTGCAAGCCGAGTCCAAAGAATTTAGCTTGTAGAGAACATGGAAACTTAAATCTTATATTGCTCATTCACCATATCAAACAGCCTTTGTTGTTTTCCCCAGTGTTAAAATCAATTAAATACAGAAGTATGAATTTCTTATAGACAGCCTTTTAAAATAATTTTTATATTCTAGTTGAGCTCCCTTTCTTATCTTGTGATATTATGCAAAGAAGCTTCAGAAAAGAAGAGAGTATTTAAATGCAGATTGCCTTGTCTGGTCTACCAGTGACTCATATTAAGGCAATAATCAGCCAACTCAAATGTTTGTAATTGTTTTCAATATTATCCTGGTTTTTCATTGTTTTAATTCCTGATCGTAAAGTGTTCTGAACAAGGAAGTAAAAGCATTATTTTTTTTTTTTAATAATGAAAGATAGCACTTTCCTTTCCTTTAAACTGGGGGGAGGAAGGAATAGACTGAATTGCTTTCACAGACTTTTTGCTCCAATTTTTTAAGATTTAAGAATTAAAATGACACTGTTAAATCTTAAAATTACTTCATGTACATATGTGAAGTAGCAGCAATTTTCTTCAGAGGTTGTCAACATTCAGCTATGAGCCATGACTATAATATGCTATAAATATACATGATGTATTACAAAGGATTTTTTTAACATATGCAGATTATTCATTTACAAAATAGACCACAATGTCTCTTTTGAAGCCTTGATGTTTTTCCTATGTTGGTATTTTACAGATTAAAGCACCCTAAATAGGAAATGACACAAGCTCTTATAGTCTGTTATGACAGCAGTCCACTATTTAAGAATCCCTGGGAGCGTATATTGGTGTGATGGACCATAATAGCTGAACCATCATGTCAGTAGTCTGCAGGTGAAATCGTGTTTTACGTACTTCCACTAGATGATGCCCTGTTCTTAAGGGAAAAGCTGTACAGAATATAATAGTGATGAAACCAAAAAGATTTTAGAACTATATAATTGGTTTCTGTAGAAACTATTGTAAAAACCTGGAGAAGCTACCAGGGAGCAATTTGTTTTCAGTAGTATTTTTAATCATCTGAAAAAATTAATATTTTGCTACTGAATTCAGTGAGATGGCTCCAAATATTTCCAGAAAGTTTATCATTTTATTAAATCCTATTGGATTGGATTTATCATACTTTTTCATAGACTAAAAGAGAACTAAATAAATCAACAGAAAATTGCTATTTACATACCTGAAAAGTGAAGACAAAAAGTACTGCTAGGTGCAGAAAGCATAAAAAAGTTTCCGCTATGCTAATGTGAGGGCCAGCATTTCAATGACAAAGACTGTGCACCACTTAAAGCAACAATTCTTTTAAAAACATCTGCAACTGACTGTGGGCACAAATTATAACATTTAAACTTCTACCAGATAAGCTGTGCAAATCAGGTAGTTAAAGATCTAAATGCTAACTACCTGAATGGTAGCATTTTAGACCTATCAAGTGTGCCTACAGTCAGTTGGAGACGATGCTTAAGTGCTTAAAGTTGCACACAAAGATCTACTTGCCTTCAGTGCTTTGAAACTTAACTGTTTACATTAGCATAGTGGAGATATTTTTATGACTTCATTCTTCAGAGTTGCTGTAATGCTAAAGGAGAAGCTTTGTAAAGTAACAACTCTGAGAGTCCAACTTTTCTTTATTCCATTTTTTCCACCATGTATGTTGACCAACACTTTTACAGTTCATAAAATAAGGCTGTTCAGTGCATGTATGTTAGAAATGAAATTTAAAGAGAATTCAGTTCACACAATTTGGCAGACACTTAGATTTAGAGAAGCTGTTACGGGAAGCGTTGACTAAACCTCTTTGATGTATTTGGTAGCTAGGCAGAAATAAGAAACTTTTTTTGTTATGATTTTTTTGGCTTCCTCAAAGCAATCTGTATGACCAGTACCCAGATCTGTTTAGACTGAGCACTACAGACAAATGAGTGATGAACATAGTTGAAAGGGACTATTTGATAGATCTGTACAAGAAATCCAGGTGCAGATTCATTCCATTTCCAATTTTAATGCCGAGAAAGCATCAGGGCATGAAGGAAGCCATACAGCATCTTTAGATTGAAATGCCCTAACACAGAATAAGAGTATGGGGCTGTTTGCCATCCTGTTTCTAGCCTTAAAAAGATGATAGAGAAATTGAGTAGTAGTTGATCTGAGACACTTGAACAGGTGCATAAAAAAACACTCATCCCCTGAAAACAGAACCACCACCACCACACACAGACTAGATTCAAGACATAGGCTCTCAGTGCCACCGTCAGCCACATATGAAGGGTTTACAGTCTTCAGTAAACCTAAAGGTCTCACTTTTAAGTTTTCTCTGCTTAGCCAGTTGATGCAAACAATTTTATAATACAAGTCCTCACCAGTGGTACTTCACCAGTGTCCTGGAAATACTATTTGTAGGACACAGTTAGCGGGACGTACATATCTACTTTTTTTTTTTGGATGTATTAGTGATTTGAGCCACACACCCAGTGAGATCAGTCCATTTTCTGGCATATCATGGATATGTGATAGAAAGAAAATCCAGATATTTCCAGTTTAGTCAAGCACGCAGGAGAGCAAAGATGTGCGTTTTCAGGTAATAAAACCTTAATATCTAGAGGACTTAGCTTAAGATCTGGTCTATAAAGAAAATATGACACAAATGACAACCTGATCCCTTTTGAGCTGATTGAGAGTGTTGATCTCATGCAAAGATATGCTATAATGGTCACAGCTCATAAGAACCCTCTACAGAAATTACCGTTACATGAATTCTTAGATTTCAAGAACATAAGACTGTGAAAATGACCTAGTTTGACATCTCTTATAATGCAGGGCCATACATGTACAGCATCTCTGTTTTAACCATCAGCTAAGCTCAAGGCCCCATGGACTCATCTCTGCTCTCTCAGCTGGTAGAAAACAAAGAACAGATTACTGGGGAGAAAAAGAGAGAGAGAGAGAGAGAATGAGAACTGCCAGAAAGCCGGACAGCACATCGTAATGGATGTTAGTTTAGAACGATGAGCTTTTGGGGGGTGGCGGCTTTCACGCCTCATTTCAATCCAAGGAGTACGATCTTGGAAAGAGAGAAAACATAGCATCTACTCAGTAGAGCTCAGAATGATTGGTTATGGTTTCAAAGCATCGTTTCACTCGGTGACCATGACAGACAGTACCTCTGCCAGAACTTCTATGTAAATAAAGCAGAATGTGATTTGTGCCACTAAAGAGAGAACCTGGCTGGCTGATAACTAACCAAAATTAATCTGACCTTATTTATCTGTAGAAAAGAAGCTTACAGGTAAGAGATACCTGAGGGGAGTAGAAACTGGGAAAGTTTTGTTGTTTTTGTTTTGTTTTGTTTTTTCTCTCCGAAGAAGAGGATGTCCTGTTGAACTAGAATGTCACTCTGAAGTGGGAACTTCTTTCTCTGAAAATATGCTCCCTGTGAGGCGATAATGTGTTAGACTAAACATGTATAGATTAAGGAGACCGTTCTAAAAGTGCAGCATTATCTCATTATCTTACTGTTTCCCCACAAACTACAAAGCTTATATAACATACATTAAAATGGTAAAAGAATAACCCAGTGCTTTATAAAAATGTCAAATTCCTTTTGTATTTTAAGATTGGGGCAGGGATGAGTAAAAAACCTCTACCTTCTCAGAGTATAGAAGTACATTACTTTCTGATCGAATGTTGCATTTGTCAGAAAACATTTACAGAAACTTCACCATGTTTTATTTTTTAACATTAATACATCTCAGAAGTTGTTTTTATGACTTTTAATTTGAGATTTGTTTTTAATTGCTTCTTTCCAAATACAACTTAGTCTTTAGTACAGAGAGTACTAAAGTAGAACAGATCAATTTATTTAATTCTCCCAGTCCATTAATCATGTACCAAAGAGGCTATACATCAAAAGCACTTTACACCGGTATGGTTGGATATAATATTAACTTGCCATGTTATTTGGGTGAATATAATCAGTAATATTTGTACATCATATAAGTGGTCTTGTGCTTTATTCTAGTAATCTTTGTTCATTTGTAGATTCACAACAGGGAGCTAACACTCCAGGCATATTGAACAATGGTATTAGTAATTCAGATGATTTCTTCCTGCATTCTCTACACTTACAGATAGAAGCATTTTTGGGAGTGGGATTACTTTTTAATAATTAACTATTAATGCTGCTAGTATGAGGAGTAAAAATGTCTTATATAGTTCTTCAGCTGGTGATTGTGGATTCAAGGTATATAACAATTCCTGTCTATTATTTAACATATTGCCGTGATATGCTAATTTGCTACTACAAAAGGTTGCTGCAATCTTTTGGACCATTTCTATAGAATACTGTAGTGATTACAGTATGGTCCAAACAGCAGTGGTGGTATGGTGAGCAGATTTTTAAAGCAAGCAACCCAGGATGCCTCACCAGAGATGAGGAGTGGATGAGCATGCAGGTAGAGAACTTTTGGGGGCAGGCAGGGAGGTAACAGGAGAGAGTCTCTCTCTTCCTCCTACAGAAGATCTTAAGCAGATTTACATTACATCAGATTAGGAGCTGTTTTTTGTATAGCTCAAAAAATAATAGGAATGACACTGAAAAATCATGGGACTCCTGCTTGCTTCCAGGACATTTTCCCCAGGGAGGAATTAGTTTGATTCCAGTTAGTCATTTTAATTCTTAGGGGTACCTTTTCCTGTCTGCTAATGAGCAAACTTCCCATAGCTACAATGAGCCTGTGTTGGAAACACAGGCTGCTGTGTGGGTAAAGCTAGGTTCAGGGAGTATGCAACTATTATCCTTTCTCAGCTATTCAGCATTTATTTAACAGTTTTCTTTATATTCACAATATACACTTTATATTCTTATTTTCCTGTTTCCTCTCAGCCATTACTTTTAGATAGAAAAACCTCCATATTTATCCTTAGTCTTATGTTGACTATGATCAATAATTATCCAATACAAAATACTTCTTGAATATTTATTTTTCTTTAATGATATACATTTTGCACAATTCTGCACTGCTTTTATGGTTCTCAGCCTTTTGTAATTTCACAGGGATCTGCTCTTCTCTTTGTTGTTGAGTTTCATATGCATTTGGGAAAAAAAATAAAAGCTTAAAAAATTCAAACCTAAAATATAGTTAGTTCTTATTTCATCTTATTTCTCTCTTTCTCATCAATCAGCTTGTAATTCATATCAATTTTAAGAGGGGTTATGCATGCACACTTAGAAGAGATTGCAGCCCTTCTATTAAGAAAATAGAGCCTGGCTTCTGGAATGTTAAGGAAGAATGGGATTGTAATTAAACTTCCACTTTGGAAGCTGTGGATTAATTTCTCAGGTCTAACACTGAGTTCTAATATTACTTAAGGCAAGTCTATGTGCCTCAGCTTCTTATCTGTTAAATTGACTTAATATTTAGCTCTAGTTCCCCGCATAGTGTGAAGGGTAGTTAATTGAAGTTTTTACAGTTCTTTGAGATCTGTAAATGGAAATATCTGCAAAAGTAACCTGAAAATCAGTAGAAGGAAATATTAACCTTACAGAATTAGTAGGTCTGGTTCGAAAGTTTCTGTTGAAACCTTTTTGTTTGAAATTTTTTTTGACTGAATTAAAAGTTTTACAGAAAATGTCTGTCTGTAAATGTCTCAGAAATATTCAATTTTTTCCATTCAAAAACTGAACTTACTATGGGGGAGGAGGATTGGCAAAAAAAAACCCTCAAACTTTCCACTGAATATTAAAATAAAAGAAATTCTTGAGTTCAAAACTTTACAGAATTGAGACACCTCTTCCTCTTTAAGCCATTTTCATTCTTCAGGGGCATCACTGCTCCAGGGAATAACCTGGGGCATGGGCCTGGGCCCAGACCACGCCCCCGGCCAGGGACAGGGCAGTGAGCGGCAGCTGTCCGCGGAGTTGCTCAGCCTTTGAAGGGGCCGGAAGTGGCCGCTGCCGCTGCAGGCAGCTGGGCCCCAGATCCCTGTCTGGGGACGGGGCTGGGAGCAGCAGCTGCAGCCGCAGGTGGCTGGGCCCCGGATCTCTGGCCCAATCCGTCTGGAGACTGGGAGAGGTGGGGCCCCAGTGCCGGCATTTGGGGCATGGGCCCTGTGTACCAGGCGCCAGCAACGCCCTGTCACTCTCTAGTCAGTTGTAAGATGGTTTTCATGTTCACTGTGCAATATGCAAAGTGGAGTTTCAAAGAGAGTGGGAAGTAGTGACCTGGAATCTTTAAATTTAGTCCTGTGCTCTGTGCCTCATCATTACCTTTGTTTCAGCATACTATGATAAAGCTATGCGTCTTGCTTTTCATTTAACTTGTGTCTCACCTTTAAGATAGCTGAGTTCCAACTTTAGCCAAATTAATCAAAGTTAGATGTAAGGCAACTTACTATGTTGTCTGGGGGTAGCTGAGATATATTTCAGAATGATAGTATGACCACGTACATAATGTGTCTTGCAATACTTGAGCACAGTGTAGGCTGGGTTTGTGATAGCTTAAGGGAGTCAGAGTGTCTTAGATGCTTCCATTGCAAAAAAAAAAAAAAACCCGAGTTGTGTGGCAATAAAGATTAACAGATTGATGTCTCTGCTCGTCTACTAATGTGATCTCTGCCATCATGTGTCAGAAATGCCCCAACACTGTATACATCAGACAAACAGGACAATCCCTGCACAAAAGAATAAATGAACACAAAACTGACATCAGAAATCACAAAACAAAAAAAAAAACCCAGTTGCTGAGCACTTCCATCTTTCTAATCACTCGACAAATGATTTGTTAACCACTGTACTCACAGACGTTAATGGGACATCAAGACTACAAAGAACAACAACTGAACTGGAATTAATATGTAAATTAAATTGTATGAAAGCAGGATTAAATCAAGACTATGGGTTCTTTTCCCATTACAAAAGGTAATTTGACTTCAGCCTTCCCAGGGTTTGAACCTGAATAACTGCTCTGATTTGCTGTTAATGTATGACTTGATCTTATGTTTTAGACTCCCTTGCATTTATTTTCATTCCATCCTGTAAGTTCCCCCATCTTTGAAGCGTCTGACGAGGTGGGATTTTCTCCCACAAAAGCTCATGTGAAAAATAAATCTGTTATTCTTTAAGTGCCACGTGACTCCTTGTTTTGTTTTGTTTGTTTTTGTTGTTGTTGGACTAGACTAATATGGCTGCTCCCTTGGAAATTTCCATTACAAACTCACTCGTCCATTTTCTGCATGACAGTAGATCTGTCTTCTGTGTCGTCTTACTTCTTAAGTCACTTGATTCCTTTATTATGAAATACACTGACCTGTTGTTTGGCTGATGGGCAGGGCTGGATTAAGACGTGCTGAACACTTAGCTATGTCAAGGTTCAGAGAGGCCCCATACCATAAAATGTAAAGAGGAAAAAGTGTATTACATTATAACAGAAAGGGTAATTAAAAATAAATGATAAAGTGTTATACACAAAGGTGAAGATTCAACAAAAACAACTCAATAAAACGTACATCTTGCGAAAAGCCTTATTTGCATGATCAGTTTCATTTATGACAAATCATCTTAGTTATCTGCAACATATTTTGAGGCGCTAAGCCATGGCTTACTTGGCTTGTGCCTAAATTGAGTACTGCTGATGAGTGCATATACTGATGGAGCTATCAGATTTTCTGTTACTCTTATAATGATTTCAAGTTACTATGACATAGAACAGTCAGCTGTCAACATCACATTGGACTTGTGTGTCCAACTGTGCCATAAAGTGTTAAAGTCATTTCAGGTGCTGCAAAAAAGTGATAAGAGGAGGAGCATTTGTGAAGGTGTAGAATCAGAATTTTAAAACAGTTCTCTAAGGAGTATTGTTCTAACCTTTTAAAACAGTTTCTCCTGAGTCTTTATTTGTGTGTACATAAAATACCATGCAAATATGTTCATGAACACACTGTACTAGGCACAAAGACTTTAAATGGAGCGACCATGTACAAGTGTTAGAATAGACACAACTTAGGCTTTAGTCAGTTTTGCAACTGCAAATTCAGACACTTACGTTTAGAGCTGTTTATATAAAATATGAGTGCAGATGCTTACACCTGAAAAATACAAGCTCGAATACCACAGAGTCCAGCATTAGGAGATCTTCCCTCGTTCACCACACTCCACCATGTTTTTCCCTTGCCTATTACCGCGCTGGAAACCATTAGGTTGAATCAGTTTCTTTGGAATCAATTACTATTTCTGATGCTAATCTTAAACCAATTCTTCCAGCTGTCCAACCTCAAGATGGATGGTTTGATTACTTGATGATAAACTTGACAATGTAATGAACAGAATCTTTCCTGTTGTAATTTAATTGAAAATTACAAAGGACATTGAAGAGATGGAGAAAAAGGAGTTGGAGAATAAAGATGACAGTATCAAGACTCTCACTTGGATATATTAAAGAAAATTAATTCCCTGTTAAATAAGAAAGTAATACAATAAGAACAATTTTAAATGTTTGCATATGGTTATGGTAATTACAAAATACTTCAGTAGCTTATCAGACTTGTCTGAGGTCTCGACCAGAGTGTCTGAACCTTTAGTAAACCGAGAAACACCTGACAGCATTAATCCCTTTATGCAGAGAACATCTGTGGAAACTTTCTCAAAGTTGCTATATATCAACTGTAATGTTCGTAATATCTGTATATTCCTCATTCCTGTGAAAATGATTCAGGAAACCGAACTAAATACAGTTTTATGACTATAACACTCATTTATTTCTAAAAAAATAGATACATGCATAATGATTGTGACCACAACTTAAAGCTGAATATAGCCAGAAATTAAGCTTTGCTGTGGCTGGGACATTTTACATTTCCTGTGACTTTTACTGGCAGTAATAATAGTGAGAAATTAAAAATGCGCCAGCTGCAGCAAAGGAGCAAGGTGGTGGCGGATGCCAGTGCAGACTTGGAAGCTTTGCTGCAGCAGGGGCGTTTTAAATCTCCCAGGTGTGCATCAGCTCACCACGTTGCCCTTTACTTCCTCCTGGACAGGGAGGGGTTGCAGAACACCTTCACTATGTCTGCGGAGCACTGATGTTCCATGGAATACTGGTTGAGAAACATTGGTCTAGACAATGTTGATTCAAACTGCTCAACTAATTTTAGGATCCCCATCTGTATGGACCAGGATTCAGTGTGTAGCTTTCAGTTCATTCTTTTTCCTACCCTAAATTCAAAACAGGATAACAAAAGGCATGGGGGGGTGCGCTGAAGGGGACAAGAGAGAGAAAAACTGATGTGGTCACTTATACAATGTTCTTTGATTCCTGAATTCAGGCAGCCCAAAGTACCTCCAGCTTTGTTCTGTGGAGCATGAACAGTAATTGGCATACTAATAATGGTAGTCTCAATGACAGGGTGGTTTCCCTGCGTCTTTTGTGGGAAATCCTGTGCTCCATCACTGGCCTCTGGAGTGTGGCTGCCTGTGTGAGAAGAGTGGGAAAGAGGTCAGGCCAGGGTCTCGTAATCAACTGGCCTAGATGTACTGCCTCTGTCCTTGCTCTCTCTTACTTGAGAGTATTAGCTGTTACTTTATGACCTGATCCTATGTTTTACACCCCCTTGCATTTAGTTTCATTCCTTTCTGTAAGTTCACCCATCTTTGAAGCATCTGAGGAAGTGGGATCTTCTTCCACAAAAGCTCATGCAAAAAATAAATCTGTTAGTCTTAAAGTGCCACACAACGTGTCGTTTTTTAGCATTATTATTGTCTTCCATGTGTGAGTACTACAGGGGATCATATTTCTTGTTCTGCCATCCACACGCAGAGCACTAGAGCAACAATAATTTGGCTCCTTTTGTCATGAGTAATAGTGGCAGTGCATAAGTAACTGAGTAACAGTCCATGCTAGTCTTATCTTCCCATCATTCTTCACATGAGTGCATTACATGTATTATTTAATTGATTCTCAAACATTCTGTGAGGTAGGGCAGTATCATCTCTATTTTACTGATGAGGAAACCAAGAAATGGAGTTTGTTCCTAGCCTCCAGGTCAGCAACAAGTTCATGGTAGAACTGGAAATTGAATCCAACCCTTCTGCATCTACTCCCATGCTTTTATTGCATCATCTTTCCTATGGGAAGAATGATGTACTTTCCTGAGGAGCCTCCCAGTACTCCCCTTGCTATGTTCATGTGTTACCTGGGGGGTTGGAATCTCCTTCTAGAATTGTTGTGCCAGAGCACCTAGCCTATAGAACAGGGGTGGCCAAACTTATGGAACTCAAGAGCCAAACAAGTCAGTTATTAAACCTTTGAGAGCTGCACTGAGGCATATACATACTTTTACCTATTCCAAAATTACTAAGCATAAAATTGATTGCACACTTTAATTTTGTTTTAAAAACAGGGCAAATATTGATCCTACTAATGTCAGATTCTAACAATTACTTAAGGTTACCATGAAAACTAGGCCTGTATAGTAAAAACTTAGCTGTTGTTGGATGTAGAATATTGCAGGGTAGTGGCAAGCTTTTTAAAATCTGGGCTGTAACTTGCCAATGCAGTATGTAAAAGCTCTCTCAGATGCTGATCTGTGGGTATTGCACAATGTTTTGATTTAACAAATTTCATTGTGGAATACAATGCTTCACAGCAATAAGTTGTGCTAAAAATTGAAAGTAATCTACATTCAGTTTTAAAGTTTTCTCCTTTGTATTTTCGTTTCTTAGTATTCCATGTCATGTTTAGGACTTGTAAAACACAATTTTAACAAAGGAGTAAGCTTCATTAGGGCCTATGAGAAAATCTAAATGTGCCACAGCTTCCCCGACCATGCTGCTCTCTGTCATGCCCTACCCTGTTGCTGCATCCCTGCCGTCCCTTACCATGCCACTGCTTCTCTGCTGTCCCTGACCATTGCTCACTTCTCTCCCTGTCTCCCACCATGCTGCCCTTCCCTGCAATGTTCCCTCTAAGCTGATGATGCAGCTGAGCAACTTTTGGATGCAACTGAGCCAGTTCCCTCCCTGTTCCACGGCCCAGTGCAGTCCCCTGTTCATCGGCTCCCCAAGTGCATCCATAACTTGCTCAGCTGCGTCATCAGCTTAAAAGGAACATTGCTCCTGTCTCCCACAACAACTCAATTGTCCTGGGAAACATTTTTCTACTCCATACATGGCCCAACACGTGTCTTTCAAAACAGGCTTGGTTTTGTCAAATAGGATTCTTCATAAAATAATTCTAAAGGGGGAGGATGCTATGGAAACCAGCTCATCCCTAGTCCAAATGGCTCAAGGTCTCTGAAAAGCCTCAACTGTTCAGAGCTCCAAGGAGGTAACTCTGTTAGTCTAGTTCAGCAAAAGAAAAAAGGAGTCCTGTGGCACTTTTATTTATTGCATGAGCTAACACATTTATTTATTGCATGAGCTTTCATGGGAGAAATGTGATAAATAAATGTTAGTCTTTGAAAGTTCCACAAAACTCCTTGTTTAACTGTCCAGAGCTTGATCTAAAAGTTTCTGTACAATTGGCATGAAGGAGTACGATTCTTCATTGGCTTATTCCTTCCCCCTCTGATACAACGGAAGACTTCTTAACCTGTTTTCCTGACTACCGTACTTGTAAAGGGAGTGCCTGAGATGCCCCTATGTTTGTAAAGTGCTGTGGACAGGACTGAGACTGCCATGGCATGGGATATAAGGTAAATACAAAAACAAAGAAACAAACACATCCAAACCAACCAGACCAAAAGAAAATAAAAAAATGCAAAGTACACAAAAATAGATAAAGCAAAGCAAAATAAAATCCGCACTGAAATCTATGAAACAGAAAATAAGTAACAATAATTTGCCTTTAAGACCTTTTCAACTTGTCTCCTCCCTGATCCCCTCAGTCCCTTCCCTCATTGCCTCCATTCCCCAAAGTTCCCTTCTGTCCTTAGACTCCCCCGACTCCCCCATTGCTTCCCTGAGCTTCCAGCTGTCCCCCGCACCCCCCTCTGAGCAGGGGCTGCTGCTCCCGCCCTCCGCCACTGCTTCTCTCAGCTACTGGCTGCTGCTTGGTGCTCGCTGTCCCCACCCCTAACCTGAGCTGTCAGCTGCTGCTCCGTGCTCCCTCCTCCTCTGCCCCCACTCCTTCTCCGAGCTCTTGGCTGCTGGCTCGCCCCTCCTCTGTGCTGTTGGTTCTGGAGCTGCCTGACAGCCTGGAGATTTTAACTCCCCCAGCCTGAAGTAGCTCCCTGCCCAAGAGTCGCGCATTTTCTTTGAAGAGCTGCAGTTTGGCCAAGCCTGCTATAGAAACTGGGATTGGAGGTGTCTGGCACTCATTAGTCTGTGCAACACTTCAGCAAGGAGGAACCACATTATAACTTCCTAACTCAGTCACCCTTCCCAGAAAGAATTTTTTAAGGTGGCAGTAGAACAGCCTGAAGTCATGGACTAATGGCAAGGAAGAGAGTGAGCAAAAGTAGAAGGTCAAGAGGCTTTGATTGGGTAAAAATAGGGAAAAGAAGTCCTGTGGACAGTTAGTGCATCGGGAGACAGCTTCTGACTACGAGCACCCTCAAGCAAATTGATCTCCCATTTTCCAGAGCTTTCCCCACACCTTCCAAGAGACCAGCTGCCACATTTCTTCCTTCTTTCAGGCAAACCATCATGCCCCTGCCAATGAGGATTCTTACCCTGATCAGAACCAGCCTCCAAAACTGTCTCACATCTGCTTTCTCATAACCTGCTTTCAGTGTTTTGGCTGTAGTCCTTAACATCTTATTAGTCAATGTACTGTAAAAGTATATGAACAAAAGAAAATCAACTAAACAAGAAAAAGTGAATCTTATGTTTGTTTTGGCCCCTGTTGCACTATTTTTCTTTTCTTATCTTTCCAGTTATCTCAGCTCTCTTGCTCTGCTTGACCACATTGCACCCATTATTACCTTTTAAAATATTTCCCTCCAGTCTTGCACTGCTTTGCTTCCTCTGTTCCATCTTTTGCACTATTTCTGAATGTAGCTAACAGTAGCTTTTCATGAAATCATTTATTTCAGAGAGCCTCCTAAAGCTCTCTACTACTACCAAAAAAAAGGGGGGGGGGGGAGAAAAATCTGTCCTTAAGCAGGACAGATGAGATTAAATGTTAATACTTCTCTTATCTTGAAATTTGTGACTGGATTATAGTGACTCTGAGGTGATTTCCGGAAACACGAGTTCCCTGGGATTAATGAGGAAACTACATTAACTCCTCCACCCCATCTGCCAGGATTAAAAGAAAAAAAAAAAAAATCTCAGCTCCTGCTGCCAAAGGCTATAATCCTAGAATGTGAGACTACTACAATTTTCCGGGAACCCATTTTAGTCTGTACACTTAATTATTGCCCATACTAGTGACTCTTTAAATATTCAGATTTGTGCAGAAAAAATGTTTTCTTTTCTGATACAGCAACACAGCTGTAGCAAGAAAATACCTTTAATTATTCTTTCATGCTCTAATGACCATTGGTAATTGCTTGTTGCACTTTACATGGTTTTTGATTAGACTATGAGTTTACTGAGGTGGTTGTAGTAAATATGCTCTTTGGAGATTGCCAGGTGTACCTTCTGTATTTTATTGTGGAAACATGAGAGAGTTTCTGTAGGCTGTAGAAAGAAGCTTACCAGGTGCCAGTAGATGATGTCAAATACTTTGGCAATAAATTTGTATTTTGACTCTGGATGTTTCACATCAATTCAAATAATATAGTTATGCCATTTCTAAATGTCCAGTACTTTGAATGTATAATAATTGTTCAAGACTCAAAAATCCAGTAAGCTTTTATTGCTGCATGAATGGATGGAAACAAGATTCTTAGGAGAGTTTGATGTATAGTGCAGAAACTGGGGTATGCTCTGTAATAATGAACAGCTGAAGTATTTAGAACAGATCACTTTACATGCATATTTTCCAAAGACATTTGGCATTGTATGCTATCTAAAGCATTTTAAGTAATAGTTCAAGACAGGGAAAGAGTATCATAGGTGTGAAGCTTTTACAAGAAGCATCTTGTATATATTCTAACTTTTGTATTTTTTTCTAGTAAGAAAGTGTCCATAGTTACAATTTCACAAAAAAAGTGCATGTGAGCAAATACAGTACATACAGTAGAATAGCTCTGTGTTACTATATAATTTATTTCCATTTAAGAGAGATTTTGCTATAATTCATGGGAGACAGTGAAATGAGGTTACTCTTTTCTGTGCAGAGATTAATTTTATTGTATTTTGATGCTCACTATTATGCAGTTGTAACTACTGTGTACTGAACCAGTGGTTATATTGTTTATTTTGTCAATTGGTTGAAAACTGAGAGTTATTTGAAAGAAAATTACTAATATTTTGAGTCAGATATAGAAAGAATGAAACAGGTGATTATAGGTCAAACTTGTAAGTTCTTAAAAGCCCTCATGCCTATGGAAAAACATTCCAGTAATTGCATGGCTCAATGTGGTAGTTGAATTGCAGTACTTAGAGATGCAGATCTCATGTTGCATCCTTAACTGATCTTTTAAATAAGTAAAGACTGAGTTGCCTGTTGAAATATCTGCTCTGCACATGGTTGTAGTGCCTGAGCCAGAATTGTATTGCTGAAAATGAACTTTTGGTTTTTAACATTTGCACTATAACTCAGATCTAGAAAGGGCTGAAAATAGGTATTTTTTTTCCAGTGGAATTTTTTTCCATTGGAGAAAAATGATACTTCAAATAGAAAAATAAAAAAAAAAATAAAAAACCAACCAAACAAAAAAACAAAATATGGAAAAACCTACTTTCCCCATACTTTGTTACTGTTTTTCAATAATTGACGTTTGGAAAATGATAATATGTGAGAAGTGGGGTTTTCCATTTCTTAAGCACTGTTTACCAGCTGGAAAAAAAAAAGTCTGACTTAAAGGGTATGTCTATACTGGAGCCTTAGTTTGACTTAATCTTCCTTAAGTTGACCTAAGGAAAGCTCCATCCACACTGGGAATTTATTAAGTCAAGTTAAGCACTTCCTTAAGTTGACTAAGTAACACCAACTCTTAAACTTAACTTACACCAGGGTAGACAGGGCATAGCCCTTAAGTCAACTTAATAATTAAGCATTAATTCAAACTCACAGCTGCCAATGTGGACATGAGCAGTCTACAGGAGTTTGGAATGTGGATGCTCTAAGTCAGCTTAAGTTTGGCTTTAAGTTGTTAAGTCAGCTTGACAGGGCCTCCAGTGTAGACATACCCAAAGTGAGCAAGTGAAGAAAGTCTTATTCCTAAATGTGACAGTATATATTCCTATTAAAAATGGAACTTTCACTTTCAAGAGTTAGTTAATACTTAAAGATGAAAATTTTACTTTTTCCTCCCTTTTTAACTTAAAAAGTCCCCCACTTTTCTAGGGACCAAAAAAAAAAAAAATTGCTGTGAAACATGACAGAGTAGCCATGCTTTGAGGCTGCACTTGATGTTCATGTGAGGATGGCGATCCATTATTGGGTATCTGTTACTTTTTTGTTTTTGTTACATTTCTTCCAACCCAGAGTCCTTGCTTATTGGCAAAAGAGAATGTACATACTTGAGCTCAATGTGTTTTTGCTCTTTTTTACATGCTGTTCACTCATACACATAGTGTGTCATTTGACGTGTAATGACACAGAACCTGAGCTATATAGTTCAGGAAGGTTTAGTACAGCTCACTGGAGGAATGAGGAGTGCAAAGATACCTTTTAGCTACAATCGTGCCTTATAGATCTTGGCCTATCCCTACCATATCAGTTTCCCCAGAACAGTTTAAAGCAACTTCACAATTGCTGTAAGTAGTGCTGGCTGCCAACAGGCCAGAGGTAGCATTCACTGCAAGAGCCAGGAGTTGCAGGGGTATAGCAATGCCTCTCCATGTTCCCTTTCCTTTGCTTGTGCCCTAACACTGCCCACAGATATGGGGATAGTATAAATGTGCTGTGGTGGCTCTGCATTACTCAAATAGTCCATAAGGAGGGAAGATACTTTGCTGGCCAATTATGCCATCTTTATGACAGCTTTTGTCAATAGAGTGGTAAGATCTTCCCTGATGTACTATCTAAAGGGGGATTCTTTACCAGGCCTGGCAGAAACTAGAGCATGGAATACCCTAGTACAATACTTCGAGTTTTTAACAGGTTGGCGCAGTAGTTTAGTTCCAAAACGCTAAATTTCTTAGTTTGGGCTTGGCAAAGCTAGGTCAGAACTAATAAGTACCCCTGGTTAGTTAGGACTTCCATGCTTAGTTCAGGCTAAGCCTGGGCAAGACACGAACTAAGGCTTAATTCAAACTTTAAAAGTTTGAATTAAAAAGCTGTGGTTAGTTTGAACTAACCTCAGACTTCTTTAATTTGGACTAGCAAGTCTGAACTAAAATTCCTCATATAGACATAGCTGGAATGCCTTATGGTCAGCTTACCAATTCTCCAGTTCTGGGACTGGGGTTCCTAGGGTGATTTCTGGATCAACTTAGTGTGTCTACACAAATTGCTCAGTCAAACCCAGAAAATCATGCTGACGGCAATGATTTTGCTGCCGTCATTATAGACTTAGTCTAACTCTAGCCCTTGTTGTCATGAACAGTCCAGGGATCAGTGTGCCATGGTTCCTTAATCTAATGTCCAGGATACATTTTTTAGCTCATAATTGTTCTCCAAGAAAAACAAGTGCTAGTCCATATGCCATGCAAACCACAGTTCAGCTTGTGGTTTTAATGGGATTCTTTCTGTGGTAGTGCCTTGTCATTTAGCTGTAGCAGTTGCACTGTGCTTTCTGCTACAGACTGTATCCCTTGTATCTTATTGCTGAATTCTCTGCTAGCATAGTCCATTTCCTGGCTCAACACTTGACTTCAGACTTCAGGTTTTCCCTCTCCAGCAAGAGCCATGGCTGCTTTCTGTAACCTGCTGCTTTTGCTGCTGCTCAGTTTCTTTCTATCTCCTCAAGTGTGTGTATGTGTATTTTGTATATGAATATAATATGAAAAAAATCACATCAGTTAAAATAAACCTTTGTGTAACACTGTCTGGATTAGGGACTATCATTTATTATTCTATTGATATCAGTATTGCAAAATTACAGTAATTCATAGGCAATAGAGATATGCCAAATCATGTACCATTGGAAAAGTATTAATTTGCTACATTTGATAATGTAGTTTGTGCATGTGTCATCTTTGTACTGTAAATTATGGGTCTGTGTGATACATACCTGAATCCAGTCACCTGGACACGTAGAGACATGCCCAGTGGGCAGGGGGACTGCAGATGCCTTTTCCTGCCTATAAACTGGGCAGGCATGTGTTTGAAACAGACCAGAGACTATAAAATGCAGCTTCACCATGTCCATCTTGTCTTCATTCCTGCTTCCTGTATCTTCATCAACTCATCTATTACTGAAGCTGTGAGACAAAAGACAGAGACCCATCCAGAGACAGGAGGTACACCAGAAAACTGTATAAGCCTTCAAACTAATTCTACTGGTGATTTGATATATATATATATATATAGACTTTGAAGTCACGTATCTGATAACTTTTGTCATTTAACAGCTTTCATCTTGTTTGTGTCTTTCCCTTTATAATAAAGTTATTAAGGGATTGGCTGGCAGCATAGTATTTTGAGTAAGATCCCATTTTACATTGATCAGTCAATGTGGCTGACCCTTTGGGGATCATCAGGTGAACATTTTGGTAGAGGGAGTAGAGTATAATATCTTATCTCTTTACCAGACCCAGGTTGGGATTGGAAGGCAGAGACTGAAATGCAGTAAAGAGGGCTGTATATATTTTTTGTTGTTGTTGTTGTTTGTTGTTGTAGCTCGTTAATAAACAGTGTGGAAAATCAGGAGCACTGATCAGGGAATCTAACTTTGGTGTTACCAACTCCTTTCTGGGAAAATCTGCTCTTCTGTTGCAGCCTGCCTTGACCTTGACATTATCAGGTAGGCTACATGTGGATCACACCATGTAACCTACTACCTTAGTCTAGTGTATGGTTGCACATCTTTATAAACAGAAAAAACCCTTGAAGAGAAAATCAATCATGTAGCCTAAAACAGAGTGCTGGTTTTGTATGAAAATCGATGATGCCTGCCTACCTAAAAAAGGGGATGGCTGAGATCAGACATGGAAAGGGAACTTATTTTTTTGTCAGCTTGTTCCTCCCGAAATTTACTTTTAAACAGTAGTTACCCAAATTGTGTTGATGTTCCATATCTATGCTGCAATTATTCCATGGAAACTGAAGCAACTGCTGTTTTGTATCTCTCTTTTCCAGACTTAGATTTTCTGACAGGAAGAAATATGAAACATCAAAAACAGGAATAATAATTTGCAGTACAGATTTCTTTAATAGATTATGACAGTTAAGTTGGTCCCACAGTGGCTGGGAGGAGAAGGGGGGAAAACAAAAAAACCAGCAAAGTTTCAAAGAACAATCCTGCTCTTGCTAGAGCTATCAAGCAAAAGAAAAATGAACATCTCCTCCATAGGTAGTTTATATAATTCTAATAGTTTGGGGGCGTATCAGCTTCTGAAATCCTTCCCTGACAGTTATAGTTGTCTTTTTGGAGCAGCAGTCTTGATTTTTCCCAATTAATATTTTATTTTGTAATGTAGGCAAGGATGGCCATTTTGTATGTTGCAATATATTATTCCTGTATACCCTTCATTCTTTAGACTTCTATAGTTACACAAAAATTCTCCCAGAGGGAGCAAAAGTAGGTCTCTCTAATCTTTTAACATAAATGTTTAGGATCCATACTTGGAAATTGCATGCTTTGGATGCATTGTAGTATTAAAATTGTGTGCAACGTGTAGGCAAGTGAAGTACTTGATTTTACAAGGAGGGAAATGGTTTCGTGCCTTATATCTCAATCAGAGTAAGCCATTTATGTTTAACAATAGATTCACCCTACCCAAATGCTCCCTGTATCTAGTATAATAGCTACATTCTCAGAGAAGAGAAAACTTGGATGTAAAGGAACATTTGAATGATTTTGTATGTTATAAGAGATTGGCATGTATTAGGTGAAATACTGGGTCCACTGAAGTCAATGGCAAAACTTCCACTGACTTCACTTGGATGGTCTCTAATTCATTCGAGTTTCTTTAGTTTGTTACATTAGTTATTACAAATGATGTGTATGGCCTGATACTCATAAAATTGTCACCCTGATGCCCATATGGCTATGTCTACATGGCTTTTTTATTTCAAAATAACACTCGTTATTTCAAAATAAAAGAAATTAGGTCTACACGACGTTTTCTTATTTCGAAAGGATGGATCCTGTCCTTTCGAAATAAGAATCGTCATTTCAAAAAAGTAAAACCCGCCCCCCCCCTCAAAATGGCCGTTATTTCGGAAGGGATATTTCGAAATAACGCCGTTTAGACCTGTTCTTTCGAAACAACACTGTGTAGACCTGTTGTTTTGAAAGAACTGTTTCGAAACAACAGGTCCAAATGGCTTTATTTCAAAATAACCATTTCAAAATAACAGCTGTTTGGATTGCAGGCTTTCCCTTAATTCGAATTAACGTTTTGTTAATTCGAATTAACTTATTTCGAAATAACTCATTTTGAAATGCTTATTTCGAAATAACAATGCATGTGTAGACATAGCCTATCAGTGCAAAGAGATAATAACAAGTTGATTCTTTTTTTAAATTCTCATGCATAGTCTCATGTTTTTAGCCTGTCAATATGGGGATATTTTATAGTTTAAAAGAATCATATGTATTGTTTTTTCCCAAGTCTAATTTATCCCTTACATGATGATAATACCTGTACTTAACTTCAGTTCTTACCGATGTAATAATGGGAAGATTTGCGGTTATATCCATCTCCTATTCAGATATGGAATTTAACAGATACTGGTCACTTTGTTTGTCAATGACAGGCTATGATTACTCTTTCTGCTCTGTTTATCTTATTGTTATGACATTTCTTCTAATGATGCCTGACCTAAGCAGGAAAATTGTGGTCCCATCTGCCGCAGAACTAGATTTACGACAGATGCTGGTTGTTACTCCAGACTGTGGTCCTGATCCACCAAAGCACTTAAGCATGTGTTCATTTTTAAGCATATAAGTAGTCATATTGGCTTCAGTAGGACTATAATATGCTTGGCTGTGAGCTAAGACAGAATCCAATGCAAAGTGTAGCCTATCTTAACTATTTGTTGAAGGGCTTTTTAGTGTGGGAAATGATTTCTACTCTTTCCTTGTTATTGGCCGATGTCTTCGGAAGTGTGGAGTTAGCAAGAGGTGGTTATTTTTTCTTTTTAGTGACTCTTTTTAGTTCATAAATGATTATATAAACGCATATCTTACTCCTATATCACTTACATATTCATACAAAGATTTGTGTGCTAATTATAAACCATTTTGTTTATAGTCAGGATCTTCAGCTACCAAAAGAAGCATTATAATTAGAGTTATCTTTTATGGGAAAGAAATAAATCAAATGTTCAAATACCTCAGGCAATAGATTTTATGTAGAATGTGTTCCTTTTTATTCCCTCACATCAATGTGCATATTGTATTTCTGGAGTAACTTGAAATTTCTCATGTCTTCCTCCTTGGATAGTTTCATAGGAACACTCATAAAAACCTTTTACTGAGAGTGGTCAAAGACTCTGCAAGAGACTCCTGCATTTTAAATATCAGACTTCTGTTTTCCTTTGCCACATCACAGGGTAGACCATTTAATTCAAAGGCTTTAGCAGAACAAGTTATTAATGCAGAATTCTTCATGCAGATCATGCCGCAGTTTCAGGTACTTTTGATGAAGTTCCATGTCAGGAGAAGAGCAAGCACAGCTTTATTTAAATGAACTGATGTCACGACACATTTAAGGAAAAAACATTCAAGCTCTTTTCAGAAGCAAACCAGTATTAGTGAAATAACTCTTCTTTATCCTAGAAGACTGCGAAAGCATTTCTTGCAGAGTCTATCCTCACATATGCCTTTGCAAAACATATAAAATAATTAAGCTGAATTTTCTGGAACTTGAAGATAAGATAAAAGAACTTGAGGCTGAATCAAAACACCACTTTAATTTGTAGGATAAATCTGACTCACATGCTGAAAGATTTTTTGCCGTGTTGGTTCCAGGATATGAGAGAAACAAGGTAATGTATGATGAGGTGAGATGAGATAATGCATTCTATTGGCAGGTTGGCATTTAATAATCTTATTATTAGATTCTTCATATTAATTATTTTTGGCTAGGCTTCATTTTTTTATTTCCATCAGGCAATAAACCAGGCAGATTTTTAACAAGATTAAGTTAGAGCTATACTTAGTGCTGTACTATTCATATTAAGTCTCACAATTAAAGGAAACGTTTTCACATTAATTTTCACAGTTAAAGGAGATACTTTTTCTTCTGTATACATCTGTCTTCCAAATTTTATTAAACAATCAAAGAAAAACCCCATCCCTCTAGTCTGCGTAAATAATTCAAAGCTTTTACCCCAAACAAAGGATTTTTGAACCCTTAGGGAAAATAACTTAATAAACCTTTGTGATTAGAGGCGTTCTCTGGAGCTGACCACTCAAGGTCAGCAGTGTGAAGTCTCCTTTGGGTTTGGAGGCATGCTCGTCAAATGCTGGTGTCACCATTGTCTCCTATTCTAATCAAAATACATGATCAATAGTTTTTTGGGGAATCTTTTTCCCCATTCATCTGAATCTTTGTCATAATAAGAAAATATAGAAAGCAAGTCATTTAAACTAGCACAGATTTCTGTGGGAAGCCAATTTTTTTCAGTCTGAGTGGTTTATTTCAGCATACTGCTTTAATATAAATACATGGAATGGATCCTGAAGCTAGAGTGTTTACCACTACATTTCCAATGGAATGTTGGATAGTAATATACCTGTCTAAAATTTTAGCCTCTTGCTTGGATGCTCTTTTTTTTGTTTGTTTTACTTCAGCATGGCTTTGTCCTTTGCCTGCTCTCATGCACAGTTTCAGCACCTTGCTCCACACTCTGACCCCTACAGTTTGGGAGACCTGTCCCCAAGTTTGGTGGCTCCCCCTTGATGTGGAGAAGGTTTGATAGCAATGAATGGTGATATTGCCTGCGGTTTCTTCACAGGTTTGGTGTGGGAAGAAACTTCTTTAAATGGGTTCAGATTTTGTGAACATCTTCTATAGATAGTGTAGTAATCAAATATTTTACACTCTGATTATTTTATTGTAGAGAGAGTGACGAGGCAGTTATGACTTCTTTCTCCCTTGTTCTTTGCTGTTTTATAAGAACCCCAGGCTCTCTTCATTCTGGGCATTCAGGTGGATTACATTACTGGTGATATGCTCATATATTATTAAACCCAAATTTGATCTCCTCTGTAAACCGCTATGATAAATTTTCAGGCTTTAAACTGAGTTTTGATAAATCAACAGTATTAGCTGGATCTTTTGTCCAAAGAGGTATTTGTTCCTTTGCTCTACACAGTTGTAACTTCTGTGTGCTTTTTATCAAAATCAAAGCTGGTTCTTCAGTTGATGACTCCTTCCTCTCTCAAGTAGATACGATTAACATAATCAAAAATTACATTCTCCTTTAGAATACTGTATTTACAGTGACTGCTCCCCTCCTTCTACTCGAGAAGGACATATCTAACTTGGAGGGCTTGTTTTCTCACTTTATCTGGTGTGGTGGATATCCACATATTAGCCTATCAAATTTTAAGAGATCTAAAGTGAAGGGAGGTCTTGCATTTTCTTGGCCAGGTACTATGGTATTTTATGATAACTTAGTTTCATGAAAGAGTAGCTGAGTGAGATGAGAGATGACATTTCACTGTGTACTGAAGAGTGGTTCATCTTTCTAGGCCTGATTATTTAGTTGTTTGTCTTATTGGATAAATGCATACCTAAACAAATCATACATCATCTTTTAATCAGGACCCTTATATACACTTGAAGTCATTTATGTAATTTAATGGGCGAGTCTTTGGATTTCTTACTGTTGGTGACTGCTTATATTAATTGTACATTTCCTCAAAAAACGCTAGTCCTTTTTTCTGAGCCATGGAGGGACAAAATATATTAACAGATATTTTGTTGTGCATGTGCATGCATTCATTCAGAGATGTTCAGTGCACCTCTAATCTACACTATACTAATTATGTTGCTTTTTGAGTTTTAATATTTTATTCACAAATTTCTTGAACTAAAACTTTGAAAGTAATCTTCAGAATGTTGTGTCTAATTTGAGACTTTTATCCTGTGTAAAGACTGATATCGATCTTTTTATGCCTCTTGGAGAGTGAATCAGAAACACCTAGGAAATGCTGAGCAAGGAACAAATCATGGGTGGCTTGGAGAGTAAGATCTAACATAGGGATCTTAATATAAAATAGCTGGTCTCGCACGCACGCACGCACCCCCCCACACTTTGGTCCTAATTCTGTATTGTGATGTACACAGTTGGATACCTGCGCTCATACAAAGTCAGTAAAGTTGTACATGTGCACAGCAGTCTGCCAACATAGATCACAGTGCAGGAATAAGGCCTAAATATGTTATGAGATCTAGCCCCCCCCCCCACTGTACAAGGAGTCCTTCACTAACCAAAAGCACTAGTGGATATGAAATGAAAGACTTTTGCATGAGGCCAAGATGCTATACTTGAACTGTCTTCTACAAAACCCAAAATAGTATTTTGACTCTAGTGTGGGAGATTTTCTGTCAGTTTGAAGTAGAGATGGAAATTTCATTTTCAAAATTTCATTCTGAAACTCCTCAGGAAAACACACTAAGATGCTGGAGGGAGGGGAACATTGGAAAGTGTTAATAAGGTAAAGCAGGTTGTTCTTCAGGAATGTGCAGATCCATAAAGTTGGTATAGTTAGAAATTTATGTTTTTGTTTGGTTTACTTAATTTAGGAGTCTGAGGGTGGGAGGAAATAGAGGATGTGGGGAACTTAATTGTTCCTCCTTCAATGTTGTTTTACTGTGACTGTCAAAGGACATCAAAAGTTGCATTTTCTAGTAGCCTTCCAATTTTGTAAGGGAGCTGTGCTGTTGAAGAACTGAGGAAATATTGGATTGGGGGAGGAGGACTTGTTCCCTCATTTTTCCATGGAGTGGCAGAAACCTATGAACATATGGTCTGAAATAGAGGGAGGCCTTTCATTTTGTTGTTACTCTATATTTTTACATGTTATTTCTTGTTTTTTTATTTTTTTGTAAAGCTTTTGGAAACCATCACATATGACTAAGGAAGTATATTCTAACTGAAATTATAGGAATGTGGGTGCACATGTGGTTAAAGATGTTCTCAAAACTGGTTATCAGTGGTTCATGGTCACTTGAATAAGCTTATGGTGTAACTTTATGGGGACAAAGCAATGCAGAGATATGGAACTCCTGTGGATCTCCCAGGCTTGTAGGTGGCCCCTAAACTCTATTCTGTGTGGGGTATCTGTGTGGGAGGGACAGTCCACCTCTCCCTCATTTCTGTCCTCAATGTGTAGCCTGCTTTTAGAGTGCCATTTCTATATTGTTTAATATGCAACTATAATTTGACTGTATTTCTTAATACTGAGGGCAGAAGTGCTGACTGATTGTCCCAAGCGATGGAAATGTTTTGGTGAAAAAGAGGTAATAGAGGATTCTAGAGGAACCCAAGGGCCCTGGTGTAAGCTTTGGACTGCCACAAACAGCACAAATATATATTAATATTAAGTGACGATCATACACAATATCTAAATATACTGACAATTAGTTGATATCTGGTTTCCGTAGCCCTGTAACCAATTACACAAATGAGACTCTTTGGCACTTTGTCATAAGCTAAGAGAGTGAACAGAGAGTAATAAAGGAGGACTGCCAGAACAGACAAGCACAGTGTAAAATGAGCCTTCCAACTTTATCGCTTTGATATTAATGTATTAAACATACAACAGCTGGACATTAGAGGTGCCAATATGTAATAGACATCCATTGACAATTTCTATTCAGAAATTTAAAAGGCTTTCAGGGAAGGTTTTTGAATTGCACAAATAAGAGTTTGGCTGCAATTTCCATGGACTCCCAATGGGAGCAGGTCACCTAACTGTCTTCTGTGCTTTTGGAAATTCCCACTTTTTGTTTTTTTGTTTGCTCATTTCAACTGAAAATGAAACATCTGTCTTTCTAGGGTTATTTGAGTCTGAAGATCAGGTACAGAAGAAAGGATGCTAGATCTTTTGTGAAAAGCTCTAATCAGATAAAGAAAGTAAAGCAGATTTTTAGTGGAAGAGTACAAAGGAAGAAACTGTATTTTAACAGAAATCTCAACATTTTAAGTCTTCCACAGCTCTTGCAAATTATGTGTTGTATCATTTGCTGGAGTGCGGTCCGTAGAATTTTGAGAAAACTGTATTGTTATCCTTATCAAAGCTCTACTGAAACAAAGAATAAACTGTTATTGCTGAGCTTTTGCATTCTTCTCCATGTCAAAGATGCCTCTTTCTGTGCAGTGAAACAGCCACCTGGAAACTGGTAAAAGGCAGGAGGGCCCCTTTGAAAACCAGAGGCTGCATCTGAGATCAGCTGTTCAGGGAAAATAAATGACCAAGAGGAATAGTGTAGCTATGAAAAGTGTGGCTAAGAATCAGGAGAAAGACATGCAGAGCAATTCTTGGCGTGCATGTTGTGGTTGTTGTAAGGTCTTACTTTCTTGTATTATTTTGACAATTAATATGTAAAGTGAAAGATATAGAATCATATGTAATAGTAAAGTGAAAACTGGAAATATTTTTAACATGATTTTGGAACAACCATTCATCTCTTGAAGAAAGCACAGCCAACAAGTTATGTTAGTTGATTTGAAATAAAAGTTCTGTAACATTTATTTTTCACTGATTTTCTTTTCTCTGCCAAGAAAACTGTCAAAGTGCTAGTTGTTCAGGATTGTCAATTCAGAACAATTGATCACTGTGTTTAGTTGTTTAACATTGGTCCTGTCTGGATGTTTTTTTCCCCCCTAGAAAATGAAAGATTTATTTATTTTTGTCCTTGGCTATATGCTACAATTCAACTGTGAGAGAAGAGGGAGGAAAAGAAAAAGGACAAAACTTAACTCAGATGATCAATTATCAACCTGATGCAAGTATTCAGTAATGATATAAACGTCCACAATGATATAAAAATCTTCCTGGAAATTCAAATTTAGAGTGATATTTTCAAATTAAAAGAAACTTTATGATATTAAATGTAACTGTAGGACAGCAAGATTGCAAGATAAATAAAGTCTGAAGTACATTATATGTAAATGATTTTAATTATATAGTATAGTTTCTGGAAATTCCCATGAATTGCAAAAGTAAAAGTCATATCTGTGTAACAAAACATTAGTACATTGTACTATATAAAATAATAATGTCAGTAATATTGTGTGTAGACTCAGCCTTATTATCGGCACCAAATAAATGACAATGGGAAAAGACTCTGCCTTGGGATTCTATTAATAAATTCTTTAAGTGCCACTCTTATGGTTCTGCTTGCCCTACAGCAGTCCCATAGAGGTCACAGAAGTTTTCCAGGGGACATGTCAGCTCATTGAGATATTTGCCTCATTTTACAACAGGCTACATAAAAAGTACTTGCAGCATCAATACAAAATATAATTTCATACTGATAGGGATTTGTTTATGTTGCTCTATATGCTGTTAACTGAAATTTAAGTACAATATTTATATTCCAGTTGATTTATTTTATATTGTAAAATAAGAATGTAAGCAATTTTTCAGTAATAGTATACTATGACATTTGTGTATTTTGTGTCTGATTTTGTCAGCAAGTAGTTTTTAAGTGAGATGAAACTTAGGAGTACTCAAGGCAAATCAAACTCCAGAAAAAGATGTAGCAGTCTGGAAAGGCTGAGCATTCTCAAAGGGGTAGCCGTGTTAGTCTAGTCCAGCAAAAGAAAACAAGGAGTCGTGTGGCACTTAAAGACTAACAGGTTTATTTTTCGCATGAGCTTTCATGGGGGATAATGCCACTTCATCAGATGTTTCGAAGATGGGTGAATTTACAGAATGGAAAGGTTGAGAGCCACTGCCTTATAGCTCCTTGATGGAATTACTGCTTTGGATTGCGGAACTGACATCTGGTTGGGGTTCACTTAAATTTATTTTGCTTCTATAGGTAGGTTGTTTTAGGATCTACCATTTGTTAAATGTAGGGTGTACCACTGAAATCTATAATGTCTCTAAAAACTGGAATGAGCAGTGTAAGCACACACTGTAATATGGCCTAACTTTGAAAGATACTGAGCACCTGCAGCTGTCATGATCCTCAGTGGGATTTGTGGATGTTCAACACTTCTGAAAACGAGGCCACTAATGTATATTGAACAGGATTTCCTTTGTGTTAACAGATAGTTTCAAGTGTTTTTGGCAAAATCATGAAAGTTCCAGGGATTCAGCAACTTTCTTTGGCTTCATAAAAGCCCATAAGGGGCACTTATTCAGCTTGTATTTCTGTCACCCCGCCAGTGTCTCTTTTGCTGTGAGGCATATTGGAGCATAAGAATTCTGCTTTCCTAGTCACTGTTGCAGCACAGAGGCTGACTGCTTCTGTAAATCACATTGGTTCCCCTTTAGTTGGTGGTTGCTGCTATTCTTCTATTTTTCCTTTACAAATGCTACTTTGATAAATTTATTTTGGCAGGCATCCCTGAGGAGGATACTTTGTATTTGTCACTTTATACATACAATATATTTTTCTTAAAAGTCAAGAGCTGGCATTATTCCCTTTCTTCCTTCTAATGCTACTGAATTGTTTCTCCTGGTTAATAGGATGATAGTAGTGACTAAAACTTTCACACTTGGGTGTCAGTATCTAGGTTCCCAAATCAGTGCTTAGAAAACAACTTTTAGAGGTATAGTGTAACCCTAATATCATTAAGTTAATGGGAACTACAGGTACATAGTGAATATTAGGCCACTTTCCTCTAATTGGGGGGCCGGGGGGGGGTCTTGATTCTTTTCAAGGTTGCTGAATGCCTTAAGCTCACATTAACTTCAAGAAGCACTCAGATTTCTCAGCACCTCTGTAAAGTAGCTTCATTTCAGGCTTCTAAATTTGGATTTGAGAGCCCAATGTTAGACATGCATGTTTGAATATTTTGGCCATAGCTGTTAGCATTTAGCCACTCAGAGCCTGACAGACAACTTAAATCCAGCTGCATTCTTCAGTGGCGCTGTTCCCAGCATTAGGTGTCAAAGGTCATAAGTGACTTTACAGATGTGTGAGGGTTTAATATGTCCAAGGGCCAGTCCAAGGTTTTTTGGCACCCTAGGCCAATACTGATTTGGCGCTCCCCTAACTGTCCCCCCCCCCCCAGCTGCTAGCTGGGAAGCGGCACCACAGCCAGGATCCGGCCCAAGCTGAGTATCCAGCCATGAGTGAGAAGAAGTGCTGCCGCCACTGGAATCCAGCCGTGGGTGGGGAGAGGCGCTGCGGGCAGTGGTCTGGCCCCAGCTGGGGAGCTTTGCTTCAGGCAGGGGTGCAGCCGTGGGTGTGGAGTGGAGCAGCGTGAGACGGGCTTGTTGCCTCCCCCACAGCCCAGCCGTTGGCATCTTTGTGAACTGCCTAGGTCATCTCTATGGAAGAACCGGCCCCTGTGTAAGGGAGTACTGATGGAGAAATGAATAATGTGCTCTTTCTTTTTTGTCTACGATTTTCCAAATCTTAAATTTGCCAACTTCTTGTATGTGTTTTACTGATTGGTTTTCTGATCCAGGCAGGAAATTATCAATTAAATGTAGGCACTGCAGCAGACTATTAGGAATTCTGTTCCTACTTGGTTGGGAAGTCTGGCTATATATAGTCTTTTGCTTCTGAAAACACACAGCAAATGTTAGTTCGTTTCTTGGCTACTAAAAGTGATTAGGTGGTAGGACAATGCAAAATAATGGATTTTTTTTTTTTTTTTTGGTTTGCTCTCTAATCCAAGAAATTATTGAAAAAAATTTTTTGACCCAAAATGAAATGCTTAATTTAATTTTAAGTGTTTCTTTTAAATTAAAAAGAAGGAAATTTCTAAATGAGAAGTCATTTTAACTGTAAAAATGGAAAGTTTCATTTAGAAAATATTGAAACATTTTTACAAGAACAATTTAATGAAACCAGAACAAATTTATGATGTGCTTTTGTGTTGCCCAATCTGTATTTTTTGCCAAAGAAAGTTGCAGACCAAAAACTTCACTCAGCAGAACTAATCAGTTTAGTCTCTATATGTATTTCCAGCTAAACACTCCATTAAACTGAACTGAAAGTTGAGTATATATGAGTAATTTAAAAGTATAAATATTACAGAGATGTAATTAACACCCCCCTCCCTGCCTCACATCTCTAATATATATTTGGAAATGAAGAGTCAGGTTTCTTTTTTGGTGTCACTGTCTATGAAGGCTTCTCATCTTCTGAAATCCTATTCCCCTATGAATCCATTCTAGCCATTAATTCTTGAAGGTCTGAACAGAACTGGTTTGGTCACATGGCTTAGTATGTTATACAGCTTCAGTGGTTTTTAAATATGGTTTTCACTTTGTAGTTTGCATTGCTTTAAAATAACATTTTAGAACAAATTTTTTCATGTAACTGGAATGCAGTAACAAAGTGAAAGATGGAAATGTTTTTGGCTGAAAAATTTCAACCGGATCTAGTCATGATTGAATCAATTAAAATATGAGATCATTCGTAAAAAAGCTGCCATTATGTTGTTTGCAGCAGGAATGAGAAGTGCAAATGAGTTCTGTGTGAACCTAAAACCAAAGTGGGCCTTAATAAAGCAAATTTGGAAACATTTAGCATTCAGGATTTCCCCTTGTCACTGACTTCATGATAAGCATCTAATGAAGCCCTGGCTAGGTTTATCTGAGCTCATTATTGACGTCTTCACCTGTTAATAGCATATCTCAGATCAGTGAAGTTAATACATTACATTTCCAGCTTCTTTTTAAGGAAAGAAAACTTAGTAATTTGTTGCTTCTGTAGTTCTGCCTCTGCATACAGAAAGCAAATAGTCTGTAAAATTGATTTATCAAAAATAAGGAAATAATCAAATCAATCATTTCTGCAACTTCATTTTTTCATATTGAAATTAATGGTATATTCTGTGTATATTTAAGACTACATCTTCAATCAGCTATGAGAGAGTTTTTGTCAGGTCTCTTGAAAATGTAATATATGCTGTGATTGTTCCTTACTAAATAACTTTGGTAAGGACAGAATTAGGGCAAACACAGAGGGAGAAGGCACAACCTCAAAGATGTTTTTATATTCCCAGACAAGTGTTCTGTTCATAAAGGCCCATGTCTTACATTTAGAGCTATTAAAACGTGTGGCAGACAGAAAGCGATCTTTTCAATGTAGAGCTAGTACGCTTCAGAAATAAGTTTCTGTGCTAAGCCAATGTGATCATTCTGAGAATGGAGAAGTTTGGGGTCATAATTAAAGAAAACTGTGTAAGGTTGTTAAAAAGCCAGATCTGTAATCTTATCACTGGACATTGTGCCTTCCTCTTTATTTAAAAACATATACATGCATGCAGTTTCTATACACAGCTGCGAGATAAATTAAGGTACTGAGATGCAGACCACTTAACTATGTCTAGAGGCTACATTACGTCTCTCTGCTGGAGCACAGACAAATGAAACCTCATAGTAATGAGATTAAAATCTGATCTCCAACTTCTGATACATTAAAAGATATAGCACGGATGTACTAGTGGTGATCTTGAGTTCCTGGAAACTCTTCATTATAATTAAGTAATGCAACGGAGAGGAGGGTTGGACTGATTTATCTGCTTCTGACAGAGTTCACACCCTTTTGGGATGCTGCTAAATTTTCCTTTCCAGAGATTAGTTGTTTCTATCGCTCAGTGAAGCACTTCTGAAGAATTTTTTTTTTTTAAACGAGCAAGATTTTAGTAAACACTGTTGTTGTTTTAAGATTTTTGGGGAAAGAAAATTCTTACATCCCTGCAAGATCTTTTTCTGAATCCACTGCTTTAAAATATGTTTTGTATAAGGTACTATACTTTCAGTATACTCACTGGATCCAAGGAGCTGCGCTGATCTATACCACTTTAGGATTTGGCCCTCTGTGCTTTGCAAGAATGAACTATAAACATCACTAGACCAAACTAATCTATTCTAACTAAGGCAATCCCCATTTTCTTGATTTTGATCATGGGAAAGTATATTTGTATAAGGAAAAAAAAATAGATTCACCATATTCTCTGTGCACATGCATGGTAATTCTGAACCTGTGATTTATTTTAGTTTAAGAAGAGAAATTTAGTGGAGTACATAGTAAAAAATATTGTCAGCCCAGGACTGGGAAACAGAGCCAGAAACTCAAGGCAGGAGAGGCTCGCTACAAAGCCTCTTCCCACATGTCAGTAGGAATTTGTCTGCTTCACTTAGTTAAAGAATTATCAGACTTGTGATTAACACTAACTGCTAAATACTTTAACACTCCAGAGATGCATTTTAGATTGAGTTAAAATAATTTCCTCCAAACCGAAAGTGGGAGAGAGAAATAAATAATGAAGGGGACTTCTCAAGTCGTATGCAGTGCGTATTGCCTGTGTTTTTTGTTATGGGATGATTATCAGCAAAGTATTTTGAGCTTGTCTATATGCAGAAAATTACTGTGGGACCTGACTACAGCACAGTATTCCCCCACCACAGTTAAATCATGACTTTGTCTTGTTCTGTACTCACAAAAAACTTGCATTGTAATCATGTTCTCTTCAACTCTGCAAAGTTGAACTCTGTGGCACAATTCAGCAATGCCATTAAAACATAGTTTGGCCTTTGTATGCTACCAGAATGAACCATGTTTTAATCAGGCCAGCAAGCTATCATGAAACAAGGTCCCGTCACACTGTAGTCTTTATAATGTGGATTAAACTTTTAACATGGTGTTAAATTTTTGTTTAATTTGTTTCACAATTTCATGATATTTAGACCAAGTCATCATTATTAAACACCTCTTTATCTTTTGCCAATTTACTGTTGCTGCAGATTTTGCCATTTAACTTAGGCAGCTCCTCAAGTGCCGCATTTATTAATAGCAAACAGAAATTTAAAACATACTTCTGGTGACCTTTATGCACTGTTATCTTTTCTTAACTTTCTTACCTGGAAATCTTAACTGGAATTGGTGACTCAACCATTGCTATAGTGGATCAGAAGTGGCAGAATTTAATTCTGAGGGTTTTAATTTCAGTGGATTCAGGCTCGAGAGAGAAAGAGAATTCATGCTGGGAGATATTGCATTGCCAGTGCACCACTGAGCAACAATTCACAGAAGCTGTTTCCATGGTTGGACAGAGTGGGTGATTGGGGATGCAGGGAGGGGATCGAGCTCTGCATGCTTATGTGTACAGGCACGCTTGAGTATGCAGTGTTTTCGATGACTATTACTAGTCACCGGTTCATCTTCACCCATTGTGTGTGTGTGGCTGGGTGGGATGAGCGGAAGGCTCCATGGTGATCACTTGCATAAGGTCATTTTTCTTCGGCTTTGGTCCAGGGTCCTGAAGTTGACCATAAGAGTGTGTATAAGTAGCTATTGTTTGATAACTGAGTTATTTTATATCCACTAACCTCTGTTACTTTAATATATAGGGACAACATTAGTTTAACTTTGCTGTGTGTGTGTGTGTATGTCCTTTCCCCCCGATATCTTATCCCTGTATCAGTGTTATATCAGGAGGCTTATTATCAGGAAATGTGATTTTTGGAAGAATGTCCTGCTTCTGTGCTGTTTTAGGGATTCCTGTATAAAGAATCTGTTCACTTCTGGAAACTGCTATTAGGTCAGATTTTATGAGCTATATACTGAATAATCCAGAATTATAGTACTAATTTTACTCATATAAAGAACTGAGTCAATGACAAATAATCTATTTGGAAAGTGTGTATTGGTATTCTTTGTCAATTCGGAATATGAAAAGGGACTATTTTAACCAGAACAGTTGAGAAAAATAAACCTTAAAAACATTAAGTGTACACAAGAAATTACAGTAAATATGCCCAGTGGTCTGTGATGGGATGTTAGATAAAATGTGTTCTGGATTACTACAGAGAATTCTTTTTGGGTATCTGTTTGGTAAGTCTTGTCTACATGCTCAGGTTTAGTAGATTGCCATATTTGGGATCAGAAAGGATTTTTCCACAAAGGCAGATTGCCAGATTATCCATGACATTCTATTTAATTGAATCAAATATCTTTAACTTATTTTTTTAAAACACAAGCAACTTGAAGTCATCAAGAGAAATTAAATTTACTGCATGTTTTTTGTTGAGAAGTCCATATCTTAGATTTCAGAAACCTATGGCTGACCTCTTCAAACCAGTTCAAACAGTAAAACATTTCACAGATCTAATTGCCATTAGATCTTCTGTATTTACATTTGATCACTATCTTCAGTGGAAATGTGGAGCACAGGGCATGAGATTTTTTTTTGAAGAAAAATTAAAAAAGATTAAGGGCTCTCTCATTGACTATCCAACGTATCCTATACACTCCCATCCCCATTCCAGTCGCACACATCTCTGCATTCCTTTATACATATCTACATGTCCCTGTAGAGAAAACCAGATACACTGACACACCTTTAAGGACCTTAAGCCTAGTTTCCGGCTAATATATTTTGGAAAATCTTAAATCAATAAATTCTTCTTAAAAGGTTTCTGATTTTTTTTTAACAGAAGCTCCATAACCTACTCCCACCTCCTCATATGATGAAACAGGGAAAGCAATGCAGCCCAGGACAGCAGGAAATACTTGAAAAGGTCAGCCTCCTCCTTCCCATGATGTTTTCAATAATGTAGACACCACACCTAGTATCTTATGAGCAACAGTGTAAATAAGCATTATTTTACTTACTGCATTTGAGTTTGAGGTTATCCATTCCGTCAATAAAGACTTCAGTTATATTGAGGTTATATACTATTTCACCTTGATCATATTACAGGCCACAATACTAATCATCAAAGCATGTATCAGATTAAAATGTCTTCAGTCCTGTCCTTTTTCCATAAAGCCATTGCTGGAAGTTCATCATGGTTATAACAGTGACACTGTGTTCATCGTACATATTTCTAAAATCGAAGAAGACTTTAGAATACACAGACATTAAAGTAAAGATTAGGTGCAGTATTTCAAAATGACATAGCTCAAGATCTCTTCAGCCGTAAAATGGGTAAAGGGATTTCATAGTTAAATCTTGAACATTTCACGCATTTCTTACTAATCAGGATTATCTACAAACGTTAATTTCTGTACAGTAGGGTCAGGAAATCCCATTGTTCCTTCCTTGGATTAAAAACGCCTAGCAGGCATCAGCATTTAATGTCTGACATTTTCATAGAAGATGTAAAATTTCCCCTCAAAGGTTGATTTGCAGAGCATGTAGCTAACTCATAACTGTAGATGGTAGTAGCATATACCATATGTAACTAAGAAGGATCATTATTTTTAATAGATGTGAATTCTTGATGAGGTTAAAGCAAGCGGCAGTCAAGGTCACTAATGTTGTTCAGTTACAATTTTTTATTTTACTCGTAAAAACTTCTTTTTAAGGTTTGAGGGGGCGCATTTTCCTACCCTGTATAATGGTGATATAGCAGTAGAGTAAGTTTGATACTCATAGGACTGTAACTATGTATTTACATAGCTGTAAAAAGTTCATAACCATCATCTCTCTAGAAAATGATGGATAATAAATTATTTCAGCTTCACTAGAACCATGGAAAATGCCAGTATCATATAACTATTTTCAGAGATGAAAACCACATAAATCTGACGCTCTTAAGCCAAAAAAAAAAAAAAAAATTACTTCTTGGTGTTTTTTCAATTGTGAAGCTGGTTGTAGAGGTATAATAAATCTGTAGATGTTAATTTTTGTCCCTTTGTTTTATTAATTCAAGGATAATATATTTTAAATCTGGTTTTTTTGAGGACATTAATTTTGAATTGCAGGATTTGTTAACAGGGCTGGCATGAATTGATTCTTTTTTTCTCCTCTCAGTTATGGAATATATTTATATCGTGAAAAAGAATATTGAAGACTAATTCAGCAGCTATTCAAATTCAGTTAGTGACTCTTGAAAATATCACATTGTGTTTCCTTTCCTCCCTCATTTGTTTAGCTCTTACCCATATTTCTGAGCACCTTACCATCTTCAGAACTCTAATTATGAGTTCTATAGTTTTCAGTGCAAATCTTGTTCATCACATTTTTAAAATTACATTTCTTTCAATAGGCATTTTAGAACTAAAGCCACTCTACTCCATGAAAATTAAACTTCAGTCTCCAGGTTCACAACCCTGAGCTTTCAAAAAATACCCTAAAAGGAAATATTTAAAGATCTTCAAAGGACCAAGTGCTTGAATTGAGGGAAGAGGGTGAATGTTCCAGCTTTTCTACAACTTTTTGAATGTTTTGTCTGACAGCAAGAAGAACTAAAGGTATGGCATAAGCACCTAAAACTTTCTGCTCTCAAACAAAGCAATAAAAGCATTATGGACCAAAATATGCTCTACTTTAAAATGATATTGAAACTTTAATTGCATGCCAAAATGCTATATAATGCCTTCATATTTGGGGTTGACCTTATTTTTCATAAGAGAGCCCTTTTGGAACTGGATTTCCATTGTTCAGGATTTCAAAATAAAGTTAAGAAAAATATCCTGTGAATATGGACATTTCTGTGAGTCATGTGTACATTATATAAGTATGTATTTGGAAGATGTAAGTCTACAAAGCATGTTCTTTGTACAATGTATTGCATACCAATAACACACAAAAGCAGCGGATTTATGTAGGATGTTTTCAAATACTATTATTCCACATTATATAATCTTAGAATATTTAAAGTGAATAAAAATGTCCTCCTTACTTTTTCCCCCATTTCCAACTTGTAAATGCTGATATTTCTTTTCAAGTGCAACTGACATTTCTAAGGCCTCTTGCTTACTAGTTCGTGTGTATGAGGATCAACTATATCAGCACTGCTCAGCAAGTAGTATGTCAGCTGCCTTTTGCAGCAGAACTTATAAGGGAGGTGACATGTTGTTTTGCCCACTCTAGTTATGCTTATTGATGAGGTACAGTTGGTGTTTTTCGTTGGTTAGGAAGAAAGAGCAATAGCATTGCTGTAGAGAACAGATACTTACCCAGAGGATTTTTTTCAGCATGAAGCTTACATAGTCTAGGTTTATACTGTTTGAGTTTGCATTCTCTTTGGTATTGTCAAAGTTGGGAAACATGGCTGAGTAGCTTCTAATAATAGCAGATTGTGTGTGCCTGTTGTTGGGAGGGAGGATATTTTTAGTTAGCATGTGGAAGACTCAGGTCTTTTAAGATAACAGTTTTCAGATCATTCAGATTTGAGAGAGAGGGAACCCAATGTTAGAACTAAAAAACCACGAGTCAGACCAACATACCTCCAACCAGAAAGTGCGTTTTATTTTCTAGTATTTCCTTCCTCACCATTGGGGTGCATGATCCAGATAGAGCGTCTTGGAGTTTGGATTTCCTTCATGTAGAAAGTCTGCCCAGGGAATTCAGAGCCATACTCTTTAGGGCATGTAAAGTAATAGTTTTAAGTTTTTTGTAAGTTTTTGAGGGCTGATTATTACAGGCATAAATGAGAAGTAAATATGGAGAACTGGGGTGAGAGGGTCTAATTCTGGGGCCTGTTAAGCTTGACACTCTCCCTATTTAAAATACCTGGAGATATTTCATGAATAGTTGCTGCCATATAAAAGAGTTTGTCAGTAGAAATTCTGTAGCAGTTTCAAGTTCCAGTTTGAAGCACAGTGTTATGGCTACATTATCCTTAAAATGGGAATAATAGCCAAAGGATTCTAACCTTAGAGACACTAGCCGTGAAATCTGTAAGTCAGAGTTTCTGGTTACTGCTGTTAAAGTCACACAAGAATCTTTCAGAATGCAAGTGACATTATTCCAGGGCAGCAGTGTTTTCTAACTCTCCATAATCTGCAAATGTATGCTACAGCTCATCAGCTCAACATCATAAAACCATATAAAATAAATGCCTTGTTCAGTTGTGAAAGGAGCAGAATGTGTCTTTGTGTTACAGAAGACTGTGGAGCTGCTAGGGATGGTGGGGGAAGGAGTCAGCTGCCTTTCCATGACAGCTCCATGGAACTTGTCTATGTGCATAGAATAGAGAAGCATGTGTATGGAGCAGGTGGACCTGCCATTGACCCCTGTAGAGTGAGAAAGCAGCAACAGCAGCTGCATTCACGATTTCCTGCTGCTTTGTGCCTTGAAGTATCAAATGCAATGCGGAATTTGGCCCAGTGTGCGGCATCAAGTTCAGGATATGGCAAAGATGGGGACTGAGTGTCCATCACTAGTTCTTCCATTCTGTTCAAGCTGAAGCATTTTGTAGCCATTTGAAATGCTTTTCAGAAGATAGAAAAGGTGAAAGGAGAACCCTACTAGTAACTCGGCGTATGTCTTTTTTTTGAAAGCTGAATATATGAAAAACATGTTCACTTTTGAAACTCTGGTACTTGAAATATTTAGCAACTTGTAGTTTTCTTTAAGTCAAACACCTCTTTTTACTTTTTCATGTTTTAAAAAATGGCAGTAGGAAGAATTGTTCAATATTCTGTGCTGGAAGGCTGTCTCAGCCTCAGGCAATCAGTGAAAAGTGTGGAATAAATAAAAGGAGAGATTCAACTTAATTTACATTAATTACCTTTACAACAGGTAAAGCAAAAGTAACATGAAGCAGTGCTTTCATTGTAGCTGAATTTTATTACTTTGGAGTATTTATAGAATAAGTTGCCTTTTGTGACTATACTGTCTTTGCAGATAAATCAAAATGGAAATTGAAAAATATTATTCACATTTCATAATTTTACTCTGTAGTGTCTGGGCCTAGAGTAAAATATCAAATAGTTGTTTTTTTAGGATGTGGAAGCATGCCATGGGAGAGTCTTCAATTATAGCTTATTAAATGCAATGAAATCAGTTATATTTACTGCATTTGTGGCCAGACCTGTTGTAGGAGATTTAAGTTATACCTCCCTATAGCCCAGAGAACTCTGAGGAAGGCAAATAGGTGTTTACCTCTGGAGTTTATTTGTTCATAAGGAGTTCCTAGGACCAGCGCTGATGGTGGTTGCTGAAGGGTTACATAAATCATCAGTATCCGCCGTGCCCATGCCTTCTTCCTAGCCAATGCAGGTCACTTTTTTGGCTGGGTTTGCTTCATGCGACGAGGAATTTTACAGCAGCTCTGCTGCCCCAGAGTGCTTTATTTCTTCAGGCTTTCAGCCTTGGGTACTCTCTTCCTATTATGTTCCAGCAGAAAATGGAACTGAAATCTCCTTTCTTAGTATATTCCTTTTATTGTTGTTGTTTCTAAAAAACTATTATCATTCTTGCACAGAAATAAGCCATCCAAAGTGGGAACTTATAATTTTCAATGGGGGAAGGGGGAAGATGACATCAAGCTCTTAGAAAGCAATTAAATACTTAGGAGTATTTAATAGAGAAAATTTAAGTTTTAAAAAACATTTTCAGGAAGTGTATATGTATAATTAGTGTTTTGGTGCAGAGTAGGACAATTTGTAGAGACAAAATGGACCTCTCTACATACAAATACACATGCACACACTCCATGTAATAACAGATAAAGGAGAAGATTTAACACTCAAGTCAGAACAATCCCTGGCTAACAAGGACAGTTGAGAAACAAGGTCATAAGGTCCAGAAATGTGGGTGGCTTATCTTCAGTTCAGTGCATATGTCTGTCATGAATGAGACCATTTAGTGTGACAGTGAAGGAATGGTAGGCAGGCATGTGAAGTTCTCTCTCTGCCTTAGGCTGTTAATAGTCAAGTACTGTGTGTAAGGAGATTGATAAAATTTAAATAAATAGGCTCTTAAAATGCCAGAGATGTAGCTGAAATAGAAAGCCCTGGTATCTTTGTTTGTGGAGGCATTGTAGCTCTGTATGGTTAAAGCTTAGTTGGTTTGCATTTAAAGCAGGTTGTACGTACAAGTGCATTGTTGAGAATAAATCCACTTCCTTTTGATTCCGTCAGTAAGACAAAACAGTTACCTCAAGATGCCCTAGTAATAAAAAGAGCAACCCTTACATAAATTAGGTTGAGTAATGGTGATCCAAGCATGAAGGTGGAAGCTGAAATATTCCCGTGCAGCCTAGTAAAACTGAAACACAGTTCTCAGTTCTCCATGTGTAAGAGCAAATGTAACCTGCTAGGGTGGGCTCAAATCCAGTCAATTGCCCCTCTCCAGTGCCTCACAGAGAAAACCCCTGATGAAAGCAACTGGAGAGCCAGGATCCAGTTGTCAAAAGGACTCACAGCGAAGACTGCTCAGAGTTTCCATCCACATTAAACTATTACTCAACAGAAACGTAACAATGAACTTTATTAACTAACTAAACACACCTTATCCTAAAGAACCATAATACATTTAAACAAAAGAGTAAGAAACCCAAGAGTCCCAAAGTTCAGGTGGAGTCACCCTTATCTCAGTTCCAGTCTTTTAAGTCCTTGGGGCTTGAATGCAGAACGAAAGCAATCCTCATCCTCTCTAGCTGCAGGAATCTTCAGGCAGATGCCATGCAGTCCTTTCTTCCTCCTGTGCAGCCAGCACCATGCAATCAAGTCACTGGCCATCCAACTCTCTGTTCCACTGCAGACAACTCCCCTGCAAAGCAGTCCAAAGCAGGGAGAAAACATCCTGCAGTCCACTCCTGCTCAGCTCCTTTCACTGAGTCCCTTAGCAGATGTCCTCTGCAGCTCTCTGTTTGCTCCTCTTCAGACTGCTCCTCTCAGGCTTCTCCCTGGGCATGCAACTCCAACACAACAATAAAACTTGTGGGGCATGCTCAGTGTGCTTCCTCACCCTCTTACCAGAAGTTTCTGGTTTCTGGGCTCCAAAATCTGCCCAGCAACGTAACCCAGCCATAAGGGTCCCTAAAAGAGATTGCACCTATTTAGGCACATGGGTTACACAAACAGTGTTAGAAAGCACAGGAAAGCTTGTTTGGTGAAGAGCTCCTAGTTTCTAGTAGGTACCACTAGGCTTTTGAAGACTGTCCTCATTAAACATGTCCCTCATCCAGCAGTTAGGATGTCAGTCCCAAAAGTTTCAGTGTTGAATTGAAACTCTTACTCCAATCTGAAGATAAAGATCCAGTGTGTTTGGAAAGGGTGCTGATATCAGACCTAGGATGTTTGAGGAGTAACAGTCAATGCTTATGTTAATTATCACTATCTAAGCACCATTCTGACTGTTCAGTAAATAGATTTAAACCAATGAAATCAGAAGAAACAGACAGAGGAATTTCTGATTCCATTACAAGAAGGGCAAGTCTGTCTTCTAATAACACCATGTCGTCTTTGACCCTTTCCTGATGATGAGTTCCAAAGGGGTTGCAGAGTTAGCCTAGTTTAGCCAAATACAAAGAACTAGAGACAATGGGTGTTTCCTTTCGTAATAAAGGGGCCTAGGTAAAGACTTATTCCAGACATGTAGCACATAATGCCAGACTGAGGACTTGTCTATAAAAATGCTTAGTTTGTATCAAACTGGGATTAAATCTACCTCGCACTAGCCTGCTGGGTACTAGCTGCCCACATGAACCCAACTGTCACTCAGAAGTTCATTAGTTAGCTTTGATCTATCCTGATTAGAAACAAGAGTTGATCTGAGTGTACTAGGGAATTTTTAGTTTGCGGAAGTGGAATCTTTGTTAACACTTAGAACGCAGGCTGTTGCCTGGTATTTACATCCCAGCTTGACCTAAACCAAGTGTTCATTTAGACAAGCCTAGAGACCAAAGTACACTTGTTCAAAGAATCGGCCTGGGTATAGTTTTTCTCCAGCAGAAGTATTTCAGTCTAACTCCTGAAGTGGATCTTTCAGCTCTTACAGTTTTTGTACATTGAAGAGGCTGGAGATCAAGTTGAGCAACTCAGTGCACTATCTACAAATGTTGCTGTATATGGTATGGAGAATGAGAAAAAAACATTAGCTGATAAGCATATATTATTTTTCAGAGGGGTAGCCGTGTTAATCTGTACATAGCAAAAACAGTGAAAGTCTTGTGGCACCTTAAAGTCTAACAGATTTCTTCAGGAATAAGCTTTTGTGGGCTGCAACCCGTGAAGTGGGTTGCAGCCCATGAAAGCTTATGCTCAAAGAAATTTGTTTTAAGGTGCAACAGGACTTCCATTGTTTTTGGTATATGCTATCTTTGCTTTTTATAGCATGAATAACCTGAGGGGCTCCAAGTGTGCATCATGTGAAAAACAGATGGTTCCTTAGTAATCAGTCTTAAGCGGGACACAGATATAGCTGAATAAAAGTATCATCCAGCTACACTAAGGAACTTGTCAGTGAACCAAAGACATGAGATATGCATGAATGCTCTAGCATCTAAGACAGATGAAGTCAGGATATCAGATGTCATAGTTTTGGAGAACTGCACCTGTGACCTCTTCATGGTCTTCTGTAAGGAAGCCTCCTACCTTTAGCTGTCACCTGTCTCTGGACAAAGTCCCAGGTCTCTGTTCATCCGGACTGAGGATTAGGCTGCAGTTCCTCGTGCCCTTCAGCATGCATATACCAGCAGACCTGACCTAGCTCAGCACTTAAAGTTTCACTTTCAGCCTCTTGAGATTATTGCAGGGAGTATCAGTGAGCAGACAGGCTCACAAAGCAATGTACATTTATTTTTTGGAACAAAAGCATTGGAGGAGAACTTAGGGAAAAAAAAAAGTCTTACGTGAATGTGACATTCACTACACTAAGGCCTATCTACCGCACAAAATAGGGATTCTGGGTAGGTTCCAAAGAAATTCAAACCTTTTCCAGCAGGGTTTGTCCTCATGCTTAAAGATTCATGTAAGTTTGTAGATCAAACGAACACCTTAGTCAGTTTAAACTGATCCTCTATATCAAAACCCTGTCTTTGACTCCAGGGCCTTGGGCTTAGAGTTTTTTGGAGTTGTTTACCAGTTCCAGGATTTTCAGGAAGTGCCCCCTCCCTCTTTGTCTCCTACCCCCTTCCCCACTGATATTTATTCTTGGAAGAGGCATGGTAGCTGTTCCCCATAGAGCCCTCAGACCATTTCTGACTCCCATATATACAGATAACATTTATAAAGTTGATACAATACTTTCAAAGGTGTTATATGTGTCTATAATGTGTGTGCTTTTTTTCTTCAGTGTTTGATGCATGAAGGAAAGCATTAAAGCTGCTTGACATTCTGCAGAAAATTTTGAAGTTTCAAAATTAGTTTTCCTTTCACACTGGCATAAAACCAATCTTCTGAATGTTTTTTAGAAACTCTAAAGTTTCTTGATGTGGGTTTTTAGATCAAAACCTGGACTTTTAGATTTTAGGAAGGGAGGTGGGGTTTCTATAGCCCAGAGCAGGCCTGAGATATGGAAATCTCAGATTTTGGTTCAGGTCCTTGCTCTGCATAATAGAGATTAGAGTGTTTCATTCCAGATCACAATGAAATTCCAAAAACCTCTGCATAGCCTGCATTCAGAAATGAAACCTAACATTTGTGTTTGGAGTCAAGTTGTCTCCTGGCAGTAATGGTCTTGAAGGGTTTAGTTAGCAGCACCAGAGTGGAAGTCTTATTTATTTAGCCAATAAATTATGCAGCACTGAATGAGACTCAATAGGCTTTGGAGCCGCAGCCGTCTGAGCCTAGGAATTGTTCCCAAGGTTTCTGGGCTGAGGGCATTTCAGCACTCAAAGATGTCTCAGAGAACTCAGCTTAAGGGTTGGAGCCAAAGGTCATTCCACATCCTTACTCAGTACCTCATCTCAAACATATGAGCAGTTTATCTGATTTCATCTGGAAGGACTCCTATAAACGCAATGCCTAGTACCACAGTCAGCTATTCCTGCAGACCTGGGAATCGATATCATTAGACATCACCTTCCAGCACTTTTTACGTGAGGTCAAGCATGTGATATCAGAAAGACTTTAGAACAGGAGACCCAGATTTAGGCATGCCAGTTCAGTAGTTCACAAAAGCCAGGAGATTAAGGTGCCACCTATAAATATGGGGAGTCAGTGATGACAAAGGTATCAGCGGCAGAATTAATCAGACTGAGTCTAGAGACCTGTGAGTCATGTGTGCTAAGTGTAGAGAGTCACTGTTTGCACTGAATTCCACTGAGTCTCTGGTGCTGGATTCTCAGCGGTGGACTGCAAAGCATAGAGCTGATGGTGCCAGAAAATGAGTAGTACTGGATCTTTGGTACTGTGGTCAGCAGTCCTCGATGGATCAGGGAAACTTGGTCACAATGGTGTAGGGTGTAAAGTTTCTTTAGTATCTAGCACTTTAAAGATAGTCAGGGGCACCAGCACAGTACTCACATGATCTGGGCAATCCTGGACAGCTGGATATTGCTGATATTGGGCACCATTTTAACAAGAGGTTTAACCAAGTTACTGATGCTGACTCTTATTCATCAGACTGTGTTACCTGAAATGGATCCAGTGATCCTATATCCACTTGACTTGGTTTAAGATCACTTCAACTAGTGGCTTGCCAAAGTTATGTGTTGTACCTTCGGTTTTGCTGGAACAAGGGATTTTACTTTTTCAAGCAGGTGGCTCACAGAGTAAGTTGTGTCAAATTCTCAGCACCAAATTCATTTGACCTGAATGGACTTCAGGAACCAACACCACTTGTACTGGTTTTGGATCTCTTCAAGCAAGTGGTACATTAGTCAGTGGTGCTGAAACCTTGGCGCCAGACTCCTACAATTCAGACCATTGTGAAGACATTAATGACTTGTACACTGGACACTGAACACATCACCAAGGTGCAGTTTTGAAAAGACAATAGAAGAAGATAAAAAAAAAAAAAAAGAAACCCAGTGAAGAAATCATTGACACTGCTGTGTGATCTGAGCACACTAGCACATTTGGTGATTAGATCGTGTCTCGAGCAGGGCTCGAGGCAGGTTCTCGGATTCCATGTGAAGACAACACCTGAGTTAGGAATGAAGCAGACTAAAAACTTTATTGGATTACAGCCACATTAAACCCTAACACTGACCATCACTTAACCCAGGGGAGAGCCGTGTCCTGGCATGAGTGGATACACTGCCACCTCGGGGTGAGTGGCCCCCTTCAAACGGACCAAGACCCCCAACTTTCGGTGTCTTCAGACCCAAGAGAGACTCTTGCCCCTCCTTTCTAGTGGCTTCCCTTTTATATCCTGATACAAACAAGATAGGGTTACTAAAGAGCAAAAGCCAAAAGCAGAACAAGCCTGCCACTTGAGCCAGACATGTACTCCCCCTGAACACGGGGGGGCAGGGTGGGGAAGCTGCCACTTGTATTTAGCAACTTCCTCTTTTTCCAGGAGAGGCTAACAACTGCTGTTTCAGCTGGCAGCTTAGCATGATTTTACTTTAGTTCAGGCTTTTGGGGCCTGCCATCCCTCTGGCCACCCTAAACTGACACGTGACAATGTCTTCCGGTAGGTGGCCACTACAGATGGAAGTGAGGATGGTTGCCCCCTACCCTTATTTCCTTGGAATCCTCTGTAAGGAAATGCCTTGGGAAAAGTTGTACTGCCCAGCAGATTACGTATCTCAGTGCCAAGAGCACCAATTCAGAATGTGGGAATGTGCAGAGGGAACTTGAAATAAAAAAAAAAAGAAAAAAAAAATCCTAGATTGATCCTTCGGATTTGGTTAAGAAATAAGCACTATATATTCCTGCAATTCTAGATGGAAATAATGAATCTGCACTCTAGTCTACATTTTATCTTATTATTTGTATTCTAATGGTATCTCAATAGTGGTGGGGCTCTAGTTGGTTAAACACTGTACAGACACAAACTAAGATAATTGCTGTCCTGAAGAGTTTACAGTCCTGAGAGGCAAAACAGTTGAAGGGAGGAAGGGAAATGGGCACAGAATGATGAAATGATCTGTCCGAAGTCACACACAGGATCAAATATTGGTTGTATAACCAACTCAGTATTTCCTGACTCCCAGATCACTGTTCCTTGCATCACACTGTGGGTTTTGTTTTTTTTTTTAGTTACAGTATTGTTTAAATAATCTTACCTTTGTGCACTTCCATTGTTTGATTTTATTGACAAGTGTTCTATTTATGATGTTGGGCTTATCAGGTAATGATTAATCTGGTATCTGTGGCCATGCTGCTCACCTCAGGCTCTTATTCTATATCAGGGGTGGCTAAATGTACGGAACTCAAGAGCCGTACAAGTCGATTATTAAAACTTCGAGAGCTGCACTGAGACATATAACCACTTACTTTTACCCACTCCAAAATTACTAAGCTTAAAATTGATTGCACACTTTAATTTTTATCATAAAAACAGGGCAAATATTGATCGTACTAATGTCAGATTCTAATAATTACTTCAGGTTACCATGAAAACTAGGCCTATACAGTAAAAACTTAGCTGTTGCTGGAGGTAAAACACTGCAAGCTAGTAGCAAGTTTTTAAAATCTGGGCAGTAACTTGTCAATGGAGTACCTAAAAGCTTTCTCAGGTGCTGATCTCTAAGTATTGCACAATTTTTCAATTTAGCAAATTTCATTGTGGAATACGAAGCTTCACAGCAGTAAGTTGCGCCAAAACCTGAAAGTAATCTACTTTCAGTTTTAAAGTTTTCTCCTTTGTATTTTTGTTTCTTAGTATTCCATGTCATGTTTAGGACTTGTAAAACACAGTTTTATTTTAATGAGTAAACTGCATTAGGGCCTATGAGAAAATCTTAAGATGCCATGGCTTCCCTGGCCATGCCACGTTTCTCCCCCATCTTTGATCATGCCACCCCCCCCCCACCATTTGACCATGCTGCACTTTCCCCACATCTCTGACCATGATGAGCTTTGCCTGCCATCCCTGAACATGCTGCCGTTTCCTTGCCATCCCTGACCATGGCGAGCTTCCCTGCCAACCCCACGTATGCCGCGCTTTCCCCATGTCTCCGACCATGCTGCCACTTCCCTGCCAGCACCAACCATGCTGCACTTTCCCTCCATCTCTTACCATTCTTCTACATCTCTGCTGTCCCTGACTATGCTGCACTTGTCCCCTGTCTCTGACCATGCTGTGCTTCCCTGCTGTGTGCTCTTCCTTGAGCCACACTTTTTTTCTTTTGACAGCTGCATGCACCTTGCGAGCCGCAGTTTGGCCACACCTGTTATATATGGTGTGTTTATTTTTTTTATTGTGTGTGTGTACTTAATGGTTTCTACCATCTCTGTGAAATGAAGAAAACCCATCAAAGCTAAACAAGATGCAGAGAACAGCATTCACAGACTATGTGCAAAAAGGTATATATACCCTAATATGAAATATTAAAAGATAACTTGTCAGTGTTCTGTTGGATCTACTGGAACCCAGCATTTCTTGTCACATTATTGCTGACAAGATTTTCCATGTAATTTCCTTGTTATAAAAGCTATATTTGATATATTGTTCATAAATCCTTGTTAAGTAACAACATTCAGAATCTTATTTTGTTTTTGATGATATTGTTTTCCAGGAAAATACTGACTATCTAGGGATAGTATTAGACATTTGAAAGTTGTGCATTTGCTGTTATAGCTCTAAAGATATTAATTATTCCTATTTTGAAAAAAAAATCCAGAGCAATGTTTATTGTAGGAAAACAATTACAGAAGGAAGCCCCTGTGAAGTCAAAAACAGGGTGAAAAGCTATTAACTTTTTTTTATCAGTCTTGGGAAACCCTGCCTACAGCCAGTTCTGTCAGTGCATGTTTTCAGTCAAACCATACCAACAAACACTTTTAAAGTCTTCATGTATATCTAAGAAAAACAAAACAATCAAACTAAAAGACCTCCACATATATTTACAGAAAGGTAAGTAGAATGTGGTTCTAGTTTGTATCCCATAAGGAAGAGCTTTCCTGCTTTATTTTTATTGATGTGTTGATTTTTATTGTGGTTATCTGATACTAACAAGTTCCTTTTCCTTTGGTTGCTGAGCAGAGGTTTACACCAGGTTCATAAATACACCTGGAACTAATTAAGACCTCAAACAGGACTTGATAAAAAATTCCCATTCAGAAGAAGGGTGTGGCTGGTTTGTGAGAGTGTGGCCAATGCAAGCATGTGTATGAAAACCAAGATACTTTTAGAAGTTGGAATGATCTATGACAATGGTTCCTAATATTTTCTCTGCTGTGGCACATGTTGCCACCTTTAATTAATTTGAGGCACACCACCATATAGTTTCCAAATGAACTTATGAATATTGATGAGCCAGTGAGCCAATCCAGAGCTCTTTGAATAGTTTTTTAAAAATTTTGTAGCACTCCTGCTCAGGCCTGACAGCACACCTGTATGCTGTGGCATACTGGTTGGGAAACACTGATCGAGGAGGAGGAGAAAACTAATCAGAAAGAACCCTGCTGATACGAAGACTGGGGAGAGGAAGGGCGAAGGGACCTTTCTCAGGCCTGGAGGCCTGAAGAAAGGAAGACCCTTCCAGAAGGGGAAGATTTTAATGGGTTTTACCAGACCCAGTGGCACGCTCAGACCAAGGACTTTCCTTGGCATAGAAACAATCCATTGGAGGGGTAAGAGCTCCTGCAAAAAGGCAAGGGCCTATGAAAACCAAAACAGGGTTGAGAGCCAGTAGAGGAGCAATCTTAGAGAGGCTGTGTTACCCTTGGTCACCCCTAGAAGATAGGAGAACGCTTGGGGTAAAGCAGTTTCCTGCTTTAAAAGTGTGCTTTTCTCTAAAAGGGTAATGAGTCTATTTGTGGGGCTCCTTATTTTCCTCCACATGAACTATATCCTAGCTGTATGTTTCCAGTGAGCTGAACTCTGACACTTTTCTTGGATCCACTCTTCTTTTTTTTTTTTTTTTTCTTTTCCCTTTTCTTTCCAGTCAGTGTCAGTTTTCTTTGGAATCTTCTACAAGATGGGTGGAAAGAGTGGAGATTCCTACAGACTGAATTACCACTGAATAACTGTTCCTTTCCATGTCTGCCACTGATTGGGTTTCATCCCCACCCCAATATTAAGCATAGCAAAAGGTTGTATTCCATTTTATTTTATTTCATTTTATTTTCCTACTTGCCTGTTTGTTTTAAATAGCAATTGAGTTTAATCTTCCTGCATTTTGAATTAATTGCCTTGGTGTCTTTTATTAAGTCCCTTGCTCTTATCCATTTCAAGCCTATTAGTTCACATGAATTTGACCTGCCATCCTGAGTGCTCCTTTCATTATAAGCCTATCTTTCTTGTTGCTCTGAAATTCCCGAATTGTGTTGTCTCTCATGAGTGCTAGGCTTCCAGTCAGGCAGCTGGAAATACAGTATAGGATTTCACTGAATATAAATTTTATTTACATTATTTATATGAAATTAATATATAGGTCTGAGTTAACTGAATGATTAGTTAAAACTGGGTGTCTGGAAAACTTAACAAAAAGGTCAGAGTGAGCCTAACTCCTTTTAGGAACATGCGCAGTGATCAGTAATTTGTTTAGGGTAGCTGAAGTTGTTATATTCTTGATGAGTTTGCTTCCTCCCCTCCACTTCCAAACTTATTTCAATGGTTAAAATACACTTGAGTTCATTTGAGATTTGTCAAGGGGCAAATGAGAGGAGAAAATGACAATTATTCTAATCAAACTTTACTTATAATCCAATAAGACAGAGTCATTTTGCTAAAACGGTCACCACTAAAATAGCTAATAATGTTGCCATTTAAACTGTTATCATTATTGAGAGTTAGTCCCAGAGTGCTTGTATGGTTCATACTCTTTGACCTGTTTTTGTCATCTAGCTGCACATGTAAGAAGTTAGCAGTGTGTCTGTTCATGTTTGGACTGATGTCTTCAGGGCTAGAAGCTTATATTTTTATTGCATGAAATTTTACAGTAGTATTAAAGAAATGCAGGTTCTTTGTGCCACTATATCAGCCTACCCTGCCTTAAGAAAAAACAAAAGTGATAACAGGGTCTCTGATTTTTTGTCTCATGGTGAGTATTATTTCACAGTTGATAAAAATTGAAAAAAAAATCTGCATTCGTATATGGGGAAGAAATAGTTTTAGGGGTCTGTAGAAATAGATATACTGGGTTTGATTTTCATAAAAAGGTAGCCTGGGGTCCCTTTTCTTTTTTGTGAGACTACTTTGCATGTACAATTGCCATAACTTCCTGAGAAAATTGTCTCTTTGCCTTCCTAAGTGTCTGAGGATACGTTTGTGAGTTCAGCATGCTGACCTGTGCATGGAGTCACAGTGATTATGCTCTAAGCACAAAAGCAATCATACAGAAATTAACAGTGACTTCTGGTCTCAGACTATTAGAATAAGGTCATCTGTAACATTACCCTTGCAGTGCAGGAATTTTTACTGCAGCATATTTTCTCATGCTTTGTACAGTTTAGTTTTAAAATGACTCAAGTGCTCTTCCATTTGCTAGTTCTCTTGATAGACTGTTTTACGGACACCTTTCCACATTTGGGGTCTTAGCTTTGTGTGTGAGTTAACGTATAATAGAGGAGTAAAAGGCCAACTTTTCTCATTTCTTTAGCTCCTACCCAGGATAGCAAAAACCCATTTCTATTTCTTTTTCCTGTGATTGGTTCCTCTTAGCTCCTACATATCAGATTCTTTTCCCATTCTGAAGTTCAAAAGCACATGTGGATTTTTAATGTTGAAGCACTTCTTTAGTCCACTGTAGGGGCCACCTTGACACATTTTCAAAACTCCATTGCCACTTCTTTAGATAACACAGCTTCAGAGTGTAAGCTTCTTTTGAAGAGCTACTCCTGTGCTCACCATTGACACATTCTGTCTTCCCTCCCCACCTCACTCCCTATCCCTGACTGTTTATCTGGCGAGGGTCTTTTAAGATTAAGGTCATGATGTCTTTGGTGAGGTTCTGTTTAGTTATATTTTTGCTTTAAATGGTTTAAAATTTTTCCCTTTCAGAACTCTTGAATTTAGAAGCTCTGTTTATCTGCTGTTTCTCTAAGGGCTGCCTTAAGTGATTTCATCTGATGCAACAGCAGCGTATACTGCCTTATCACATGTGTGATAAAGACAGGGATCATTCTTGGGAGAATAGTGGTGAGAACATCTCATACGAATAGTTTTAAAGTCTTATTTATTTATTCCTTCTTTAAATTGAACAGAAATATTGGGAGAATGTGAAACTGGCCACTACTGTGATTTAGCAGAATCTTCCACTTTTGTTTAGAAGTAGCCTTAAAACTTTTCCCGGAGAATAGGCATCACTCGATTCCTAGGGAAAATGGTGAAACGTAGTGCTGTGGGTTGTACCAGACTTGTGTTGTATTTGCTAAAAGTAGTTGTGTGTGTGTGTGTGTATATATATAACAGGATACCTTAACTAGTGTATAATAAAAACCACACTGTGCAGTTATGGTTCTACATTGCCCATAGACATAGAGACTTGAGTGAAAAGTAAGCCTTGAGTGAAAAGTAAGCCTTTTTAAGATTAGATGATCTCATATACAGTAAAAAAAAAAAAAAAAAAAAAAAAGGCAAGGAGTCTTGTGCCACTTAATGACTAACAGGTTTATTTATCGCATGAGCTTTTGTGGGAGAAAATCCCACTTCCTCAGATGCTTTGAAGAGGGGGACCTTATTTAAGTTTCCCCTCTTCAAAGCGTCTCATGAAGTGGGATTTTTCTCCCACAAAAGCTCATGTGATAAATAAATCTGTTAGTCTTTAAGTTCCACAAGACTCCTTGCTTTTTTTGCTTTACTAGACTAACATGGCTGCCGCTTTGAATCATATACAGTAGTGGCTGAAACTAGCATAAAAGATTCAGTCCTGCTCCCACTGAAATCAGTACAACTGAGGTTTCTGATATGCAGCTATAACCTATACAGACATATTCCAGGGATGTATGTGCTAATTTGGCACTCTTCTGATTTTGGTGCAGCTATGTATAAGCTGGTCCTTTGCACTGTCAAAGCAGCTTAAGGGCTGCTCTAATTTATCACTTGCTGAAAAGGCCATCGGGGCTGAAAATGCAGGAAAGGTTGGCAGAGGCATATAGGCCATACTCTGTTCCTATGGCCAAACTGCTTTTCTTCATCCACTATGAAACTGGGGGGTGAAGTGAGTGACATAAAAGCCTCTATGCCAGTGGTTCCCAACCTTTTCTCTGCCATGGCACACCTTGATACCCTCACATTTTTTGAGGCACACCACCTAGCACCTCTGCTTAATATGCAGAAGGTCCTGGGTTCAAGCCCCAGGGGGTTGGACTTGATGATCTCACAAGATCCCTTCCAACACTATGATTTGATTCTTGACCATTTAAAAACTCATGAATATTCAAATTAACTTAAATTACTTTGAATATTCATGAACCATGGCACAGTGTTTCAGAAATGCTGCTATGTGGAGTAGTAGGGGTAGCAGAACAGGGGTGGCAAAACACAGGAGGTCAGGAGTTGTGTGCAGTGGCAGGAGTGCGTTTGGGGAGCACAGCAGGGCAGGAGTGGCAAAAGAAGACAAGGGGAGCCATGTGAGGAACAGCACACGGGTGGCGAGAGAGGAAGGGAGAACAAGAGTGGCTTTGTGGGGGGAGCAGAGGGAACCTGGGGAATGGGAAGGTAGGGCAGGGGAGCATGGCACAGCACCTACTTCCCCCTTCTCCACAGTGGCTCCCTGCGACCCAGGGCAAATCCTCATCCCACTGCTGCTCCCTCCCACCCCAGTGGGTCCTGGCCTTCCCTCCCCCAGCCCCATGTTGCCTGTGATGGACCCTCCCAACACTGCAGAGGCCAGAATCAGGCCTCCAGCCCCCAACCAAACAGCCACCCCTCAACCCCAGCTACATATCCTCTGCTACACATCCACTCCCACCCACCTCTGCTTCACGCACACAGCCCCCAGCACCCCCCCCCCCCCCCAAAGCCCTTGCCTCTGCTGTTTGCGGGCTGGCTGAACCACTGGGAGCTGCTCCCCACTGCAGGGGGAGATTCACACCCTTTCCGCCCCTCTCTGCTGGGGGGCTTAAGGTGGAGCCACCAGAACACTGCATTCAGGCTGCTCCTGCTATTTTTAGGGGGACCCCTGGAACTCCGCGTTCCAGTGCCACCTTCTGTTTTTAGGGGGGGGCCAGAAGGCTGCCTGCCTAAAAATAGGGGGCCCCAAAAATGTGTTCTGGTGCCTTCCCCCTTACTTTAAGCTCTGCCTTTTCCCAGCCCTGCACAGCACATGTGTCTGGGCTGACCAGGGAGGAAACTTTAACTCCAGCTCTCGGGGATGCTTGCGGCACACTTTGGGTGTTGCCGCAGCACACCAGTGTGCCCCTGCACACTGGTTGAGAACCACTGCTCTATGCACTAATGAAGGGTCAACTTAACTGATTAAGTGATTTTTTTAGTCAGGTTGCTCCATTGAATCTGACCCTTACCTTTAGTTCTAGGATGAATAACTTGGTTTGTGAATTTCAGTGGAGTGACCTGGTTTTGTCACAAAAATTATTGTCGGATGACTTGTATGAAAGATTTTGTGCCCTCTTGTAGCTGAATTAAAGCATAATGATTGGGTGACAGTTTTTGTTAAGAAATCACACATTTTGATTCCCAGTCATCTCACCAATGCTACTTGCCCATTAAAATATATTAGAAATGTAACTGGTGTTCGGATGATATCAAATGCTTTCTTCATGTGTAATTGTAATTATTGTTCTGAGTTCTTTACATAATTCTGCTGTGTAAATCTTTTCTAAAGCACAAATCTTTGCGGAGAAATAATCCCTTGACAGTATTTTTCAGTCCAGCATTATGCCAATGTTTCTAAGAATGAAAATGATAAAGCTAGTGAATATTTTTTTTTGAAGTTCATTTACATTGACAGAAGGACAAGTATGGAGGAAAAAAAAGCCCATTAAAATCCATGGTTGCATGGTTTTTTTTTTTTTCTTCAGATGGTCCTTGTTCTTGGATGGAAATTTCCTAAGTAGCAGAATCTTAAAATATACACACACATCCACCCTAATGATTTTCTTTATACATCCTGTTCCACAGCTTCTAGGACACAGCCTACATTATTAAACCATCTTCACTGAATTTAAACATCTCCCATACTGCATTCTAAACAATAATAATATATCTGAAATATGAAAATAAAATTATACAATACAGCTAGACTACTTCAATTTTAAGCACCTATTTCCATTAATGTCATGAAGTAGAAACCATCATATATAGAATTACTTATGTGGTCTGCCATCATATATTATACGGGGAGGGGGCACATCTGATAAAGGGAAAAGAAAAACAATACTATAGCAATACAGTTGCCCTGCTGTGGTGCTGCAGGGGTTAACTGGGCTTGGGAGCAGCAGCCAATAAGGGTGATTGTGCTGCTGAGCCAGTCAGAGGGCAGGAACCCAGTATAAAAGGGAGCTGCTGGGATAGTACAGTTGGTTGAACTGGGAAGCCTAAGGGAGAAGGTTCTCCTGCTGGCTGGCTGCAAAACCCAGCACTCTGAAGAGCTCACAGTGTGGCCACGGTTCAGAGACAAGGAGGACTGAGGTACAGCGGCTGGAACTCCGAAGCAGCAGGTCAGAGCCAGACTGCAGCAGTGACCAGAGTAGCCGTCTGGGGGCAAGGAACTAGGAGAGGATGGTGGCTGAATTCCAGCAGAGAAAGACTGCAGGTGACTGGGGCTGCGGGGAAGGTGGCCCAGGAAATTGACAGTGGTATAGGGATTGCAGGAAGGTGGAGACACTTAGGGTCCCTAGGCTGGGGCCTGGAGAATTGGGCAGTCCTCAGTTCCTCCCACTCCCTGAGAGTGCCAGAAGCAGCACATGCTTGCTGGCCATTGATTTTCATTTAGCGTCCGGGCATGAGGCAAGCTGGACTATACCCTAGAAGGGGTGGACTGATGGGACTTGGCCAGAGGGCTAAGATCCCAGAAAGGGACTCAGGAGCCGAGTCCAGCATGACAGAAGTGGAGGACAGACCATCTGGAGGGGACCACTTGAGCTATATTCCCCAGTACCACCAACAGGAGGTGCCCTCCAGGTGGTTCCAGTGCTGCAGCTGCCTGTAAGTACTAAATATAAAACTGACAAACTGAAGTATGGGGATACAAATGCTACTCAAGAAAAGACAGAGCATTTCCTGTGATTAAACCCATTTTATAAATGTTTATTTTTAATGTTTATAACATATCCAGCTCTTTTTGTTTTGGTACAATGGAGGTTTTAATGATGTATTGCAGAGTCATATCAGATTTGCCCATCACATTTTGGAGTAAGCTATGTTTTGAGAGCTGATCATGAGAGCTAATCCCGTACATATGCAAATCTTCCAGTCAGGGTAATGAGTCCAAAGTGTGGTAGTGCAGGTCAAGGGACAAACAGTAAATGCTTTCACAATTTTGTAAAATATAAGCAAACAATTTGGCTCCTGCTTCACTAGGGGTCCTGTTGCATTCACATATCTCTGGGTTATGGGTATGGTACAATGAATTGGAAGTCACTATTTAAAAATCATTATTTAGAGCAAGATAAGTATTAGTAAAAATAGTAGTCTAAAGTTGATGTTAAATTTTTGTATTCTGGATCATGTTCAGTCAGTTAGGGCCAAAGTACTGAAACTTAATCCTGAGGTCTGACTGTGTAGTATGCAAGAGAGCCTAAGGGGTTTGTTCTGCAACAGGGTGCTGAGAAACAGTGTATTTGTGGAGGCTACGTCAGTCCTAATCCAGTTAAACTCTCTTAGGTGTCTCTGTAAAGAGGTAGTGGCCAGACATGGGTCTGCCTAAATTATTATTAATTTTTTTTTAAATTTGCAGACGTTAGAGCAGGCCCGTGATGCTTCATTGAAGACCATTTGTATCCGCCAGTGTCTAAATGCCATATCTGGATGCTGAAGAGGGTACTGACTTCCCTAAATCATCCCATTGGTGCCTAAAGTGCAATATGTGTCAAATGAGCAGTGGGATCTCTGACTCTTCCCCAGGGATGGGTTAGATATGCATGAAATAGTGTAGGTAGTATGCTTACACTATAAGAAAATGCCTATCTCATGGCAATGGCTGGCCCAAGTCAGCTGGCACAGACTTGTGGGGCTGGGCAGGTGGGGCAGCAGTTGAGGGGCAATGTAGATGATCCCACTCCACCTGGAGCCTGGTCTCTGAAACCCCACGAGGGGATGGGTCTCGGAGTTCGAGCTGACTCTTTGACTCCAAATTTGACTCAACATTTGTGGTTTTCAGACCATGGGTCTGGACGCAGTGCTGTGTTGCAGTGCATTCTGCTGCTGCCACTGGAAGACTGGAATGCATTGTAATTGTTGGATTGGGAGCATAAATTTTTTTTTTTTCAACTTGTCCTGAGGAAAAAAATTCAAAAACCACTGTTCTGCATTGCTATTGTTAGCTCTGCAAACCCAAATCAGTGGTCCTGGATCAGGCAGAGGCCTTTTATTGCAATGGGGATGTGCCCTGTGTGGGCGCTTTGATTAGTGGTCAGGTACAGTTTTGTAATTGCAAAGCCTATAAGCATGTGGATGTGCTGAGTTTTTTTATACTCTGTGATTGTAAGCAGAGGCAGGCTTTGAACCACAGGTATGGAATTACAGTATCTCTGCAGTCAAATAGTTAATTTTTTTAACTTTGGGGGACATAAAACAATGAATCAATTAGGGCTTTCTGTTCACGATTTTATGTAAGATTTGCAGTGGAAAGTCCTTTCTCTGGAATTTTGCTGATACAGATACTGATGACAGCAAGAAACAGATTATGTAGAAATATTAGCTGGCTGTTTTGTGAAGTCTTGTAATTTCAGGTTTTCTATAAACTGCAAAACAGTTTCCTTTCTTCAGTCATTCATCACAGGTTACTGTTTGCAGACATTACACTTCTGAGGGAAGCACGGCCCTTATGTACTTAAAGATAACGAAGGTTGGTTGCATGGTCTGCATTTACTGTCATGCATTTTGGGGGTGGGGGGAGAGGGAAGAGAAAAGACTGGTCCCTAATCACTAACGCTCTCACTTCTTTGAAGGTTGTGTTTTACAGTTCTGAAGCATGAAGAAACAGCAGATAATTCTGCATGTTCCTCATTAAAAGTGATTCAGATAGTTTTGAAGCTTTTAGAAGTTTGGATTGTTGTTATACTGCCATCTCCCTAAATGAATGTTGATTATGTATAGCGCTATGCAAAATTTTAATAACTCCTTTAAAGTCATCAGTGTGGCTAATTTTGTTCATCCTGGATTACTGATATCTTGCCAATACAGTAACAGGAAATCACCATTTTATGATCTTTATGAATATAGTAGGTAATGCCAGAGAAGAGAGCAGGAGCTCAATGAAAAGAAGATTAATTTTATTTTATTACTACATGTTTAGAAAGTGATTTTTTTTTATTCAGATTAAATGTATCTGCTCTAAAAATGGTAAATGTCACAGGTTTTTCTGAAGTGGCAAGGTTTTACTTGTTTTCTTGTCGCTTATAAAACATGTACTGTGGGACCATCACAGCGGAGATACTATTTGGCAAGTGGTAACACCCAAAAATATGAAGAGCAAACAAATGAGAGAAATGTCAGATACTGGTATTGTATTAAAGCATATGTAATTTTGTTCACACTTTTAATAAAAGTAAGGCAGATGAGATTAAAGGCAACACGGTGCAGATGGGTAGCATGAGTTAACAGTCACAGTGTCTACAAGCAGGGGATTCCAAATGATCTAAAAAGCTAGTTACTGCATTTATAACCTTGTCAACAGAAAACTGAATCATAGTCATATTTTCATTAAGTATTGCTTCTTGAATCAAAATATTTTATAACCCCATGGCTAAGGACTTGTGCTGCCTCATTTTCCATGATAAATGGAAGTGATTTCTTCCCTGCCCCTGCAATCAGAAATGCACCCTTCCCCACCCCCCAATACTAGGAATGTCTGAACAAAGTGCGAATTTAGTGCAGGGAAACATAATGTGTGGCCGTAGTGACACAGTTAGAATAATACATGCTGAGCTTTCTTTTTTTGATAAGAGAGACACAGGACAATTTCAATAAGCAGGAGAAAAAGGGAAAAATAAAAAGCTTTAACTAAATCCCTGTGGGCCTTTCTTTACTTTATTTACAAAACAAAACAAAACAACCCCCCCCCCAATCTGACAGTAAAATGCAGTTAAATAACTTAGCAGGAGGGGCATTAAACAAAACCCAATTGCATAGTTTTCAGTAATATCTGTACTACTTTGTTTTCCCAGTTAAATGATATGATTGTCATAAATCATCATAGTCTCTCTAAAACTCAATCTTTCTTTCACAAATGACTAAATCCCACAATGTGGATTTCAGTTCAGTTGTAGGATATGGTGATCTCTCTCAGAGGTAGTGTTCTGTCTTTTCACATCCTTCATTCTTTCTAAAGATGGATTATAGAGAGGTTTTAAGTGTGACTGTACTGCTGTAGCACTGGGACTGTAATGAACATGTGGCTCATATTATGGAAGTACACTTACCTGTTTTTCTCAGGAAAAAGCATATGTCCTTTCCCTATTCATCTCTCTCTTTCATGAGTAGAAATATTCTGGAGTTTGAGTGGGAGGCAATGTTCCCTGTAAGCTGCGCCAGTGTGCGGTGGCGCAGCTGCCTCCGCTCACTGGCGCAGCAAGCACTGACCCCAGTGCAGACCTGGGGTCGGGGCTGGCGGGGAGCAGAGGGGCCAGGGCCGGGGCTGGTGGGGAGCAGCGGGCAGCAGAAGCCAGGAGGAGAGGAGCCGGGGTCGGGGCTGGCAGGGAGCAGAAGCCGGGAGCGGCAGGCAACAGAAGCCGGGAGGAGAGGAGCCGGGGACGGGGCTGGCAGGGAGCAGAAGCTGGGAGAGGCGGGGAGCGGCAGGCAACAGAAGCCGGGAGGAGAGGAGCCGGGGTCGGGGCTGGCGGGGAGCAGAAGCCGGGAGAGGCGGGGAGCAGCAGGCAACAGAAGCCGGGAGGAGAGGAGCCGGGGTCGGGGCTGGCGGGGAGCAGAAGCTGGGACCGGAGATGCCGGGGCTGGGGCTGGCGGGGGAGCAGAAGCGGGGAGCGGAGGTGCTGGGTTGGGGGCTGGCGAGGAGCAGAAGAAGCGGGGAGCAGCGGGGGTCGGGGCTGGCGGGGAGCGGAGCTGGGTTGGGGGCTCCCGGGCTGGGAGCAGATTAGAAGCCCACGATAAGCTCATGGCACACGGGGGGAGGGGGGGAGGGGAGGGTTGATGTGTAAGGAAACGTCTTGTTTCCCTTTCAAGTCGTTGCTGCCCCATAGGTCAGTGGTTCCCAATGTTTTCTCTGCCATGGCACTCCTTGCTACCTTTAATTCATTTGAGGCACACTGCCATGTAGTTTCCGAATGAAGCCATATATTTTCATGAGCCAATGAGCCAAACCAGAGTGCTCTGAGTAGTTTTTCAAAAAAAATTTGTGACACACCTGTGTGCTGTGACACAGTGGTTGGGAAACAGTGGGCTAGGTAGACACAACACACACATTTCACCCAAGATGCAGAATAAACACAGAGAACTGTATAGAACCTTATGTTACTTTAGTAACACCCAGCATTTCTACAGCACTTTCCATCCCAGGATCTCTCAATGGCTCACTATACTAGTCAATTTTAAAAGGGATAGCCGTGTTAGTCTAGTCCAGTGAAAAAACAACAAGGAGTTGTGTGGCACTTTAAGACTAACAGATTTATTATTTGCATGAGCTTTTGTGGGAGAAGATCCCACTTCCTCAGATGCTTCGAAGATGGGTGAACTAACAGAAAGGAATGAAACTAAATGCAAGGGGGTGTATGACCTGATCCTATGTTTTACACCCCCTTGCATTTAGTTTCATTCCTTTCTGTAAGTTCACCCATCTTCGAAGCATCTGAGGAAGTGGGATCTTCTCCCACGAAAGCTCATGCAAATAATAAATCTGTTAGTCTTAAAGTGCCACACAACTCCTTGTTGTTTTTTCACCATACTAGGTATTCACACATGCTTGGCTCTGTGGTATCCAAGAGTCACACCCCACCTGTGCTCACATTCAAGTGAATGGCCCTGACAATACATTATAGGCAAACTACATGCGTCCTCCCATTTTGATATCTTTACCAAGTGCCGTAAACAATGGCTTTAGAAGGAGGTGTCCCCTCCATGTATTTTTATCACAGCTCTGTTTTCAGTTGCGAGCTGGTAAAGGAAAGTTCAAAGCTTGCAGACAAGAACAACACAAAACTTGTAGATGGGGATTGTAGCAGAGAGAGAAGGCAGCCTGATCTAAGTTTTTCAGTAAAGTGGAAAAACTGTCATTGACCTTAATTAACATTAGCTCAAGTAATATATAGGCCTGAATCAGGGTGACTTCTTTTAGCTCTGTGAGTGAGATCTAGTCAGAATTGGCACATTCATTAGGAATCTCTAAAAAAATAATAGAATTGTATTGGCTATCTGTGATCATCAGCTCTTATCAGTGTAATTTCTTACAAATTTTCTTTATGTATTTTCACATCTTCTAAAGGTGAGCTGAAATTACAGACAACCAAAATGTTTGTTGTTCTGGAAAAGGTAATGGCTGGTACACTGAACACATTCTTAGATGTTTGTCACCTATACACTGACAGAAGATAAGTTCCCATTCCTGGCCCAGTTGGTTGATATATGTGGTACGTTTCAAGCATCTAGTGCAGATGCTGAATGAGGCTTCAGTCTAATGAATAATATTAAGACAGAGCCTCATAACAGGTTGGATGTTTCTCATCTAGACATGCTAATGCGCATCAAGTCATATCTAAGTGCTGGATTCAAGGCTGACCTAGACTCTGTATATGCATTCTGGAAATGTGACAAAGACAGGCGTCAAAAACTGAGGTGTAGAGGAGGCTTGATAGGCAGCATCATTGCTTCATATTTGTTTAATAAAAATGTTAAACTAAAATACTGTGGTTTTATTAATTTACTAAAGTTTGAACAAAAAGACATCTATACAATGTTCTCTCTCTAAGCTGGTGATGCAACTGAGCAAGTTATGGATGCACTTGGGGAGCTGACGGGCAGTGGCTCAGGGGCCCGATCCGGGCCCAGGAACTTGCTCAGCTGCATCCATAAGTTGCTCAGCTGCATCACCGGCTTAGAGGGAACATTGGTGGGAGGTGGTTGTCCTAATCTATGAAAACTTTCAGGACTTCAAAAACATTCCCATTTCATACTGAGAAAAAACCCAAGACCTTTATATTTTAATCTGAGAAAGAGCCTCCCTAGTTCCCCAGAGGTAGCCATGTTAGTCTAGTTCAGTGAAGCAAACGAGTCCTGTGGCACTTAATGACTAACAAATTGATTTATCGCATATGCTTTCGTGGGAGAAAATCCCACTTCATCAGATGCTTAGATATCAGAAGCATCTGATGAAGTGGTATTTTCTCTCATGGAAGCTCATGTGATAAATAGATTTGTTAGTTTTTAAGTGCCCTGGTTCTTAGGGCACTTACCTGAGGGGTGGGAAACCCAGGTTCCAGTCTCTGTTCTATCTGATTCAGAACAAGGAGGGGCCTTCCACATTCCAGGTGAGTACCATAACTGCTAGGAATCAGTTGTTTCTCTCTCTGTGGCACAGTGAATATTTTATTATTTATGCAAAATGACCCACTTCAACATAAGCAAAAGCCTAATGGCTAGATAATCATGGTAGGTGGAAGGAACCAGGTTCGAGTTCCCATTCTGAATCAGGCAGAACAGGGATTGAGCTGGTATCTCAAATCCCAGGGTGGTATCTAACAACAGGATGTTGCTCACTGAAGTCAATAGATCTCTACTGTTTTCAATAGGAGTTATATCAGACCTGCATTTATTTACTAAACTGTATCTTCCCATTACTTTGTCTTTATAAATAACATTTACAAAAAATCACATTAGTCAATAACAAGAATCCTTCCCGTGTCATCTGTCAGGAATGTCAATTCACCTTTTCAGTTCAGTTTGGAAAATAAAGTTTACAAATTAGGAGCTTAATATAAACGCTCTTGCTTTTTGTTGAACTAAAGGAAAAAGCAGGTTCTAGACAGAGTAGTTCACAAAAAGGAATCTGGTGGCACTGTCAAAGGTTAATGAATTTATTTAATACATGATCTTTGGTGGGAGAAAATCCCACTTTGTCAGATGCTTGAAGATAGAGAACTTACAGAATAGGAGCAAAATAATTGTAGGGGAAACAACTGTAGTACCTTCATCTCTTGAGCTTACATCCAGGACACACCACTTGGTCCATTTTCTACAGCCAAGCACCAAGATATAACCATATTTGTTCCAAGCCTTCAGGCAGAGACAGACACTTTCAGGATCTCTATCAAGCATCCCTTAAAGCTATAATATCCACCTGGAGCAGTGAAGAAACAGATTGCCAGAGTCAGACAGGCACCAAGAAGTCAACTTCTACAGGAGAAGCCCAAGGAAGAAAACAGCAGAGTACTACTAGTCGTCACCTACAACCAGCTAGTCAAACCCCTACAGCATATCATTAAGAATTTACAGCCTATTCTACAAGACAACCCCTCACTCTCTCATCCTTTGGGTGGCAGACCTCTCCTCACTTACACAGCCCTTCCCCCCCCCCCAAGCAGATACTCACTAGCAACTACAGATCTAAGAAAAGAAACAATGCAGGGAAATACCCCTGCAACAAACCACTTCGCCAACTTTGCCCACATATGTGCCCAAAAGAGAGCATCATAGGACCTAATCAAACCAGCTATTCATCAAGGGCTCATTCACCTGCTTCATCAGTGTGATTTATGCCATGATGTGCTAGTAATGCATTACCACTATCCCCGCCATGTCCATTGGACTAAGAACAGTTTCTGTGCAAAAGAATAAATGGCTACAAATCTGACATCAGAAGTAACAACTTTCAAAAACCAGTCTTCCTAATCACTCCATAAGTGATCTCTTAATAGCTGTATTCAGGCAAATGAATAACAAATCAAAGCTTCAGAGAGAAACTTCAGAATTAGAATTCATATGCAAATTAGACTCAATGAACTCAGGGCTGAATGGAGACTATGGATTTTTTTCCTATTACACAAAGTAAGTTTCTCCTTCCCACCCCCCCCCCCAACTCTGTGCTAATTGGTCTACTCCACTGTTTGAATCCAAATAACTGCTTTGATTTGCTGTAACAGTCTGACCTGATCCTATGATTTTACACTCCCCTTCATTTATTTTGCTCCATTCTGTAAGTTTCCCGCCTTCAGTGTCTGAAGAAGTGGGATTTTTTTGCCGTAAAAGCTCATGTGATAATAAATGTGTTAGTCTTAAAGTGCCACCAGACTCCTTGTTGTTTTGCTGAGCTAGACTAAAACAGCTACCCCTTTGGAACTTGTCACTTTTTTCAGTTTCGGTTAAATTGAATTCCATTAAATTTCATGAAATTAGTCTACTGAATTGAATACAGTTTAGTGTTTTAAAAGAAGGCTAACAGGTTTCCCTAAGTAAGATTTCCAGAAGCTGTCATTCACCTTTTCTTATTGCCTTGGTTTTGTTTTTCCTCCTAATGCAAATAGAGTGATTTTGTTTGTTTGTTTGTTTTTTGTCCTCTGGCACATAACAGATATATATTTCTATCTATTCTAGGGGCATTTTGACTATGGTGCCAGAATTTTTTTCTGGGATTCCCAAATTTTACGCTCTTCACGCGTGTCTGTGTGTGAGAGAGAGAGAGAGAGAAAACATACATTTACGCAACAGGAAAACAATCAAGCTATTTCTTATGCTGAAATGTTCAGAAGTATTAAGATACTATTAGGAGGGGAGGGGTATAGTGATACATAGATAGAAAAAATGAATGTATGGTATAGATAATTTGTTTTGGAAATCCATGATTTATTTTGGTTGAGAATTGTTTTTGCAGTTCTTAGCAACAGCAGCCTCTGTAGTTCAAGCTTATGATAAATTCTAGCCATTAAATTATTCTTTACACTGAGCTCTTGCTCTCTACTATATCTATATCTATAGATAGATAGAGCAAGAGAGAACACCTACCCATAATAGAAGGTATGCACTTACTATACTTCACTGTAATTGTTAGTTGTGCATTTAGAGATAATTACCAGGCTTACTTGATAAGTAAATAAATCTATTTTGAAAACTTTTGCTAAATGCTTCTATAGTGCTTTGTGAAGAAGTAACATTTAATTTCTTATCCTGTAATAGTAGATTAAGTAAGTAATGTAATATCCAATTTGGTGAGTGACCAAAAAGACAGGGTACATACCTCAGTATGGTGTGGGATTCGGTGTCAAAAATAGAATGCATTCAGGCCTGTAAAGAGTAATTGTTTTGGTATGCTGTCATGTGGTGGTTTGGCAGACTAGATGATGCCCGAGGGAAAACTTGCTTGATAGAGAATTTTATAAACATATGTATACTGTGTATTTATTTATTATTTCTATAGCATGGACAGCTAAAGACCCCAAACAGGAGCTCAGTCCCCCTTGTACTAGAAACTGCACAAATCACATGAAACAGGCATTGCCCCAGAGAGTTCATGATTTCAGATTTAGACAAACCGCAGCAAGTGAATAAACAGACAGAGGGGAGCAGTGTGTGAAGACAAAGTAACTTTTAGACTTTCAATACTCTGTGACACATCTCAGATATTCCTATATTTTGTTAGCTTGCTATACAACTTGTAATAACCCTTGGGGAGGAAGGGGTTAACACTCTGGTCAGTGAGTCCCAGGACAGCCAATAGGAACGAAGCACAGGTTTTTGAATTGTAACAGCAGCCTGGCCTGGGCCGGTTTGGATGCAGCAGAGCTCCTGGAAGGATCAGGAGGAGGCCAGAGGGGCCTGAGGAAGAATCCAGCAACATCCTTACCAGAGATAAGCTAAGTTTGGTACTGACCAGGCGTGGGTAGAACAGGGAATGTTTACTTAGACGCGGTCAGGGTATTTTCTTTGTTTTTGGCTTGTTTTTTGGATTTCTCTGTGCTAAGCACATGTAACCCAACCCCCCACCCCACTACCCTGTAACTACCTAAGTTAATTCCCAGAAAAGCAACTCTCTGTGTTTATCATCTGTTCTTTTTGATTAAAGAGTTTACCTTTTAAGCAAGTTCTGGTTCTGTGTCCTGAGAGGCAAGAGGTTTGTGTGCCCGTGCCTTAGACTGCACAGGCAGCTACTAGAGGGAACCCTGTTCCAGTTCCAGCTCATATTGCAGCTGGAGTTCAGTCACTTTCCTGAAGGAGGAATAAAGAGGATTGCAAGTACCTCACAGGGAGGAATTCCCAAGTACGCCTTCCTGGGTCACAAGAGGTTTTTTTTGCATTTGGGTGGTGGCAGCGATACCACTCTAAGGCCAGGAATTGGAGGCCTTGGAGACTTTTAAGAGCAGGCTTTAAGGCCAGTGGCTTTTCTGGCCTGTTGCGGGCCCCCACCTTCTGCAGTCAGAGTGCCAGAGTGGGGAAAAGCCTTGACACAACTCAATTGTACTGGGTAGAAAATTAGAAACGATTTCCAAAAGGCTCAAACCACAGCCTAATTGTGCTCTGTATGATGACAGTTGGAGAAATTATTAGAAAACACCAGAAGGTGTGAGTGGAAGTTGTTATAATGTGTGTCAGCTGTACTGAGATTTGGGGCAATATTGTTGGTTCTTCCCTCTGTGAACTGCACGTGCTCTATGTCACAGTGCACAATCAGCTACAAGGCACCAAGCAAACCCATCTAAGGTCCTCTAGTCCCCTCCTGATTGGTCACTCTTCACCAACCAAGTGGCCCATCAGCTGCTCAGAATTTTTCCCTTCCTCTTGACCAGTTGTCTTCTAATCAGGAGACAGAAGAGTATCACGTTCATGCTTAGCAGATTCAACATGTACAGCTGCTCAGCAGATTTGTCATACTGTTGAAGAAAAATATTTTGTGGACCCACCATTGAAGGGTCCAGGTTGAAGCATCCTTGGTGCATTTTCTGTTCATTACCCTATATGAAGCAAGGAATAATGCCTGTACTGTTGCACCTCCTTTCATGTTGACAATACAATACAGTAGTTTTTATTTTGTGCTCTGCAGATCCCTGAGGGTCCGCAGACTGTGTCTAAGGGGTCAGCAAAAGCTCATTACTAATAGAATGGTGGTTTTCAATCTGTGGTCTACAGATCATGTCTAAGATTTTTCAAAGGGTTTTGCACCTCAATTTGAAATATTTTAGGGGGCCACAAATTAAAATATTTTGAAAAACACTGGTATAGTATAGTTTCTATAATAGATGCAATTCCCTTGTGAAATTTAATATTTGATTTAACCATTCCCTGGTATTTAGCTCCTGTGAGTGATACAATCAATATTAGAAGAACAGTGTCATGTTAAAGGTAATCTAGTTATTATATTTTACTAGTGGTAGTAAACAAAAGATAAAATGTGATGGATCACAAGGATACCATTGTCAAGTTAGCAATTGCAATATGAAAATGTGAGCTCAGACGTGCATCTTGGTAGAGGAATAGAATAGAATCATAGGGTTGGAAGGGACCTCATGAGATCATCAAGTCCAACCCCTTGGGGCTTGAACCTAGGACATTCTGCATATTAAGCAGATGTGCTAGCTACTACACTATTTGCAGGGAATGTGTGTCTTTTCATTTACAGGGAAATGTAATGCAGCTACTTATATTTTGTAACATTTTGCACCGCTATCCTTGTTCACTCCATTCTTGATATTGCTGAAACTTAAATAAATGAATTGCACCTGATGCTTGAGAAAACAGGTATAATTCTGTTTTTGCATTTACAAGTTCCATTTTACACTGACCAATTCTACTGTTTCTAGTAGAAACAGAAATTTCTGTTTGTGGTGTTTTGGAATGACTTGGTTTGCAAAGTTACATATTTACATTAAATCAGATTGGTATTTATTTAGTAATATGGTATTAATATATGTAGCAATAATTAGTGCTAGTAATATGGTATTGAGTATTTAATAGCAGTTCTTGATGGCATAGGATGTTTTGTCTTGATTCATGTTAAAATAACCCTTAACTCTGAATTTTGGTTTTTCATGTGTTACGTTCAACCAAAAAATAATCCTATGCATGCTGACTGTGCTTTGAGGGGTATTAAGTGATTTTTTTGAGCATCATCACAGCACAGTATCTCAAACAAGAAATGAACTTTACATTTAAACTATTATCTAACTTGTACAAAATACTCATTTCTTTAATCCATCTTTGCCTTTATTTAAAAGTCAGAATGCTTTACAAGTTTTTTTAAATCTAAAAGAAAATCCTTTTCTTAAAAATTATTCCAAATCATTTGCTATGATATAACAAACAGGGAGTCCTGTGGCACTTAAAGTCTAACAAGTTTGTTTATTGCATGAGCTTTTATGGGAGAAAATCTGACTTTATCAGACATTTCAAAGATGGGATTTTCTCCCACAAAAGCTTATGCAATAAATAAATATGTTAGTCTTTAAGTGCCATAGGACTCCTTGTTTGTTGTACTGAACTAGACTAACGCAGCTGCCCCTTTGGAACTTGCTAAGGTATGTTATTCTTCAGGTATCTCACTGATTATATTTTTGGGTTGAAAAGCAGATGGCATTTTGTTTCTTTAGGTTTGAAGCACTTGCATCTGAATAGATTGTCATACATAGTCTTGCTTATTTAGTCTACAGGAGTATGTTGTTAAATCTATATGAACTGAGAAATGTATATTTTCAATATATCATATCTTCAGTGTTCGAAATATATTTTTGTTAAATATATGCCTTTGTTGAAGCACTTGCATCTAAAGCTCTAGTGTTGTAGTGCTAAAATATGAATGACAGCTTTAAAGTGCTTATATATAAGTAATTTACATTTTGCTAATGGCAAAGGAAGCATAAAAGAATAAGCTTATTTGCTTAACATCATTGATCATGCCAGATAAGTCACTAAAAAGCAAATTTATTAAGAAATATTAGTGCACACATCTAATTTTAGGCAGTAAAGCCATTTTATTCTTGCCAGTCATGTTCTATTGGGTAATAAGACTATATTTTTATTTGAAGTAGACAAAGCAAAGATAATTTGTGTGGCAGTGCACTGTTCGGCAACAGGCAGCAGATGTTCTGCTCTTCTTTATGCTATTCCTTCTCCTCAGACGCCTCCTGCCCTTTCTGGTAAAACATCCCTGCCTCACACATAAGAGTGACTTCAGGATAATAAACATAAAATACATCCCTCATTCTGCCTGAAGTACTGCAGAGATCCATAAGGAATTGTGAGCTATAAGAGCTGGACATGAATTTTCCTTTTCAGAAGGGATCAGTTATTTGTATGGCAAATCAGAGAGATGGTGTATCTAAGATGGATATCTGAATTCACCAGGTCGTAAGCTGTGCTGCTTGCATATGATCACCTGCTACATCATCACATGATGTTGAGTTAGAAAATTCCTGAAACAGGACTTAAAGCTGTTTTTTAATAGTGCTTTATATAAGGTATGGTTAGGTTTTCCAAGTAAAGAATTAGCTACCAGAAGAATAAATATTTATATAGTATTGAGGAAGTATTTTGTATACTTTTCCTTCGTTTCCTCACTTACTGAAAGTATTTAGAAGAGAATACTATTAACAAGCCTTCAAAGCCTGAGTACCACCTATTTGTTTCAGGATGGGAGTCAATTTCAACATGTCTGTACTAGAAAAACTATCGTTCTCACATTTAATCTGTTCTGTGAGTGGCAGTGGTACAAGATCTACAGGGCTTCTGTTTTCTTGTAAACAATAAGATTCACCCTCTTCTACATTAACTGTTTTCCTTTTACTTAAGTTCAGCTTAAAATAGTTGGGGGGGGGGGTTGAGAATGATTAAGACAAAGAAAGGTGTGATAAGTGGTTAACTGCTGTTTAAAAAGTATTTAGTGCTGTGTTTTAACACAATTTGATTAAATTACCTCCTCCTCAAGATCCTGAAATAATTCTGAGCTGCCAGCTTCCTGGTTTCTCTGCTGGAGTGCGTGACAGCACAAGTACCAGAAACAAAGATTTGAGAAAAGCAGACCATTCTGAGAGCTGAAGTCTAACTTCAGATAAACACATACAAGTCTTATTCGAACCAGTTGGGTATTGCACATGCATATTGGTGTGCAAAAGTTGGCCCCCAACCGTATTTTTTCCAACTTTTTTATAAAAGAGTAACAATCATATATTCACTCTGGTAACAGGAATCTGAACTGCAAGTTATGATAGAGCTGATTTTGTAAAATCTCGTCTATAATTATCATTTAAGATGCCTAGGATTATATGTTTAAAAATGGTAATAAATAATTCAATAAGAACCTTTTTTTCCCCCCCCAGAAAGTGCCAATTTATAAAAAACTTTTCATGAAAACATACCAGTTTCAATAAAATTTCTCTAGGGAAAGAGTTCTCAGGCCCAGAATGAAAGTTTTGATCAGAAACAGAGAAACCTCCAAAAAGCCGGAGCACATAACTGAAAGATTTTTGTTTGTTTTGATTTACTCTGCCTGATTTAGAACAGACACTTGAACCTGGATCTCCCACATCCCCTGGGAGTATCCTGATCACCAGGGTATTGGTACGGAGGGAGTGCCATGAATACTGAATGGGGGCTTGATAACAGTCTTCAAACAGGTTAAGGAACATATGAAGAGAATAGTGATCAATTGTTCTCTATATCCATGGAAGGTAGGACAAGAATTAATGAGCTTAATCTTCAGCAAAGGCGATTTAGGTTAGATGTTAGGAAACATATTCTAATTATAAGGTTCAGCATTCAAAAACATTCTGAATTTAAGCTCTAGAATAGCCTTCCAAGGGAGACTGTCCCATCAGTGGGGTGGGTCGGAGGAAGAGGAGGCGGTGTTGTTTTTAAGAACAGGTTTGACAAACACCTGTTGGGGTGGGTCCAGGTGAATTCAACTTTGGCTCAGCATGGGGAAAAAAATTAGATGAGCTCCTGAAGGCCTTTCCAGCTCTATATTTCTGTAATTTCGTTTTGAATAGGCTGCAAATTAGTAGAGAAAATTCTGAAAAATGTGACTAGACTGTATTAATGGTAACCCTGTCCTGAAATAATTTACTATTGATCCAGAAGTGTAGTCCAGACTAATGCCAGCTCTGATTGTAGCTTGGTGCCAACAAGCTGAGAGAGTGCATTTTAAGAAGTATATGATGCTATACATCCACTTCCCCACCCACTACACACACACACACCTGCCCCATACAACCCCCAGCAGCCTTCCCCCCAAAAGCCCTTGCCTGGCTGTTTGCAGGCTGGCTGACACAAGCTGCACTACCCTGCAGAGAGAGATTCACACACTCCAGCCTCCCCCAGCTTTCTGCTGGCTGGGCTTAAAGTGGAGCCAGGTTTAAGGTGGAGCCAACGGAACTCTGCGTTCGGGCTGCTCCTGCTATTTTTAGGGGGCCCCTGGAACTCTGCATTCCAGTGCCTTCCTCTATTATTAGGGGGCAGGAATGCTGCCTGCCTACAAATAGGGTACCCCAGAATTGTGTTCCAGTGCCTTCCCCATGACTTTAACCCCTGCCTTTTCCCAGCACTGGACAGCTCAGGTGGCTGGGCTGAGCAGGGAGGGTTTAAGTCCAGCTCTCGGGGATGCTCGCAGCACACTTTGGGTGCTCCGGCACACTGGTTGGGAACCACTGATGTAGCATCTAGGAACTACGTTAAGAAAACAAAAGATTATCATATTGAACTTCAAGATGTTATCAGGAAGCTAAAGAGTTTCTCAGACAGGTATTGGCTGAAAGTCTCACAACTAGCTTTTTCTTTGAAATGCATTGATTTTATACTGCTTTCACTTTGTCTTTGGGCATTTGCAGTGGGGTGGAGTGAGCTTCAGTTAATACTACATGGTCTATCCAGCCACGATCTGTGTTTTTCATGGATATCAGCATGATCTTGATCTTTGATTATTACACAGTCAATGAGGTACCAGTGTTTGGACTGACTGTTTTTCCAGGTGGTCTTAAATTTGTTGATCCGCCTGAAGATGTTATTTGTGATCATGCATCACACATTCGTGACGTGGAGAGTACCACTGAGGCTTACATTTACCAACTCCTCCTTTGTCTATTATTCTGCTCCTGACTTGGGAGTCCCAGTGAACCCTGGCATTGAAATCTCCCAGGAAGGTGTTTGTATTCCTTAATGTGGCTGTCAGGACTATATCAAGAGTCCTGTAAAACTGTTCCTTGTTGTCTTACTTATCATTATGTCTTAGGACCTATGCACGTATGGCCATGGCATATTGGTTGGTAGAGCTTGAGCTGAAGAGTCATGAGATGATCACCGATCCCCACAAGTAGCTTCAAAAGCTGACTGGCAATCTTATTTTTATGGCAAAACCAATCCCATGGATAGATCTGTCTTCAGGTAGCTTTCCTTTCCAAAAGAAGATATAGTTATTTCCATCCTCTTTTAATTGGACCTCATCAGCCCTGCATGTCTCAGTAAGGGCTACAATGTCATGGTTTAGCCTTTCCAGTCTTGTGGCAATTACGGCAGTTCTTTCTAGGCATTCATTTTCTCGACCTTCAATATGCTGATAATTGCATCAACCATACACCCACAACAGTTGGTCTGCAAAGCACTGTGAATCTGTTTGCAGATGGCTATCACAAACTCTCTCTCTCACCTGCACAAACTACTCTTCGTACTCTACAAATTACCATCTGCAGAGAACTCCTGGAAAATATGGTCTGTTTTCCTTACCTTGGATGCCAGCTCTCCCAAACAGCCCTCTTGACACAGAAATCAAAAACAGGATCCACCATGCCAGCACATACTTTGGAAGACAAAGTAAATGAGTTGCCAATGACAGAGATCTACAAACAGGCACCAAATACTGGTCTACAAAGCCATTGTCATACCCACTCTCCAATATGGGTGTGATACCTGAGTGACCTATAGATGACATTTCAAGTAGCTGGAGTGGTTCAGTGACTCTGAAACAGGAAATGTCATTTTTTTTTAATATAGAATGCTGTCCTCTCTTCCCTTTTATCTACATGATACTTCTTAAATAGACTATGATCACTGATTTTAACATTTCAATTGTGGGAATCATCCCACCTGGTTATGCTAATAATAAGCAATTCCAATCCCTCTTGTTTGCCATGTAGGCTCCTTGAATCAGTGTATAAGCAACTCAAGGATTTCTTTTTTTCATGTCCTTTGGATCCTTGATTAAGTTTGTTCGATATTTTGATTTTTTTTGTGCTGAGTGCTCATATCTTATCTTTTTTTATCCTCTTCTTTTATTAAACTCTCTCTTGATTACTCTACCTAGCTTATCCATAAGGAAATTGGTTTCCCTTCAATGTAAGTGGGGAAAATCATTTCAGATCTTTATTTGACCCATGAACGTACAGTCTATCAGGGCAGAGGCATAAGAGTTGTCTGCTGAGTCATAGTGACACCGGATAATAACAAGGTTATAACAAAGCTGTATGAAACAGGTTATAAGTTGGCAGAGATTCATGCAAGCAAGTCTGTTTTTCAATCCACATGCATTTACAATACAACCCCCCAAATACTCCCTACAATCTATCAAGATTCACTTTTAATTCTGAGTTTGAACAGATTGCAAAATTTAAAGCAATGCTCAGGCAAAACTTTCTTTTCAGGTTTCACAGTGATATGAAAAAAACATGAATTTTGATGCCACATTAAATCTGCGCTCTTGATGGCTCTTTTTCTTGTATCTCTCAGATATTTATTCCTTTGATAACACATTAGCCTGAAAAAGAGCCTTTGTTCATTCTAAAGGCTCACAAATCTTCCTTAGGAACAAAACGATGATGAGGATGAAGAATTTATATATCTTTAGTCTAAGAATTTTTAAAAGTAGTTCAGTCATCCATCTTTCCTCCGAATGAGACCATTTGCGACCGTATTGTGTTTACTTCTTGCACTGCAGTAGCACAGAGGCAGAAGTGGAGTAGCCTCGTTCTTTACTCTTTGTGCACCTACACTGAAGATGACATGATGTTGACCTTACTATCTAGTTCTTGATGGTAATCTTTTTGGAGGCAGACAGAAACAGTCTTCTTTGTGTTTTTTGTGCAACACCTAACAAAATGGAAGCCCAGTCCATGACCAGAATTCCTAGATGTTGTGGTACTACAAATAATAAAAATAGATTCATAGTTCATGACAGTATAATGGGCAAATTGCGGAATAGAGCATACGACTTTGATAATGTATTGTCGGTTGCTTTTAGGAATTATTATTCAACAAAACTCTACTTCTGCTCATTCTATATCACGAAATATATAAAGAGCTTAACAAATAGTCCTGTCTTGCCCTTTTTCCCATCTACGCAGAAATCACCATGATTGGGGCTCCTGCTGTGCTGTATGTCTGCAAAGGGAAAGTGAGACAGTTAGTAGTGTTTCTAACATTTTTGGATCAAGGGTGTGGGTGCATGCAGAATAGCGCCCCTATCTAGTATTTCTTTAGCATCTGCAGATGTGTCCTTCAGGTGTTTCCTGCTACAAACTGGCTGAGTGGCTCAATCTAATAATGAGACGAAACAAGATGAGAAAGGAAGACTGTGCTGGAGATTGGGGACCGACTGACTAGGCAGCTCTTCTGAAGAAAAAGACGTGGAGGTTACAGTGAAGAAACTGTGTATGAGTCAGCAGTGTGCCCTTCATGCCGAGAAGGCTAACGGTATGTTGGTCTGCATTAGTAGGAGCATTGCCAATGGTTTGAGGGAAGTGATTCTTCCCTTGTGTTGGATATTGGTGAGGTCACATTTAGATTATTGTTTCCAGTCCCCCCCCAACCCCGCCAACAGGGAGGATGTGGACAAATTGGAGGGAGACCAATGGAGGGCAACAAAAATGATTATAGCTAACCCTACTAAGTCCTATGGCACCTTAAAGACCAACAAATTTCTTCAGGCATAAGCCTGCATAGGCTGCAGCCCACTTCATGAGATGTACAAAAGCTTATGCCCCAAGAAATTTGTCTGTTTTAAACATGCCACAGGACTTTTCTTGTTCTTTCTATATACAGATTAGCACGGCTACCCCTCTAAAAATGATTGTGGTCTGAAGCACATGACTTATGAGGTGAAGCTTAGGAAACTAGGCTTTTTTAGTCTACAAAAGAAAAGAATGTGGAGGTACTTGATAGTGACCTTGAACTACTTAAAGGGGGGGGTGTTCCTGGGGGCCTAGGTTGTTCTCAGTTTTGGCAGATGACAGAAGTAATGGTCTCAAGTGGCAGTGTGGGAAGTCTAGGTTAGATATTACAAAAAACTTTTTCACTAGAATCAGTTATCCTTAGAGTCCTGGCTTGATAAAGCACTGGCTGAGAAGATTTAGTGGGGATGGTCCTGCTTTGTACAGGGGGTTTGGACTAGATGACCTTCTGAGGTCCCTTCCAACCCTAATATTCTACGATTCTGTGTTTTGGGAGGTACTGCAATCCTCAAGTGCTTCGGATTGCAAGGAGAGAACATGAAGAGATACTATCAGTGAGAACTGTGAATGGATAGTCAGGATAGAAGATGGGCAGAAGCAGATGATAAAGCTGCTCAGGGAATAAACAATATGCTGAGGTCCTTGATTGAACTTCAGGTAGAACTCATCCATGCTTGCATGCTCCTGCTGTCCATACAGAATTGCCTTTCAGGACCTCCCCACGCTGCCCCATCTCATACCTCCATGTTTCAGGATCATTGCAGTACCGCAGGCCTGCCACCTCAAAAGAAATTTTTCACAACGACAGCTGGACATACACACAGCTGTGAGAGCCTCATTAGCAAATTTGCTCTTGTTTCTTCCAGAAGATAAAAATATTTGTATGGCTGTTGAATAAAAATGTACTGTAGAAAGTGAATGAATCTTTGTCTCCTGCAAGTAGTGGTTGCTGCTAAAATTGCAGCTCAAAAGCAGCAACCAGCCAAGTCACCTCAGTATTCCTTTTGGAAGTTTCTCCCTCTTAGCATCACAAATGGTTTGAAGATCACAGCAGGCTACTGTAACCATGGGAATAGTTTCTTCATTGAACTATAACCTGCCAAAATGGCAACACCAGCACCCCTTTAAGCAGCCAAAGATCTATTGAAAAGTCATTCAGCACCTGCTGAGCCTGTTGTTGAAGCACTTGCTGCAGTTAGGCTTTCTGAAATAAGCCTTCATGAGCCACAGGAGCAAGGGGTAGGCTGAGTTGCCAAGGATCACTGTTGGATTTGTATGTCCTCAGTAAAAATCTTCTGGTATGGAAAAAAAGTCCTTGCTTGTAGCTTTCTGTATAGTCCAGTGTTCCTAAAGACACATGCATCATATACCTTCCCTGATAGTCTGCGTTGATGTCAGTGAAATGACCCTGGTAATCCAGAATTCTTGTAATATATTAGAAAAGTTGCCTTTCTATTGATGTGTTCTGTCAAAAGGTAGTATGGGGCCCAAATGAGGACATGTTCTCCATCTGTTGCTATTGTCTCTTCTGGCTTAGAATCTGTGAATCTGTTCAACAATGACAATCCTATTAAGTCCTAGAAATTGTGCTGCACTGTTAAAATGTACTCTTTGGAAAAGGGAGGTCTATATTCAACATATCACCTCGAGCCTAGATACTTTTTGTTCTTAAATCTCTGAATCTAAAAGGCTTGAATATAGTCTTCAGAGAGAAGTAATATCCCCTCCTCCCATTACATTGATACAGTAATATCTTTGAACTTAGCAGAAAAGGGTGTTTAAAAATAATGTTTAACAAGTGGAATTAAACATCCCAGAACACTTTTCGAAGATAACTAAAGTGTCCTGGCTACAGTTGTTCATATAAAGGATTTTTTAGGTTTGGTGGGTGTTCTGAAAACGGAGTGGGGGATCTCTTTGGCTATGTCTACACTTGGAAGGTCAATTCGAATTACTGAATTTGAACTAGTCAATTCAAACTAATAATTATTAGTTTGAATTCAATCCATTCGATTTGACATGGACACATAAGAAACTCTAATTTGAATTAGCATGTCCATGAACTGGACTTGCTAATTTGATTTGGAGGAGGGGCACCAGGGGAGGTGTGGCAACATGGCCCCTGAAGGGCCATGCCACCACCCAGCCCCCTGTTGGGCTCCAGCACTCTGAGGCCTGTGCAGGGAAAAGCATCCCCATGCCAGGCACAGAAGGCAGGACCCTGGCAGGGGATGTTTTCCCCTCCCAGGGCTCCCTGGGGCTAGGGCACCTGCACAGCACAGTGGGGGCAGGAGAGAAGGGATTCTGTCAGTGCAGGCCTGGAGGAATCCTTCCCCTCCCCCGTGGTGCCAACGCGAGGCTGGGGGAATCCCTTCTCCCCTGCTCCAGCTATGCTGTCAGTGTGGGGCTGGGGGAATCCCTTGTTCCCGCGCAGCAGGGGCAGAGGAGGGATCCTGGTGCATGGCAGGAGCCCTTGCTGCAGGGAAGGCACCCCCGTGCACATCTAGCCTGGGAGAAGCCACACACCAGGGTGCCTTCCTCACGTGCAGCCAGCCAGGGAGAAGCCGCATGCGGAAGTTGGGGTCCCTGGTGTGGAGGCACCTTTGGGGCTGCACGGCACCCTGGGAGAAAGGTCAACCTTCATCAGTTCAAACTCAGTGAGTTTGAATTGACATGGTCACAGTGGGTCAATTCGAACTACTGGATTCGAATTGACCCAGACTTCAAAGTCAAACGAGATTTGACCAATTCACAGTCAGCATTCATCAATTCAAACTGAGGAGTTCCTCAGTTCGAACTGAGGAAAGCAGGTGTGGCCATGGCACTTAATTGAATTTGAATTGATTGTCATCAATTCGAATTCAGGTCTAAGTGTAGACATACCCTTTAGGTTTATTCCAAAACAAAGAATTTCAAAATTTTTAGGTGTGTGTGTGTGGGGGGGTTAAGCTACATGTTTTGTAACCCAAAACAAAATGTGTTTAGTTTTAAAGCTTTTTTTAAAAAAGTGTTTGATGAAATTGAAGTACATTTTTAATAAAAATATTTTTGAATAAGAAATCAAAATATTTAATTTTGAAAAGGTCGAAACAAATATTTTGATTTTTTGGTCGTTGTTTTGATGGGGGGGGAGCAGGAATGGCGCTGGGGATTGTGGTCCCCCCCCCCGCAGCAGAGAGACGCCGGCGCATATGAGTGACGTCATCAGGGGAGCGCAATGGCACTGTCCCCTTTTGGTGCCCCTCAAATGCTGGCGCCCTGCTGCAACGCAGGGCCTGCTTACTGTGTAGCACCGGCCCTGGGGAGGAGCCTATAAAAGAGCAAATTTAGCATGAATTAGCAAAATGTTTTGGTTAACCCAAGTCTGCATTTTTTGCCAAAAAGGTTTTGAATGCAACATTTTACTGTGCTTAGTCCTAGCTAACATTCCTCTCATTGAGATAAGGGCCTAATATATTGTTAGTAGGCTACCAGCTAATTTGTAGTGTTCTTTGATAGAAAGTAACTTCAATGTGCATATTTATGTATTCATGAGAAAGCTCACTGAGGTACATTCAGTAATGAATGTCAAATTTTTAGAACATAAATGTCTCTATTGAATTGTATTTCTCAGGTGCCATCATGGTGTCTAAATGCCATACAAGAATTTTTTTTAAATCTGGGATTGAGTTTTTTGTTTTTTTTAAAAAGAGAAAATAATCATCTTATGGGAATCAGATGCTACACAGTGAACTGTAGTAGTATGGATTTATGTAAATCTGCATGTAAAAATACATTAAAATATATATATATACACACACATTTCAAAGTATTTTTACATGCAGATTACCTAAATCCATTCCATGATTTGTAACGAAATCTAGTATTTACTTGAACTCTGATGTCAATTTATGCAAATTTTCTGTTACAAGTTTTTTGTCATATGAAGCCATATTTAGTTTTTTGAAAATGTTTTCAATATATTTTTGGACAATGTAAGTACAACAGGTGTTCAAAAGCCAAGCTTCAGTGCTAAATATTGGCAGTTTGACAGTATTTTTATTTGAAAAAAATACATGAACTTGTGAAACCACAAGGAAGAATCAGTTGCCAAATTTCATTTTCAGTTCAGAAACCCCAAACCTTTTTGTTGTTTTTCAGAAGAAAAATGCTGTAACAGAAAGCATGATCTTCACAACCTATTACAATACATATACAAATAAAGTGGGTTTCTTCAATACATATATAAAATAAAATGTGAATTCTTCATAAACGGGTAGGTGAAGGCCAAATTCAAAAAGCTTTCTTAAGTCATAATTCTGAAGATTTTACATGTTTCTGTAACTTATAAAAATAGCCAAATTATTTTTATTTTGAAGAGTTTTTTTCTATGATGGGAAGTGTGATCCTTAGCTGACAAGTTCTGTTCTGAGTTTGGGACCAGAAGAACTTTTCTTTCCAGTTTCTAAATCCTTGGAAAATATAACTTTCCAACACACAGTCCCTGCCCAGAGAAGGGGCCTCATGAATCTTAGAGGAAGGCTAGTGTTCATGAAGTGCCTGAGGCCCTCCTCTATGCAGAGGAATGAAGATCTGTATGCAAGTCAATATGACCCATGGACTCGTTTTATTTTTAAAAAAAATAAAATAACTTTTAAAACTTGCTGCAATCAAAGCACTTCTATACAGGAGGCAAGATCATCTGATGTACTATAGTGTACGCCTCCCAACCTAGGAAGGCCCTCTGTGCTTGCATCCACCCTAAGAAGAGAGGCATTGATTTTTCACTTCAGGTTTCTGCTGAATTCACTAATGGACTTTGTTCCACCAGGTTCTTGCACCAAGGTTTAAACTGGAATGAATCAGTGTAATACTAAGCTGAGGTTAGCCCAGTGCTTATAAGAAACTTTAGAAATAAAAATATGTTCTGATGATAAACTGAGTATTCCAATAACCCCTGAAATCAGAATTTTTCTTAAATTGTGATTTTTTTGTTTTGAAATTTTGATTCTTCTAAATTGAGTACATCCCTATAATCATTTTTATGGGTACAGTTTTCTTATATTGAAACACTCTTCTTTTATACTAGAAAAGACAGTGTACTTTGAATTGTGAACTGTGGTAATAGCTAAACTCTCTGTATTACATAAGTGAAGACACTACATTTCTAACTGGCAATATAATAATTGGCTAAACATTGATTTTTTTTCAACCTTTTTTGACTTGCAGACCCTTAAAAAATTCAAATGGAGGTGCAGACCACTTTGCAAATCTTAGAAGTAGTCTGCAGATCCCTAGGCATCCATGGACTGTTGGTTAAAAACCACTGGGATGTCTGGGAAAAATGAGAGAATGTGTAAATCCATGTTACTTTTCATTTGTGGGTGGATGGAATCTCTCTGAAGATAACAATTAAACACTGCAGTTTGGCATTGTTCAGTAGAAGAGCTCAAGCGACTCTTCAGTGAAGAGCAATATCAGGTGAATTGGTTGTGCGAAGAAACTGACGAACACGTGCCTTTGGGTCAGTGCTACTCTAATATTGCAGATGAATTTACTAATTTCATAAACAGATTTATATGCACATGATGCACATTTTTGCATGCAAGCCTCCATTCTTTAAAAAAATATTGCTTTTATTTCACTGTCTCCAGCTAATCTAGCTATTATAAAAAATATTGCAGTTTAGTAGTCCTCATCCTTCAAATATGTAAGTTTATCACTAGCTAAATCCAGGAAGAAATTTTCCCCAATGAAATATTATGGCAGTTGTATGTTTGCCTTTGACTTGCTATAGATTGGCCACTTGGAGATAGGGCTTGCAATGAATAACTATTGGGTTTTTTCCAGTTTGCAAATCATATGCTCTTTTATTAATCACTAACTTTCAGGCGCTCTACAATTCAGCCAGACTATATCTAAACTATAATGAACAGAATGAGAAAAAAGAAACAAAGATGACCATGTCTTCACATCATGGAGATTCAAGCTGTTTTCAATTAACATGAGTCTAATTATGTGAAAATTACTGATTGCCCTGAAAATTGAATTCTTCCAACTTGTATTGTAAATATTATGGAAATTTACTTAGTACACGTTTTGCTGTACATTAGCTCCATTCCTTTTTCCAGCACTTAAAAGGCTTGGAAATTGTATGTGGTTGGTTGGTTTGTTTGTTTTCCACTTGTATGTCTTCTGTTGTGGTTCAGAACATGCTGCACCAGATTCATGTTCTATTCTTGGAAAGAGTATTTGAGAAATTCTTAATTACCAGTACTGTCCAGTGAAGTACGTGGCATTCATGCTATTTCAAATGCATAGACTGATTCCTTAGCTCTAGCATAGGTTTAACGTAAGGTTACTTAAGTATGGTTCAAATTCAGAAGTTGGGGAGATGGAAGACTAAACAACGTATCAAGCTTTTGCTTTTTAAATGTTGCATTTGTAGCTAATACACAGTTTTGCTTTTGGTCTGCTAACGCATGGAGAACTACTTACTAATGCAATGATTTCATAAGTTCCCTGAGGGAGGATAAAAACATCTTTAGTATTATTAGGCTAAATGTGATGAATATCAGGTTAATCTTCTATGTTGCCTAGAAGTGAATGACACAGTATTATTTTGTCTTATAAGACTTGAATATTCCATATAGGATGTGGAATAAGATATTTTTATTGTCCTTTTTTTATAGTGAATGCCAAATTTATATTTTAGTTAGGCTTTTAAAACAACTGTTTTTTAAGGCAAATATTCTTTAAACCTATCTTTTTAGGCTATATCAGAAGAAGCAAGGAGTCCTGTGGCACTTAAAGACTAACAATTTTTTTTTACATGAGCCTTCATGGGAGGAAATCCCACTTTGTCAGACTCTTTGAAGGTGGGGGAACTTACAGAATGGGAGGTAAATAAATGCAGGGAAGTGTAAGTCATGGGATCAGGTCATACTGTAACAGCAAATCAAAGCAGTTGTTAACATTCAAACACTAGGAAAAAGCAGCACATAGAGGAGGATGAGGTAAAATCAACTGTTGTAATGAGAAAAGAATCCATAGTCATGATTTAATCCTGCTTTCACACAGTCACACACCTGTGCTCAAGCAAATGAATAAAAAAGATCAAGACTTCAAAGAGAAATGGCAGAATTGGAATTGATGTGCAGATCTGACTGTGTGAAAGCAGGATTAAATCATGACTATGGATTCTTTTCCCATTATAACGGCTGATTGGACCTCATGCTCCTCTGTGGTTTTTCCCAATGTTTGAATCTTTACAACTGCTTTGATTTGCTGTTCTCATGGCTTATGTTCTTCCCAGCATTTATTTTCCCCCCATTCTGTTAGTTCCCTCATCTTCAAAGCGTCTGACGAAGTGCGATTTTCTCCCACGAAAGCTCATGTGATAAATTTGTTAGTCTTTAAGTGCCACAGGACACCTTTCTTGTTTTGCTGAACTAGACTCAGATGGCTACCCCTTTGGAACTAAGCTATATCAGTTTCACATAGCCAGAGGTATTTTACAGTTCTACTCTTAGATCTCTACATACTTTCATGCTTGCTTAAAAACCAAAACCAGACCTTTGTAAGCTCTCATTTTTTGTGGTTGCTGCTAGAATCATAGTTCATTATGTTGTGAATTCTTGTTAAATTCCTGAATACTTCATGGTTTTGGTTTTGTTAAATCTTACCTAGCAGACTCTATTCCAAAGGGTAGACAGAAATTTGCATGTGTCCTATGGGCAATTAAAGGTGCCAGTGAGGTGACTCCTTGTATTGTATGACTTGCCAATATCAAACCTTTTTCTTCAGTATGGTGAATACACCTTTTTCCAGTTTACCTTCATTGAATGTCTATTATGTCAGAATGATAATGGTAAGTTTTCATGGCCTTATTAGGTCTCTGATCTAGACACAACCCTAAATTTCTGTTTTTAAAGTTATGAATAAGCTGCTAATTCAAGGTTTAGGTCTGTTTCCAAATGTTTGAGAGCATCTCTATGTATGAGACATAGCAAATGGTATATTTCTGAATATATGTTTATTAGGGATAATGGCTGAATTTTTGCATGGCTGACATGGTGCACAGAACTATGCTTGTTCCCTGAATATATCCGATTGTTGTGCAATTAATTCTTCTCTTATAGTAGTAGCATCATTATATGCTGCTGCTGTTGTTTCAATCACATTAAACTCAGTGTAAGTTTCCCTATTTGGTTGTGCTATTATAGAAACCTTAGTAATGAAAAATAAAGACTGATCTTGCTTTTAGATGTTGTTGCTGTGAGGGTGACTACTTTAGATTGTATTCTAGAGCCGCTATACACCATTAATTTTTTTGCAAGGTGAGTACAAAATCTGTCTGAAGATGTACTGGTAAAACTTTAACTACTTCTTCAGCATCAAGTTAGAATTTTAGTGAAAGGTTCCTCATATGTCATCACATGACAAGTTTTTGTCGACTGACCTGCATCGCTTTTGTAGTGTCTTAATCTGGACCCTGGAAAGGCCACAAATTGTCAGTCTGTTGTAGCCAGATATTTCCCTCTGCGGGGAGTTTTTTCTCGGCATTTTGTGGATGGTGAGATGGCTTTCCCCCTGTGTGACATGTGACCCACATGCTGGACAGGTTTGCAGTAGGCGTGTTATAGAGTAACAAGCATAGTTAGCATCTGCTGTGTGTATGGTACCATTGAGGAGGATCACAAGTCATTTATTTTATAAGCTCCTTAATGCTTTTCCCAGACAAGATTTCTCTCTCAACTCTTTTCGGTTCTGAAGCCCACTAAATGTCTCTAACTCAATTCAGGTTCCCCGAATAGGCCTCCTTCAACTTTTTGGCAGTCAGTTTTGTCCATTAACATGTCATTTTAATTATTACCAAACTCAGAGTTTCATATTGTGTCTCTGATCTGTTACTTATTCATAATCCTATGCATTCCACAGTGAGGAAGAGACAGAAATTGGTGTCATTCAAAAGTGGTCTTCTTTATAAGATTTAGTTAATTCCAAATTTTACTTGCTCTGTTTATCCATTATACAAGCCAAGAGCTCCCTCTGCTTTGATTTTCAAGTGCTGAGCATCCAACAGCTTCTGTTGTGGTCAGTGAGAGATACTGAGTAGTTGATATTTTTGAAAATCAGATCACTCACTCAGTTGCCTAAATAAAGACTTAGGTGCCTCCTTATGTATAACCAGGTTTTAAATTCTTCACATCTGATCTTTTAAAACTGCTCTAGTAAATTTAAGGATTAGAAAGTGTTACTCAGAAAGTTCTCTCCCATTATATCAGATAGAGACCATTGAGAGGAGAATTTGCAGTGAGCTGTCACTTACGTTACTATGAAGTTTAGCTTGTAGTCTTTGTTTGCTTAAATTTGGTTACCTATTTTTAACTTCCCATGTATAGTTCCATTTCGCTTCACTTTTTGCATCACGTTTGCTGTTCTCTCCACTTTACTTGTTAGGATATGAAAGCTTGCTCTTGTCATTGCACCATGCTGAGTATATACCACTTATAACCTTATGTTTTGTTTGCTGACAACCTCAGGTTAAGTGAGCGTGTGCTAGGCATATGTCACCTCCAGTGGTCGATCCCCAATTTCTCTAGAAATTTAAGAGAATGTGGTTTCCTGTTTCTATAACAAAGCATGCAAATCACGCTTAATTTATAAATGTGTTTAATTTAATTAAAGTGGGAATGAGAATAGTAGGTCTACATTTTATTATATTTTTTCTTAAATAAAGCACCAATTAATCACTGTAATTATGAATAATAACATAATTATCTCAACAAAAATTCAATAATAATAATGACTCTTAAATACCTCGCTATTCCAGACTTCTCCAACTTTTATTTTCAGTTGCCTTTTTTTCAGTTCTTCCTAGAAGTCTAGCCATGAATTCAAGTTCAGTGTGGTCAAAACTGACCTTCAAACATTAAATTCTTTGTCTTCACCCACTACTCCAGCCACATCACCCATTGACCTCTAGTCTTCTTTTATACTTTTTACCTGCACCTTCAAGATTTTTTATAGCATCATGTAGTCTATATCACCTCTAGAATCCTGCATTCTACCACTTGTGACCTACAGTTGATAAGTGCAATACCATTTGTTGCTTCCTTTGTTTCTTTCTCTCCTGAGTGGCTCAAGCCCTTGTCCAACATGGATGCTCTGCATTCATTATCATCCTTGATACTATTTAATGTGCAGCCATCACTCTCTTCCTAATTCGTATCCTTTTGATAACATTTAATCATCAACTTCCACTTTGTTTTTCATTTTGTACACTATAAAAAAGCTATAATTTATCTAATTTATAATGAAACAAAATCCAGACAAGCGCTGAGAAGCATTGCTCAAAGTATTAAACCCAGTTGTCATTGTTGTAACCATTTCCTGTTTCCCCTCCTCCTGTTTTGCTTGGTTATGTCCAGTTTGGACTCAGAGATCCTTGAGGCAGGGATGTGTTACGCTAATTCAGGTGTGGCCAAACTGTGGCTCAGGAGCCGCATGTGGCTCTTGAATGAAAAAGTGTGACTCGCAGAAGAATGTCAGCAAATCAGTTTAGTAGGTAAAAGTGTATGGCTATATGCCTCAGTGCGGCTCTTGAAGGTTTAATAATCAACTTGTGTGGCTCTTGAGTTCCATAAGTTTGGCCACCCCTGCTCTAATTCTTTATAAAATGACATGCACCTCCTAAACAAAAAACCCAGTATTTTAATGTGCTCTCATATTAGAGTGGTTCCCCAGCTATTTTTATCAGGTTTAGTCACAAAAAAAAAGTACTGTTTAATAGATTCCAAGATTCAAATGAACCATTGTCATTATCTAGTCTCATCTCCTGTATAACACAGGCCACAGAACTTCCACCAGAAATTCCTAGGGTGTATCTTTTTAGAAAAAATCTAATCTTGATTTTTAAATTGGCAGTCAATGAGGGTCCAGCATGATCTTTGATAAATTGTTTTGATGGTTGATTACTCACTGTTAAAATGTATTATTTCCAGTTTGAATTTGTCCAGCTTCAACTTCCAGTCATTGAATTGTGTTAAACTTTTTTCTGCTAGATTGAAAAGCCTGTTATCAAAATATTTGTCCCTTGGTTATGTACTTACAGAGTGTAATCAAGTCGACTCTGAAGCTTCTGCTTATTAATTAAATAAATTGAGCTCCTTGGGTCTATAACTGTAAAGCAAGATCTATTATGCTTCAGTCATTGCATCTTTTATCCGAACCCTCTTCAGTGTATTGAATTACAGACATCAGAACTGGATTCAGTATGCCAACAGTGGGCTAATGTGGCATACCTCTTTTACTATCTGGTCTGGTGTGCCACTGTGCCTCCCTGTTTCTCTACTTCTGAGCCCCAACTTACCCCACTTGCTTGGGTTGAACCCCTCTACTGGGTCAATTCACACCAACATCTTGCATATAATCGGTCTCAGGCAGTGGATGTGCACTCACTAGCCACTCGGGATTGTCCCCCAATGGGCACCTTTTATCCTCAGATGCTGTATTGGGAGCTTCCGTCTATAGGAATTGGGACCCTTCCCAGATCACTGCAGCTTCATGTGCTCTGGTCCAGCAGTTTAATGAAGAAACTGATATGCAGTCAGCCTTTTGTTGTGGGGGAGTGGGTGTAGGGGGCACGATCCCCACACTGCAGGAAGGAGTCCCAATCAAGAGGCAAGAGACCAAACCACAACTTTTTGGGTTAACTACTTTTTATATGACTTTTATTGAGATAAATAAAATTACAAAAGAGAAAGAAGAGGGAAAAAAAAGTTAAATAAGAGGTTAATATTATCTAATACCTAATATTCCTATGAAAAAAATGAAAACTTGCAATTCCTATTAAATTACACTTATTAAATTCATACAAACTGGGTTTTAGAACTCTATTTCTTTAAGGCATTTAAAGATCTTCTAAGTACAAATTAATTGCCCAATAAACAGAAAATAGAGCACAAATATCACTATAACATTTATCCCCATTCTTGTGCCTAACCCTGAATTCAACCCCCAGTTCCAATCCTGATTGATATAATTTAACAGAGTGGGGTTTATGAGAGACAGAGAGAGAACACACAGTTTGTAGGCAAAAAGAGCTTTACTATTTACCACATACACACACTGAAACATTACATTAAAACATCATACACAGCCCAGGACAGCATGAACACCTTGCTTCTCCCCCGGCTCTCCAGACACCATGGATCACTGCCCAGTGAGGCTAGCCATGGGCTGTTTGTGGCTAGGGGTTACAAGGGTCAGCTGGGGTACCTGGCGGGGAACACAAGTGGATTTATTCTTTCATCACACTCTTTTACACTGCTGTTTCCCAATTTGATTGTGGAACACCAGCTTGATTCTGATCTGTGAGGTTAATAGGTTCAGAGCAATAATAATACACCTACACATCCCCAAAAAGCATTTCCCAATTTAAATCCCAAATCTGACCAGATTATATTTACCACATTTGGATGTTATTTCCAGAGTGACAGACAGCAGACCCATTTCTTTGAGAGAAAGATAGCAAGACGTGATAGAACAGCCCGGTGTTAAAACGGCTCAACCAACAGGCAGCCTCATGGCTCTTGCCTGTTACCTTTAAATCCAGAGCCCACCGGTCTGGTGCCTACCGACTGCATGCTCCTCCTGCATTTGACTGGCCCAGTGTTAAAACGGCTTGACCAACAGGCAGCCTCGTGGCTCTTGCCTGCAGCCTTAAAATCCAGAGCCCACCGTGACCAGCTGCAGTGGTCGGACACCCCCTTCAGAGCACCTGAGGACTACTACCCACCTCCCACTCCAGGGTGAACAGGTGAAAATTAAAGACTTAATAAAAGAATTCAAGAAGAAAAAGAAAAAGATCTCCCAAAAAGAAAGAAAAAAAAACCTGCAGACTCCCTTGGTGATCAGTCAAGGGGTTTAACACTCTTCCTTGTGAAGAGTGGCGAGATGCCTAGGGGGTGGCCAAATCCCCTGGCAACACGACAGGCTGCTGGCCTATTGCTTCTCCAATGTGCCTAAGCCAGAACCCCAGCTTTATGCCTTGGGCCCCCGAAAATTAGCATATCGCTTGTTGTCATAGAAACTTACTGACACTGGTCTGGTCAGTAGAGGAACTCATAAGTCTTTCAGTTGTAACTCATAAGTTTTACAGCTGTAATGTATAGTTTATTTTATCACTTTCTTCAGGTCTGGTCCCACTTACTGACCATAACTCTTCTTGAAGGCCATTACTCCTTGTTGTCAAGAGATAACACTATCTAATTGTAGAGGCCTAACAGGCCACATTCCATAAAACAAGCTGAAGTTTGGCCACAGCAAAAGAAAACACAAAGAGGGGTGGAAAAATCCACCTCTCACACCTTTGCTCTAAATTAACTGTGCATACATTCATCTCTCTCTAAAATCCACAGTTTTACATAAAACAAACATTGGTTTGCTGATTAAAGAATGACAACTGACAGAAGTTTCTAGAGCACAGGCCCTGGTTCTCATGGGGGACTTCAATTACCCTGACATCTGCTGGAAGGCCAATACAGCAGTGCACAGGCAATCCAGGAAGTTTCTGGAGAGTGTTGAGGACAACTTCCTGGTACAAATGCTGGAGCAACCAACTAGGGGCCTTGCACCTCTCGATCTGCTGCTCACAAATAGAGAAGAATTTATCAGGGAAGTAGAGGTCAATGGCAGCCTGGGTAGCAGTGACCATGAAATGATTGAGTTCAAGTTGATGATTAAAGGAAAGAAGGAAAGAAGCAAAACACAGACCCTGGACTTCAGAAAAGCAGATTTTGTCTCCCTCAGGGAACTGATGGGCAGGATCCCTTGGGAGGCTGATCTGAAGGGGAAAGGTGTCCAAGAGAGTTGGGTGCATTTTAAAGAAACCCTGCTAAGGGCACAGGAAGATACAATTCCAATAAGGAGAAAGCACAGCAAATGTGGAAGGCGCCCACTGTGGCTTAACAGAGAGCTCTGCACTGAGCTGAAGCATAAAAAGGACGCTTACAGGAAGTGGAAGCTAGGACAGATGACTAAGGAGGCATATAAAGACATTGCTCGGGACTGCAGGGATAAAATCAGAAAGGCCAAAGGACAAATAGAGTTGCGACTAGCAAGGGATGTGAAGGATAACAGGAAGGGGTTCTACAAGTATATCAATAACAAGAAGAGGATCAGGGATAGTGTAGGTCCATTACTGAATGGGGCAGGCATCCTCGTGACAGAGGATGAGGAAAAAGCTGAAGTGCTCAATGCTTTTTTTACTTCAGTTTTCACAAGCAGGGTCAGCTCCCAGCCCACTACACTAGGTACGGTAGACTGGGGAGAAGAAGAGAGGCCCTTGGTGACAGTAGGTCAGGTTAGGGACTGCTTAAAGAAACTAGATGATGTGCACAAGTCCATGGGGCCGGATGAACTGCATCCGAGGGTGCTGAGGGAGCTGGCTGATGAGATAGCAGTACCGTTGGCCATTATCTTTGAAAACTCATGGCGAACAGGGGAGGTGCCAGAGGACTGGAAAAAAGCAAATATAGTACCTATCTTCAAGAAAGGCAAAAAGGATGATCCTGGGAATTACAGACCTGTCAGCCTCACCTCAATCCCTGGAAAAATCATGGAGCAGCTTCTCAAAGAATCCATCCTGAAACACTTGGAGGAAAATAGAGTAATCAGGAACAGTCAGCACGGATTCACCAAGGGTAAATCATGCCTGACCAACCTCATCGCCTTCTATGATGAAATGACTGGATTTGTGGATGCGGGAAGAGCCGTTGATGTGATATACCTTGACTTTAGCAAGGCTTTTGATACGGTTTCCCACAGCATTCTCATTGGCAAATTAAGGAAGTATGGGTTAGATGCGTGGACTGTAAGGTGGATAGAAAACTGGCTAGAAGAACGGTTTCAGCGTGTAGGAATCAATGGCTCCATGTCAAGTTGGCAGGCAGTAACGAGTGGTGTGCCCCAGGGGTCGGTCCTGGGGCCAGTTCTGTTCAATGTTTTCATTAATGATCTGGATGATGGGATAGATTGCACACTTAGTAAGTTTGCAGATGATACCAAACTGGGGGGAACGGTAGACACCCTAGAGGGCAGGGACAGGATTCAGGGAGACCTAGACAAATTGGAGCAGTGGGCCAAGAGGAATCTCATGAGGTTCAACAAGGATAAGTGTAAAATCCTGCACTTGGGACGAAAAAACCCCATGTACTGCTACAGGCTGGGGAGTGATCAGCTAAGTAGCAGCACTGGAGAAAAGGACCTGGGAGTCATGGTGGATGGGAAGCTGGATATGAGTCAGCAGTGTGCTCTTGCTGCCAAAAAGGCCAATGGCATACTGGGCTGCATCAGAAGAAGTGTTACCAGCAGATCAAGGGATGTGATCATTCCCCTCTATTCTGCACTAGTGAGGCCACATCTGGAATACTGTGTCCAGTTTTGGGCCCCCCACTACAAAAAGGACATGGACAAATTAGAGAGAGTCCAGAGGAGGGCAACCAAAATGATCAAAGGGCTGGAGCACAAGCCCTACGAAGAAAGACTGAAGGAACTAGGCTTATTTAGCCTGCAGAAGAGAAGACTGAGGGGGGATTTGATAGCAACCTTCAACTATTTGAAGGGTTGCTCCAAGGAGGAGGGAGCTGGACTGTTCTCGGTAGTAACAGAGGGCAGAACGAGAAGCAATGGTTTCAAGTTACAGCTGGGGCGGTCCAGGCTGGATATTAGGAAAAACTTCCTTACTAGGCGAGTGGTGAAGCATTGGAATAAGTTGCCTAGGGAGGTGGTGGAATCTCCATCTCTGGAGGTGTTCAAGTCCCAGCTGGACAAAACACTGACTGGGATGATCTAATGGGAGTGGTCCTGCTTTTTTTGGCAGGGGGTTGGACTAGATGACCTCGTGGGGTCCCTTCCAACCCTATGATTCTATGATTTTAAGTGAGTAGAGAGCAAATTAACACACAATCAATTAACCAACCAGCCAAGGAATTTATCATTACCAAATTAAAAAAAAACCATGCATCCTATGCTAAAGTTCACTGTTGAAGTCTGTTTTTATCTTATGTGGCTGGCTTATCATGCTTTTGCAGCTTGACCCTTCTGACCATGTGGATAGGTTCAGTCCTTTTGGAGGTGTTTCAGGGTAGAGATCCAAACAGTTCCAAATGTGACTGTTTCACTTCTCTTCCTATTGGCCAGGTCATTCATTTTATTCCAAAACAGGAAGGTGATCTCCCTTCTCCATCCAAGTGGCTATAGATATTCAGTTAGTTCATTGTCATGTATCTTTTCTCTGTATGGGTCTTTGTTGCCCAAATTACTTGCTCCTACTTGAGCTATGTGAAATGCATTTGGGGACGTGTTTCACATCTAACTCGTGTGATGCTGCAGGAAACATGACACCATAATGATAATACAGAGTATGTCATGAACATTCAAAAAAGACCTTGAGTGGCTTAATTTGCCTTAAACTATACAGTTACTTTGCAAAGGTGAACAGGAGACTTACACAGATCACATTACAGGGGTTTGGGAAGCATGTGGGAAGGTGCAACCAGTTACAAGTAAACACAGAACTAAAATATCCTCTTCATTCCTACTCAGTATTTCCCTGTTTACATAGCCAGGGTTTGCATCAGCCCTTTTGGCCACAGAATCATGCTGTGAGAGCTCATGTTTAAGTTCTTATCCACAATTCTCAAATATTTTTCAGTCACTGTTTCCCAGGGTAGAATCCCTATCTGTAAGTATGGCTTATATTCTTTATTCCTAAATGCATATGTTTACGTTTAGCAATACGAATAAGAGGCATATTCTTTTATTTTTGCCCAATTTATCAGCAATTGAGATCATTCTATGAACTGTCCTCTTCATTATTTACCACTCCCCCCAATTTTTTATCATTTGCAAATTTTATCAGTGGTGATTTTACATTTTGGTCCAGATAATTAACAAAAATTTTGGAACATAGGGGCAAGAACAGATCCCTTTGGGGACTCCATTAGAAACACATTTGTTCAGTGTTAGTTCCTCATTAAGAATGAAGTTTACAGATCTATCAGTTAGCCATCTTTTAAGCCAATTAATATGCGTCAGGCTAGTTTTATCTCATCTTAGTTTTTTTAATGAAAATATCATGTCTTATAGAAATTGAAATATATCAACCAAACTTGTAGTCTCATAAAGTCATCATGTTAGTTTGCCAAGATGTGTTTTCCATAAATACATGTTGATTCTTATTAATTGTGTCACCCTCCTATAATTCTATATTAATCAAGTCCTGTATCAGCTGCTTCATTATCTCAACCAGGGTCAATGTCAGGCTGATAAACCAATATAACCTAAGTCTTAACCTCAGTTTACCCTTTTTCAATATTGGCACATCATTACTTTTCTTCCAATCTTCTGGAATTTTCCTAGTGCACCAACACTTATTGAAAATAATCATTAATGATCTAGCAAGCTCCTCAGCCACCTGTTTTGAAACACAGATGGTTTAAGAAGCCTACATTTAGTTGCTGCTGTTTAATATCCTCCTAGTATACTAACAGAATGGAAAGAGTGTCCTCATATGAAATGACTACATCTTGTGTTTTTCCCTAATACAAAACAGAAATATACATTGAACATGTCTGCCGCTTCTGCATTATTATTTGTAATTCTATCATTTCTACCTAATAATTGACCAATATTTTTCCCAGGGAGGATGCTGATGATTATTCCTACTACACATCAAAATCTTCTTATCTTTTAAGTGGCCATAGATTTCTCCTGGTGTCCATATTCTTCCCTTACCAGTTTATTACAATTCCTATAGTTTCTGATTTATGTTATTTACTTTCAATTTCCCATTTCTTTCATCTGTGGGTGTTTTTTAATATTTGGAGTGGCCTTCACTTCCCATTTAAACAAGGTCACTTTTACTCAGTATGGCCTTTTTCCTTGATTTTGTTTTGTTTTTTTCCTTTTCTCTTTTGAGGATCTAGAGTGTACTTAAATGACTTCCAAATATCTTTCACATTTTTCTGATTTGATTTATGTTCCCAGCTAATTTGGTTTATAATTGTTTTTGACTTTGTGAAACTGGCTGTTTGCACATTATCAGTTTTGTAAAGATGGGGTCGCTTGTACCTAAGTTAGCATTAATTTTTATTTCTATTATCAGTTTCCTGTTATCTTTCAGGGTAGGAGCTAATATAAATTTTCACTAGGGTGGATGCAACAATCCTTAAGTTAGGAAATTGGCATCTATAATATTTAGAAATTCCAAGGAATTTTTAGAGCTTGGCAGCATCAGGTCTCCACCATATTTCACTCCAACTGAAGTCCCATGTGATCACAGATTTATTTTTCCTGCACATTAAAAATAAGTAAGAAGAGTGGTCATCCTGTTCCCCAGTGTGATTTGTTGTTTGTTGTAGACACCAACTACTACTTTATCTTGTGTTTTATGTTAGGACTTGGGTCTATAGGCATTCAGGGTTTTTTTTCCCCCCCAAGTCATTGGTGACTTGGAAACAGATTTTGCCCTTTTTGACATAGAGTGACACTCCCTTTCCGCTTTTGCCCACTCAGTTGTCCCTAAATGGGTTAAAACCATTAATTTTAGCATTTCAGCCATGGGAAACATTCTGTCAGGTTTCAGAAATACCAACTAGATCCGATTTAGTCTCATAAATGAACAATACCTGTGCTGTTTATTTGTTACCTAGGCTCTTAGCACTGGTGTATAGGTAATTCAAGAATTTCTTCTCTTCATCCTTTGATTCCTTGATTAATTTTGTTTTCAACATCTCAGTTTTTGTGCTGTACACTTATATCTTCCTTCTTCCCCCTACCCACCCTGTTTTGTTACTAGTTTAATGCATTCATGACTATTCTAGCTAACCTGTCCCCAAGAAGATGGGTTCCTCGTCTACTGATGTGGAGGCTGTTCAAAATGCACCCCCTTCTTATAGAAGGTTGACCACTCTTTTAGAAAGCCAAAACCCTCCGTCCTATACCACATACTTAGCCAGTGATTCACTTCCAGAATCTTCAGCCTGTTTTCTTCCTTTTTTCATAGGCATGGAAGGATCTCACGGAAGATAGCTTGGACATTTGCCTTCAGCACTCTTCTGAGTTCCCTGAACTCATCTATCATCTGTGAGACATATCACAACAGAGTGTCATTAATACCAATATGAGCCATTACTGATTTCCCATAAACTTCAGTAGCCTATCAAATCTTAGAGTAACATCTCATGTCTTGGTTTCAAAATCATTTTTAAAAATATTGAATCCCTATAAAGATCAGCCATCTTCCTTGGATGGTTGAAGAACTCTTTTTTGGACAAGCTTGATTATCTTCCAGGTTTTGTGCCAAGCTACTGTCCACAGGTGTGTCCAGTACCTCTCTGTTCCCTTGGGACAGCTGAATTTTGAGAGGGATCCTCTAGTGTCCATGTTGACCTGGTATCTGTTGGAAACTGCAGGATAGATTGAGCAGCAGTGGAGGTAGACACCAGACATTGACACTGTTAATCCACCCTCCATAAAGAGTAATGCTTCATTAATGGGTGGACATTTCCTGTCGGCACAGTGTAATGGTGATGTGTGGTAACTAGAAGTCAGAAAGTTGATGAGAGATACACAAGCTACTCTACTACATAACTTGTATATGTCCCATCAACTGCTGCCAGTTTTCTCTGGAAGTGATTTACAAATCAAGCATCTGATTCCCTGGTGGCCAGCTCATTTCTTCCTATATACTGGAATATGTGTGTTTTCTTAACATGTCGTTATAGCAACTCCTTAGCTTCTCTGATTTTCAGTACTGTCTCAAGTGCCCCATCTAATCCAAGAATCTTCTCCTCCAGCACAGCCACCAAATTGCACTTCAATTTTGTTTTCTTTGTCATTGTTCAACTACAGTGACACCCAATACTGAAATTAAACCTTATTTTTTTAATATATATTTTTCAAGCATCTGTAAGGAATGAGAAGAAGAAATGCTCAATATCTTTTTTTACCATATCAAAGTAGGCTTAAACTACTGTTTGATCTCTCTTGTGAAGATTTACCATATTCCAGTTTGACTTTTTAATTTGTCTTTGTTACAGTTCTCTTCAGAGGCTGAGACATTAAAAAGGTCAAATGCTTGAAAAATATTCTCTACAGGAATTCTGACTTTTTTTCAAATCTGTCTTTGAGCATTCCCCCATAGCTGAAAGGGTGGCTGGCTTATCTACTGAGCAGTCCATTTTGTGATTCAGAGGCAGATTTAAAAAATACTGACATAATTGCTGAGAACTGCTGCTCTACCTGTCCAACAGCTTAGCTTAGCTTCTCTGGTCTGTGTTGTGTCATTAAGTTTTGTAGCTGTTATTTGTTGGCACAGAGTACTTTACCTCTTGACTCTTTGGGTGCCCACTTCACCAAGCTGCTCTGTACAGACAGACCCATACACTTATGTGAAGCTACTCTGAGCCTGTATGGAACAACTTGCATTATTAGGGTCCTGGCATCCTGTTCATTCTGGTAGATTCACTGTTGTCTTACACTCCTGACATGAATTTGAGGAGTCACTTAATCTCTTTACCTCAGTTCCACATATATAAATTGGAGATAGGAATATGTATGTTTTTGTCCCTGTAAAATCTTTAGAAGGAAATGGCTCTTAGTGTGTCTTTGTACAGCGCTTCAGCACATTGAGAATCAAGCCACATTTTGAGGCCTCTGGGTTTACTAAAATACAAATAGGGTAGAGAAATAGTATACTCTGTCCTTGGGGATGAGAAGAGTTAGTGTGAAGTTGGTGAAGTGTTAAACTTCTGATAGTGTCTTGTCTTTGTTTTCATCAGAGCCAAATTCCTCTCTGATGCAATTGTATACCTTGGAGTGTAGAATTTGATCCTTTTTTGCTTATAACAAAAACAAAATTCTAAACCAGAGACTTCAACATTGAGAGGAATTTCACTCTTAATTAACAAATAATTGTAGGTCAACTGGGTCTTTAAAGAATTAAAAATTGTAATGCCATCTTTTCCTACTGCTAGCTTTTTTTTTTGTTGCTTCGGAATTATTTTCCTATAGCTTGTCTGCATGCAGGCATTGTCGTCTTTTAAAGTAAGCTAAACTTTTTAAACTTTGTTGCATGTGAATTTTTGCAAATTTGCAAGGAGCACAAAAGTTGAGAGTACTAACATTGTTTTATTTCTTAGCATCCAGAACCATTAACTCCCAAGAACCAAAACCAAAGAGAGGCAAAGCAGGCTGTTCTGTAAGGTAGAGAGCAACAACTCAACTCACGTTCTTCTAAGTTGTGTCTCTAAAGACTGACATGTGAAGACCCAGATCATACATTTCTCTATGGAGATCCTTAGTCTTCATGTAGGATGAGGGAAACCCATTACTCTTTAAGTGATAATATGTACTTTTACAACAGATTTCAGTATACCAGAATTATTCTCCTCTTTTTTAATCTCTTCAGCTCCAATTAGGGAGCAGAAATGTAACTTTAAGTGACCACCACATACCATAAACATAGCATAGGGAATGTTGGTAGTTTTCTAGCACCCCAAAGGATGAAATTTGTTTGGATAAATTACAATATTCAAATATCATGAAATAGAATTAGTTTCATCAGCCACATTTGCCCTAATTATGGTGACATAACTATATTGCTGACACTCCTTAGAGTAGTTGCCGACAAAAACGATGAAAAATTTTTTTCCATTAATATGAGATGTCCATTTCTGTGAGTGATGGTGGCTATTTCAAGAAAAGTATTCATCCATCGACCTAGTTGCACCTATGCCAGGAGTTAGTTCAATATACACACACGAGGCCATAGAAATTAAAAATGATTCTTAAAAGAGAAAATGGGCTAAATTAATCAAGTTACTTAGTCTCCAAGAACAAGTAGACTAACTGAAATAAAATATATTTACTATATTATCTTGACTTTCAACTTTTTCAAATATTTACTATATTTATCTTGACTTTCAACTTTGACTTTAGGAAAAAAAATGTGTTTTCACTTTGAAACATATAGTTCACAATAAAAAGTGTGCCTGAATTAGTCTTTTCTTCTGATAGCATCTTGATAGACTTGGATGAATGGTTTTTCAATATGTGTATAAATAATTAAATCCCCTTTAAACAGGCTATGTGAACACTTCTATTTTGTTAATAACCCTTTGATTATGATAAATAGAAAAAAAATTGTTATGAAAACATGCTAAAACTGGAAAATAAGCTTAGGAATAGTATTTTGACCTGTATTCTCATGGTACAAGCTGCAATGAAAATAAGAGGAGGAGGAGAGAAGTTTTAATCTTTTTAAAAATTTCTAGTTTCTTCTTGTGCCTTTTTTTTTTTTCTGTATTTACTTTAAGGTTTAATGAAGTGAGTGTGTCATTTTTTAGGATGGGGTTTTTTAATCACAGTCTGTGAAGTTTTATATAATTTGCAGAAGACAATATTACATACTATATGAACAAAAATATAACATAACATCATAGGTTGAAAAATAAGTCTGTAGAACAACCTGTATACTATAAAAAGTGAGAGTAAGAGCATGAAATAATAGAATGAATTATCCGCTTGTACCTTCAGGAATAAACAGTTACAATATTGTTATCTTATAAATGATCCTATATCAAATTCTGTTTAGAAGCAGTTAGGTACTTCCAATAGATGGTCACAAAAGGAGATTGTATGGCCTAAGATAAGTGGGTAGCTGCTACTTGCTATCTTCTGAATCTGTAGCAGTTTACATAAAAATTTCTGACATAGGTGTATATAAACTTTGGATGACCTATCCAAAATATCTCTAGTTCCAAGATGCATTTTAAATCTGGAGTTTGTTGAAAGTCAAATCTAAAAGATCTTTCAATAGGTCTGGATTCAAAAAATCATCCTGTACAAATTTAGTAATTCAGCCTTTCCTGTGCTGTGAGGCTAACTGAATTACTGAAGGATTATAGTTCACAAAAAGTATTACTGGAAGGTAAGCCCTGGAGAGAAAATACAGAATTTCATTGCAGAGAGGCTAAAATAGCATTTCCTTTGTATTCAGATAGGAGTACTAATCACACATTCTTTTTAAAGTAAACTAGATTTAGAAAAGAAGAAAGCATAGCTCATAAAACTGAATATTAAAATGTTTTAGTTCCATGAAGGCAATAAAGATGATTGGACTAAAGCTTTGTTTGTTTACCTTTATTGGGAAAAACCTTTATCACTGTTTGCATTCTGGTTTCTATGCAGGTGGTTAACCAAATTGATACACTGACTTCTGACCTGCAGCTAGAGGATGAAATGACAGACAGTTCCAAAACTGACACACTGAACAGCAGCTCAAGCAGCACAACAGCGTCCAGCTTGGAGAAAGTGAAAGTGCGTGCCAATGCACCTCTCATCAAGCCCCCAGCACATCCATCTGCCATTCTCACCGTGCTGAGGAAACCCAATCCACCACCACCGCCTCCACGGTTGACCCCTGTGAAGTGTGAAGACCCTCACAGGCCAGTTCCCTCTGCCAACCCTGTAAAGACTAATGGGACTCTCCTTCGAAATGGAGGTTTACCAGGAGGACCAAACAAGATTCCAAATGGGGATGTATTTTGCATACCTAATAGTAACTTGGAAAAAGTTCCAATGCATCCTCTGATTCATAGACCTGATAAGGACAGGTGTCCTCAGACAGGAACACGGGAACGAGTACGATTTAGCGAGAAAGTGCAGTACCATGGCTATTGCCCTGACTGTGATGTTCGGTATAACATTAAAAACAGGGAGGTCCACTTACACAGTGAGCCAGCCCATACATTGGGGAAGCTTCCTCACCAGTGTCCTTCCTTACCACCACCTCCGCCACCTCCTCCCCCGCTCCCTCCATTTCCTCTAGAAAATGGAGGACTGGGAATAAGCCCCAGTAATAGTTTCCCCCCTCTTAGACCTGCAACTGTGCCTCCACAAACTGCACCAAAACCCCAGAAGACCATCTTGAGAAAATCAACCACTACTACAGTGTGATGTATGCCACTTGAAAAACTTTGCTTTTTTCCTATATATTAACATAAACAAATAAATAATGAGCACTTTCTACTCAAGCAATAAAAAGCCCAAATATATTACACCCTGTGTTCAGTGAAGTGGCATAAAAATCATATGGTAAGTACAAAAAAAAAATAGCTCACCAGTATCACATATATGCACCAAAGAATTTTGGAAAAAGAGATTGAAACAGAGAAGCTTTAACTATATTCTGAACAGTGGTAAAAGTTCATCTTGAAAGCATCATATTTGCAATTGCAATTAGAGGTGAAGTTAATTTTTCATCAGACAATAGAATAATTAGTAGTATGGGGTGTTTGTAGCACAGGAAACTTTTAAAATACATCTGCTAAGAACATAATGTATGATTATGTGGAACTAAATGCAACTCCAGCTAATGATTACTGACTACATTTTAACAAATGAGGTTTTATGTGCTGGTTGCTTTAATTGAGGTCATCAGGTCTGGAGCTCTGCATTATGGTGTTGATCCTCATGGCTTCAGGCAGTTTGTTTTTTGCTCTTGGGCCTAGAGATGAATAGGTTATTGGAAGGCAGGTTTTATGATCTTGACAAAATAAACAGCATTTGTGTTTGGTTCTGAAATGCACTGTAATCAAAAATCAGAGAGGACTACCATGCTTATGAAATGAGGAGGCATGGTCTGATCAGTTTTTTTCCTTTCTCTAGTGGGGATAATACTTGTCTTACTAACATGGATGAGACATATAGATTAATGAGTTAGAGTCCAGTCCTAAAGTTCTTACTCATTTTTACCTTGTGCAGATCTCCAGCTGAGGGCAATGGAAGTTGTGCTTAAGGTCTTCAGGGATTGGTGCTTTATACTTATAAAGAGCTTTAAAGATGAAAAGCGCTGTGCAGTTACTAAGTATTAACATGCATAACAAGACCTTTTTCTTGTTACTGCATTTTGCTGGCTAACCCAATTAATATTCTTACCAGTTATTCTCACTCCAACATTTTAAAATTGTTTTACATAACGGAACATTTGTTATTAGGAGAGCTAGAAGTGCTGGCATCTGGGGTTTTAAAAAACAGGTGATCAGTGAACAAGATGTTATAGTAGTCCTTTTCTTCACAAAATCCCTTCAAAAATAAATTTGCAAATGGCCCAAACAATAGGATGTCAGCAGATTTTACTTGAGTTAAGCACAAAATGTGAATTTAAGCTGCAAGGATGGCATTTGGGGAGTATTATTAACCAATACAGAAATATGTCAATCCCTTGTCTTCATAGAACAACCTTAAAGTAGTGCCACTATAATCACACCTGAGTAGAATTTACTTTGCAACAAAACAACAAAGATCGGGGCAGAATACTACCTTTTTTGCATTAAATTGCTAAACCCGTATGAAACTTTTGCAGACAGCAAAGCCTGCATTTCATGTAGATATGCTTCTGGGGTTTAAAGCCTCACATTGCAGTACTCCGTATGGTTTTCCATCCATCACAATGCTGAGAAGTCATTATTTCATGCATTCAATCATAGTCTCCAATTGTTTTACATTGTCTTTTCAATCCAACAATTTGCATTATAATGCCATCATTATATAAGAAGGTATCTAACCTAGTATCCTGTTGACTAGTGCCAGAAAATTGCAAGTTCTTTAAAAGAAATGAACAGCATCGGAAATCATCCAGTAATCTATTACCCATTCCCAACTTCTAGTAAACAGGGACTGGAGACATTGCAGAACGTTCTTTTGCTATGTTAATAGCCACTGATGGACCTATCCTTCATGAACGTATCTTGTTTTATTTTTTTTAACCCTTTTGTAATCTGGGGTCTTCAAAATATCCTCTGGCAAAGAGTTCCACTTATGAACTGTATGTTGTGTGAAGAAATACTTCCTTTAGTTTATTTTAAACCCGCTGCCTATTAATTTCTTTTCATAACCCCTAGTTCTTGTGTTATGAAAAGCAAATAACACATGATTTCATAGACCTCTATCCTCTTTCAGTTGTCTCTTTTCCGGCCGAAACATCAGTCTTATTAATCACTACACAGATGGAAGTTGTTCTGTACTTCTAATAATTTTTGTTGCTCTTTTCTGTACGGTGTTCAAGATGTGGATGTACCAAGAATTTATAAAGAGACAATGTATTTCTGGTCTAACCATCAATTCTTTTCCTAATGATTCCCAACACTTAGATTTTTTGACTGCTGCCACACATTGACTGCATATTTTCAGGAACCAAAGAACGATCTGCAGTGACAACAAGATATTTCTCGAGTGGCAACAGCTAGTTTAGACCCCATCATTTTATGTGTATAGTGTGGTTTTCCAACTCACCATACTTTGAATGCATTGGCATTGTATCAACACTATTTCATCCACCGTTTTGTTGTCCAGTCTCTCAGTTGTGTGCGAACCCTTTGTAATTCCTTGCAATGTGCTTTGGACTTAACTGTCTTGAGTAGTTTTGTATCATCTGCAAATTTGTCATCTCACTATTTACCCCATTTCCAGAACATGTGTATTGCTATTTGTATTATTTCAGCATATTTAGTCTCAAGCAAATTGTTATGAATGAAGTTACTTTGGATCCCAAGTTTGCATTAGGGGGCAAGGATGCCCTTGATGTTTGATAGTCACTGGAAGTCCCTTTGTCTTGCTCATGAGGCTCCCACAACAGCTCCTCCCACCTGTAATTAGGAATTTACATTTAAAATACAGTAACATTCTGAGTGAAACTTATTCACACAAACACACAGTCCATCATCTTAAAATAGTTTGAAAAATTTAATACTCTGTATTTCCTTGGGTATTTTGTTATTGCCTTTCCTTTTTCCATTCTTTTCACTCTACCTTGGTGCATCTGTTCCTTCATTTTCTTTTCAGTATCTGCAACAAAAGTCCTGTGGCACCTTAAAGACTAACAAGTTCCAAAGGGTCAGCCGTGTTAGTTTAGTAAAGCAAAAAAAAAAAAAAAAAAAAAAGGCAAGGAGTCTTGTGGCACTTAAAGACTAACAGATTTATTTATTCCATGAGCTTTCATTGGAGAAAATCCAGCTTCATCAGACGCTTCGAAGAGGGAGAACTTACAGAATGGGATGAAAATAAATGCAGGGTAGTGTAAGACATGGGATCAGGTCATCCTGCAACAGCAAATCAGAGCATTTGTAAACATTCAATTTCATTTGTTTCTCTTTGAAGTCTTGATGTCCCATTGATTTTTTTGAGGACGACCGTTAACAAATCATCAATGGAGTGATTAGGAAGATGGCTGAAACTGAATAAACATGCAGATTAGATTGTGTGAAAGCAGGACTGAATTGTGACTATGGCTTCTTTTCCCACTACAACAGGTATTTTGACTTCACCCTCTTCTATATACTGTTTCCCAGAGTTTGAATCTACAAATGCTCTGATTTGCTGTTGCAGTATGACCTGATTACGTTTTACACTCCCCTGCATTTTTCATCTCATTCTGTAAGTTCCTCCTCTTCAGATCATCTGGTGAAGTTGGATTTTCTCCCATGAAAGCTCATGCGATAAATAAATCTGTTCGTCTTGAGGTGCCACAAGACTCCCTGCTTTTTTTGCTTAAAGACTAACCGTATCTGTTGTTCCCACATCTAAAATTGATGTTTGAAATACTTTTAAAAACTCAATTTATTCCCCTCCCCACCACCACCACCACTCTGCTGGCTGAAGATTTTATTTTATTTTTCCATTGTGAAGATTCTTCAGCTTTATATATATCTGCATTCTAGCATGGTCCCTATTGTGATAGTACCTTCGTGCCAGTATCTCATTTCTACTATGCCTGTCTCTTATCTTTGTCCTGGGGTTATAGTCAGCAGCTGTCGGGCCTATTAAAGCTGGCTTCCATTGCTCTTTTACCCTCTTTTCAAAATTATTAATGCAGTGGATGAGTGATAGAATAACTTTTTAGCTCTCCAAATGGCTCCCTCTTTCCCTCCCAGAACTGAACTGTGCAAAGGGATGAACACCCATTTATTCCCTTTTTGAACTCAGATGCCCATAGGATGAAATGAGAGTTGTAACTTTAGTGAGTCTTGGATTTCACCCATAGTGTCTCCTTCTCCACCTTTTATTTTTCCCCTACAAAATTTAAGCCATTGATAGATTCTGTCAGACAGAAGAAAGCTTTACAACAGAAAAAAAGCACAAATTAATTAATACGTGTTATTGTCCAAGATGGATAACTCAGGATTCCACCCAAATAGCAAACTAAATACTACTTTTGTTATTTGTTTAAAGAAAGAAAGACAAAGCCATAGAAGTGATAATACAATACAGTGCAGTTTTGCAGTTTTTAGCTGGCTTAATAGAGCAGTGTATTGAGCATTTTACATTTCATTTCATTGTTAGCAGCATTCATTACTGATCACATAAACAAAATAGGCACCACTCTGTCTAAGACTTCTTATTGCATTTTTCAGATGTAACTTTTTAACTTCTACTATTCTAGTTGTCACTTTTTCATAATATTTATTTTTTTTCTCCTAGAAATGAGGATTTGCAGGTGACAGTTTTAGAATTTGTGTATTCTAAGTGATTCTTAGCTGGTTATTAATGTGAAAAGTCTTAGCTGTTACTCCAGTGAGGCTTTTAGCTGGTGTAGAATGTGGAATTATATTTAGTCTCTGTCCAGGTGTAGTTGGATGTCTAAGGTGAGGCAGCTCATTAGAGGCCTAGGATAGAATTCTCCACTTCTTGATAAACCAGTGTACAACATGCACAGCTTTCCCTCCCTGGATTCTGCTGGAACTGATCTCCTTAGATCTCCTGCTTAAACATCATACCATACAGCGATGTCCTTTTCTGATAATAGGTGATAATTGTGCATCTCACTTAAGTACTGAGTTTTCAGTTGTCAGCCTCTGCATAAGGAGGTCTGTGGAGAACTTTTAGCTTCCTGCCTGACTTTCATGCTGAATATTCTGCTTGGCTGCTGAACTGTTAACCTTGCATACTCATTCATATTCTGTTTCTCATTTGTTCTCCTGTCTTGTTTGACTTCTGGAAATCTTTTTTTGGCCCCTTTCTAGAAACTTTCTGAGTTATTAACACAAGAATCCTTTTGCTTCTCCACTTCTGTACAAAACATTCCATTATTGAATTAAAGACTAAATTCTGAGATAGATGCACAAAATGGCATAGCATGTGTTAGGCATCTAATGGGCCACAGTCAAGGTTTTCAAAGCAGTCTAGGGAATTTAGACATAGTTTCCATTAAAGTTAATGGAAGTTGTGCAAAAGTGCTTTGCCTCCACACATCAAGTATTTATCTGTATAAGTCCATATATCTGTGTTTATATCCTGATTTTTGTCTCAAGCTGTCTGGATAACCCTTGGCAGTTTACTTAATCTCTCTGTCTAAATTCTCCATCTATAAAATGGTGCTGATATTACTTTTCTTCTTCAACTTGATGCCTGACGTGTTTGTGTAGATTGAGCTCTACAAGGCAGGGGTTGCCTCTTATGAGTTTATACAGTGACTAGCACAATGATGTCCTAATACTAGTTGAGATCTGTAGGTATAAATAAGTAATAATTATACTATGAAAAAAAAATCATCCAGAGGAGAAACAGCAAATCATGAACATAATAGTAGTGAGTATGTGCCATCCTTATCCTCCTACGAAAGGAGGGGAAAAAAAAAAAAAACCCACAACCATACAGGCATAAAAGAATAACAGCTTCCTTTTTTCAGTACAAATTTTAGGCCATTGTGGTGGGGCAAGTGAAAGGAAGCTATTGTAGAGGGTGAGGTGAGCCTCCCGAGCTCAGCACTGAAGCCAGTTGTGTTCCATCTTAACCTTTGCCCTTTCCCATAGAGAGGAAATGCACTGTGCTAAGTAGCATTCAGAGGCAGCGCTGTAGATCAGTGGTTCTCAGTCACTGTGTTGGGGCACATCACTGTGTCACCATACAGTGGTGTGTTGCAGAGAGCTGGAGAGGATTTGGCCTGGGGGTGGGATTGCAATATTCCATCTAGTATGTCGCAACATGCAAGAGGTTGAGAACCACTGCGGTAGACAACCAGTCACTATAAGTAGCAGCAGGGAAGATACATGATTTGGCCTACAGTTGTTACATATAGGTGCTTTGTATACTACTGGTAGTTACATTTACCAAACCTATTTTGTCTTGATTTTTATTGTAATTATTTAGCACACTCAGTATGAACATGCCTGCATTAATTCATTTTCCCTAGTGCCTTTGTATATAGCTTTAAAGATGGGATGAATGAAGTTCCAAAGCATGAAAGGTTTCATTTTTGCTCAATACCTGCTGATCCACTCTCTTTAATTGTTCAAAGCTGACTATGTTATCTGTTAAGTGCATATAGCTGGTCTCTCTTAATGCTTCTCTGGTGTTTCTTCTGTTGTGAGTTACTTTTGCCAATATAACAATTTTACAGTTTTAATCTAAATTCTGTTTTGTCGTGTGAAATAAGTAAATTTGCAAATAATTGGGGGAATGAACTTGAAACTTTATAACATTATCTGGGAAGCTGTAATTAAAATCCTATAAGAAACAATGTTATGTTATATTCAAAAGCAACTTTTCTTAAATTTTAAATTGAAAATGTGAGAGTTGTGGAGCATGTTTTTAATACCTACAACACAATATGTTTTATATCTTCTATGAGAGTCACACATCATCCGGAACCAGACAGTTCCAAAGACAGATGACTACTAAAATAAAACATCGTGGAGATAATATAAAATATACTTACAGACATAGTGGCTCTTTGGATTTGTGTAGCTATATTTTTAATATAATCAAAAGGGAAAGGCACTAAATATTATAGACTGTTATAACCATGTTTATTGCCATTTCAAAATTTTACTCAACTTTGATCCATTATTGATGCATTTATAAGTCTGAATCATAATATTGATTATTTTCGTGTCTAAATCCAGGCTTCACATAGCCAAAGCAGAAAAATCCTGATGTCTTCCATTAATTTAGTGGAGGTCTGTGGAAGAAGAATGGGGATTTAAAAATACAGAATAATTGCTAATTTTGAGGACTATAATTGGTTAAGATACAAGTGAACTGAGGCAGCTTCCAGGAAGAGGAGCAAATGGATATAATAGAATAAGAATGTGTTGGGATAACTAACCTCTAAAGCTTTGAGGAGAGATTCAGAGCGTCAGTTCCATCACTCACTTTGTTTGAACTGATGTTGTGTCTTTTGTCACAGCTTTGTGGATCATAGCTTACTGGTCATGGAAGTGGTTAAGTTATCCTCAAATCTGAGGATGAGTTTTGTGACATTTTGAAAAAAAAATGTTATATATGTTTCATAAAAATTATTCATGGTAAATCACAGTATTTGGCTTCACTTGGATGACTCATCTGTCAGTTTTAAAGTGAGAAAAGTCCAGAGTATATTGTTTAATTATCAGAGAGTATTATGTGAATCTTTATTTTTGCATGTTCTCATGACAGCTCCTTTTTTAGTGACTCCATAGAGGAACAGTCTGAATAATTGAACATGTAATGGAAGCAGAGATGTTGTAATCATGCTAGGAATCATTATCTTGACTCCGTTTCTTCTGGATTATTTTAAAATTAGTTATGTTACAGAGGGCACAGTTTTATTTTGATAATAGTTCTCTTTCATGGTTTGTGTATGTCAACTGGATCTAGAATTCTTATCTTTTAAAGTTTATATTGAAGACTCTTATGTATGTGTGTCCAGACGTAAACCAAGAATGATTGTACATAATGAGTTTTTATAAAATACTTTCATTTGAAGGAATAATTTGAGAAGAAAAATCTCTTCAAAGATATGCAGCAGAAGAACAGAACTGTGGTAAGTACATTTGGAACATTTAATCTGAAAATTACAAGATTCCTATTATGTACCTATACTGTATTTTATAGGGCAAAGTATGATATATGACATATGGTAATTACTTACTGGGTTCCTAACATTTATAAGTTTATTTGGACTGAATGTACTGTTGTATAATTTAACACTGGTTGCAGTGATCCTTTCGGGTAAGCAGTGCAGTTCATAAACCTACGTGTAGTTACATCTTCGTAGTACAGCAGTTATGTGGCACTCTTATTTTATGTGAAGCCCTAGCTGGGATTTAATCATGTGAGTTTCTTTAGTTATGCAGAAAGTCTAAAGATGGTGGGTAGATTAGTTAGTTAATCGTATTTTAACTACATGGCTTATAGAAGTCATTGGTGATTGGGGGTGGGTGTGTGTGTGTGTGTGTGTGTGTGTGTGCGCGCGCGCGCAAATAATAGTAATTGACAAATACAGGTGGTTTCCTCTTCAGCTATTGCAAATCAGCTTAACAGTCATTTATGCCTCTGAGACTTCCTGAGCTAAACAGACAACTTTTTGTACATTTTCAAAAGGGATAGCCGTGTTAGTTTAGTCCAGTAAAAATAAAAAAATAAATCTGCTAGTCTTAAAGTGCCACACAACTCCTTGAAGTTTTTGTACAACACTCATATAGCGAATGATTTCTTTGTGACATACTCCTGCGGGGTACGGTGGGTAGGTTCTTCCCTTGTTAACTGATGTTTTTGGCATTTATTTATTGTGTGTGCGTGTGCATACGCACATGCCTGTGTAAAATACTGTTTGATTGGGAAGATTTTGTTAACAAAGGCAAATGTACACATTTACATGTGATGAGCTGCATTGCTTATATACTGTGCATTTACTGCTCTGCCTTCACTCACTCATTCGTATCAGGAAGTCTTTTGAAACTCAGCGTCTTCTAGTTATTCTTGAAGCCATCCATGTCAGTAATTTCCCTGTGCTGAGATGGCCAGCCTGCTGCAGACTGACACAAGAGAGAGCGAGTCTGGTGTGCTGAGAGAAGCAGAAACGTTTATTTTAGACCCATAAACAGAATGTCAGTTGTGTTGCAGATGCATCTAATCCACAGCTATATATACTTGAAAATCCCAATCATAGTAAAATCCCAAAATGCCAACCTGTGATATTTCAATTATTATTTATTTGATCTTCACTGTTCACATAATAGGTAGCAGTCTACCAGGGTTTTCAAACAAAGCATTTCTGTCTTTAAGAATAGTTGTGCTTTGTATCTTTATATGAAAGATTGTCAACCCTAACAGAAGAATTTTCTAACTTAGACTCAAATTTAGGATTCTGGCATCACTCTCCAGCAGGCAGATGTAAGTACAACCAGCTATATTCCAGACTTTTTAGCTCCCTCTTGAATTATGGATGTTCTAGACTTTAGTCTGGTATGGTGTGGGGAAAACTGTCCACCCTGCATGTTCCAGGAACTCTGAGCAGCCAACGAACACAGCCTTCAGAGCTGTCATTTTAGTCTATGCACTGCCAGCAATGCAGAGGAGGCACGACTTAAAGGCACCTTCTCTTGCTTGTGCATTCATTCCTATTTTAGAAAATGGCTAGAGCCTCTGTGAGACACCCATGGATATTTTGATGGCATTTGCTGACCCACTGAAGGCACCTGACATAGCTAATGACAGTGGAGAAGGAAAACACAGACACAGCAAATGCAAACTGGCTGATGTTGCTCATGACACTTGCTATAACCATTGATATCCCCTACATAAACTGTTGTTTCTGGAGCAGGGCAAAAAACACTGACTGGTGGGATCACACTATCTTGCAGAACTGCTCTGACCAGCAGAGAGTCCATCTTTTGCATAAAGAAATCCATTTGCCGATCTTTGTGAGTGCCCGCTCCAACCATCCAGTGTACAGACGTGCTTGAGCCAGCCATGGAAACTGGTTACCCTAGACTGCAATAGGTCTGTTGCCTGTCACTTCGGTGTTAGAAAGTTGACTAGGGTTAAAATGATGACAGTGTAAGGAAGAGATTGAAGTATGCATTGATGTAGCTATCTGTACTGAGGAATAATGTTTGCATACAAATTCCAAGTGTCCCTGATCATGTGTTTCCTTTTAAATACTCAGGATAGGTCTTTTCTCTCACCTCTTTCCATGCATTCCCTCCAGCTGTAAATCTCTCAGTTTTGTTACTGGATATGCTTTTTGGCTCCATCCAGAACCTTTAGCATCATGGAAATGCTTCCTCTTGTGATACTGTACCACCATAGGAACTGATTCTGGACAATTTGCTTGTAGACAGAAGTTCAGTTTGTTCTCAAGCCAGGATCTGAGTCCAAGCTTACACTGCAGTGTAGGTATGGCAAGGGTGAGCTGTGCTCATCAGATGTCCCAGGGAGGGCACAGAAGGAGGAGTGTGCCTCATACTATATCTATGCAGGGGATGCAGCATGAACTCCTCTCCATGGTGACTCAGCACAGTGCTTCCTATTGTAAAGAGGAGAGATGGGTTGGAGCCATTGTGCTTCTTTTGGGGGTAGCAAACAGAGAGCAATCCTTCTGTGAGGAGGGCTTAGGGGACCCAGTTGTGACTGTCCTCTCAGCATGAGGTAGGGATGAAATTTCTTCTCCCCTTCTCTATTCTTCTGGCACTGTGCCATTCTTTCTCATGTCTCTTATTGAATTCAGGATCATTGGAGTAAAGTTTTGTTTTGTTTTGAAAACGTTCTGGCCTTAGAACCATCTGTTTTACATTGTTTTGATTCCAAAACTCACTTTTTCAAGAGCTGCGAAGCTTGATAGAAAAGGGAGATCTGTTACATGAAAAGGAAAAATCAGTTGATAAATTATGAGAAGAAAATGTCCTTTGACCAACTGATATGTTACCTCGTGTTCCTCAATATGCCTGCCTGAGGAAGGAAACAGACTTAGATCCCCTAGTTTGCTTTTTGTTAAATAGATTTATTATCATTACTTTATATTTCACTTCATATTGCTCTTGATGTAGATGAATGTGGAAACAGCAGCTCAAGAACAGCACTTCTGACACAAGTGTTTATTGCCTTTCTAGTGCAGGACTGACTTGGTGAAATAAGAGCTATTAAGGCATTTAACCTACACACTCTCCTTCCTGAGTAAATTAGCATGTGGAAAGCTGAACAATATTTTTTATACATGGTGTACTGGCTGCCTTATTTTTGCTTTCAATTATAGTATATTGCCATGCAGGAGGGGCTACCAATTATGTTGACTTGTTCAGCCAAGTAATAACTACAATATACTGTAATTTTCATTTGCATTTGTTTCCCTTGATAATTTCAGCATAATTACTGTATTAAACTTCACAGTGGAAACATTGGGACTCAAACTTGAAAGGGGGGGGGAGTGTTTTTGAGTGTAATGTATGTGTATTTGGCAGCCATTATGACAAACTAGAATGAACAGTCCAGTGGAGGACTCTTAATCCTGTGTCCTTTGCAGTCTTTTTGCAATACATCTATGATAGCACAGAATCTTTATTGTATCAGTCAGTTATTTGACACTAGAATGAACTGGCACATAGACACCATTTCAAAAGAGCCATAGAGTTTGTTAAATATTAGATTTCCCATATGTGTTGGCACTATGTAATCAGAGTAGAATTTCAGTAGCTTAGGAGGTCCCTGAGTTACCATTACAAGAAACATGAGGCAAAACACATCACTGGGCACTACGAACAGTTCAGTGAAAAAGCAGGGCAAGTCTCTGCAGTTGTAGTGACAGTCATAGAAGCAGCCCATTTCTACCACACATCGTGTTTCTTTCTGTGCTGAGGAAATCTACAGAGTTCAGGGAGTGGTGACAAACTTTTACTTTGACCCTTGTGTACATGTGCCAATTTAGTTAAATTAATTTTTTAAACCAATGCAGTTAAATCAGTACCAAAGCATGTGAGAACATTTTTATTTAGGTTTAAGCTGAGCTTATGTCAGTTTTGCTTTAATTGAATTCTTTTGACAGAAATGTACACATGGTCTTCTGAATGCAATTAAATAAAACTGTAATACACTAAGCATTTTCTGTTTGTTGCTGAACACTGCAAAAATTACTTCTGTTTGAAGTTCAGCTCCATTTACTTAAAAACAATTCCAAGTATAGACAGTTTGAAAAATGTTCACAAATGGCCTTGACATTTGCCACATTATCTATAAATGAATTTCAATTTTTTCCTGTCTGTTTTTAGCTCGTTGACTGGAAAAAGGAGGAAAAGGTGGCTTTCAAATATTCAGGAAGGAACTGAGCAATTAGTGTAATATGCTCATTAAAAGTCATTTCATTCCTGTATTGGAACTAAAGATAGAGAAATAATATAAACGCCACAGTGGTCTTCAGTAAGAGTTTCATAATTAGTTCTAGAATGAACTGTGTTGGATAATGAATGTACAGGAAAAACGAGACACAGTGAAGTGCAAGTAGACTACAAAAAAGGGGGGAGGTAAGTCCCAGTCTGAGGGAGGAGAACATAAAATAAAAGATGAAGGGAATGAAATAATATGTGCATCTATGAGTTCTACTGGACACAGCTAATAGGAGAGTGTGGTGAAGAGCTCACTGCCCTGGGGAGTACTGGGAGGCATAGTGCTGATGATAGTCTAACTCCTGGAGCTTCCAGGCTCAGAATGCGTTTTCCTGCTACTGCACTAGTTCTGTAGAATACAGCTTGATATCCCTTGTCTAGCCAACCAGAACTACAGGCTGATGTATAAAGGGGAGCCACAGGCATACTTAACCCGTTGCCTTCTTAAGAGCACCGTCCCAAAGGGGATTAGAGAGTAAACAGCAGCGCCTTCGCTTTGCTAAGCACAGGGACTGGAATTCAGTCTGATCCTTATGTGGCCCACGTCAGGGGATGGGAGGAGGGTTCTGATGCTGTCAGTTTGGAACCAGCACTAAATTAACAAAAAAAACCAAAAAAACAAAACCAAAAAAAAGGTAGATGATTCAAACTCTGATTTTGCTGTTGTGGTCACATGAAAGGTGTTACATTTCACAAACTGAAGGGTTTCTTGATACCCCTGACAGATGGATGTCTTTTCAGACTGTGCTAACCATCACTTTTCAGACTCACTCCCCCCAATATTAAGAATAAGGCTCGTGAAGCAGTCCTTTGCTCTTAAAAGGGGGGCAAAAGAGATTATACAAGCTGTTTATTTTCTGTGATTATATAACTGTTAAGTATTCTAGACATTTTCGTTACTGGGAATGTCTTGAGGCAGTATACATTGTTGATAACAAAATCTTAGAGTTGCACTACAGTGAACACAAAAACCATCACGTGTGCCTGTTTGTTGGATCATAGGGTTACTTGTTGCTTTTATATCTGTCCTTATTTCACCCCAAAGAATGTTAACAGGTTGTTGTGCATACATTTGAAAGTTTAATTTAGGGCTTGTCTGCATAGTACAGTAATGAGCACCAGAGAGCTTGTAGAGAACTGTGGAGTGTTGTGTTGCAACTGTCCCATGTAGATCCTGCTGACACACTCTAAATAAAACATAATGCATATTGATATAGTCCCATTTGAAACAGTACTTTATTAATGCTCACTTGAGCATTTTCAGCAGAATCTACAGGGGCAATTAGAGCATAATATTTTGGAGCACTCTACAGTTTACACCCTTTTACTGTGCATTGCCTGCCGCACCATATAGAAAAGTTCTTTCTTGTACTTTATAAATCAAAATAGATTTTTCTTATATGTCTGAAGTTCTATAATGTTCTGTGAATGGTTTGTATTTAGTGCAGTAAAAAAATGGAAATAAAAGAGAGGAGCCTGGGTTTTTATACTGTCAATACTCAAAGACATTGATCTGCAAGCAAGGCTCGATTAATACTAACTGACGAGGTTTAAACTTATTTAGAAAGCTTCAGTCTAAAGGAAAATGAGTGAAGATTTTGTAGTGACATGTTCATTAAAATGCAGAAAATGGACAACTGGCTTCTTTATTAGAAGTGGGTGCAGTTTTTCAGATGAATAATTTATTCAATGAGAAATGCAACTTTATGCATGCAGAACTATTCATGACTTTGACATGAATTGCACAATAGTTTTGGCCAGGTAATTTTGGCAATGTTTTTGGAATTGATACATTCACCATTCATAATGACAAGTCACCATTCTTAGTGGCAATTCATAATGACACTGAACAGATTGTACCAGGGAAAGAGTGAGAATGATTCTATACTAGCGTGGTGTTTAGGGTGCTCACTTAGATTGTGGATGACCCAAGTTGTCCTTTCTTCTAATCAGTTAGAGAGGGAAATTAAACCCAGGTCTCATACTTCCTGGACAAGTGTTCTCTTTACTCTAGGGTTACCTGGGCATCTTCTACTGCTGCATGGGAAAATATATTTCACATTGAATGAAGTATTTTCACTTGACCTGATACTGATTTTTTTCAATTCATTTGATTCAGTTTGACCAGGCTTTTTTTTATTTTTATTTTTTAAAGCTGACACAAACCAAAAAATAAGTTGTTCACTCAGTTCTGTTCTTCATATAGTTTCCTGTAATGTCTTCATTTATTATATGAGCAACCCAAACATGTTAGGCACTTGACAGAAATAGGTAGCTGTGGTGCCTCCCAAAGAATTTACAGTGTACTGTAAATACAGAAACAACAAATGAGTCTCATAAATTGGCAAGTGGATGCAGAGGAGGCAGATAAAAGGATATAATGCTAATCTCCTACCTATAGTCAGGCATAAATATCTGTTGATCAGTTCAATTACTTTTTTTAATTTTTAAATTCATTTTTCACAAGTATCAAGGCAAAAATGACTTCTTGGAGTGATCTAGAAGAGGAGAGAATATGGTTGACAAATACATTAAGGAAGGTCATTCTCTGTACGAAAGTAATGGGAGAGAGAAATGAAAGGGTCATCATAGGCAGGACAGAAGAAATGAGGACGAGGTCAAAGATGCAGATTTAGGCTGATTGTTGCACAACTTTGAAAGACTGCAAATGACTCTCAAACAACATTTAGTGCCTTGCCACAAATGTATAATTCTCTGAAAAATCAGAAAAGTGAAAGATCAATGAAGAAATTTGAAGAGCTAGTCCTTTCTAGGAGTGAGTGTCTCCAGTTTCTCATTTCCCTCAAAGAGCTCAAAAAAGAAATCTCTCTATGTATAAAGTTTAAGAGAAACATTTTAATATCTGTCATGCTCTTTTTAGAGCTATGTATCCCAAAGCTTCTTTGGCTGAAACATGGAGGATCCATTCTTTATAGAGAAGTGTATGTTTTAATACAATCACAGATGCGGTCATACATGTATGAACAAATAATGAAGGTCACACTTGCTGATTGATGGCCTGTATCCTGAAAAGCAGTAATTCTCAGAGGGACTTGGTTGTCATGGTGGATAACCAGCTGAATTCAGTGGATTAGAGGTGAGGATTCCATTTTGCAGTGATCCTTTTACACTGGAATGAAATTAACCTTCTGAATGGCTTTGCAGTGTCTGCAGTCTGGGATGGGGGAGACTCAAGGTTTAAGTTAAAATTGCCTGATTCTGAGCAGTTTTTCTTTGCAGATTGTTGGAAATCAGGGAGAACAGGGACTTGAATGTGGGTTTTTCTCACCTCTGCTTAGCTGTAGAATTTCTCTCATATCAGAAATATATGAGTGTGCCTTGTAGAAACTGATACATCTCTCTGAATATTTCAGGTTAGACCAGTGCTTCCCACCCAGTGCCATGGCACATAGGTGTGATCTCATGCCTGAGCAGGTGTGCCACGGAATTTTTTGAAAAACTGCTCAGAGGTTTGGATTGACTCATGAATATTCATAAATTCATTTGAAGACTATCTGGTGGTGTGCCACAGGAGAGAAGTGGGTGGGAACTAGTGGCTTAGATAAGAGTTTGTCCCAGCCAGTTGTGCTACTGAACATATGCTCCCAGTGCAATGTAGTTGCTAAAAGGGCTATGGTATTTGAATATACAAAGAGCTCTATATAGTGAGGAGAAGTGGTAGGGTGGTATTACTACTGCATATGGTATTAGTGAGACCATTCCTGGAATACTGTGTCAATTTCCAGCATCCATATATCATTAAAAAAATACTGAAAAATTGCAAAGGGTTTAAAAAGATCTTCAGGAATTATTTGAGGTCTAAAAACCTGCCATATCTCCCATCAACTGCTGCCAAATTTCACCAGAAGTGTAGACCAGGCCACAATGAAAGATTTAAGAACATAATCTGTTTAGCTCATACAAGGGAATGTTAAAAAATGGCTTGCTTGTGATCTATATGGAAAACAGATTTCCAATAATAAAGGGGTTTTAATTTATCAGACAAAGATATGACAAGATCCAATGGCTGAAAGTTGAACCTAAACAAAATCAGACAAGCAATAAAGTGCAAATGCTTAAAAGAGGGAATTAACTACTGAAACAATTTACATAGGGATATATTCAATTTTCCATGATTTAGTCTTAAAATCAGGATTGGATGTCTTCCTAAAAGATAGATGCTTCAGCTCAAGCAGGTGCTATGTGCTTTGTGCAGGAATTGTGTAAAATTCTATGATGCTATGCAGGATGTCTGACTGATTATAATGGTCCCTTCTAGCCCCAAAAGCGATGGAAGGGTATCTGGAAAGATGATCATAATGATATTGCTGGTTATCTTTTATTCATCTTTCATTCCTACTAAGACTTCCAAGAATAATAGGAGGCTGGGGTAAACTCTGTGAAGGTGTAAATGGGCACAACTCCCCCACTGAGTGTTATAGTTCAAAAGTATATTAATTGATGAATCAGTGTTAATTCTAGTGATGGTGAGGAGACAAGACCCCTTTTAATGCCAGAGTCACTGCTCAGGATGTCTGTTGTACCCTCAGTCTCATAGGACGTTTTTCCTCCTTGGTGCAAGCAGACACTCAAGGTAAATCTGCACTGGAGCTGGAGGTATGATTCCCAGTGTGTATAGTTAGAGCTAGCATGTTAAAAATCAAAGTTCACCTGGGATACCATAGAGGTCAGCTTGGACTCTCACACTGAGGGTACACCCTGGGGGTCTGGGAGGTTTTATGCCCAGGCAGCAAGCCCAAGCTGCTGCCCATATTGTTCTGGTCACACTGATGTTGCCCATTTCCAGGCACTATCTTGAGTACAGCTGTCATGGGCATGTCTGCATGAAGTGAGAATCACACCCCCAGCTCAAATATAGATGTAGTTTTCATCCTATCCTCCCGGCCACCTTCTCCTCTCACGGCAAACATACAAACACTCAACTTCTGTGTTGGTGAGTGGTCTAGGGAAACAGCTTGTGAACAATGCTGAGCAGTGGGTGGGATGTGGTGCTGATATCAGACTTCAGACGTGTTTCTTTCTGGTCATTCATCCAGATATCAGTGCTTACTGTAGGAGAAAGTAAAGGGTTAAAATAAAAAGATAAGTAGAAGCACTTAGATGTTTGCTCAAGGCTTAATGAAGTAATCCAAGAAAGTGGGCCTGAATGGAATGTGCACTGGGCATGAACTGAAGATACCAACAAGAGATAGGTTGTGAAAGTCCAACCTCACTAAAATTGTCAAGAAACAAGCTGAAATGGCAATAAAAAGGATAAAGATGAGAATGTACTTGGAGGAAGGTGCTGTTTGGGTCAGTCTAATGCTAAGAGAGGTAAGGAGGTATGTTTTACATAAGTGACCCATGTAAGGGTAAGGTTTTGGTGAAATCATGACACCTTGATGGATGGTGATGCTCAAGTATGCCTGGACCTATCAAATTAACAGGTGGCATCAAAAAAGGGGTGCATGGACCAATCAGTGTAAATGCAGATAAGGATATAAAAGTAGAAGCCCTAGAGTTCAGGCTTCATGCAACTGAAGGGGTGACAGTGACTCCTGCCATCAGTTGAGCTGTTCCATTGTATTGAGTACCCATGCTGCCAACAAATCCATTGATACAGATTGTTTGCCATGATGCTACATTGCAATAAAGTCTAGCCTGGCACCTTCATTTCTACAAGGATCTGTGGTTGTGTTGGTTTCCTCGATCATGAGTGTTGCCTCAGTTTACGTCTTGCACGCAGGGTAAGCCTAGGCTCTGAATCATAAGAACACTGATAAGGATACATCTTGCTGGCTGTGGCTAACCACACTCTGCCCTGTGTACCACACTTACAAATGTTTATTGGTCCTGAAAGCACTTGTACTGGTGTTGCCAAAGAGTCTGTGTCCCAGGCAGATGTGAGACATTGACCTTTTAAGCATCAGTGTCATTTAATTTTATTATAATTTTTCAATATTTCTTGTTAATTAGCTAAAGTTTAGTTGTTAATTATGTAAAGCTTGAGGTTCATATTTGCCCTATGGCTGGTGGCATCTCCTCCAGAAAAAAATCGGAGAGGGCTTTTAATCTCATGTTCAAGGGAAAGTGCCATGGCTTATGATGATAAGTGGACAGAATATCAGATGTTGTGCTATCCCCTTCCTTTGACATCACTGCTGCATGTAATATCATGACAATAATTAATATTACTAACATTGTATAGTAATATATATTATGTTGTAAATATGTAATATGTTTATATTAAATAGATACTCTATTTAAATATACTGTATATATGATTATTTAATATATGTTACATACTACTATTAATATTATTTATTATAGTTATCCTCTGTAAAGACAAATTCTCCCGAGTGTCACTAGTGCAAACCTGGTTATTCAGTGGAATTTCACTGGTGTAACTGAGGGGCAATATGGCCAAAAATCTGAACATGAGTCATGTTTTCTTCTCCAGATTGTCTGTACTAGCAAACCAATCTCTTAATTAGTTAACATTTTTACCTTTCAAAATATAAACCATTGTAAGAAGCTGTAAGTTAATTATCTTAATTTTCCTGCTGAATATTATCATAACATCAAGAAGTTAGGAACCGTTAGATACAAGAAATTGGTTGTGTCTTTTAGGAGAGAAAATGAGTGGATTTTTATACTCATCTGTTCTATTTACAAAGATATGATCCCTTTAGATATACTTGAAATATAGATGCATCTTTAACAGCAAAAGTAATACAACTCAAGCTTGAATAAATGGGTTACAGCTGACATTTTCTCATTAAGAACTTATTAGATAATTCTTTTTGCCTTTTATCCCCCATTTACATCCTAGATGAAAGCGATTTGTTTTCTTCGTGACTCCGTTTGATTTTCTTCCAGTAACAGGAACTGGCAAAGAGGAGAGAGAGAGAGGTTTGTGCCTTTTTTGTTTTTGTTATTTTTATGATAAATAAAAAACACCCCAGACTAGTACATTGTTTAAGGCTAGGAATTCTGGTCTTGTCTTGCATTGAGAGAGACTATGAGCACATCTACTCTTTGTAATTTTCAGCTCAAGGATACGTGCGTGAGCTAGCACAGTCAAAACAGAAGTCTGTCTATAGCAGCAGGAGCAGGAGGGCTAGCCATTCCAAGTATTAACCTATCCTCTCTGACCAAATCTTGCTTGAGGTGGGTAGCACCTCCTGCTGTTCGCAGCAGCTATGTTTGGGGGGGGGTTACTATCTCAATCAGTAGCTAATCTGGAAAATATATATGCAGCTCAAAGTGTAGCCATACCTTGAGATAACTGGCAAACGAGTGAAGACATGACCTCACACAAAGTAAGAGAATTAAATTGAACAAATGAGAAAGGAAGGAATTTTTAATCAGACTGCTGAAATGTTAGGTTTTCTTTGTTTCAGATAAAAGCCTATTTAATTTCAGTTGCTGAGCACTTCAATCTTTCTAATCACTCTGTGGATGATTTTTTAATGACTGTGCTCAAGAAAGTCAGTGAGGCATCAAGACTTCAAAGAGAAGCAGGTGAATTAGAATTGATATGCAGATTAGATTGTATGAATGTGGGATTGAATCGTGACTATGGCTTCTTTTTCCATTACAACAGGTAATTTGACTTCATCCTCCTCTATGTGCTGTTTCCCAGTGTTTGAATCTTAACAAATGCTCTGATGTGCTCCTACTGTATGACCTGATCCTGTATCTTACACTCCCTTGCATATATTTTCATCCTATTCTCTAAATTACCCCATCTTCAAAGTGTCTCACGAAATGGGATTTTCTCCAATGAAAGCTCATGAGATAAATAAATCTGTTGGTCTTTAAGTGCCACGGGACTCTATGCTTATATTGGACAAAGAATATCTCTGATAAAAATTCAGTTTTCTTGGCCCTTTCCATAAAAGGGGCCCAACCCCAGAATAAGCATGAGACTCTCCTAAGGCTATGTTTTTGTCAGAGTCTCCTAGTGTTCAACTAAAATGTGTGCAGCTCTGCTTGTGTTATTAGCTATAACAGGAACATCATTGTCGATGAGCCACCTATATTTTTACTAGCTGATTTAGATAATATAGGTATTTATATATTTTATATATTTGTGACTCCTATCAGGCTGTTATTGAGAATTGACCAAGATAGCCTTTACTGTAGGAAAAGGGCTTGTTTACTAAAAATTATTCAGCAGACTCAGACTTAAATTATTGTAGTAGTGTAATGATTAGTGGAAAAACTTCTACTGTTGTGATGGTTCTGTCTTATTACATTTTACAGTACAGAGACATTTCAATCGTGATCACAGGTTCTTTGAAGACTGGCAATAAATTTATTTCTATGGTGTGTTTAGTCTCTCATTGGAGGTAATCTTTATTTTAGCAGAATGTCAAACTAGATAAGATGTATTGAAATCCACATAAGCAAACAAGCTCCTTGAATCAAACCAGTGGCAACCTGTTGCATGCAAGCGATCTATGATATATAGTGACTATTTAAAAAGGGGAATTAATTGTAAAAATAGGAGAATATTTGTATTCTGCTCACAGGAACATTTTCCTGGAATGTCAGATATTTTTATTGATGGGGAAAAAAACCAGATTTTGGGGACTCAGTTGTGCAGTCACAGAATATTCATTATAGCAGAAACAAAGACTATGATGATTGGTAGTTAAATATTGAGGCGATAATTTAGTTTAGTGGTTAAAGGAATTCTACATCCTATTTCCAGCTCTGCAGCTGTGCAATATTGGGTAAATCAAAATGCGTAATATGCACAGTTTCACAGATATTACATATGACAGAAATTTTTTCCCTGAATTCTCCATTGAATTACAGCTGTAAAGAGTACAAACCAGCAGCATTCCAGTCTCTCTCTCTCTCTCTCTCTCTCACACGTGTGTGTGTGTGTGTGTGTGTGTGTGTGTGTGAGAGAGAGAGAGAGAGAGAGGCAGAGAGGCAAGATGGACAAACAAACAAGATCATAAATAATCTGTGACTGACTCACTAATTCACAGATGTTTTAGAGATAGGACTGCCTATGTACATAGCTACAGTGTTTTGGTTGATATTGTTGTTACAGTACCTCATGTGCTGCTCCCCTTGAAACATTATAAAACATGTCCTTGGCATATACTAAATGTTTCTTTTAAGGGTTCATTTCTGTGTCAGTAATTAACTGTAAATATATTTAAGAATTTTGCCATCACTGCCTCAGACATAAAAATGAATTTTTTTAATTGACTTTAAGTGAATACTTCATGAGCTTTCTGAAATTAGCATGTTGCATGAAATGTTTTCAAGGAACGTTTTCTCTTTCTTATTATGTCTTTTCACATAATAAGTTTCTAAAATGTCTGAAATACAAAAGAGAGTAAAACAAACAAGGAGTCCTGTGGCACTTCTAAAGACTAACATTTATTTATTGCATGAGCTTTTGTGAGAAAATCCCACTTTGTCAGATGCTTTGAAGATGGGGGAACTTAACAGAATGGGAGGAAAATAAATGCAGAGAAGCCTAAGTCATAGCATCAGGTCACACTGTAACAGCCTATGACTTACACTTCCCTGCATTTATTTTCCTCCCATCCTGTTAAGTTTGCCCATCTTCAAAGCATCTGACAAAGTGGGATTTTTCTCCTACAAAAGCTCCTGTGATAAATAAATTTGTTATTCTTTAAAAGTGCCACGCAACTCCTTGTTTGTTTTGTTAAACTAGACTAACACAGCTACTCCTTTGAAAAGAGAGAGTGGTGTTGCACTGTAAGACGATAGTAGGACTCAAAATCAAAGGCAAGATTTAAGCTTTAATAAGAAAAGTTTGTACGAACTGAGTACTGTTCAGTGGAGTCAATCCTGCTAGGTAAATCATCTTTACACTTTGTTCGTCAAGCTCGATTGGCAAAATCACATCTCATGAATCTGATCCTGCAACCCTTACTTAAACGGAGTCCCATTGGCCTTAATGGAGCTCATAGGGAGCCATGTTTTGCCACTCTTACTATCATTGGGTGGATAGCATTTTGTTCTTGAGAAACATGATTGTGAGGTAAGAAAGGATGTCAGTATTTGACCTAGTGTAAGTAAAGGTTGCAGGGTTAAGACCTAGATCTTGTCATCATATTGTCAACTTACATTGGTGGTGGCTTTATGAAGTCTGTTTTCTGTCATCAAGAAAAAATACTATTAAATATTACAAAAATGTCATGAGACTGTAAGGGAAGCATACCCTCCTTTTCTGTTTATCAGATGTTTATAAATTGTTGTTTTATTGAATCATTATCAAATTGCAAATCAAATAAGTCAGTAGTTGATGGTAATCCTGTACAGCTCATGTTTTCTCTTTCATGTGAAAAATGAGTGGCAAATACCAAAAGAGAGGCAATAGCAGACATTTTAAATCTTGAGCATACATACAGTGCATGTGTTTATGAAATCATGTACTATATTTATTTAGACTGATATGGTAGCTAGTGTCTTTTCAAACTTAGTGAATTTGTTTTCCAGACAAGATTCCATATGCCAGATTTCTTCTAACTGTGTATGTTAATTTACTCTAGAATATCATGCACACTCTCTGATGGGGGCTCTCAACTGAAAAACTGTTCTGTCCATTTTATATTTTTAACGAGGTCTCCCAAATATTCACTGAACATAAGCATGACCATATTTTTGTTCAGTGGGTGGCTACTGTGTGATAGACAGAGGACATTACTGTGCAAAGGATAGCCTTACAGAAAATGCTTGAAAATTTGTACAAGTACATTGTAGACTTAGTTTATGGGGAAGATCAAGATATAAAAATATATTTCATAAAAAATAAAAATATATATCTCATATATTCTTTCTTTTGGATTTTGTATAAATGTTCTCTTTGCTGTTTGAGGGGATAGTGAACATGGCCCCACTTCCTTTTAGTTAATTCTTCAAAGACTAATATAAATGGCACAACTAGACCTTTTAGATCCATGCACTTTAAGACCTCGTCTGTGGTAAGACAAGATTTTTAAGTGCACAGAAAGGAAGCAGGCAGTTGACTTGAATTTACTTTCAGTGGGAGCTGTGTGCCCAACTGACTTTTCTGCCTTTGAAAATTTCCCTTAAATGTTTTTCATAAAATACTTTCTGAGCATGACTATCATTGATATGCCTCTATCATTGTTAGGCCTGACAAAAGGTGGGAGAGTTTAAGTACCATTTTGTATTGTCCTGTTATGAGTAGGATTAGGTAATAGGCTACTTAAAACACCCGTGGATGGTCCACACTGTCAGTCCCACTTGGTGATAGCAATAATGGGAAATGTTACTAACAAAAACAGTGAGAGTCATGTGGCACCTGACAGCACATGCAGCTGATGAAGTGGCTTGCAGTCCACAAAAGCTTACACCCTAATAAATTTGCTAGTTTTTAATGTGCCACAGTTGTGTTTGCTGTACACAGGCTAACATGGCTGCCCCCCCCCCATCCCACGGAACTTGTTGCTGACAAAGTCTGCTAGAGATTTGATACTTTATTGCAAGCACTGCGTACGTGGATGCACAAATGGAAGAAGTGCCTTGTGTTCTTATTCAGCAGACATGAGTACCAGCCCTAAACTTCTGATTCAAAGAATTGCCCCTTTCCCAGTAATCTTGAGACATTTGGACAATCAAAAAAAAAAGTTCTCTAAAGAGGTGAATAAAGAGAAAGGAGAGAGTATTTGATTATTGTTTTCTGGGGTTTTTTTTTTGGGGGGGGGGGTTGTTGTTTGTTTTTAATATAGGCTTATGGGATGGGTATTTTACTCAACCAAATATTGAGGGCCAGATTATATCACATTAGGGAGGAAGACAATTAAAGGAGCCGTTCCCCAGTGTGCACACACATCTTGGGCATAGTGGAAGTCCTTGGACTCAGTGTTTAAGTGTTTACAATGAGTATCTGTGATATCTAGTGCAAGTCAGTTGAGTAAAAAGGGATAAGGCCTACCACCCTTTCTTCCTTGCCTGGGCCAGAAAGGAGAGGAGAGCACAAATTTTACCCTTTTAGATAGCTGCCAATCATTGTGTTCATTCCCTGCCATCTTCGCTAGGTAGTTTGACTCCTTAAGCACAACATGTCCCAATGCTCCTGCTGGGGCAGTGCACCTTCTGTCCATCCCAAACGTAGGGTTGTGACTTAAGGATGTATATAAAACAGCTGAGAGTTGTGATCCCACGCTAGGTCTGCTTGAGTTAGTGTGCTAAAAATAGCATGGCTGCAACATTTGGAGCTAGCTGCTCAAGTATATACCTAGGACTCGAGACAGGGTTATACTCAGGTGGCTAGCCCAAGTCATCTCTGTTTTCACAATCACACTGTTGTATTTGGCTAAGCAGTGCAGACATAACCTTACTAACCTTACTAAATTATTCCTTATAGTCTATTGGAAAATGAAGAAATTATTATTTTGAGAGGGAAACATACCTTGCTTAGCACTATTTTGCCTCAGTTTTCCCTTCATCCTTGAGCAGTACAACAAAAAGAGATCTCATCCTCTTCATTTTTGCTCAGTTCCTCTTGTATGTGGTTTTTGGCTGTTGGTTTCAATGTCAAATATGCAGCAGTTCTCCTTCCCTTTTCTCTCCATACATACAGGGGGGCCTCGTTACCACGCAGCCGGTTTGCCCGCGGAACCGGTTAACGTGCAGTAACTAGACGTCCCCCAAAGGCCCCAGAGTAACAGACGGATTCCATTAATGCACGTTGCGTAAATGGGACCATGCATATCGCTGCCCGAGAGACGGGCCCCAGGCACCGGCCCAGGCCCCACTCCCCAGCCCCACTTCTGTGCTGGGGTCTGAGCCGGCCTCAGGCACCTGCTGCCGCCAGCCCTGCCCCGGATCCCCAGCCAGGGACATGGCAGGGAGCGGCAGCCACAGCCGCAGGCGGCCGGACCTAGAACAGGGCTGGAAGCGGCGGCCACCACAGCTCTCTGCCATGTCCCCAGCCAGGGATCCGAGGCCAGGCTGGCAGCAGCAGGCACCTGAGGCCAGCTTGGACCCCAGTGCAGAAGTGGGGCTGGGGGCATGGCCCTAAGCCAGGGAGCGGGGCCTGAGCTGGTGCCCCAGGGAAGGCCTTCCGGTCCTGCTTACACATGGGCCAGTTTACGTGCGGTCGCCTGGGGCTTGTCCCCTGACACCTGTGCATAAAGTGGTCCCCACTGTACTTATTTTAACATCAATTTAACAAGGGTTTCCCACCTTTGCTTAGCTGCCAGTGCTTGCCAGATTTTAATTCTGAATTAATCTCATTTCTAGTTCTTCAAGCTTACATTATTAAGGGGTTAGTTGTTTTATTAGCAGATCTATATTTGGTTTATTAATTTACTGACAATGATTTTTCTAATTCATTGTGTTCTGATGTAGGAAAAGTTGGATGCATGTATGAAATAAAACTTTGATATTATAACAGACACCCACAAAACAGATAAGTAGAAGTTATTAAATAATTTGAAACAAATAATTTGGGCCAGTTTGGCCTCCTTGCTATGCTTGTGAAATATAAGCCTGTGAGTAGATTGTGAGTTCATTGAATCATTTGTCAAGATTTTTCCCTCCAATAATTTAACTCTGTATCTTGATTGAATAGCTCACTTGGACTGTTTGCTGGTTGCTATTTGACCTTATTATGGCTGGCCAGTAAATGGAATGGGAATGTTTCTTTGATGCAGTATATGCGTGCAGGAATTGAAATTTCTGTTTCAGCAAATACTTGAACATTTAATTTGAATTCGGCTTTGATGAACCTTTGCTAATATGATTGGAAAAGCTTTTACAGTATTCATCCAGGTCTCTTAAATGTAAGTGACTCATATAACAAATACCACATTCCTGTTAACCTTCAGTTCTAAGTAATCATAGATTTTAAGGCCCAGTGAGGGCTCTCTATGGTCATTTTACTCCGGCCCCCAGCATAACACACAAATAAAATGATTCCTGCACTAACCACAGTACCTTTTGTTAGAATTGGAGTATACCTTGTAGAAAGATGCCCATATTTGTTATAAATGATGAAAAAATTCCTGCACCCTCAGAAGGTTATTCAATGATCAGTAATTAGAAGTCATTGAAAATTTCCTCATGGAATACTCCCATTGGAAACTGCCTGATGAGAGAATAAAAATATTCTACAGGAACAATTGTCTCAACTTTTGATGGGTTCTCTGCCTGCCTGGACTTCCACAGCTGCTCGACTACCTAGATAGTTGCCTCCCCATGATGATTTTCCAGGCTTCCAGCTCCCTCCTTCCTGCCCAAGGAGTTAGGGAGCCACTTTCCTGAGCTGCTGTTTCACAGGGCTCTGTGACCCTCTGGTCATTTGGGTAGCACTGGGGAGGCAGCTGCCTTGGTAGGTGGGCAGCCCAGGGCAAATCAATTTTTTTTTCCTGTGATTTTTAAAAAGCTTTGTCATAATTTGGGCTAAATTTTCTATCCAAAAATCCAACTTTACTGTGGGAGGAGGAATTCTATTTTCTGATGAGCAATTTCAGTTACCCTCATTGTTAAATAATAATGTAAGGAATTGCATTTCTGAATATCAGAGTGCCTTAGCTAGGGCTCACAATTGTGAGATATGGTAGCATGTTATTACCATACCTGTTTGGCACATGGGAAAATGGTTAGAATGATCCAAAGTCATAGAGCTGGATAGTGATGGAATACAGAATAAAATCCCATAGTTTAAATCCTAGTCCTTTTTTCTAATCATGTAAGGCTTCTCCTTTAAAGATAATACATTGGTTAGTTAATATTGCCTATAAGACAAACGCTAATTGCTTATATTGATTTGGGTCTAGTTTGTTGACACGACTTGTTGATTTCTTCTTCTCTGTTTCTTATAGTATTTGAATCTTTCATCCGGGAAAGTTTGTTTAAAATTGTTTCCTCTCTCTGAAGAGGTCTCTTCTGGGGAGTTGTTTCCTTTATTAATTTATCCTGGACTTTCTGAACCCAACAGCTTGAGACCCTGTAAGTTACACTTATAGATCATCAGAAATTTAGCAGGAAGCAGAAAATCTTCTCAGTTTTTTCTACTATTAACAAGAGCTCTTTTGGCAGCCTAAGCATTAAGGATTTTGTAAATGTGCCATTTTTATTTTGCATTAGAATCCCTTTGTGACACGTGCAGTGACAAGTATTTTGGCACAGTGATGCCATTTTAAATGTGTTTTTCCCATGCCATTATGGGAAAATCCATATGTGCATGTGGATGACCATGAGTAACTATCATAGTGCAGTTAAGAAAATATTCAATATAATAGCAACTATGCCTCTACAACCAAGATAGCAAAAACATGACTCAGTTCATAGCAAATATTGTAGAATGCTTCTCTAATGATTTACTGTACACATGGCTACAATAGTTACTTCAGAAATAAGACGCTAAATAAAATAATATAGTCTGACCCCTAGATACACAGGTCTCCAAGCAAAAAGGTATCATTGTGATCATCTCTTTCAACTTTCTGTATAACACAGGCCATAGAACGTCCACCAAACTAATTCCTAGAGCACATGTTTTAGCACATGCAATCTGGATTTTAAAATTGTGAAGGAGAATGTGCCACAGCCATTGGTGTCTTGTCCCATTTCTTGATTGCGGTAATCCTAAGCATCTATTCAGCATTGCTCACTGCAATGTTTGAGTGCCTGCATATGCCAGGCTTTTTGTCATAGCATTTTTTTTTCCTAGCTATTGCACTCATAGTTATTTAACACCCTCTCACTGACTGACCAATTTCTCAGAGTTGCTTGGAGCCTCAGATACTGTAAGCATGTTGATTTTAGTAGTACCCAGAAATCAAAAATGGGATCCCATTGTGTTAGGCAGTGTGCAAGCACAGAATAATGTAAGGTCTCTGCCTCCAAAATCTTACAATCTAAGGCATGTCTACCGGTTTGAGTTGTGTTTGATTCCCAGTTCAAGGAGACATACTCAAGTAGTTCTCATTGAACTTGTGTGCTAAAAATAGTCAAACTGCGGTAGCATGAGCAGTGGAATGGGCTAGCCATCATGAGCACACGCCTAGAAATTTCAGTTGGGTGTGAACTCGGAACATTTAGCCCTTCTCACTGCTCATGCTGTTGCAACAGTGAACGAGCATGATGAAAGCTAGTGTCCATGAACTGGGAATAGCTGTTGGGTGAAAAACACTGACCACACTAATCTTAATTAGCTTAAACTTTAATAAGAGATTTTTAAGATCCTGTAGTACCACCTTAATCAAGCATAAAATATTTAAAAAGTAGATAATACAGGATAATATAATGATCAATTACTCAGTCCTGGGTCACAAATGAACTACTTCTGTCATCATCAGATCCATGCTGGTCCACTCTGGTGTGAACTCCTGTGTTGTCCCCCCACCCACCTTTATATACATATCCTTTATACCTTACCTTGCAACATCCTGTAATAAGAGATTACTAAAACTATCTAATCTATAAGTGTTCTCTTCTAAATATATTTGTGTACAAACTAACCAAAATTCTCTTAATTGATACATCTGCTAAACTCTCCTTACCTACCATTTTTAGCTGTTCTCTTCCTCTTCCTCTTTATTCAATCCAGCTAACTTTTAATTGCTTTTATGTATTTCATTATTTTTCACAGCAGTTGTCTGCTTCCTCTGGCCTTAGAATTATAGATTGGTTGGCTGTGTTCAGCCTCTGTCTTAGGGTGGTCTACATCTGGCTAGTAAATTGCACTTTTTGTCTGGTTTGCTTTGACCCAGACCAGGAATTTACTGAAGATGAGACACAAACCAACTTTCTTTTCTTGTTCCCAGTGTAAGCAGGAGAATGAACCCACTGTTATGGGGAACTTTCCAGGCTTATATACCACACCGGTCAAAGTGGGTAGCAAAAGGATCTGGGTGCTTTCTCCTACTTCCTTTATCCAGAGGTCTGCCTGATCTCAAAGGCTGCCCTCCCAGTCTCCTGTGTGGAGGAGTCCCTATAACCCCGACAAGGCTGGGCCCCAGAATTCCTGGGGGCTCAACTCCCAATCTTATTGTGGTCACTCAGGACAGGGCTTGGGTGCTGAGCATTCTCCTGGCCCACCAGTCACTATATACAGTTCAAAGGAATACCATTTATTGAAGCACACGGAAATTAAAACAAACAACCAAACCAAAAAAACCCCCAAGAAAATAGACAAAAGCAAAGAAAGGTAAAACATAATCCCCATCCCCAACCCCCAGTGCCACCCTCTGGCACAGGGGGACTACATTACAGTGTCTCTGGGATGTGAGGGACAGTCTTACAGTCTGTTTTCCAGGTTGCAGGCCCTCTGCCCAGGCCTGACTGCGATTAAATGATGCAGGGGCTCAGACACAGGCTCCGGCAGTAGTCGCATGTCCCCAGACTCCAAGAGCAGGGCCTTTCTTCCCAGGGTAAGCCCACCTTCATTGTTTCCCAGCTGCTCACCACACCCAGCTCTAGATGGCTCCAGCCCTGGCTCCCAGCCCTGCTCCGCTCCAGTGTGGCTCTCTGGGATGCTCCTTGGGCCCCCCGGGTTCTCCTGCCATAGATCTGCACAGACCAGCTCAGCACCTGGGACACCTTCTCTGGTCTCCTGCGCCCAGCTCAAAGTGACTGTAGTTTCAAGTTCGGCTCCAGCTCTGCTCTGTGCAGCTTAGCTTGGGTCTCTGCTGGTTCAGCTGCTGCAGATCTGCTCTGCACAAATCAGTTCAGCCCAGCTCCCTTGCCTGGGTTCTCTGACTCCCAGCTGCTGACTGCCTAGTGCTTCCTCCTTAGCTCAGCCCCACACACTCTGGCTTGCTCAGGCATGTCCAGCCTGAAGTGTCAGCTGGGGGAGGGTGGAGGAGACCATTCTCCTGGCTCCCTCATTGGCATGTCCAGCCAGTCAATCAGACTATCTTAGAATACTGGCCTCTCCCACTGGCCCTGGGGCTGTCTGTTCCAGGGTCTTGCTTCCAGGATGGAGTGACCAATCAAAAAGGTCTCAGTTTCAGTAAGGGGCTATCAGTCCCCTTACACCAGCCCTTGAAAGCTGCATCAACCAGACTCATGGAAAGCAGAAAATTTTTTTTTACATTTTTCTGATTCCACTATTAAATATAAAATTTCTACTACTCTAATAGTGTCGAATATGTTTCTCTGCTATCATTTTTTGTTTTCTTTGCAACACCCCCAGCTTGAAATATGGACATACTTTAAATAAGACAGGGCGAATGAAGTGGTATAACACACAGGCATTGTGAACAATGGGATGGCACCAAATATTAGTGCCATAGTTATTTTTGGGAAGATTAGGATTTATTTGAATGTGGATAAGCAAAAAAGAAAGGCAAAGAAAGGGAGAGAGAGCAGAGGACATGTTAGGGAAGGAAGAAGGATAGAGAGGGAGCAAGTGTAGAATGAGGTTGAGATGATGGGGTGGATTGAAGCAAACAACTTATTAGCACAGGGCACAGAATGTCCAGTCAAAACTAGAAAATGGTCTTACGACATCAGTGTTCTACCAGTCTCTAACTGCTTTTGTAGCTTCTCTGCTGACCTCAGGCTTTGGCTGGCTTCCCCATCATATTGCTTTCTGAGTGATCACATGATGGGAAGATGGGGAGGTGTTGTTAAAACCGTACTGAAAAATTCTTACATCTAGTGCTCATTTCCATTAAGATCAGAGTATAGCATCACCCGATAGAATGAATGGTTTCTACCACCTTGCAAGATTTACAGCTTGCTTGTTTGTTATTGATTTGTGTGTATTTTGTTAACTATACTGCTTAGGGGATGGGATTGGCTATGAGGCATGTAGAATTCTTGTGTGTGTTAGAGAGGGGACACACTTGCAAGCACACATACGTACACCTCACTCCAGGTGACTGGATAGTATAGTGGTTAAGCGTGCCGCCCTTGATCCGGGAGATTTGGGTTCAAATCCCGGTTAGTACCTACCTACCTTTCCAGTACGGGTCCTTGGGCAAAAGACCACCTAACTTCTCACTTGCCTACCTTGACTATGAGAGTGACATGAACGAGGAGAGTCATGCCGGCTCGGACGTCGCCCGGATTAACAAGGTCCGTGCCAGATGCTGGGGAACCAGGACAATGTGATGATAAGTGGGCTACTGGAACAAACCATACATGGATGACACAAGAGAACCTGGAATTGATGGAATGCTACTACAACAGTAGACCTAATGAGAGGGGATATATGAAATGTATGAGGGAACTATGGATGGACAAAAGACCTACATCCCCACTAACTGAGAAACAGCTAGTTACCCAGTGCTTCAACAGGGTAGAGAGGGAAGCTGCTCTCACAACTTGAGATAGACCAACTCCATGTTACATCCCAGACTCAACAAGAAGATCCGGAAGTACAACTAGATATGCAGCCAACACCTGAAGCTGGAACTTCACCCGCCACCCTCTCCATTACAGAGCATAGCAGCTGATATGAGGCACAAGATCATGGATAAAATAGCTAAAGTCAACCCTCGAGACCAATTACCAAGGCTTGTTGGAGAAGTACCATCAGCTAGTACGCTAGAAGATGCCAATAGAGCCCTAATGGCAATTCCTACTACCACCATAACTCAAACCAATGAACTGATATACACTACAGCCTCTGTAATCCTGGAGATGGTTGGCTACATGATCAAGAAGAACAGCAGTACATACCTCCCTCCCCCCCCCCCCCCAGAAAATGAGGTTGTAGGATAAGATCAAGGCAACCTGGAGAGAAGTTAGTCAGCTGGTGGAACTACAGAAGGGTGTAGAGATTAAGGATAAGATGCAGCTACTGAAAAAATACAGGGGCCTGACTCCATCTGAAGCCCTAGAGACTGCTAAACAAAGGCTCACAGCGCTGGCTACCAGGCTAAGGAGATACACTAGAGAAGCAGAGGCCAAAAAGATAAATGCCCTGTTCTCCAAAGAACCATCCAAGGTGTACTCCCAACTGCAGTGCAACAACACAATAACAGCAGAAACTGAACAATACTGGAAGACCATATGGGAGAAAGAGAAGACTCATAACACCACTGCAAAGTGGCTGCAGGACCTGAGAACAGACCACAGCAATCTCCCAGAACAGGAACCAGTCACCCTCACAGTAGCAGATATCCAACAGCGGGTCAAGAACATGAAGAGCTGGACAGCACCTGGACCAGACATGATCCACACCTACTGGCTGAAGAAAATAACAGCAATGCATGAACGCCTAGCAGCACAGATGAACCAGCTGCTAGCAGCAGGCTCCCACCCAGACTGGCTAACACAAGGAAGGACAGTGCTGATCATGAAAGACCCCCACAAGGGAACAGCACCATCCAACTACCGGCCAATAACCTGCCTCCCCACAACATGGAAAGTCCTATCAGGCATCCTAGCCGCCAAGCTACAGGACCACATGGGCCAGTACATGAGCACAGCTCAGAAGGGCATTGGGAACAACACCAGAGACTCAAAACACCAGCTGCTTATAGATAGAGCAGTCGCCCAAGACTCAAGGTCTAGACAAACCAATCTGAGCACTGCCTGGATTGACTACAGGAAAGCCTACGACTCAATGCCACACACATGGATCTGTGAATGTCTGGCACTGTACAAAGTCAACAGGACACTAAGGACCTTCCTCAAGAACTCAATGGGACTGTGGAAGACAACACTGGAAGTCAACTCAAGACAGCTTGTACAAGTGGTCATCAAGTGCCGCATATACCAAGGTGATGCGCTGTCCCCGCTGCTGTTCTGCATTGGCTTGAACCCCCTCAGCCAGATAATCACAAGGACTGGATATGGATACAAGTTCAAGAGTGGAACTATCATCAGCCACCTCCTCTACATGGATGACATCAAGCTGTATGCTAAGAACGAACAAGAAATCGACTCGCTAATCCACCTAACACAGATCTACAGTGAGGATATTGGGATGTTATTCGGAGTGGAGAAGTGTGGCCGGATGGTAGTAAAGAGAGGAAAGGTAGTCAAGACTGATGGGGTGGAACTAGCAGCAGGCCACATAGCAGACATACAGACCAGCTACAAGTACCTTGGCAATACACAGTCACATGGGAACCACGATGAGGAGGCAAGGAAGACAGCAACGTCCAAGTACCACCAAAGGATAAGACATATCCTGAAGAGCCAGCTCAATGGGAAGAACAAGATCCACGCCATCAACATGGATGCCCTGCCAGTCATCAGATACCCTGCTGGTATAGTGAGCTGGCCAAAGGAGGACATGGAGGCTGCCGCTGTGAAGACCCGGAAGCTCCTCACAATGTAGGTTTCCACCCCAAGTCCAACACCCAGAGACTGTACGCCAGCCAGAAAGAAGGCGGGCGGGGTTTGATGAATGTCAAAGCCATTGTCCTGCACGAAACCCAGAGCATCCAGGAGTACGTCAGTAAGATGGCACCCAAAGATGAGCTGCTGAGAGCATGCCTGAGGCAGCAGCACACATGGGAGGAAGATCAAGCAGAAGAAGTGCCATGGCAAGACAAGACAAGACCCTGCATGGGATGTACCATCGACAGATAGCTGAGGTGGCTGACATTAGGAAATCCTACCAGTGGCTGGAAAGGGCTGGACTAAAAGACAGCACTGAGGCACTGATCATAGCAGCACAAGAACAGGCACTGAACACCAATCAATCAAATCATAGGGCTGGAAGGGACCTTGTGAGATCATCGAGTCCAACCCCCTGGGAATTGAACCCAGGACCTTCTGCAGGGGTCTGCCACACTAGACAGGATCCAAGGTGCTGACTGTGCAGAGAGGCCTCAGAGACAGTCCAACACATACTGGCAGGATGTAAGATGCAGGCAGGAACAGCGTACACTGAACGGCACAACCAAGTAGCTGGCATTGTGTACAGGAACATCTGCACGGTGTATGGGCTAGACCCTCCCAAGACCAGATGGGAGATCCCACAGAAGGTCGTGGAGAATAACAGGGCTATGATTCTGTGGGACTTCCAGATCCAGACAGACAGGTAGGTACTGGCCAATCAACCAGACATCATGGTAATAGACAAGGACCAGAAGACAGCGGTGGTGATAGATGTAGCAGTGCCAAGTGACAGCAACATCAGGAAGAAGGAGTATGAGAAGCTGGAGAAGTACCAGGGCCTGAAAGAGGAACTAGAGCGGATGTGGAAAGTAAAGGCCAAAGTGGTCCCAGTGGTGGTAGGAGCACTCGGGGCTGTGACTCCTAAGCTGGGAGAGTGGCTCCAACAGATCCCAGGAACAACATCAAAGCTCTCTGTCCAGAAGAGTGCAGTGCTAGGAACAGCTAAGATACTGCGCAGAACCCTCAAACTCCCAGGCCTCTGGTAGAGGACCCGAGGTTGAGGAAGACACATACCACCCATAGAGGTGAGAGGGGAATTTTTTTTTTTTTTAACCTAAGACCAGCATGTGAATTCCAGTGTAAAAGAATTGCAGCATAAAAATAAGTAGCCTTTGGTATCAGCAATAGAGGTGGTTCTGGGAGTAAGTCATGATTGTAAGAGAAGAGAAGAATCATCTTATAGAACATGACAGATCAGAGGGGATTGCATTGAAATGTCATTTTAGTTTAGATAGTGTTAATAGTCTAAACAGACAAGGCCAAATCCACCCCTACAGCCATTGGCTACAAAAAAAGTTGCATTAGGGGTGAATTTGTCCCACTGTGCTGATGATAGGATATGAAGCTGCAAAAGGGCAGGCAAGAAAGATAAATTGAAAACAGATGTCAGGAGGCATTTTTAGAAGCATATATTTGTGGAGTAGCTACTAGGCAAAGCAGTTGATGATAAAAACACAAGGGGACAGGAAGGAAGAGAAAGTGTAATAGAGTCATTCAGGTAATTGTTGGGCACACTTCAGAAACTGGAACATAAAAAGAAGAGAGAATATTTGCTAATGAATATTTGCTCTGTAGCTCAAGGTGAATTAAAAGATCCAAGCTTGAGTCTTTAATACTGCTGAAGGGAGATGATTTCTATCAGCAATCGCTGCCTAAACAGTCAGGTCCCCTAGGTCATCTTAACACCATGCAAGAAGCATTTATTTATGATTATACTTATAAATTGTGAAACACAGTAATTTGCTAAATCATTCTATCTCTTTGTCTTTTGGGTGTTTCCTTCATCCTTTTTTTAAGAGTGGCATAAGAAGAGCTGGGCAGAAAAATGAAAGTTTTCTTAAAAGAAATTTTAAACAAAAAGCCTTTGAAATTTTACAGTACAAAAATTTGTTTTCTTATGTGACATTTCATATGTGTAACTTCTGTTTGTAGTGCAGAGTTTCACTTTAAATGTTGGGGGGGGGGGGTTGGTTGGTGTGTTGATTGAGTGACTCGGTAGAAAGAGGCAACATAAATTAGTTGTCTCCTGTCATCCAAGAAGAAGCCATGTTAGTATTTCTCATCCCTGATGGTGAGAAAAACCATGCTACCCCACCTCACCTCTTGTGATAAGAATATGACTAAGCTTTGCAAGCCTTGCTGTACATTATGTTGGCCATTTTGGGAGCCAAGAAAAAGTTTTTGTTTTACTGGTCTGGGTTGGGTGGAGTTTCTTCACTTACTTCTAAGCAGCTCAAGGATCCAGTGCATAGTTTACGTTGCAAAGTTCATGTTATTGCAACTTTGCTGGTAGCCAGTGCAGCTAATCAGTAATTAGAGGGTGTGGTGTCCTGGCAAACCCAAACTGGATACGGATTAGATGAAGGCATCTCCTGAAGAAGCTGGAGACAGGTATTGGAAAGTAAATAATGTCTGGTAGAACGAGAAAGCAATCCTGTCTTCCCTTCTTCCTTAACCCTCACAGAAGGAAGGGTGCTGGGCCCTAGTCGTGGTGCTGATGCGAAGTTAAAGAAATGGTGGTGGCAGGCTGACAGCAGCACTCCACCAGGTGATATTGATTATGAAGGAAGAATGGAGTGCACTGAGCAAGTTATTGCCAGATAATTCCAGAGATGTTACTTTATAAAGATGTGGCCTAGTTAAACCATAATTCTGTTGTCTTGTCTTCCTGCAGTTTCTGAGACGAAGCCTTTGGGTATTTGTGTGCAAACAAAACATGGTGTTAAATGCATAGCCACTGTATGTTCTTTATCCATAAGTATATGAATGGATATATTGTTAGTCATTTTAAAATGTATCCTTGTGGCTCTTAAGTAGAGAGAAACTGTAAGTAGTATTGGAGAACATTTTTGGAAAGTAGAAAAACACCCACATCTTTTCCTTCCTTACCCCTAGACTATTATAATTAATTTCAGAGTCAGAATTGAAACACAATAAACTATGGTTCATAAATGTCCTCTTCTCCACACATCCTTCTGTAGCAATTTTCTGTCTGCAAAAATGCTGTTGATTTTTTTGAACTAAAACAATACTTGCTTTGCCAAGTCAAATAACAAATCATTTATATGAAGAAACCATGACTAAATGTGGTTTATCTTAGCGTTAATGTAGATCTCATTGATAAAGTTCAAAAGCAATAGAAGACGACTAGTAATTGGAAAGGGAAGGCTATTTTTTAACTGATTTTCTTTGGGAGAACAAAAGTACCTTTGTGCCATTCACCACATAGTTATCTTGGAGAGGTCTAAGAAATCACAGTCACGGGGTTTTTCATTTGGTGTTTGGGTTTTTGGGTTTTTTTTTTTTAAAGATGTGCCAGCGGCAATGTAGAACATGTTTATAGAAAGAATAATAATCATTAAAGATGCCCGTGGAGTCTGCCTGTTGTATCTTCCATTTTCAATTATTTGTGCATTTCTGTGGCATGATTTTAGGTGGAAACAATTGATGTCATTTAAGCAGTAAATAAATGAACAAAAATGCTTGTTACTTACTGTAAATTGGAGTGTGATCTTGTAGGATATAGACCTATATAGTAATTTAATAATTTCCTCTCTGTTCACTGATATGTGAAGCAGGATTTAAGGGTGAAATTCCATGAAATTACAGCAGTTGCTTTTATTTAATCATCATTTGTAGCATGTGCCAGTGTAATCTCTTTATTCAAGGTAATTCATTTTGTCAACCTGAAGATTGAGATGGTTATTGTTGATATAGAATTGTGCCATACTTCTAGAATATTCACTTCTTAAACTTGGCTGTAGAACTGAGACAAAATAAACCACAGATGGCTTTATATAAGTCATGGAATAGCTTTTAAACTGGAGTCACAGATGATCCGCAGTCATTTTTGTATTAGACTAGAATTTGTTTATGTGTAAAGAAGTAGCATAGACCAGGTAGATAACTATTTATTTTTATATAAATAAACTTGTTGGTACTATACTGTACTGTATTTTTAGAATACTTCCCATATCTTTAAAATATATTAAATTTTCTTTTGGTTAGTTGTTTCATAGGTTGAAGTGTATATCCCTATCTCTCAGATGTCAGAGCAAGTAGTTGGGTAGTAATATTTAGATAGTCTATTCAAAGAACTGTTGTTTAATTTTTTTTTTTTTTTTGGCTCAGATCAGAGAACATCAAGCTTACGCACATTAAAACTGCCATTATATTATGGGGTTCTGAATGCTCCAGAATTTGGTAATAACGTAAATCCTGGAATCCTGGCAGCTCTTTGCCTTGCTGGCCCTGCCCCTGATACCTGTGGAGCAGTGGAGGGGCGAGGAGCTGGCACAAGGGCCGACAAAGATGTCAGACCTCTGCTGTATACAGAACTACTTTGCCTGCTTAACTCACTTGGGAACATATCATCTCATAGCCACTGCCAGAACTGAACCAAGGTACTTAGAGGAGGGGCAAATTTAAAGAAAAAAAAAAGCCACCGTTAGATTTGGCAGAGTTTATCTAGATTTCTTCCTTCTGTAATACTAGGGACATTGTGTATTTGAGCGCTAAAACAAAGATAGCATTTGTGATGATGATTAGTGAATTGGCTGTATGGTCTGAATGTTTCGTAGCTATAAATATTGTGGGAGTAAAAGTCTGATTCTTTTACTTTTGGTTCTTAGGTAGAAGATAATGCCATAGGTACCAGGTGCTCCAAGCACACATCATTTATGGATGCTTTTTCCAGCAAGCCATTTAATTCTTAAAGATGGTCCAGGAGACTGTTCCATAAAGTCTTTGAATACCCAGGCAGCTCTGAAGAATACATTTTACAGATTACATCTGATTGTAGTTGAATCAGGGAATTATGCTTATAGTTTTTATCTTTTATAATGGGAAAGTAAAAGGTAAGGGAGTTTGCTACACAGATTCTTTTAATTAATATTAGTCCAGTAGTACTTCTGTCCCACACAAGGACCTCTAGTAAGTAATTTGTGGAGTGAGATTAACAAAAATTTTGGCCAAATTTCCTAAAGAAAAATTGATTCAGTCTTCAGATTTACTCTTTATGCATCTCTGTTTTGTTTCTTCGTCTCAAAGGCGGCTTTGAAATAGATGCAACCCTTTTGCTAGGGCAGGTTGGCAGGACAAGGGCCGGGTTCTATATCTAGGGGTTTCCCAATGACACAACACCACCAACTGGCTTGAGCCTTCATCCAGATTTCTGGGAATCCTGCACTGTTCCCTGGGTACCGCTCTTCCCAATCTGCTAACTCCACCCGCTGTCTGCTGGCACTGCCCTCCGGTCCCTTGTGTCAGCCAGCTCGCCACTGGCTGCTCTCACCATCTGCTGGCTCTGCCCACTGTCCACCGGCACTGCCGTCTGGTCCCTCATGTTGCCCAGCTCACCACAAGCTGCTATCATCCACCAGTTCCATTTGCTGGTCACCCCATTGCTGCTTCTTTTCAGCTCAGAAAGAGAGAACCGTCCCTAGCTCAGTGATTATCAGCTCTTTTAGTTAGCAGCTGGTAATCAGCCACTACCATATCAAACAATAGAAGGAGCAATAGGAAGGAAGGCAAATATTGCCTCAAGCATTGAAACAATGCCCCCCCCCCACTCTATTTCTTATCTCTTTCAGGCAGAAACATGCAGTAGCCTCTCTTACAAATCTTTTTCTAACTAAGGGTGGCTTTTACCCTTTAACTAACCCAGACAGATTTGAAACAAACAGAGTAGCAGTTCACACAAGGACAGTATTTCATATTTCCCTTTAGTAGAATTACAGATATTGACAGATTTGTGACCAAACTAACCCCAAATACTGCTACCCACTATGCCTTGCACCCAGTATGCTAATCTGCTAATTATGCTCTTTGCATCCATGCTAATACAGGACCCATGCAGATTAGTTGCCCCTCCCCTTCAGTTCAGAAGCTGTTAAGAACAGCTTCTGAGCCTGCCTTACATAGAATAATACTCAACATCCTCTAATTTGTGGAGACTACATGCCCAGGCTGACAGTCTGAGAAGGTGCCAGTTAAGCCTATGTAGTGCAACGCACAGAAGGATTCCCAGTTTTGCCTTTTAAAAATGTTAAAAGCTGACACAAAAGGAAGTGTAATGAAAATATTCCAAAAATGGCATTGCTGTTACTTCATAATTCAGTTAATTGATTTCTGAAAGACAGAAGTAGCTGTCTGGCAATGAGTAAAAAACCATGGCTAAGGCAGATTTATGGACCCACACTCTCATGCTCCTTTTGTGAAATTTATTCCTTACTTCAATTAAGCGTTTAATGGGAGACACATTGTAAACCAGCCCCAAAATGTGGTTACTTGTTTCCCTAGATAATTATCTTCAAATCCACTTGAAAGCCTGTAGGGCAAAATGGCAGTATTTTACATTAATTCTACTCAGCTGTAAATAGTACCCAAGGTGCAAAACTATGGAGGCTCAAGCCTGTTATTTTTACTTCTTTAACTGCAGTAGGCCCACAGAGGTTAATGACTATCCTTCATCACACTGATTCACCAACCCATCCTTTCTATGAGAATCTTTGCATAGGTTTCAGCCTGGTACAGTGAAGAGCATGTTAGTCTTTTTTTTATGTTGTAGCTCATGATAACCTGCATTCCTATGCTGATGGGGCCAAATGCACCCTAGCATTTCATCGCTGAAGTTAATGGTGTTGAACTCATTGATAAAAATAGAATTTCTGGCCATGAGCTGCATCAGACCTGTGATTAACTTTCTGACAAATGATCTACTTCGCACTTCTGTTATACAATTGCTCTTAAGTTAACATTACCTGCAACCTCCGTCATATTGAGTCCCCTACTATTTAACTGAACTCATTAGAATGCCATAGCTTTTTAATAGTTCTCCCTTATTTCCATTGTTTGTAACATAATATTGAATAAAAAACAAATATCTTTACCACGTCTATACACAGATAAACCTTATTCACCATCCTACCGCTAGGCAAAATTGTAGATACAGCAGGACAGAATAATTCTATATTTGTAGACCTAGGTAGACAATGAATGGCAAAGTTCAATATATGCATATATAAATAAAAGATCAGACCAAGGTCATCTTGGTGTTTGTCCCCAAAGAAAATAAAAAAATAAAATAAATTTATTCATTTCATCGTTTTTATACCTTTTTTTAATTAAAAAGGAGGATTGATCAGTACTATACACTATCTGTTGGCAATGATGGTTTTATTTATTTGTCTTATGGAAATGCTGGGGCGTCCTACTAGAATGGGGCACAAATTTGCCATTTTTCATGTAGAGAAGATGAGCACATCTACTGTCTGAAACCCAGATAATGCTGTATATACTCAAAGATTAGCACTGCTCATGGAAACAGATTGTGTTAGACTATATACAAGCTTGCAATAAAAGTCAGCCCCTGCTCCAAGAACTTACACAATACTTAGGGGACCAGATATAATAAATGGGGGTAGCACATAATGGAGTTTGGAGAGTGGGAGGACAAGGATAAAAGTCATAGAAACACGTGGATACAAAGACTAATTTTTGTGCAAAGACTGCAGGTTTAAAATTGCTGCTTCTGCCCTAAATAATGAATGAATAGATCTGAAATAGGTGAAGGACTGTTCAAACAGAGCTATTTAAATCGTCAGCTTTTCCCTTTCTATGAAATTCACATATCTCCTGCAGGAGACTTCTCTGATGCTTTCTAACTTCCAGATAATGAGGTTTGCATGCCGTTAGTCAGTCAGTCTGCTAAATTTGAGCCCAATCCTGCAAAATCAGGACCATCTTTATTTCTGAGCAAAGTCAATGGGAGATGAAGATGAGCTATTCTGAGGACTGGACTGTTGACAAGAATTGTGTATTCCCCTGATGAATTAGTTATTTCTGTAATGTTTAGTACTGCTGAGAGTCATCAGGAAAGATATCTATCTACATGCAGAAGTCAGACCTAGGCCTCCCAGAGGGAAACACACAATGGAGGGACTCCTAGGATAATGGGCAGAGGTGTCCGAAGAAGAGATTTCCCCATAATAAAAGCAGTGCTCTAGAAAACATTTTATAACTGCCATTTGAATTCCAGACATGGCTGCTTTTTTCTTAATTCAATTCTGAGAAACAGTAAAGATAATTTTATGTGTGGCTAGACTCTTTACCACATCTACTTTGACAAAATAGATTCTACATATGAGATGAAGTAATAATTTAAACACAGTATGTCCTTTGTTTCCATGAGCTATGCTGATCGTTGACTACATACAGCATTGCATAGAGCTGTGCAAATATTGGAACGCAATTTCCACTAATACTCATTTGAATTTTTATTACATTTGTACTGATCTTGTTTACCAGTTGCCCTTTCTCCCATATTAGCCTTCCATGAAAGAACTTTACTAATGTATCATTATTCTATTTTATAGAATCCAAAAGCATAGCACTCAAGTGCCATGACATACAATTGCTGTGCTAAAGAATTCAGATAATCTAGGTTTACACACAATGTGAGGAGAAGGAGCTATCTTCAGAACAGATTTAACAAAAAAGGGAGCAATAGTTTTGTCAAAAATGGCTTTTATTCAACGTTTTTCTTTAATGAAATTTTAACTTTTCTTTGTATGACATTTTAAATAATTTTACCTAAATCATTCTCTAAATGATTATAATTTTTTCATTTATTGAAAAAAGGGGTTTTTTAAGGAGCAAAAACACTTGTATCAAAAAACTGCCACGGAGGTATCTTGATAGGGCAGTTTTCTGTTGATTTACATGTTTTCAATGTGCACTTAAAAGACTTTTATTGCTGCTGCTGCTAAGTGTTGTAAAAGGCATATTGCCAAGTCCTGTGGCCCAGCTACAATCTGCAGAAGCCCCTGGGTATATCGTCTGGAGAGATCTCAGGTGAGCTGCTCCAGTTTGGAGACGTGTAGGGATCGCATTAGGGAGATGTGTGAAGACAAGCTCTGTGGAGGCTCGTGGAGCCATGTATTTGGAACAGTAAGCAGGGAGCATCCCCACAGGTCACTGTGTCATGAAATGAGTGTGATTTCTGTCCACTGAAGGCACCTTCCTACAACCCATTTACATAGACTGTGCTAAGGGCCAATTTGGCTCTTAAGGAATAAGTAAATCCAGATAGATTAACATTATGATTAAATTGCATGTTCTGGCGAGAGTTTCCAACAAAACTGTTAAACTCCAGTCTCCCTGAATCCTATGTTCAGAAGTTAATAACATATATAACCTGGTTTTTTTTTCAGTTTTGTGGCCTGACTTTTTACTATAAATGTCATTTAAATCCTGTAAAACCTACATTTTCATTACATCCCCAGGAATGTGTATAATAAGCCTTTCACCTTGAAAGAAGACAAAAAAAAAAAAATAGTATAGAATTTTTCTGAGAAACTTTGAATAAACTTTCCATGCATTCAAATTCTCCACTCCTGTATGAGCTAGAACCAGTGATTACCTGCTTCTCTGGCATGCCTGAGCTCTGAGAGTTCCCAAATGGATTTTAGCCAATTAACAGGTCACAATCTGGAAGTGTTTAGGGGGCAAAGTCTGCCATGTTTTGAAGGATTTCTTGCAGAAACACCTAACAGTATCAACACTCAAGTCTGGATCACTTGTACTTGCTTTGCAGGTTTATATTCTATTCCAGAACTTGATGCTGGCTAACCTCAGTCCTTGGAGATTATCAGCTTTGTAGAGGTTGAAAGGATTACTTGAGAAGAGGGCAGATGTTTTTCCTTTGAAAAGTTATGTTAGTGAGAAAAAAATCTGTGAGTTTCATATGTGATTGGGAAGAGAATGCAATGTTAAAGAAGTAACAAGAAGAGTCAGAACTCCTGGGTCATGTTTTCAGCTCTGCCACTCGCTGTAGTGCCTTAAGTAAGTCATGTAGCTTTCTCTGTGTCAGTCTTAGTGTCTGTAAAATGGAAATAGTAATTACATGCTGCCTAGCTCTAATATAAGGATTAATTTACTTATTTTTAAAGTATTTTGAATGGTCAAAAAGAAAGGGATCATAGAAGAGAAATATTTTAAATTTCCTTGCATGTCCAAAGGTTTCTGCGCAGAAATTCACATTTCTGATGTAAAAAATTAGGAAGGCTACTGGAATACAAGCCATTGTTGCCCTGTAAGAATGAATGAGTTGGGACATTATTAAAATTTGGGCTATATAATTTGATGATTATGTTCAACAAGGTAATCTGATGGATACCATATTGTTACTATGCTGTGTTTCTGATTGATCAATGAACAAGGAAACAAACTTAATAAAATCTGATGACAGTAGGTAAATAGTTAAACTTTTCAAAGATGGTCTTAGATTCTCATACTTACTGTCTCCTTCTGCAAGGACCACATAAAATAACTTTCATCCCCACACGCTTGCTGTAGAATTGGAACTAATGGTTGAAGATGCTCAGTATGTCAAAGATGTCAGTATTCATCAGTCATATAACATATATTCCTTTATTGCTATGTGAAAACTCATTCTGCTAATCCCTTTAAATGATTTATTTCTTATTGTTTGAAATCAAAGCTGAAGTCCAAACAACTTCACTTTAACAGCATGCTGTGGAAGGAGGAACTAGCTAAACATAGCTTTCTTTAGCATTTGTGGTTATGGCTAAAGAGCAAGCTGAAAAATGTTTAAATGGTAGGAAACCATGGACAATTCTAATTTTTTAAAAAAAATACATTTATTACATTCTTTACAACAGCAAATAGCAATGTAAATCACATCAGTATTATGATTTATGAAGCAATTTTATTCATAGAGTGAAAAGGAATTTTTATTTATTTTTTTATAAGAAAGCTATCTTCTTCCATTTATGAGCAGATCACTTCATTTCGCAGAAAACAGAAAAACTCACAGAAGCTGAGGTGATGAGAATCCCTTTATGGTGTTCTTGACCACACCACATCACATCTCCCCTTGTGGTGTTCTTGACTACACCTCCCCAGTGACTGACAGTAACAATAGAAGAAGGTGAAATGTGTTACATGCTGTGACTGTTCTGCCCTACATCCTCTGTTGGGTCTGCCTGATGGATCCATGTAGTTATAGAAGCACTCACTCCCCTATCTGCCCATACTCAGCTTCATCTTCTTGACCCATGTAAAATGAGAACATTTGATATGCAAATCCATGGAGAAACAATAAATGAGACCCCATTACGCCATGGTTAGAGTCTCTAATCAAAGTACAGTATAAAGACCCAGTCAAATAGTTCCACATTATGGAATTTTGATTTTCTTTTAAAACAGCCTGGAAAATTCTTTTAAGTTCTTTTACACTAATTGAAGGGTAGGCAAAGAAATAAAATGTGTGCTCCTATGTAGATGAATTTCTTTCATAACCTGTGAAGTCTGAAACAAAGGGTGGGTCTGGAATGTCAGTGTTAGACACCATCTGAACTGATACTCATCAGTGCATCTTTGTGGCTGTAGGGAGCTACTGTTTGTATAAGAGGTAGCCAGTCTGTCCCTGCAGGCTACACATTTCGTACTCTCCATAGTTGGTTGAATCTTTCCTCACCATTGCATGTGTTCTTAATTTGCTGTTCTATAAACTAAAATGGAAACCTATTGCAGTGCACTTTGCAAACTGTGCTTTGCTGTGTCATTGTACCATGTCACTGTGATTAGTAATTTGTGCAGAAAGCATAACCAACATGATTTGCTTTAGTTTAATTAATTAGAAAATCAGAGCGTATTATAGTTTAATGTTATCTGCCATTCACTTGCTTCCTAGAATTATTAAAGCATAATATTGTTTCAGCATAGCCATGACTTCCTTTCTTTTCCCTAAAAACAACTTTAACTTGTAATGTGTAGCAGAATGGAAGCAGTTACACAGTAAATCCTATACATCTTGTCACTAGAGTAGTTGGAAGTCTTCCAGCAAAACAAAGTTTCATCAGAAGATGGCCATCTATTAATCCCTAAATGTTTACCTCAGGTGTGACAAATTTTCATCCCATTATAGACAGTATTTTGATGATTTCAAAAGGGATAGCCGTGTTAATCTAGTCCAGTAAAAATACTACAAGGAGTTGTGTGGCACTTTAAGACTAACAGATTTATTTTTTGCATGAGCTTTCGTGGGAGAAGAACCCACTTCCTCAGATGCTTCGAAGATGGGTGAACTTACAGAAAGGAATGAAACTAAATGCAAGGGGGTGTAAAACATAGGATCAGGTCATAAAGTAACAGCAAATCAAAGCAGTTTACAGGTTTGAGCCATGGTTTGAGCCTGTAAACTGCTCTGATTTGCTGTTACTTTATGACCTGATCCTATGTTTTACACCCCCTTGCATTTAGTTTCATTCCTTTCTGTAAGTTCACCCATCTTCGAAGCATCTGAGGAAGTGGGATCTTCTCCCACGAAAGCTCATGCAAAAAAATAAATCTGTTAGTCTTAAAGTGCCACACAACTCCTTGTAGTATTTTGATGGCATCTGCCTGGAGTGCTGCTGGGAAGCTCTTCTCTAGGGCTGGGGATTCCAGTGTCCAGGGTTCCTGGGCAGTCCCACTGTGCCAAAATTTCCAGGCTCACTTGCTCTAACCAGGGAAGTCAGCACCCTGGTTCATGCTGGGCTCTTAGGGCTTCCAGCTCCTTTCCATGAAACTGGGAGCCTGAGAGACCCAACTCCAGCTGTGGCTATCAGGGTGTTAGACCAGTGGTTTCCAAACTTTTTGAATGAAAGCCCCACTAGTTAACAGTAAATAAAATATGCACCCTCCTCCTGATCCCTCACTCTGCCCTCTCACCAACAATAAGCACATATAATCCCCATAATCACATCCCTCATGGACTGAGGGTAATGGAGGCAACAGACTTTGGTGATCTAGCTGGAATTGCTTCAGGCTCCCAGGAGTGTATGACTGTTCTGCGGGCTGGTTCTTCATTCTCGCCAGTTTAGGATTTGGGAGGGCTAAATAACCTCAATATTACTGAAGCCTCATGGAACCCCTGCAGAATTGGTGGTGGCACACCCCAGGTAGTGAACCACTGGTCTAGGCTATCAGTTGCACAGAAGAGAACTTTGAAACCCTGATTAGAAACATTGTTCTAGTTAAGTCTCTCTTGGCTTCTAGGCTTCTTGCCCTGGAGCTGGGAATCTGAAAGTCCTAGGATGGGTCCATAGTTCCAGGGCAGCTGTGCCATAGAAACTGCCCTGTGCTAGAGACTCCGAGTCACTTCAGCCAGTTGTCTCCCAGGCTGAGAATATTATTGATAGTCTAACTCAGGTTTCTGTTAGAAAACTAATATGAATAAAATCCATAGATGAAAACAATATGTACTTTGTTAAACACCATTATTAGTCCCTCTTGTTTCACTGATGTGATCAACTCTCAAAGATTGAAAGTAAAAGTTCATTTTAGATAGGCAACCAAAATTGTAGATGCTTCTCAGATTATTTTACAGTGTGAAGCTCAGTGATTTTGTGTTTTCCACATAACTTCTTTTCCCCAACAGAAAATGGAATAGTGGTCCTAGTTACCTGACATATTTATCTACTGGGGTGCAAAGACCTTAAATGCCACGCACCAGCTCTTGATAAACTGTACAGCCAATTGCTTGGCCACCCTTTTATTCATTATGAATATATGTACAGGGTCAATCATTCATTTTTATTCCTGTAAGCCAAGAATAATGTAGTACTGGAGAAAGGTTATATAAAATACAAGTCTCCAAGAAGCCCTCTCATGCTGTGATGTCAGGTTCACCTTATGCAGAAAGTATGCTACCAGCCCTATACATTTCAGTAGTATTTATAATATGATCTTACAAGTTACATAGTTCTTTACAAATCACAAAAATCCAACCCATCATTTTGTTCCATTCTAACTAGTTCATCCTCTTCCTTATATTTGTTTGGGATATTAGCATTTGAGGTACTGGTCTATGAAGGTATTTCCCTATCTTGTACTAAAGCATAGAACAAATGTATCTTGATTTTTGACAAGTTTCCTATCTGCTTATGCCAGATCATTACTTCAGCAAATGCAAGGAATTATGGGATCCGTAACATAAGTAAACAAGACTGTTTTGTAGGCGAGTTTGGCTCTAGCACTGTTGCACTATTTGTACTTAATGTTATTAGTGCTTAATGAATGCTAATATATGTCTTTGGTGTGGATAATACATAATATTAATCATCTTTGGTAACCAAAATACATTAGTCAGCACTCACCCTTTCAGCACTTAGTGGCCAACAGTATTACAAGAGTTCTGAAATCATAAATCAGATCCCAGTCATTGGACTGGTTTAAAATATCAATCAAAAATCACATGAAAAGATGGAAAAAAATAGATTTTGTATTCTTATTATTTCCTTATTAGTGTCTTTAGAGTTGTCATTTTTCAAACTTTTCTGCAATCAAAATGCTAGAAACTTCTTTTGTGAAAATGGAAGGCTAGATGCTCATTTAATTGTATAACTATAGGATATGGACCTTAAAGAAAAATTCCATATCTCATGAGACTAGCGGTAAAATCATGAGAGTTGGCAAGAAAGGGGGAAAAGTATCCAGGTAGCTACAGGCCTGTTATTTTGACTTTGGTAGCATGCAAGAGCTTGAAAAAAAAATTGAAAGAGAAAGTGCTTAAGAATATTGAGGTTAATAGTAAGTGGGATAAAATACATGGCTTTACAAGAGGTAGATCAGACTGGTCTGGCATGATCTCCTTTTTTGAGAAGATAATAGGTATTTTTGGACAAAGGGAATGCAGTAGATAGAATTCCACATAGGGAATTATTTGTTAATCGGGAAAAGATGAGGATTTATATGAAAATTGAAAGGTGGGAAAAGGACTGGTTAAAGGGAAGACTACAGTGGTCTGATGTTTCCCCCCCAGACTATGGTCTGGTGTGCCACAGTGCCTCTCTGATTGCCCATCCTTGGACTCTGACTTCCCCACTTTGCCAGGTGGCCACCCATCCCTGAGCGGTCCACACCAGCCTCCTGCATGTAATTGGTCCCAGACAGTGGGTGTTCATTCTCCAGCCACTCAGCGGATGGTCCCCCACAAGAATAATCAACCCCCAGATGCCACACCAGCCCCTTCCCCAATCACTGTGGGCTCATAGACATGGTTTGCCAGTTTAACAAGAATGCCCAGCTTTGCTCACTCACACTCTCTAAAGTTCACAGAGGTTTAGATAAAACAAACACTAGTTTATTGATTAGAACATGAGTTTAAGTGAATATATAGCAAATCAATGCACAGACATTTAATAAAGGAGTCAGGAGTCACCATAAGCAAATAAAAATATTAAGATGCATTCTGTCCTAAAGTCACTACTAGAAATACGCTCTGTTCACCCCTCAACTTCTGCTATGATGGTTTTACAGCCAGTCTCTGCCTCTCCATATGCAGAGCCCAATCTTTCTTGTAGATGGAGATGTTTCAAGATGGTCTTTCTCTGGCAAAAAGTCCCTAACCATAGTAAGTTTGTGTATTTGTTTCCAGTCTTCCCACCCCCCTCCTTCTTTGCTGCTAGGGGATTCTCTTTGTTTAGAAAGAGTAGATCTGCCCCTCTCTGGCCCAGGTGCTGCAGATATTCAGTTAGCTGATATTCATGATTATTTTCTCTGGATATGTGCCTGCAATATTGACTGGGAGACAGCTGTGACTGCCCGCCTCCCCTGAGCCATGTGAAATACATGGAAGGTTTTTCACATACATACACATACATGATGCTGCAGGAAAGGTGACAATAACAGTAATGCAGAGCATGTTATGAACATTCAGAAGAGGAACATTGCATGACATATTTGCACTGAATCACACAATTAAATTGCCAAAAATGAACAGAAAAGTTACACAGATCATACCCCAGGGGCCATCCTATGGCAAATGGGTCATACTGTAAGGTGACCTGCCAAGCGAGGGAGGTTACTCATGGAGTTCCTCAGGGATTGGTCTTGGAACCAATCTTATTTAACCTTTTTATTACTGACCTTGGCACTAAAAGTGGGCATGTGTTAATAAGGTTTGTGAACGACATGAAGTTGTAAGGCTTTGTTTCAGCCACTAACTGTTGATTCCATGTGGTTCTCATGGCATTTATAATTTATCCAAATGTTACCACTGGGTTTCCTAGCACCAGCACATGTTGTTGTCTTAGACGGCACATTGGAATAAGTGTGCAAGTCCGACATATTCTTTGTAAGAATGTAAACTCTTGCAATTTCATTTCTGATGTAAAAGCAGATCTTATATCACAGTGAATAATTTTTCATCAAAGCATCTGTTTAACTTATATTTCTGACCCTGTTGCAGAGATTGAAATATGCAAATAGGATAAGCTGGTCCAAGTAATATTGCATAAAATGTTCAGACTAGATGAGAGGATGCGAATTTTAATATACAAGAGCTATATGAGACGGCTTGGTTGCTCTACAGAAGAAGAAATGCAAATATTGTGAAATCGCTTGAAATTTTGGTTACTTATTGCTTCCCAAGTTAAAGACTGTTTGCAGTAACATGAAATGATTTAAAATGTAATCTTTTATTGCTTCCTGAGTAAAATCACTTTTCAAGGGTAGGTGAAAGTTCATTAACTGGTAAACTCTCTGGACACAAATCCTGAAGAGAAACAAGTATTGTTTCCTAGTCCTCTCAGTAAAGAGGCTGATCCTTAATTTTTGTACTCTTACTGTTCATAAGGAAGAATGAGGGATTAATTTGGTTAAATATTGTTCATTTTATGCTTGTACATCCTGCTGTCATCCTACTGCAGTGCAATATTAACCGAGTCAACTTTGTCACAGGTGCTAGTAAAGAAGGTATGAGTGAGAAAAAGTTCCATATCTAAGAGCTTTGAAATGCATCCATTTAGGAAATGATTCAGTTGGTCCAAGAACCAGTTGTGAAAGATCATTTGAAGTATAATATGACTTTGTGCTTGTAAGCACTAAATCATCTTTTGTTTTATGAGTTTCTAATCTTCCTGCTTTAACTCTTGGCCTTGTCCCTTCCCACAGAAAGGTTTTGATCATGTGCTGAATTACTTTATAGCGATTGAGAAGAAATTTAAGTGGTGTCATACTAAATAAGTAATTGAGCTGCTATCTTTTTGGATTCAACTAACACAATGAAACATTAGTTTGTTCCAGTTAAAGTAGGCTTGCTGTGATTGGATTTCTCTGTTAAGTGTGCCTCTCAGCATATTTTGAAGTTCTCTGTTTAATTATTTCATGCCCATTGGCTTTTACAGATGTTTCATTCAGAAGATAAATTGTCACAAAAGTGACAAGGAGAAATGCCTCATTTCATTGTAAATGTGTTATTGAGTTTTTTAATAATCTCATTTGTAAGGGTAAATTTTGGGGAAAGTGGGGATAGCGGAAGCAAGGAGAGGGGCTTGAAAGTGTTGTTGCAGTTGGTGGGCTGTATTCACTTCTTACAGGTGGCAGAATTATCACTGGTGCTATTATGCATATTTTGAAGTGTGTGTTTATATAAAATCTTTTGATATTCATTTAAAATCTGCCACCTTTATTCAATTGGTTTCATGCTATCTTTATTAGTGAAAAGAGTAAAGAAAAGGTAGAACTGAGATACTTGTGAAAAGCACTGAACCAACAGAGGCCAGATTTAAGATGTACTGAGTTAGGTACTATATTACTGTACGAAATCCAGAACATTCATAGCTTGGGGAAGACTTAGTACATGCCTATGAACCAAAGAATTAAATGTTCATTTTTTCTGTAGCTTTGCCATTATTCACTCTGACACTAACATAGTATCTGCTGCTTCTTTACTATAACTCAGTTGCTTGCTTTTGTTGTTTGGCAACCTCTAATTGAAATGGACCTCTAAGGAATATATCTAACCATTGTAAAATATTGTCCGTTAAAATACAATCTTATTTCAGCATTGAGGATTCCAGAGACTCCACTTGCGGTAAAGATACCAGTTCCATGTAAACTGTTTTATTTTTGTAAATCTGTGACTTGGGATCTGGAGGTGACACTCACTGAGCTTGGAACTAGTCACTTGTGACATTGAAGCACTATAAATCAAAATATCCTTAATTGCAAACAGAGGAGTTCCCTGATTCCTAGTATGGAACATTTTTACAAGCAGAGACATATTGTAGTGTGCAAAGATATCAGATGACACCAACTGTCAAAAAGTATAGTGATTTTGACTAAGTATAAATGATCTTCAGTCTTGTATGCAAGGTCAGAATTTTTTTTAGAAGCTGTTAGTAACAAAATAACTGCATAAGTGTAATAATTAAAAGTCAAACAAATAAAAACATAAATCTTCCATTACTGCATATTGAGAGTCACTAATAACACACTTACCAAGGACTAGGTTTGGATCGATATATATGATCAGTAGCACACAAATACTTCTCATTTGCTCCATAAACTCGCACTTTTAGATAAGGTGTCAGCACTTTGGCTGCCACCTTTTTACACTCACTGTAAAACAAAAACAAAAAGCAGGCAATTCAAGCACAAGGGGTTGTGGCCAAATATATACTTAATTAATAGAGTCCTTCAAGGTCATTAGTAGGTCCTTTGATTTTCAACTTTTGTAAAGATAGACAGTCTATGCACGTTGAGTCATTTTCAGTTTCTGAATTGAGGTTTCAATTAATTATTACAGATCTGATTTTTAAAATGTATCATAATTATAAACTATATACAGACTTATTCAGCAATAGTTTATGTTGAATAAATAGCAGACTAAAATGGTATGTGGAGCTACCATAGCATTTGCATTAACTAATCTTGGAATTATTAGTTTCTGTCCCACAAATAGGGTTGAGAACTTAAGTAAGGTAGATAAACTAGGGGGGGCCTTGTTGGACATTTAGAGGATTGACCCGCTACATGGTTAAAAATACTAATGATGTTATGATGGCCTTTGCAAATTATTTCACTGTAGATGTTCCATAAATAATTAATTAAATACATTAGTCAGGAGGTTTTGTTTCTCTCTTTGAATTCATGAAGGAGGTATAAACTGTAGCGCACAAATATTGGGAGAGCAGGATTAATGGTCTGTAGAAGCAAATGTCCACTTACTTTATATGCTACTTCTCAGACACACTGTAACCTTCATAAAGCTCTTGGATGACTTTCCTATTTTCAGATGTGAATTTATATATCCTTGATGGTTATTAATGCTGAGGAATCTGACTCCTAGGCAGACCCTTTTGTCACAGCTAACAAACTTGTACTTCATATTCAAGATTGGGATTTCAGCACTTGTATTAGGATTTAAAAACACTGAAATAAGAATTAGAAATAAGTTTTTGGGATTTTGTTAATATAGCACATAATCCACCAGTCTAATTTTATAGAACACAGAAAAAGTATTCATAGTTATTTAACTGAACTTCAACAAACACATGGCTTCTATTTCTTTGTATTTACAGGATAGTTATATTTCTGAAACTTGTCTTGCAATCTTGCTATTAGAATTAATGTTTTAAGTGGCAGAGTTAATGGAAGTAGAGGGGGCTAAAAGATGAGTGATAAGTATTTAGGGCACAAGAATGCTCATCTGAAAAGAATGGGAATTTGTACTTTAGAGAGAAATCAAAGGGGTCATGATAAAAAAAAATACATAATTATGAATGGCTTAGGGAAGATCCTACTAGAGCTTCTCTTCACTGTCTCATAACACAAGAGCTATCAGACAGCCAATGAAAACGAAAGATGGCAAATTCAAAACTGATACAGGTAAACATTTTTTTCACACAATACCTTGCCATACAATATTATTGAGACCAAGAGCAGGCAGAATTCAAAGAAAGGCTGGACTTTCGTATAGCTAAGAATGTGCAGAGTTATACAAGTAAATTAAAATAAATTAGCAAAAGGGGTGTAAGCCCTGGTGCTTCAGGTAATAAGTCAATCTATAGTTGTTGTTTGTTTAGCAACCTACTGTATGGGTACTGGCAACTTTGTCTGAAGTGTATGGTACTAGTTGCTGTTGGAGATAGGACATTGAACTAGATAGATGGCTAATCTAATTCATTATGACAGTTCGTATAATCCTAAATCCTATTAGATGTAATCATCAACTTCTCCAAATTAATGGGCTTTCACAGGCAGACAGACCTTCCATGTAGTCTTTAGGTGGCACCATTGTATTGTTCAGCTTCTATTACTATTTTATTTTTTTGCGCAATGGAGCAGAACATGGTACATGTGCTTCACATTAAATGTTCAGAAAGTATCTTTGATGAGTCAATACATTTATTTTATAAATTATCACATAAAGTAGAAATGACCTATTTTTATAGTTAGGACTGATAAGGTATGTCTTATCTTCCATGTCAGAGATTCTGAATTCTACCACTTCCATACTTTAGGAAAATAACTCTATCTTCCTTTCTGTTGTTGCATGTTTTTCTTTCATCCCATCCAAATGAACTGGGTTTGAGCGCCTTTGCAGTTGAGTGAGAATAAGATGGTATTAAGGCCATGTGAGAACCACCCATATTGTTCAAGTGACCCACCATTTCTTCCCTTTTGACTGAGATTTTGAAGAAAAAATAACTTGGGTGAGGAACTGATACTTTTTAAAATACAGCCACAGAGTGAGTTATCAGTTTGAGGGTAATAGTTTTAAAGCAAAAATTCATGATGGACTATGAAATCAACATGAGCAATAAAAATATAAATCCTTACACTTGCTCATGCGTGTATGCCCTTTTTTTCCTCCAGAAATATGTGTAATGGTGGATTTTTGTTTTAATGATGCTTTTGGACATTAATCTAAGTCTGTTTTTATCTCTGTAACTAAATATGTTGTGTATATGCAGATCAACTAAACAATGAATTCTCATGTCAAGCCTTTTATCCAAAGTAATATTTCCATTATATAATGCACAAAATTCATTGTGCTAGACATTTTGATGCCAAAATAAATGTTCCTAGCTATTGGGCCATAATCTCAGATGCACCTAAGAATGGGAAGCCCATTATTGCTCCCAGTCAAATTAGAGTTCCTATAGGGGACCCAAGGAGCTGTCTGACAATTGACCATAGTTGGAGCATACTGTACTCCAGTCACATTGCCTGCTAATCTTTGTCACCCCTGTATTGCAAGCTATAGGAAGCATTATGTAGGTGCCTATGATTCTCTCTCTCTTCTCAATGTGGATTCTCTCCTACATTGAAGAATCTCTAACTAGGGGATGAAGCCAATTTGCAGTCCCTGTATGTTGCTTCATCTGCAAAGGATCAGAATAGAGCAGAAAATCTGCCCCATAAGTATCTCTAAGCCAGGGCTTGACAAATTTGGCTCCCCGCTAGGTGCCAGGAGTTTTATTTTTAGTCACCACAGGGTGCTCCCCCACTGCCTTTTCATACCAGAACTAGGAGTTAGGCTACAAACTCCAGTTGCCAGGTCTACCTGGCACCCCTGTTTTGTTGAGCCCTGCTCTAAGCAATCCTGCGCACAGACTGTAACTTTCTTTACCTTTGCATGAAGAATCTAAGTTCCACCCTATCTTAGAAAACATTAAAAAAAAAAAAAAAAAAAAAGACATGCAGTTTGAATCGCGTTTGAATGCCACGTGGTCAGTGTAAGTCTTCATAGAAGAGAAACAAAAATGATCAGCAGACTCACAGAATTGTCTTATGCATACATTAACAGTTTTTTATGGCAAAATAATGCCATTTTTTCATGGAGCAAACTAAGAGATATTATGGGGTATTATTACATTTCATAGATATTAACAATGCGTAGTACAGTGACAGAAGTACATCAGTATATACAAAAAGAAAGAAAATGCCCCTTCATTCTTTCAGTATTTTGAATTTTTCAAATAACTTTTTCAGAATCAGAACAGAGCCCAATAAAATCAACAATAAACTTTCTGGTCCTTCTTCTGTATGAAAGCAGATTTTAAATTTTCTTCTAGACAGAAATTCAGATTAGGCTGCTGGAATACTGAGTAGCACATTAGCACACAGAAGGTCTTCAACCAAATAAAAAAATTTAGTCTTCAGTCCCCTGCCTTTCCTCAGGTGGCAGCAGGATCAGACTTCCTCTTCATCTCAGTAAGTGAAGAAGTTCCCAAATGGGGAACAAATAGTAACTTTGATGATAAATATGAATACTGCAAATGATGTGAACTATAACATCGTCAAATATGTGAAATTAGCTGTCTGCGTACTGTAGACTTTGGAATTGGGCAGAAATATTTTCTCACTTAAAATTGGTTTTTGTCTGTCTTCAGTTCTTATGCTCAGGGTATAATAATAATTCTCAGTTTAAAATCTCTGTCTTGTCTACAAAAGTGACTCCAGAAGAGGACAGAGAATGCCAAGTGGGAAAAAGAAGGAAATATTTTAAAAGTCCAAATTATGTTAAAAATCTGTCCCTTTAAGCCTCCTTCTACTGCTTCCATACTATGCTTCCTTTTAAAAAGTATTTTTAGGTGTAGCGTGAGAAAGCAGAAAAGCAGGCCAGCATGTTCCAGTCAAAGCTCCTTCCTCATTTGCCTCCGACGCTCCTATCCCTTTCAAACTGATACGGATCTCTGTCACCTCAAAATTTGGGGGCTCTTCTCTCTGTCTGTTCAGTAACTAAAGAAAGTGGTGAAATTTAATTCACCATTTAATTTTTGAATGAAATTTTTTAGAAAGATAATCTGGTGAATGGTTGATTTAATATTTTCCATGAGCTCTGATTCTCATGGATCTAATAATTCTATATTTTTGGGGGCAAAGTTAAGATTATGACTAAAATATGTTACCTAGGTACGCAATGACTGACAAGAGACATGATTGCCTAAGAAATAACTGGCTGAAAAAAGTTGTATAGAATTTTTTTGCTTTTTTTTCTGTTTCATTTCAAATTTTTTATGACTTTTTGGGGAGTGCTTGATGAAAAAAATTATTCTATTTTTGTTGGGGAAAAAGCTATTTTTTCCTGTTGTTAACTTTCTGTCCAGTTCATTCCCCCCGGGGTATTTTGTTGAGTTAAAAAAGTGGGAGGAAAAGCACTTTCTTACACTCTCTTTTGTTTTTCATTGGGGAGGGAAGGGGAGAGGAAAGAGTTAAAAAAGAAAAAGAGAGAAAACGAGATTTCCTTTTTCAAAGCAATATTTAAATGTTTATAATGTCTCATACTTTTTATTATTATGGTAAAGTATACTGATTTTTTTTAAAAATGTTAATAAAAATAGCAAATTTTGGCGAAATTTTTGAAATATTTTATGAAATATTTTGATTTTGTTGAAACACCATTTTCAGCCTTTTTGAACATATTACATAAACATATAATCAAGGATTTTTAATTTAACTTGAAACTTAGGGCTGTATTGTACAACTGGAGAATTGCCAATGTAGTTCCTATTTTTAAGGAAGGGGAGAAGGTGACCGGGGTCCAACATGCCTGTTAGACTTTGACTTCAGTAGTATGCAAGTTGTTGGAAAATATTTTGAGAGCTAAAGTAGTTCGACATCAAATTTAACAGTAATTGGGATAAAATATAATGCGCCTTTACAAAAGGTTGATCATGTCAGACCAACCTGATCTCCTTTTATGAGAAGATAAAATTTTTTAGACAAGGGGAATGTGGTGGATCTAATTTACCTAGATTTCAGTAAGGCATTTGATATGGTTCCACATGTGGAATTAATCCCTGTCTTTTCCAATTTAAGTAAAGATATGAAAAATTGAAAGGCTTAAAAGGGGACACTACAATGAGTGACACTGAAAGGTGAACTGTCTGGTTGGAGGGAAGTTACTAGTGGAGTTCCTCAGTGATCAGTCCTGGGACCAGTCTTATTTTAACATTTTTATTACTGATGTTGACACAAACAGTAGGAACGTGTTAATAAAGATTAGGAATGATACCAAGTTCAGAGGTGTTGCCAATACAGACAAGGATCCGGATATCATACAGAAAGATCTGGATGATCTTGTAACCTGGAGTAATAACAAGATGATGAAATTTAACAGTGGAAAGTGCCAGGTCATGCATTTAGAGTCTAATAACAAGAACTTTTCCTATAAGCTGAGGATGGCTCAGTTGGGAGTGATGGAAAAGGAAAAGACATGGGTATACTGGTTGATGACAGGATGACTATGAACTGCCAATGTGATATGACTGTGAAAAAAGCTAATTCAGCCCTAGAATGTATCTGATGAGTTATTTCCAGTAGGAACAGAGAGGTGTTAGTATCATTGTACAAGGCAATGGTGAGACCTCATCTGTAATACTGTGTGCTGTTCTGGTCCCCATGTTTAAAAAAGATGGACTCAAACCGGAACAGATGCAGAGAATAGCTACTATGATGATCTGAGGATGCCTTGTGAGAAAAGACTCAGAACTTAGCTTATGTAGCCTAACCAAAAGACGGTTGAGAGGCAATATCATTGTTCTCTATAAATATGTCAGAGGGATAAATACCAGGGCAGTGGAGAGGAATTATTTAAGTTCAGTGCTAATGTAGACACAAGAACTAATGGATATAAATTGACCATCAGGAAGTTTAAACTTGGAATTAGATGTGGGTTTCTAATCATCAGAGGAGTGAAGTTCTGGAATAGCCTTGCAAGGGGGAAAATGGGGGCAAAAAATCTAGCTGGTTTCACAACTGAGCTTGATGCATTCATGAAGGGGATGGTATAATAGCACAGCCTGGTTTGACCATTGACTTATCTTTACCCTCTGCTGTTAGATATGCCAATGGGACAATTGATGAGGTCAGTTCCGAGTTATTACAGAGAATTCTTTCTTGGGTATCTGACAGATGAGTCATGACCACATGCTCATGGTTTAATTGATCACCATATTGGGATTGAGGGAGAATTTTCCTCCATGGCAGTATGGCAAAAGCTTGGTGGGTGGGAGTTGCCATTCTCTGTAGCATGGGGCATGCCTTGATTGCTGATGGATTCTCTGTACCTTAAAACCTTGAAATCATGATTTGAGGACTTTAATAACTTGGGGAACATGGCCAGCAAGGAAAAAGAAGCTGCAGCATGGGGCTCCTGGCCCTTGCTGGCTCTGCCTCCTGCTGGGCAGGGCTGCTGGAGGTGAGTGGGATGGGCTGGCCCACCTAGAGCCGCTGCTGCTGGCAGGAGCTGGCCCTGACCATGCCCAGGAAAATGATGGGTTAGCCCACCTGGAGGCACTGCTACCGGTGGGAGCTGGCCCCAGCCCCAGCCAGGAACTGGATGCTGCCTGCTGGCAAGAGTGGGAGCCGGCCCTGGCCCCATCTGGAAACTGGAGGCCATCCGCCAGTGGGAGCCAGCCCAGGTCCCAGCTGGGAACCCAAAGCCTGGTCACACTTCCCCTTTTGACCCCGCCACCGGCACCTGCTGGGGGTGTAGTGGGCAGGGCTGCACAGGGACAGCAAAGGTTGCTGCCCTCTGTATGAAGGTATAAGTATAAGTAATGGTTGGAAATAAGCGAGATATAATAGGCTTTATAATAATCGCTTGAGGGATGGGGTGGAAGCTCAGTTGGCTAAAACTGGACTGAAAAAACCACTAGAAAATATTATGCAGGGAACTGTTCCATATTGGAGGAGATGGAATCTAGGATTAGATAGGTCTTTTACTTCTGTAGCTTTAGTCAGTCTATGATAACTCAGCACATCAACACTAATAGGAAATTTCTTTTGGAAAAAAGGTAATCTGTGTAATACAGTGATTAACACAAGTACAGATAATTAAAACTGAGGACTACTTTTGTATGCAAGATCTCTGAAATGTGTCCAATACATGCATAAATGAGAATGATTTCTGTATATAGCTATGGGAATTTAGCTACAACATTTTCCCCACCATTGTTTTGGATAGTCATATTTTCTGTCTCAATGGGGAAGTTAAAGTTATTGAGTAAAGCTTACCTTAATTTTTATTGAATGATTTTAAATAAACTGGCAATATAACTTCTCCATCAAGGAACTATTTTTAGAATAATGCATTTGCTTGTTGCTTTGTAACTTGAAGAAATAAAAGACAAAACCTTAAAATAATGCAATGATTAACAGCACCTTTGCTATTTATTATAATAGGATTAATCATTATGAATTATCTTGAACTAATATAGGATTCACCCTGTAATCAATTAATTGGACACTATTTTAAAGTCCTATCAACTAAATGCATTTCAGGTATAGCTTCATATTTTTAATGGTAGCATCAGCTTGGCTCTGAACAAATTGGTCTTGTGGTGGGCCTTTTTTGTGTTGCCTTTCTGCTTTTCCATTCTTGAAAAGGAAAATGAAATGATCTGAATCTGTCATGATCATTGAGTTGTTGTATAAAGGTGGATTCGACAACTGCTGTAAAACAAAACTGCTTCTTAGAGTTTTTCCTTTAGCTTTATTAAGGAATTACCTGACCTACAGGAAAGATCTTGTTTCTCAATTAAAACCCCCTAAAGCAGAGGTCACATTTTAAGTACTGCTGTTTCTTTGTTAAGTATTGATGCTGTCAGCTAGTGTTTAACCAACTTTCACATCTCAAACCTTTCCTATTTATAGTTACTATTCATTGAGATAATCAGTGGAGAAAAGCATGATATGATCAGGTTGAAAAAGAATTACTTATGTGTAAATCCATACTGTTAAACCCCATTGTACACAAGATAATATACTTTCTTTTTATAAAAATACACAAACACACACACACATATATGTAAATTGCCTTTTGTACCCAGGCAGTGTATTAAGTTAACTTTTTCTCAGCTGGTCATATTATCTGCTCTGCTGCTGTGATTCAGTAAAATCAAGGGTTTGTAAAAACGTACCTAACAAATACAGAAAGGCACAATGGTGAGCTCCAAGATGTAAATGAAGAAAAAAATCTGGTGATGTTTCTTGCCCCTTTGGTCCTAGTACTAGAGGGGAAGTTGGGGTGGATTACAACTGCCCTGATTTGCTGTTACTGTATGGCCTGATCCTATGTTTTACACCCCCTTGCATTTATTTTCATTCCATTCTGTAAGTTCACCCATCTTTGAAGCATCTGACGAAGTGGGATTTTCTCCCATGAAAGCTCATATGAAAAATAAATCTGTTAGTCTTAAAGTGCCAAACGACTCCTTGTTTTTTGGCTGGACTAGACTGACACGGCTATCCCTTTGGAAATTGTCTCCAGAACCCTTTCATACTGTGTTAAGCAGGACTTGTTGCAGAGCACAGAGGGATGTATGCTGCGCTGGGGAGGGAGTGTGCTTTGATGCCAGCAGGATGGTTTAAGGTCTCTACGTTTAGCCTCAACCACTATTTTTCCCCTTCAGTTTGCTTGACCAAAGTAGGCCTAGATTGTTCCTCCATGAAAACAGTCTCACTGTTATATTAAGTTTATAATGGCAGACTGAAAGAAGTTACAGGTTTCAGTTTACCACATATTCTGTACTGGTAGAGGGATGCAGATACGTCACTTGAAATGTTTGCCTGCTTTGTGGAAGAAAGCTTTTCAGAAATGAGCCGCAAAACTTGTCTCTGACCATGACATGTTTTGCATGTTTGACATGCTGTGTGAAGATTTTGTTACATGGCAATCAAGTTTTCACCCTAGCTATCTCTGGAATAAATGTTATGGCCCTGGATGTAGGTATACCTAGGGGTGGGCAGGGCCTGGGGTCAGTTGGCCTATGGAGACCCCAGCCTCCCTGCCCACCCAGCACTGGGGGAGTGGGGCCATGCTAGGCCAGATGCTGGGCTCTGTGAACCCCTCCAGCCCCAGGTCAGTTGGTCTGCTCCTGTGGGGTAGTCAGCATATGGTGTGCTGTATTGCCTCTGATGTGGCCTGAAAGGCCACACCCAAAGCCGCTCAAGCACCAGTCTTCCCCACAGGGCCAACCAAAGCATGGGGATCTCGCCCCAGCTGACCCGCCTCCCTGCCCCAAAGGACGGCCCTGCTTACAGCCCAAATTTGGTTTTAATTCCATTCTTTTCTATGCCTTTTTATTTTCTTATTAAAAGCAAGGTTCAACTCACGTGTATCTGATTTTGTCTTGTGCCCCCTGTTGGTAGTTAAACAAGTTACAAAGACCATTTTAAAATTATTACTTTCAGCGGTGCATGTGCATTGATGTTTTGCTTTTTCTTCTAAAGACTGGCACTTTTTGTTAGATCAGGGTATTTCTTTGTAAGCAGGAAACGCACAAATCTAAGTAGTGCTATAGATTATCCAGTTGGTCCCTTCATTCCTTAGTGCATTTAGTGTTTGAGTCCCAGCCTTCATTGTTCTAGGGTACAGTTCTGGCTATAGAAATTGAAAATAAAAGCAAGCCAGTTCAATTTTCTTTATCACTTGAAAGAATATAATATTGAGCCTTCTTTTGACAGGACTTGGAAGGGAAGATTTTTTTTTTTTTTTTTTAAGAATAAGATGCTATAAAAACATGAGAGCCAAACACAGGGTGTTAAAAACTTTCATGTTCTATGAAAGTTTTATTTTACCAAGTCCTCAAACTAGCTCCCTTGAAAATTTCTTTCTGGTAGACTGTCTTTCCTGTTTTGTTTTTGTGTTTACAAATCAAGTTACAGAGTGTATTATTTTCATTTTATTTTACATCAGCCAATAAGGCCGTATGGAATATCTAGCTCTGCAGAAACTCCACAGAGCAGGTTCCATATTCTATAAAGAGGATAAGGTACACCCTAAACTCTTAATATAATATTTATCTTGCCTTGTTATTTTGACTGGGGTGCAGTCCACTTGTACAGTAGATCCAATATATCCCATTGCTGTCTTCCTCTTGTATAAGAATGTAATTTCTAAGGGCCACTTGCTTATATAAGGAGAAGGAAGATGGTTACAATCTGTTCCATTGGTCCATTATTTTTGCTTACTCTCTGGAAATATAGTTAATAATTCATGGAAAAGAGGAAACACGAGAGAATATCATGCTCATGATAAATCCAAGATAATTCAACTTTTTATGGCTTGCTTTTCTCCTTTATGCTAATAGGTATACACTATCACATGAAGCCTTTTTTGGCTCATATATATTTTGGCTCTTATACATTCTTTCCATGATTCCTTCAATAGTTTCTACATTATCCTCTCTTTGCTGAAGGTGAGGCACCTGCTAGAAATTTGCTCCATTTTCCATTTTGTTTGTTGTTTTATCTTTGATCTTTTTTTTCTGTGTGTTCTATGAAATGAAAGGAAAGGAAAGTAAGGCAGAAGGGTGACTTTTACATCATTCTAGTGCATTCTGTAATATTAGTCTACTCATTTTATTATTCATATGACACTGCTTCTGTTATGGAGACAGTGTGTTCTTGGATACATAAGAATATAATAATGATCATACTGGGACAGATCAATGGTCCATCTAGCCTGATAGCCTGGCTTCTGACAGCAGCCAATGCCACAGGCTTTAGAGGAAGGGAACAGAACAGGCAATCATCAAATGATCTATCCCCTGTCATCCACTCACAGCTTCTGGCAGAGAGAGGCTTCGTACACCTAGAGTATGGGGCTGCATCCTTGACCATCTTGGCTAATAGCTGGTAGGGAGCTTGATGAAATTATCTAATTCTACTTTGAACTATTTTATAGTTTTTGCTTGCAAAACATAACCTGACAACAAGTTCTACAGGTTGTCTATCCATTTTGTGAAGAAACACTGCCTTTTGTTTGTTTTTAATCTGTTGCCTCTTAATTTCATTGGGTGACCTCTGTTTTTTGCATTATGTGATGCAGTAAATAGCACTCCTTATATTCACTTTCTCCATTTTCTCCACACCCTTCATGATTTTGTAGACTCTGTCTTATCCTCTCTTAGTAGTCTCTTTTCCAAGATGAAAGTTCCTGTCTTTTTAGTCTCTCCTCATATGGAAGGTCTTCCATACCTCTAATCATTCATATTTCCCTTCTCTATACATTTTCCAACCTAATATATCTTTCTTTTTTCCTTTTTTTTTTTTGATATGTACTAACCCAGAACTGCACATAATATTCAAAATGTGGGCGTACCATAGATTTATATCATAACATGATATTTTCTGTCTTATTATTGATCCTTTTCTGAAAGGTTCCTAACATTCTATTGGGCTTTTTCTGTTTTGTTTATTTTTGTTTTTGTTTTTGTTTGCTGCTGCTGTACATTGAACAGATGTTTTCACAGAACTTTCCACGACGATTCCAAAATCTCTCTTGTGTGATAACAGCAAATGTAGGTCCCATTATTTTGTATGTGTTGGGATTATGTTTTCCAATATGCAAACACAGGTTCTTGCTAAGTGTCTTGGAAATATGAAAGAGGATCTTTGGGAGATGAATAGGATAGAAAACTGGGAAGAAGTGAAAAGAAGTCAGAGACCTGAAAATCTTCAGATAGGCCACGTTAGTTATGAATGTTTAACTAACCTTATAGACTTCCTAAGGTTTGACTAGCACTGTTTAGCATGTTCTAGTATTAACTGCTTTTAATCACTTGGGGCTAGTATGACAACAACAAAATTTCTGAATGTACAGGTATATAAAACAAAATATATAAAAGCAAATACAGGACCAGTGACCTTAGAGTTACTCATCATAAGAGATCAGTGTAGCAGATAGGTAGTCTTTCTTTTCCCTTTATGCTGCTTTTCCTGGTAAGGGTCATGGGGGCAGCATGAAGAGTAGGGAGGACCATACCTCCCTTTCTTCTGCAAGAAGCTTCTGCTCCTCTTGAGGGATTTCTAGGTGTACCCAGGCCAGCTGGAAGATAGAATGTCTCCAGTACATCTGAATCAACCTTGACCTCCCAGTGGGACATGCCAAGTATAATTCCAAAGGAAGCCTACATGGGGTCATCATTATCAATTGCCCAGACCACTTCAGCTGACTCCTCTTGACCCAAAGGAGTAGTTACAGTACTACGAGAGTCACTCAAATATCCAAGCCCTTCACCCAGTCTCGAAGAGTCAGTCCAGCCACCCTGCAAAGAAACTTATTTCTGCCACTTGTACCCAAGATCTCATCCTTTGACTCATTACCTAAAGTCCATAAACACAGAGCAGCATGGGGACTTGTAAATCCAGAGCTTTGTCTAAAAAGTAAGCTCATGCTTCACTATCACAAATTGGTACGGTTCCTGTGTCATTCCTGCTGTTGCATTATTTCACTGGTTAATCTCACACTCCTGTCTACCATCACTCATGAACAAGATCCTTAGATACCTAAATGCTTCCACTAAGGACAGCTGCTCACCCTTCACCTCAAGAGAATAGTCTACTGAAAGAACCATGACTTCCGACTTCGAGACAGTGGTTCTTATCCCAGCCACTTCACACTCGGCAACAAAACATTCAAGAGTGTGTCAGAGATCCCAGTCTGAAGAAGCAAGAAGAACATCATCATCTGCAAACAGTAGAGACACCACCTCTAAGTCCCTGTGCTGGTTACACACAACAGCTTGATTGTGTCTTTGTATCCTATTCATGAAAATCACAAATGGCGTGGAGGGAAGAGGACACACTCTTGGTGGAGTCCAGTACCTACCTGGAATAAGCTCAATGCCAAGAGTGTAAACATAACTCTCTCTCTGGAAACAGGGGGACCGAATAGCATGCAGCAGCAATCCCAGTACCTTATAGTCCTGCAGCATGTCCACAGAACATCTTGGAGAAACACAGTAATAAGTTTTCTCCAGATCTAAAAAACAAAGGTAGATTAGGGTAGCAAACTCCCATCACCCCTCAATTATCTGTGAGAGAGCAAAGACCTGGTCAATTATTCCACTTCTGGGATGGAAAATGTATTGCTCCTCTTGAATGTGAGGTTAAAACTTATTGGCATAGCTTCTTGTCTGATGCCCTGCCCTTTGCCCAGGGAGTCTGAGAAGAATGATCCCCCTGTAGTTGAAACACACCCCTCTGATCTCTTTTCTTAAAGATCAGGACCAGCACCCTGGTTTGCCAATCCTGAGGTATTACATACCACCTTCTGTGCAACATTGAAATGGTGCACTAACCACAAGACCCTATTTTGGCCTAGTGTTTTCCACATCTCTGAGCGATTCCTGTCCTCCACTGCTGCTTACCTCCACAAAGGCAGTTTGGTGCAGCAGTAGCCTAATCAACAGAGAGAGATCCAATCCCATCAGGGGTTTCCAGCACTGCCTCCTAAAAGGCAGGCATGCCACTATGTTGAGTTATTCCTCAACGTGTTTCTTCCACCTCTCAGCAATCATCATTTGCTGTCAGTGTTTCACCACTCTTGCTGAGAACAGCTGACCCCTCCTAAGGCAACAAATGGTTATTAGAATAGCTTTGATGCTGTCCAGTAGTCATTATCTAGTGTCTTTCCAAACTTCTCCCTAGCCCAAACTTTTGCTTCAAGGACCACCACTGTCACTGATCTCTCAGCCCACTCGTACTGCTTAATCATATCAAGAGTCCAATTCATGAGCATTTCTTGGAAGGCCTCCTTCTTCCCCTTGATGATGCCCTTACCACTGATGCCCAGCAGTGAGTCCTAGGGCAACCACCATCATAGGCACCAACCATAGCTTTTCATACCTGCCTCAGTGATTGAGTCCCTGAACATTGTCCGTTTGGGCTCAATGTCCATGAGCTTGCCTGGAATGCTGGAGAAGTTTTTTTTTCCAGAATTGGGAACAGAATTCTTTCTTTAAAGTCCTCCACTGGACCATCCTAGGTGATCTGTACTGATTGTTTGGGCTTCCTGTGTCTTTCCAGCAAGCAACTGATGTGTTGGATCCAACTCATCACCCAGGTAATGGTTGATTTAACATCTCTGCTCCTTTCTTCGCTCATATGTCTGTAACATATAGTCTTAGGTCCAATGAGACAAATAGAAAGTTGATCGTTGAACTTCAGCCCCATGTTTTCTGGTATCAGGCACATTTATGAGCAACCTTGTGTTCAGACATGGTGCTCATCATTGACAATCCATGACTAGCACAGAAGTCCATTGTGATGGGGTAGCCCCACCCCACACTTTAAAAGCCCTGCACACACTATGGGCAGGGGAAGCCCTGCCCCCTAGACTCTGCCAGGAATGCTCATAGTGCTGCCCCAGTAAAAAAGGAAGCAACTCAGTTCAGCCTGGGATGGGCAGCAGAAAGGAAGGACATCTGCTGGGAGCTCCTGCACCAGAACTACATCAGCCCCAACCTGAGGGAGATTCTGTGGCCAGAGGAGATTCTGCAGAGTGGTTACCCTGCAAGGAGTGCCTCATGGCTGAAACCCAGGACCTGTCCAAAAGCTGACAACAGATCTCCCAGACGAGAGAAAGCTACGACCCAGTGCTCAAGAAGGACTTCACTCAGCCCAGGTAGGAGGTAGCCCAGGGGGACCAGACGGTGATTTTAGGGCATAGTGAAAACCCGGTCAGCATGTTTTGGTCTGGATTCCAGCTGAATAGGGACCATACCCCTGGCACCCATTGGGCCCTGGGTTAGGGCTCAGTGGAGCGGGAGGGCCTGAGACCCCCTACCTGGGCACTGTTCCACATCATAGACTATTCTGTTGACTCTAGCTACTATACTGTGCTGCCCTGAGCAGAGGGCTGCTCATGGACTATTGTAGTGACTTTGTGGGTACTAGAGCATGCTGCCCTGTACCTGAGGGCCTTGCACTGACTCTGGCCTCTAGGCCACACTGCCCTGAACCTAGGGATTTGCTTGGACCCAACCGCTAGGCTGTACTACCCTGGCTCAGGAGATTAAAGAGTGTGACGAGGCTACCCTACCTGCTAAGTGTGCCCCCTTTGTATTTCTCCACCTGGGGCACTAGAGGGGCATACCCTGCAACATCCGTCATCAGGACTCTGGTCTGGAGGAAAAAATAAAACAGACTAAGTGGAAAGGGGTGGGGAGAGAGTTAAGGGGAGGATGTGGGGAGTTAAACACATGGCGGGGGGGGGGCAGTTGGGTTATAAACAAAACTTTTCGTTGTTTATAAACATCAGGGTTTTACAGTCCTGGTAGCGAATGTGATTCCGATCTGAAATGACACGCAATGTGACTTGCCTAGACTTCGCTTAGCATCTCCTTAACCACCACTGAGAGCAGCCTCCATCCCAGACCAACTCTGCTCATAACTGGCATATCTGAGCTACCTCCACACTTGTAGGCCAGCATCATGATTCAGAGGGAGCCCTGCCCAACTCAGCTCTCAGCTCACTGCTGTGCTACAGGGGCACTAGCTCAACCTCTGTCAGAGCTCAGCTGCCTTGCTTGGGGACTGGGCTTCCTATGATCCTGTCCCGCAGGTCTGAGTTTGAAACCGAGTCCCCTTCCAGCTGTATGTTAATCATCTCCCTTCCATCCCCCTGCCTAGGCCAGCATCTGGAGGCCAGGCAGGAGCTGTTGTTAGTGGAGGAGGAGGAGGTGGGCAACAGCAGCAGAACTGTAGGCAGGCAACTGCTAGTTGGGCTGGCCCACTCCGCCCCTGGGCTGTCTGTTCCTGCTCTGCGGGTGGGGCAAGCAAGCCCTGTGACATGGCCGGTTTTGCACTGCTGGGTACCCCTCTCCCCACTGCCTTCAGCTTTGCACCGAAGGCAGCCGGGAGGGGGCAGGAGACAGCTGGGCCGTGGGGATCAGGGGCGATCACCTCTCTCGCCCCACCCAAGGGCAGCCCTTGGGGAGTGCCCTTGGCACCCCCATTGTACAGCACCCTAGGCGACCGCCTAGGTCACCTCCGTGGGTGGACCGGCTCTGTCCTCATCCTTTGCATAACAGGTAGTAGGCCAACCCACTTTGCCCTTCCAAATTGAGACTACATAGATGTTATACCTAGTCACCAGACACTCTTTGTTACTGCCTCCAGGTCTGGGCCCTGAGGTCTCTAGTCCAGGCAAGATTTACACGATCATTTTGGGGCCTTGATTAGGATCATTTTTAGTCTGGAATCTTCCTGTTTACCTAAGGTGATTTTCCTAAGTGTGTTAAGTTCCATGCAACATTGCTCTGGGATTCATCAGAACATACAAGCCCCCCTGCCACAAGTTAACAATCCTTGGAGGTGGGATAGGTAGCTCCATTCTTTATGTTATCCACAAGATAAAGCAATATAATTTTTAATCTACTCTTAAAATAATCATCTACCAATAGTTGTGGCCATCTGTCCATGCAGAGAAGAAAGTGTGTGATGAGAATTTTGAAACTGTAAGGGCACCATCTGTGTTTTATTTTTCAGAACTGCAAACAGACTTAATCTGAACTCTGGTTTGGAAAACAGCATAAGAAAGGCTCTCATCTGTTTTGGTGTGCACACAGTGAGTTTAACGGTTCAAACATAATGCCATTCAAAATAGCCCAGAGCGTCCAAGATGTACAGCTATTCTTATTTGGATCAGGCCTTTTAGCAGACCTTCTTATATTGCTTAATAGCAGAACTATTTAAATAAATAGAGCTGTATTTTTTCAACCCTGAAGCAGTACATGACTTTTTCAACCCCTTTGGCAACCAAATATTCATAGTGGTGCAGGCTCAGTGTTGTATGATGTTTTATTGACAAGACAAATATTGCTGGTTTTCTACATTCTTGGCCAGTGCCAAATATGCATAGCAGTAACCTTTTTCAGATTAAAATTAGAAACACAGCTTAACCAATATGTGTTTGACTGTTTAGTCTCTCTTGCTTTGGCCAGAATGTCCTTTTTGTTAAGGGAATTACTACACACTCAAATAAACATGGATCCTTGCTTTGAAGCAAGCCTAATCAGGCATTCTGGAGTCATTGAATTAGTCTGCCCTGGCAAAGATTTCAGAAATGGCAAATGCTGATATTTAATTTGGAGAAAAAAAAAATCAAATTCACATTAATTGATGTGTGGTGTAAATGAAAGTTCCTAAGCACACCAGTGGAAGGGAAGAGCTGAAGCAGAGGTGGCTTTGAAGTCCTTATAATATAATGAAAAGAATCATAAATTAGGTAGTTGGATGTGCTGAATTCACTTGCCTCAGAATCCAAAGCATATTTCCTCTTCCTGTGTTAGAAGCATATTTAGATGTTCATTTTGTTTGAGTATCACGTCACTCCATGATTGGTCTTACTCTACTCAGCATGGTAAAAGAGAACAGAATCTAACCTTTAAAGATGAAGTTGGGGCATGCCTCTTTGCTGAGCTTTTGTGCACTGAGACACCGTTCAGCTGCATAGTCTGCCCATCCTTGCCAATTGTACGTCCCTTAAACTTAGTTTCATGAAATCTGAAACCCTCTGGAATGAAAGCAGTAAAAGAGCCACTGAAATGTAATTGTGATATGAAAGTTGAATAGATCTGAAGCCACAGACCCTGCACAGAGATTGATGCACAGAACTATCTCTGTCTTCAGTAATAGCCTTTAATCTGAATCACTACTATATTTGCCCCAAAACCTAGGAATCTCTTTATATTGTATTAATTTTTAGTAATCTAGAACTATTATTTCCTTATTTTAAAATGTAAGGAAATGTTAGTAGGGAGACTATGAATATTGGTTGTTTTTTTCAATAATTCAGAGCCATTTACCAGTAAAAACTATAATGCCATTTCAGACATTTTTGTACACTTTCTGAAAAGCTAATCCCCTGCTACAGAGAGATCTGTAAATCCTTTTTCTACAAAACTAATTTATGTCAAGTCTGCCTGAGCTGGTTTGTTAATGTAGTTGTGCAGCCTAAAAAAGTGTTCTTGAGTGCCAGGTAATTTTCTGCTGATCAGTCATGGAGTTCTCTTTCCTACTTCAAACTTCATAACATAATCAATTAGGTTTCCACTAAAACTTGTCCTGTTTTCCATTCAATTTCTTTCTATTGCTATTCGTTCCTTGGGATCTCCAGACTGTAGGCAATTTGGAAGCATAAATACCATGCACAAGATATACCTGCAATGAATTGACTACTTTTGGTAAATTAAAATGGCACAGTCACAGTATTTCTCTTCACAAATTGACTAATAACAGATCTAATTTTTAAATATTTGTTATTGAGAATTGTGACATAATTCAACCTAAGCATTGTTCATTAACTGACTTTACCATAAATGTTGGTTGTTCATTATTACCACTGTGAGGTCATCTTAATCAAATGGTATTGTTTCTTTACACTGATTAGACGACTGTTAAATTAATGAAGTCTTTGCAAGTCAGTGGCCTCTACTCCTTGCAGTAAGAGGATGGAGGAAGTTTGTGAAGTGAGTAGGAACTGGACTGACGTATCACAGTAAAAGTAGTCAGGGATGAAATTCTGGCTCCACGGAAGCAATAGCAAAAATTTAATTCACTTCAGCAGGGTTAAGATTCCATCCTGGAATCATATAATATTGGTTGATGGCATAGAGACCAAACTTATAAAGTTTGCAGATGGTACCAAGCTGGGAGGTACCTCATTTCAAAAAAGGCAGAAACTGGAGGAAGTCCAGAGAAAGGCAACAAAAAGGATTAGAAGTCTGGAGCATCTGACCTATGAGGGAAGATTGAAAGAGCTGGGTTTCTTTAGTTGTTATGAGGAAGAAGGAGAAAAATTATTCTCCTTAATCACAGATGATGGGACAAGAAGCAATGGGCTTAAATTATAGGAAGAGAGGTTCAGCCTAGACATTAGGAAGAAAATTCCTAACTGACAGGGTGATTAAACACTGGCATAAAGTTTCCTCGGCAGGTTGTGGAATCTCCTGCATTGAAGGTTTTTAAGAGCAGGTTTGACAAACATCTGTCAGGGATGGTTTAATAGGGGTCCCTTGTCCTTCCATGAGTGCAGGGAACTGGACTCAATGACAGGCCATGTTCCCTTCCAGTTTCTATGATTCTATTAACTAGATAAGATTTAAAATCAATTTTCTCTCATAAGTCTGTGTAATTGTATGAGGTATGGATCACAAGTGCAATGACTGTACCAGATGCTTATCTTTAATTAATTGTCTCTTATCGAGGTCTTTAGTGTGAGTCTTTATGTATTTGAAGGTGCCAGTATTATATTCAGATATTTCACCATCTTGTACAGGTGTGTCTGTCAGAGGGTTCTGTTTTAGCCTTTTGGGAATACAGTCCCTCCCATAATGCTTTGTTTTTTGTTGAATATTGTACAGTGATTATTATATCTATTAAATGTACTAATTAAACCTAACAAGGAGTCCTGTGGCACTTTTGAAGACTAACAAATTTATTGCATGAACTTTCGTGGGAGAAAATCTCACTTTGTCAGATGCTTAGAAGATGGGGGAACTTACAGAATGGGAGGAAAATAAATGCAGGGAAATATAAGTCATAGGATCCAGTCACACTGTAAAAGCAATCAAAGCAGTTAAGATTCAAACATTGGGGAACAGCATATAGAAGGTGAGATCAAATCACCTGTTGTAATGAGAAAAAAAAAAATCCAAAGTCCTTATTTAGCCCTGAAGAAACAGTTAAATTTGCAAATGAATTCCAATCCTGCAGTTTCTCTTTGAAGCTTTAATGTGTTATTCAATTGTGTGAGCACACCTATTAACAAATCATCAACAGAGTGATCAGGAAGATTAAATGCCCACCTACTGGTTTTAGAATGTTGTGATTTCTGATGCCTCTAAAATGAGAGCACTTGCTTGCTTCTGCGCGAGGAGGAAATAAGCCTTCAGATAGCAAAGAATAAATTGGAAACTTTTCTTTGCTATCTGAAGGCTTATTTCCTCCTAGCACAGAAGCAAGCAAGTGCTCTCATTTCAGAGACCTCATGATTTCTGATGTCAGCTTTGTGCCCATTTATTCTTTTGCCCAGAGTTTGTCCTATTTGTCCAATATATAAAGCAAAGGGGTTGGGGGCATGTCTGGCGCATGGGGGCGTAAGTCATACTGGCGGATGAGCAAGTGAATGAGCCCTTGATGTAGTAGCTGGTTTGATTGGGTCCTATGATGGTGTCCTTTGTGCAGATGTGTGAGCAAAGTTGGTAGTGTGGTTTTTTTGCAGGGGTATGTGCCTGCCTTAAAGCTTCTGTTGTTAGGTCTGTAGTTGCTGGTGAGTATCTCCTTAAGGTTGGGGGTCTGTCTGTCTAAATGAGGAGAGCTCTCTGTTGAATCTACTGATCTTTAATACCATACCAATACCACTTGTTACAAAACAAGTCATAATTGTGACATATGGAAGGAACACAGGGGAGGGTGCAGATGAGCCCTCAAAATAACTTTCCCCATCAGGCACAGGAAAGGGATTGGTGGAGTTTTTTAATTTCCCACTTCTGTGTTACTTGCATGTTGTTCAGTTTGCAACTGGCTGGTCATAAGTATTGGTGATGAGCAAGAGAGAAAGCAATTATTACTTGGAGGTTCGGTTTATTTATACACATACACCTTAAGGTAGTGCCCTAAGCACAATCTCCTCAATATTAGTTTGATTCATTTTTAACCTATATTTCTATTCCCATACAGTTGGCATTTGCAATTCAAGGCTGTCAGAAATTTTTGCCAGTTGCTAGCAAGGATTGCATCAGTTGCTTGTTATTTTCACAAACCTTAGCAAAACATGTATATGTGTGTACCAAGAAAAAAATCTTGCACACATTCCAAAGGAGTAGCCATGTTAGTCTAGTTTAGAAAAACAAACAAGTAGTTTTGTGGCATTTATAAAGACTAAAAATTTATTAATCATGTGACCTTTTATAGGAGAAAATCTCACTTCGTCAAACAAAGTTCCCGCATCTTCAAAGCGTCTGATGAAGTAGGATCTTTTCCCATGAAAGGTCATGTGATAAATAAATTTGTTAGGCTTTAGAAGTGCCACCAGACTCCTTATCTTACACACAGGTTTTCAATTAATGATTAAAGGGCTCCTTTTCTCATAGATGCATTTATATAACTTCATTGGTGAAAGAGCAAGGGGTGATCTTAAAATTAGATGCACATTCTTGGAGGTGAAGGCGATATCATTTGAGCGAATCAGAAATAGCTAGATATTTCCAAAGTACAATAGGCAACTGCTCTGCCAACATAGTTAGCCAAGAGCTGCATTTTCCTGATATTCTCAGAGCAAGTAAATGCAGCACAGGCCGTAGATGTCCGATAGTTTATTTAGAGAGAGAAGAGGAGAGTGCTGGATCTGAACACCCCTGAACTTGGGAGGGGGAGTCTTCAAAATCCAAACTCCAATCAAATCTGAATTTTATGAACAACATGCATCTTCACAGTGGAGTACACCAAGCCCCTGAAATTGAATATTGCTGAATACTTGAGTGTGAAATTTGGATCCAGATTAGGTTTTTGCAGCCTGAGGCTAGCTGCATTAAAAATATAACATGAGCATCAGAATATAATGGAACAACAATAATAGTTGTAAAATCCTTTGTGTCCAATCAACCCCACACTAGAGACAATGTATTCTCTTGGCAGGCTGAGAAAAACTTGAGCACATATCTGAAGTGAGAATTGCAGGGCAACTCTAAATCCATTTGCCTGATCTTCTTCATAATGCTGGCTTGGAGTCTGTTACAGATTAGAAGGCTGTTCTGTCTTGCACCAACTTCCAAATGGCATCTATTTGCTGCTCCAGCAGCCATGGATCAGCTGGACATAAAGGGGATCTGTACATGACTCCTTTTTGTCACCCTTATTCCTTGTGTCAGCACCTGGGGAGTAGCGTCTCATACAGCCATTCACTGGCTCTCCAGCACCTGAGGGTTTCTCTTGGTAGGAACAGCACCCTTCAGTGGCCAAATCCACTAGCGCAAAGGGTATTTTACACAATGAAAGCCATATAAAGTAGCCAGAGCACGTTGTAGACTCAGGACAATTTATTTGTATAGAAGAATGTTTGTGAGCAGATGGATTTGGTGTCTGTCTCTTTTATTCAGTGCTAGAATATTATTTCATTAATTATACAGTCCTGAAAGCCATTGTGATTTTCCCTTCGTGGCACATTAGCATGTTTTGGGGGAATGGTTTAATGCACAAGCAATGTTACTTCAGGAATCTCCATATCAGTACAGGCATTCAAATTCATATTTAATCCTTAGTGACAAAGTATTTATGGCAGAGAACGAAGGAAATAGTTGAATCCTGTAAAGCATTTTTTAACAAACAAAATGCTGTCAACTGGAAACATAAATTATTTCATCCTTCAACAGGGAAATCTCTAAACAGTGAGACAAAGAATTTTAGAAATATCTACCAATGTTTTGCAAGCCTTATTGGCTTAAAAGCTGGTGTGAAAGGTTGGTGTCCCCCACAAGGCTGTTCAATTGCTTGAAGCATGGCAGAGTGATATGAAATAAATGAACGATCAGTGAATGTCAAAATGAGCAGAAATAATGGTAGCTACGTTATTTCACACATGGCTCCTCTCTCTCATACACTTTTAAAAAAAGGCAAGTGGAGGGCTGCCAGTTCAGTTCTCAGCCATCCTGCCTGGCTTCAGGCTTAACAAGAAAAGGTTTCACTTGTCAGCTGGAAGATGCACTCTGCTAAGAACTGTTTCCAAACAATTTGTATGCCATTTTAAGAATCTAAAAATAAAATAAAAATAAAAGCTTTAATAGCAGAAGCATGCATTCCCAATGAATTTATTCATTATACTCTATTGCATGTCTTGGGAGAAGCATGTTCTCTGCAGAAAATTTGTTGGCACCAGATGAAACTGGCTGTAGTTCTGAGATGTGCCTGGAGGAGGAAATTCTGGTTTTGTGTTGAATGTGCTGTTATGGGCTGAACGAAACCGTGTTATGGGTTGCATTAAAAGCCCATTGAGACTCGTGTGTGAACTCACCCTTCAGTTAACATAACCATAAACATAAGTGCACCATCTAAGACATACGCTTATACAAAAAAGCTATCCTAAAGCTTTTGGTTGAGTATTGGTTTTGGATAGGTGTGTTGGGAAGGTGGAACAGACAGAATCTGAGAAGCTATGTTACTCAGGGCTATGAAAATTTTCACCCCATAAGCACTATATTTAGGATGCCTCTAAGTGTAGATGCGGCTAGGCTGATGAAAGCATTTCTCCATTTGACCTAGCTGTCATTTCTTGGGGGGGGGGGAATTGCCTACATCAATGGAAGAACCTCTGTCATTGACGTAGGAAGTTGTTAGGCTTTAACTGTGCTGCTATTGAAGACATAACCAGAGAGATGCTGACCCTGGAAAAAATCTTGGAAGAGATTTTTGGGTCATGCGTGTGGGTTGAAAAGACTGTTCATAGTGCTGGGACCAAAATTAGCTGTTTCTTTGTACTTGATTAATTCTGCATTAAGAGATACAGAACTTCATATTTCCTTGGAAATAAGCACAGCTGCATCCGGGGGGGTGGGGGGGAGGCACTTTCACTAATTTCTACTCCCAAATGGCATACCTATAAGGCCCTGAATTTCAACTAGCTGCTTGGGTCAAATGGGGGTAACAGCACCATTGCATCTGTGTTTTGATCAGGGGTGTTGCTGGTGCCTGGCACACGGGGCCCATGCCCCGAATGCTGGCGCCAGTGCCCCGCATCCTGGGGGGGCCTCGCCTCTCCCAGTCTCCGGCCAGATTGGGCCAGAGACCAGGGCCCAGCCACCTGTGGCCGCAGCTGCCACTCATAGCCCTGTCCACGGATGGGAATCCAGGGCTCAGCTGACCACGGCAGCGGCAGCTGCTTCCAGCCCCTTCAAAGGCCAATGACCCCGTGGCCGCAGCTGCCGCTCCCTGCCCTGTCCCCGGCCGGGTCTTGGCCTGCGGGCAGGGGGTGGGGCCTCGGTCCATGCCCAGGGTCATTCCCCAGGGCTGCTCTACAAAACTGCAGCAGAGGCAGCATCAGCAGCAATACATCTAAGGCAGATAAAAATAGACTCCGCATCCAAGCTCCAATCCACAACAGTGGATTTGCTCATATCCGCATCCGTATATGCGGATACCTGCAGATCTGAAGTGGGTACCCGTGGCTCTGTAGCACTCTATATGGTTGTTTTAAAAACTCTTTTTTTTGGGGGGGTTCTTTTTGTGTTTGTAACCAATCCTGGATGGTATTTTAAATATTGCTATGTAGAATTATACAAGTGTAGGACTGGAAGGAACCTCAAAAAATTTTCTACTGCTGTCACTTTTATTCAAAATTTGATTAAGTACCATCACTGACAGCTGTTTGTTCTAACTTGCTCTTAAAAATCTCCAAATGACAGATTCCTCAACCTCCCTAAGCAATTTATCCCAGTGCTTATTTACCCTGATAGTTAGGAAGTTTTCCCCTAATGTGCAGCTTAAACCACCATTACTGAAATTTAAGCCCTACTGCTTCTTGTCATTTTCTCAGAAGTTAATGAAAAAAAATTTTTCTCCCCCATCCTTTTTATGCACTTGAAAACTGTTATAATGCTCCTCCACCCCACCCATTAAGAGGCCTCATCTCCAAACTAAACAAACCCAATTTTTTCAGAGTTCCCTCAGACGTCATGTTTTCTAAATCATTGTGGACACAATATTCCAGCTGAGGCCTAATCAGACCAGAGTAGAGTAGAAGAATTACTACGTCTTATAACACTCCTGCTAATGCATCCCAGCATGATGTTTGCTTTTTTTGCAACAGTGTTACACTGTTGACTCATATTTAGCTTGTGGTTCACTATGATGAACCCTTTCCACAGTACTCCTTCCTAAGGAGTTATGTCCCATTTTGAATGAATGCAACTGATGGTTTCTTCCTAATTGGAGCACTTTACGTTTGTCCATATTGAATTTCATCTTATTTACTTCAGACCATTTTTCCACTTTGTTGAAAGCATTTTGAATTTTAATCCTATCCTTCAAACCTCTTGAAACATCTGTCAACTTGGTATTATCTGCAGACTTTATAAGTTTACTTTCTGAGCCATCGTCTAATTTATTGATGAAAGTAAATCATATCTATATGTTGGAATTTATACCTATTATATATTAAATGTCTACAAATTCCACTCAATAGGTATGAATTATCACATTTTGAATACAGACTTGTGATTACTCATCAAAATCCTGAAACCCTGTGTGAATAACTTTTTGATTCCTATAGTCACTAAATACTCATATTTCTAAACACACAAGCTTAAACAGTTGTAAAATTAAATAAAGAGAGAGAGAGAGAGAGAGAGAGGAGAAAAGCTTACTTGTTTTGGGTTTGTTTGGGTTTTTTTGCTAGCTGTAAAAGAGCATCAAAATATGAACAGTAATACACAAGGTCGCTCGCTCGCTCACTCTCTAACACATTTTTTTGAGCATCTTCCAAATGTTAAAAAAGGGGGGGAAAACACTGCTATGTTATGTCTCACTTAAAAAGAGTGAAAGTGTAAAAAAAAACCTGCAAATTAAATATTCACAAAAACTTCACTTTTAATAATGTTGTTGCTTTTTTCTAATTTTTTGTACTGTTAAAGTATAAAATTTTGGTCCAGTTTTCCCTTAAATGTTTTGCTTTGAATTTCTTTTAAACAGAAAATTACACTGAAAATAAGGTTGTTTTGGTGAGAAAAAAATAAGTTTTCACCTCATGCATTTTTAATTTAAAAAGTTTTTTTTTAAAAAAAAAATTCATCCAGCTATCATACCAACATACAGGGCAAAAGAGAGCACACTGGAGCTGTCTTTAGCCATAAGTTTTAGTCTATTTTGAGTCAACCCCTTTCTCTCAAAAAATATATTTGAAACACTTTATAGTTTTTGATAATCTATATGTCAGTTATACAACAGAAAAGGCAAAAAAGGAATTGGTAAACTACCTTTCCTTTCGAACCAATAAAAGGTGACATGATTATTCATTGCATTAAATTGCATCCCATTGTTATGGATAGGGTGTTGTTAGATTAAAAAATGCTGCATATAACATAATGCTCAAGAGAAGATCATAAGAACGTTGTTTCCAAATGCCTTCTCTTTTCCTTTACACTTAAAGATGGGAGGTTTTGTGTGGATCAGCAGGGGAAAGAGAACCTTCAGCCTTATTATAGATTGCACCTCTCCTGCCCTCTTTGTGGCTTTGAGGGGCCTCTGTTTACTCAGAAGAGTACAGCATAATCTTATTGGCTCCTCAGCATGTTTCGAAGCACTTCTTCACGCCAGATGGTACCATTTTGCACAGAAAAAAAAAAAGTATCCCCCTTTCTCATTTGTAATTAGAGTAGGATGAGGTTGTGGGCTCTTGCTGTAGATCAGAGGTCGGTAACCTGTGCCAGCCCCTGCCCCCCAACCCTCAGCATGTGCTGGCCCTGCTTCCCAGCAGGTGACAAAGCTGTAGCACACTTGTGGCTCTTGCAGCCCAAGGCCCCACTGGGGGTGGGGCTGGTGCGGGGGTCAGCTGCAGTGCCGGGAGCCCTGTGTACCATTGTGAGTAGGCACGTATGCCAGGGGTTGCCAACCCCTCCTGTAGACCTTTTGAATATAAGAATGGCCATACTGGATCATTTAACCCTGTTACAGTTTTGGCCTTCACATATGCAAGTTGTTCCGTACCCCAAATCATTTTTGTTCCTCTCTCTACCTGTTCCACGTTCAATATATTCTTTTCTGTGAAGTGGGAGAACCAATCCCATATGCACTATTCAAGGTGTGAGTATGCCATGTATTTATATAATGGTGTTATGATCTTTTCTGTTTTATTGTTGATCACTTTCCTGATGGTTTCTAACATTGTTAGATTTTTTGGCTGCCACTGTACATAAAGTCGATGTTTTCAGAGAACTATATTGACTCCAAGATCTCTTTCTTCAGTGGTAATAGCTAATTTAAACCCCATTTTTTGCATGTATTATTGAGATTATCTTTTCCAGTATGCATTATTTTGCATTTATCAACATTGAATTCCTTCTGTCATTTTTTTGGCCTGTCACCCAGTAAACTGGCTTTATTGTTTAGGAGGAATATTTCCATCCCTGCCAGACTTGCCTGGATGGTATGCATTTTCTTCATCTTCTTCTTACCAGCCCAGAGACCCAGGAGGAATGTTAAATTGTAAAATTAATTGTCGTCAGAACTTGGCAAGTGTCTAGTACTGATAATTGTTCAGAAGGAACTTTGGTTGATTGATCAACCAGAATTGGAAGCAGATTTGGAGAAGGCATGCCCCAGAAAAGGGGGGGAATGGGCTTGGACATCCTAATGGCTGGCGCAGTGAGGAGGCAACCCCCTGTTCCCTACCACTTTACTCTTGTACAAGAGAAAGGAAGTGAGGTCCCTGGAATGGTGGTGGGACCAGGTTCATTGGATGGAGACTGACAGTGGCTTTCCACCAAGTGGAACTGATTGTAAAGTATGAATGACATGCACTAGGAATGTTATTGCCAGATAGTTCTAAGATGTTACTTAATGAAGTTATGGCCCACTTAAACTACATTCATGGTGTTGTGTATTGTCCTGTGATGTCTGGGACAATAAATAAATGACTTCTTAAAAATAAAATGAACATTTAAGAGAATAGATCCTTGGCTGAACATTAACAACCAGGAGAGTGAAAGCCAAAGCTTTGGTAAATTAACTGGAGCAGTTCAATGGTTAGTCCTACTAGGCCTGGTTCTCAGACTCCCTCGTCTCTGCAAGTTAACATGGATGACCAAACACTGGCCTGAATTTTGTCCCAGAGTCTGTGAGGTGGTCTTGGGGTATAAATGTGTACTAAAAATGACCAGTGCACTAAGTGCCAGATTACATGATGTTGCACCTCATTCGCATTTTCAGATACTTTGTTTTGCTTTTCTCATTCAAATTATGGCTTCTGCTGCTAAATAAGTAATAGAGGGAGAACTGCTTAATACATAGTAGCATCTACCAATGATCTCAGAAGAATAATTATAAATGGTAGCAATGAACGTCATGTATGTGATAGAAAGGTAGTTCTTTCTTGCCTTACTATGCTGTACAGAAAGAAGCAAAAAATGATCTTTTATAAGAAAGCTAGAAATACCCAATCACTTGGGAGTGAAATTGGCTCCTTTGCAGTCAGTTACCAGAAGACCTGGCAAAAGCTCTGGAGTTGTCCATAATACAGTAGCATAAAACCAAAAACTGTCAAGAGAAATAGAATAAGAGCAATGTTATTGTAGATGCAGTGATACAGGTGTGATCTGCTGGCAAACACACAAGTCAGTGAACAGAGGGAACCAGCTGAAAATTATTAACAGAGTAATTTTAGATTTTGGAATATTTTACAATCTATTTCAAGGTTATTAGAGAAACTATTTTAATGATGATAATGTGAATTCTAATTGATTACACATTGGTATTCTGGTTATCTACAGGTTCAAGTGATCCAAATGATGATTCTCTGTGTAATTACTTCTAAAGAATTATTAGAAGTAAAAATGTATTCTCAAAGGAGGGTAGCTTGGAAAAATGATATAATTGCTTTACAAAAAGGAGTGGGAATGGAGTTCTTAATACTTAGTTTTTTTTTAACGTTTGAATATTGATTTGGTATAAGAGATAAACGTTTGAACCCAGTAACAGACTGCTGAACTTGGGTATGTTTAATATAAGCTTATAAAGTTTGAATGCTGTAGAAGCGCTTAGTAAAAATGACACCTACACACCTCAGTAAGTGAAGGAACTTAACTGACCGACAGTGAAAGGGGACACACAGGTGGGAGTCATTCAATGATGGACTCTCTGGAGTCTCTGACACCTGTTGGCCAGATGAGAGGTAATGATTGACCAACATTTCCCAGCGCCCAGAATTTAACCTTTCAATTTAATTCCACCTACCACACCCTTCAATGGGGTTCAGCCTGATAGATGCTATGGATATAGTATCACCCATTTGGGGGTCAGTAATGAATTTTTTCACCCTTAGGGGCAATTGGCAGAGGTCCAGATGAGTTTTTTTTAATCATACTCACAGCATCTTTGAGTCACAGTGGGTTGAGTAGGAAAGTGCTTGGTTTCAAGCTGAGTTACTTGTGTTGAGAATTCATCACAACTCGCAGCTCATTTCCAGTGAAGTAAAAAAGATAAAATGAATGATTCTTATGGCAAAAGACCCATAATTTTCATAGAATAGAATCAAAGGTTGGAAGGGACCTCAAAGGTCATCTAGTCCAACCCGCTGCCAGAGGCAGGACCACTCCCACTAAACCATCCTCCACTCCCACTAAACCATCCCAAATTTATTTCAATGAAAGTAATAATTTTGCTAATGGGTCTTGCATTCATGGTGTAGGATGAGACCTTGTGGCCCTTTCAGACCAAGGATTTCTATCATTCTGCATCCTCCATCCCCATCCTGGCGAACCAGTTGCTCAGCATGAGCTAATGGGTGGTAAAGTGAGGAGAGACCCACTATGAATTATATCATAGAAGCCTTGTGACTCCCCACACTGGATGGAACCATTTAAATGCCTTCTACATGAAAATATAAGTGATGAGTCGACAGAGATCCAACTGTGTTTAAGTTTAATAGAAGTTGTGGCCTGCCAATTAAAATCCATCTGTATCTGTCCTCATTTAATCACTGTGACTGGATCAAATACTAGTTACTTTAATTCTAGACATAATTTAACTTCTATGTTCTCCATCAAATGTGTTTTAAACCACTGTTTGTATTTCTGTGTATAGGAAAAGGCACCGAGGTACCATGACAAAGATTTCCTAACCCTGAATAGCATAGAAATGTATCTGTAATTACTTCATCTTCATTTTGGACACTAATGCACAGCAACAAAAACAAAAGCCAACTGACTCCCATCTGTTGAAGGAAAAATTAGGCTTTAACATATGCATGGATTTTATGCCTAAGTAATAATAAAAAAAAAAATCAAATAGCACAACTTAGACTTGGGTCTATATATCTATACCTTTGAAATGTAACAGGGTGGCCAGGAAGATGTCAATACAATATAGAAATATTGGGAATATATTTGCATAGTATTTTGCGGGATAAAAAAAAAAAAAACAAAAACCCTAAATAGAGCCACTTCTATATTTGGCCATAGGCAAGTCTGAAAAATAATCATTATTATTTCAAGTTAAAAAGAAAATTTTCAAAATTTTCAGCAGATCAAAAGCTTTTTAACAATTACTTTAGGGTTAAATGAAACATATCTTACTTGAAATGAAATATCTCATTTTGACTTTGAGCTTTTTTTAACATTTTAAAACAAAACTGAATGAAAGTTTCAAACAAAAAGCTATTTTGAACTGAACAATTGAAATGTTTGATTTTAATAATGTTAAAATGAAACATTTTCACTTTTATGATATTTTTGTTTGTGCCTAATCAATCAGTGAAACCAACATAAATTCGAAAAACATTTTTGTGTCACTATATCACTGAAACAAAAAAAAAAAATTTTAGGCTAGAAAATTTTAATTCAGTTCTACATAATCTTATGTGCTATTACTAACGTAATTTAGGTATTTCTACCTACCAGAATATGCCCACATGTCAAACAATTAGTAATTATAAATCCAGCTACATTACTTATGTCTTACATGACCTGGGTGTGCAGTCTGTGGTTAAGAAAGGGGATTTTAATTTTAAATACTGTAAACTGGGAACCTGAATAGATATACACTGTGGTTAAAAATAACTAACTGTTTATATTTAACTTTAATCAGTTTTTATTTAATATTTAAATAAATAACTGCTTAGTACCCTTGTAGTGTTTTTTCCCTTTTATTACATCTTATTAGAACTCTCTATAGTGTATCTTGCTAGGGAAGGGACGTTAACAAAGGACTAATTATTGGGCCAGCTACAATTGCCCATCTTTCAGAATGTTCACATTGACTATAATTTTTTTTACTATTTTGTGTTTTAAATTTAAATGGGACAGCGACTAAAACGAAAGTGGGGAGGGTGGGTGTATGTTTTAGAATGTAATTGGTTTCTTTGGAGTTGGGGTATTTTGGAATGAAATACTAGTAGAAGGAAACAATTGAAATGTTGGTGCAAGGGAGAAAGGGAACATATTGATATGATCTCTTTGCATCCCTCACTATTCCTGCTTCTGCATTTCTCTGTATATTTATTTGAAGTTCTTTTTGTATCTTTAGATGCATTTATGCAGAGTAATGCATCTCTACAGTCTCCTGCTTTATACTATGTCAGGATAGTGGCAGGCTTAGGATAATAGTACTTGCCAACTACCTTATAGGGATGTTGTAAGATGAATTAATTTAATTCAGTTCTCTTACTATAATCTCCCATTATGGTAAGAACATGTAAAGGTAGGTGTTATGAGTCTCAAAGTGGGTAGCTAATGTCTAAGATCCACAATATTAGTATATACTTTTCCAAGTTGTATCTGAAACTCTTTCTGCATCCTCCTCTGTAAATTAGGAATAATACAAATTTCTTAACCTCACAAGAGAATTATGAAGGTAAACTTGCACAAGGAACCTTAATTCTATCATTTCCTAATTTTTGAATGCTTCATTTACAAAATATATTTTTTTAATGTTAATACAGCTTGTTTGAAGTAATATTTATTATTTTTAAATAATACGGGGATGTTCACTCCACCTTTTTTCTGTGTGTTTCAGAGCATTGCAAAAGTGTGCTTTTAATGGAAGAGCCCACATTAACACAGAAAAATATTTTTTTTCTTTTGGAGACCATCAGTCAAAAAGAAACCAATTTCTAGACATCATGTGATTGTATAAAAGTATTCAGCAGTGCCCTGGGAATGAATCATGTAGTGTAGGTTGACATCTAAGATAACAAATGCTGCTAGGAGAATACAAATAGACATTTCATGTTTCACATGGTTATAAATGTAGATATATATATATAGACTACATGTGAGGGGAAAAAAGAAGAAAGTGATTTTGATATCTCTTGTAAGGGAGTTCAGAGCTGCTCTGAATAAGTTTGAAGAAAGACTGCATACAGATTGAGTGTTAGTATTATTTATGTCTAGATAGAATTGATTAAACTCTTCACTTATAAATGTAGATGAATTAGTTGTGGAATTTCCATTTTGCTGGACCACTGTACAGCACAATCCATGGATATTGCTGTCACCGTTTGTTGTTTCACACTACCACTCTGCAGTGTAATGGAGGCCAACAATTTTAAGGATTTAAAAAGAGTTGCATATTTCTATGAGATAGAAGTAAAAAATTAACCAGATATAAACCTTTTTACTTATGGATGTAAACCATGCTTTATCTATCTGGAATTGGGATAGTAATTGTGTGAATGGCAACATACTGGGCTACATACAGGCCATTGTTCTGATCTGGTATGGCAATTCCTATGTTGCTGTGCACCCACATCAAGCCTACAGTGAAATGCTAGTAGATATGTCTCTAACACCTCTCAAAATGATTGTTACAACAATGTATCAAATTTCAAGTGAGGCCTTGATTGTCTTTCAACAGAATTGAAATGATTCACCTCTGAATCATAGATAATTAGTGTAGTGGCTAGCACCTTTGCTTAATATGCAAAAGATCCCGGGTTCAAGCCCCAGGGGGTTGGACTCAATGATCTCATGACCCTATGATTCAATTTGATTCAATTCTATATAAGGAAATGACAGCTTCTGCTTGTAAGCACTTCTAAGATGGAATGTACTGTGAGACACCAAAAGGTCTGAGCACTTAGAAAAACCTACTGGCAAGGGATTTGAGCCACTCTGCTATTCAGTAGCCAGTAACTGCATCTCATTTCCTTTCTGTTCACGGGAAAGGCTGGAAGCTCCTCACAGATGCTATTGCTACATGTTTCAACTGTGTGCTGATTACCAGTGCTTTTCTGGCACGAAAAGTGGCATCATGTGTACTCTTTGATATCATTGTCCCATGATGTTCCTGTAAGTTTATTACTGTTTTCTGACCTTGATAACTAGGAAGTCTCAAATTCATTAGAGTTCAGCTGCATGCTGCAGTTTTGACAAGCAATATGTCAGCTGGAGAGTTTCTAAAGAAAAAATGTAATAGTTTGTATATTTTTTATATTTAAAAGTTGGTTACTTTTGGTGTTAGGCTTGCTGCTGGAGAAAAATGCTTTGGATTACAGTTATTCAGTGTGTCAGCAAAACCAGCAATCATGTCTTCAAAGTGCTTAGCACAACAGGTTCCAACTGGGGCTAGTATTACCACAACAAGAACATTAAATATGAATCATTATCAGCTTCTGTATTTCCCAAGCTGGGATCATTGAAGAATTAGCATGCTCAGATCAGGGAAGTTGAAGGGAAGGGTTGAAACTGTACTTGTATCACTCTCAAATTGGTTGGCCCATGGAGTAACATTCTTTAGCTCCAGTGTACAAGGCAGGATTCTTGAAGACACCACAGTGTTGAGGGGGCATAAAGAGAAGAAACTGTGTAAGGAGAAAATGCCTACAAGAAAATAGCCTGATAAAACTACTTTTGAGTATATGGATTTCTTTGAAGATCTACTCATATGCTGTTTCAGCAAAATAAGAGCAGATTTCTGAACCCTGTAATATCCATCGTGTCAGTGAAAATTCTAATAATACAGCTGGGCCACAGCTGATTCAATAGGAGACATAATATCAGAGAATCAAGAAGATGGGAAGAGTTCTACCTAGCTCAATGATCCAAACATAAATGTAGGTGTAAATGTAGACTGTACTGCCTCAACAAATCAATCTTTCTCATGACATGTAAGCAATGCATTATCATTGAAACAAGCCTAGGAATAAAGGACTGTAAGGATGGATTATTTAATGGGGTTTTTTATGCTACTTTGTATGAAAGCTACATTTGGACTCCTTCCTAAACTTAGACCTCTTAGAGGTACTCTCAAATGTTTAAAGTTATCTTTTCAAAAAGGGTCACAGAATCACTAAATTTTCAGTATTAAGGGAGGCAGTTTAAATGCACTAAAGTTAAAAAAGGGCATTCTGTTAGAGATTTAAATCCTAACTACACATTTTTCAAAGTGTCTCATTTATGTTCTGGGCATCTAAAATGCTGTCATAAGTCATGTCCTTAGTTGGTGAAACTGGTGTAATTCCACTGATGTCATTCGGGCTAAACCTATTTACAATACCTAAATGCAGGATCTAGTTCTATATCAATGAGGATGTACTATCATCAATTAACAAACAACTCAGTGCTTTAAGAATTTGGAATTATGCAGCCTGTTGCTTAAATGCAAATGTTAAATGAAATTCTTCCCTATTTTAGGGCTTTTATTTGTTGTTAATTATGGACCTTTAAATTTAAAAATGAGTACTTCTTTGTAACTAGGTCCATCTCTGTTTTTTTTTTCCCCTCTCTGGCAGCTCCTTCAGGCTGGAAGGAATATCTACATTTGGAGGCACGTCAGTTGTTTTTCTCATGTTGGATTCGTCATTGTGACTTCTTGCAGGCCAGATCTGATGAAAGTAACCAGGAACCTGACCCTCCTTGGAGCATGGAAGCCCTTAGAGTCAGAGCACAACTAATCACTGGTGTAATCTGCATCAAATCATCTGCCTCAGATCTGACAGCTATGAGCTGAGCCCTGACAAAAGCCACAGCCTTAAATTCTGTTCACTCAGAAAAAAAGAATAAATATGATTTAATACCTTGCCCCATTCCATGAACAACTGTCTCCAAGCCTGACATTTGAGGAGTTCAATGAGCAGTGAAAGTAACAAACAATAAATTAATTTATCATGAGGTCCAGCCAGCATCCAAAAAATATTTAAATATGTAGCCAAAAGGAAACATGAAGCACTTAAATGATTGCAGGAAAAGCAATGTATGTACTACAAGAGGAATATTGTTGTTTGTGGGGAAACAAGACCTCTGCCATCCCTTGTACATATTTAAAGCCATAGAAGAATGGAGCATCAGTGATGCTAAAATGCTTGAAAGGATGTTGTTTCCCATCCTCCATCCAAATCTGAAGAAAAAAATCAGCTGTTACAGATTGCATCTCAATGCACTTCTAATATTTGCACTGTCACTTCCATTCAGGGTAATGATGTGTGCCATCATTTGCACAGATGGCCCCATGAGATTTTAGACCGCAACAAGCTGTATCTTGAAAGAGCTCCAAAAGGAATTAAAAAGTAAAAAGCTGAAGAAAACAAGTGATCTCTTACAGTGAGGATCTTTCCACAAAGGAGAATAGTCCTCTTTAAGATTTAAAAATGTGTGTGTAAAAAAAGCATCAACATGATAATGTGGATTTAAAAAGGGATCTAATATTTTTTAATGAAATTCATTTTATATCACAGTAACAGCCAAGAGATTGGACCTATTGAACTATACACCCAGAAATATTCCTGTTGAACACTGAAAGTATCCTCCTAGATAATATTAAAGAAAAAAAGTCATTTGTAATATGTATTTGACATATAACAGTTTTTATAGCCATTTATCTATGCTTCATGGAGAAATGTAAGACAAACAGCATTTTCAGTTTATTTTTCTAAATAAATGTGTTGTTTGTATTATTTGCAGTCACTTATTTTAGATGGTTTTCATTACCCCCAAATAGAATTTAAGGATGGAACCAAAACATAGCAGCTGTTTTGCCATGTTAAATCGTAACGATTTGCAGACTGAAAGCTTTAATATAAAAACTATAATTTGTAAAATTATAAAGTATATTTATACTGGCAAATATGTATGGAAAATGGGAAGAGGAGGTATTTTAACTCTTAATTTCAGTACATAGCTTATTTTGATAATCATATGAAGGAATGTGAAGTTATATAATTGGTACAGATTTTTTTCTATATGTTGTAGCAAATGATGATTCAGATGCCTAAGAATTCAGAGAATAATTCTAATGTTGATGATTTTCCAAAATTACACATGGTCCCCTTGTCCAGTGAACTGCTTCACCAAGGAACCGCTTTTTTCGTACTGTAACATACTCACAAGGCCATTGAAGATGCCACTATTTGGAAGAATTTTAGAACCTGAAGGGTAAGAGAGATGATCATTAACAATCATCTGCAGTTTCTCAGTTAGGAGCAGTCATTGTATTTGTCTAATGGAGTATTTTGTTAACAAGTCATTGAACACATTCGTTCTAGAGCTGTTTTGAATAAAGATATATATTTTCCTTTTTTCATAATCCTCTATTCTGTGTGTAATTTTAAGAGAAAAAAGTGAATCATGTGACACCAACTCTCTTACTTTAAACATCAGCTTTAACCTAAACAGGTTTTTCTTTGTTTCCTTTACTCTTCAGGAACATACTAATTAAGTGTTCAGTAGGGGAAAAGTGTTCTTTCAGAAAGAATCTCTAATGTATAGTTAAATTTTAAATGGATTAAAAACTTAGTATTCATGCTCTATTCTAACGTACTCTCTGTTGTGTATAAGCATCACCCCTTTTTATGGATGAAGTGACAAAAACTGCTGAAGTATGTGCCTGAAGTCCAGTTACCACAACGGGTGGTAAAGTACCTGGACTTTTGGAGAAGAAAGGCCTGAATTCTGCCACAGTTAAGCTTGTGAAGCCAGAGGTAGCCACTGTAAGTGATTGAATGATTCATTGCAAAAAGAAATTATCAAATCAGTTTTAGCCCGTTTCCTATGCAATAGTATCTGTGACCAGCCTGTGATTTTTGTGAATTTAATAATTATTTGTCATTACGGAAAAGTGACTTGATTCTGTGATGTGGGGAAGGACCTCCACTTCTACTGGTATCAACAAGAAATGAGAGCTAAGAGCACTTTGCAGAATCAGAGACTTAGTTCACAATTTTAGTTGAAAGTTGACTCATAGACAAATTGCCATGAATATGCACATATTCATCATTTGCCCACACAATTGGTCACCATAGATTCATAGACCTTACGGCTAGAAGGGACCATTACAATGATCTAGGCTGACTTTCTGCACTTTGCAGCCACTCTTGTAAAAGATCCATAACCTCTGACTGAGTTACTGAAGTCCTCAAATCAGGATTTAGAGACGTCAACATACAGAGAATCCACCATTTAAACTAATTTAACTCTTCAAGTTGCAGGTGTCTCATGCTGCAAAGAAAGGCAAAACCACTCTCCTGGTCTCTACCAATTTGACCTGGGAGAGGAGATTCCATCCTGCTCCCAAATATGGCAGTCAGTTAAACCCTGATCGTGTGGACAAGAACCCCAGCCAGATACCTGGCTGGGAAGGTTCAGCAGTAAATCAAGAGCCCTTCCCAGCTACTATCCTATCACCCGCTACTGTAGATATTTACTCCTAGCAGTTGTAGATCAACTACATTCCATTGAGGCAGTCTCTTCCTACCACCCCCTTCATAAACTTATCAAACTTAGTCTTGATGAAGGTTTTTTGCTGCCAGCTGCTTCCCTTGGAAGGCTGTTTCCAAATTTCACTCCTCTGACAGTTAGAAACCTTCATTTTATTTCAAGTTTGTTGATGGCCAGTTTATATTTATTTGTTCTTGTGCCCACATAGATGCTTAACTTAAATAACTGCACTCCCTCCCTATTATTTGTGCCTCTGATGTGTATATACAGAGTGCAACCATATCTTCACTCAGTTTTCTTTTGGTTAGGCTAAATAAGCCAAGCTCTCTTAGTCTTTCATTTTGTTTGTTCCCATATTGGTGACTTGAGCTATGTAAATAGAAGATCCTCATTTTATTTTTGCAAATTATCCACAGATATCCATAAGTGTTTAATTAAACTCCTCTATTATGCTAATAATAACAGCATTTCAAAAGGGTCCTGAAAGAATAGTCACAATTAGAGTTGCTGCAGTATTTATGACATTTGCTATCTGCAAACATTTTTATGAATAAACTCTTGCTCATATTAATGTTTGCAAATAAATTAGAAAAATGCAACATAAATCAGTGAATTAATATTTCAAAATGCATTTTCTTCTTTACTTGCCCTACTCTAGAGAAATCTGCATGATATTTTTAATATAATAAATGCAACTATCTAGTACTCTAAACATATACAGTTTTCTAATGATATATACCAGATGTGGCCAAACTGCGGCTCGTGAGCTGCATGTGGCTCTTTAAAGAAAAAATGCGGCTCCCGGGAGAGCACAGCAGGAAAGGGCAGCATGGCGAGATCCAGGGGGGAGAAATTTGTAATCGCCGGGGGCAGCAGAGAGGCGGTGGCATGGTGAGAGCCAGCGGGGGAGGAGCAGCATTGTGAGAGCCGGCAGAAAAAAGCAGTGTGGTCAGAGCCTGGGGAGGGGCAGCATTTTGAGAGCCAGCGTGGAAAAGCAATGTGGTAAGAGCCAGGAGGGGAAGAGCAGCTTTCTGAGAGCTTGCAGGGAAAAAGCAGAGTGGTAAGAGTCAGGAGGGGAGAGGAGAAGAGGGGCAGCATTGTGAGACCTGGGAGAGGAGGAGCAGAATTGTGAGAGCCAGCTGGGAAAAGCAGTGTCATCAGTTAGGTGCAAAGGCATGTCAGTTTCTACAGTTTACTCACACAATATTAATTCTACCCTCCTTGTCTGTATGAATTATGATACAGTCTTTAATTACAACATCACAGTCTTCATTCATTGTACAGACTGGATGCACACAGAGGTAAAATGAAAGTAGCACCAGCAAGAAAAAGTCTGACCTTCTGAGTGCATGATTTTTTAAATAGTTTTCTTTCTTTATACTGTTTTCTGAGTAAATATTTTTAAAACTGCCAACATGAATTGATCAAGAGCAAGTCTACAATGAACTACAGATAAGTGATGATAATCTAGCAATTTAAACTTGAAAAGCAATTGTAAATTTTCTTTTTTAAAAATCACCTGGCATTTCCAGATATTGTAATATAATGCAAAATTATTTCTCTAGTTTTTCTATTTTGAGAATTAAATAAGAATCATCAGAAATGACTGAAAATTGACATGTGTTACATCTAAAACCACTGGCTACTATCAAAAGGTTATTAAAAAAAACCTCTATTAATTTAAAGAATGTTACAAGTACTTATGGAGCATGGTTCATTTTCAGCATGCAAAATGATTTAGACTTAGGATAGACCACAACTACAGAAAACTGGCTTTAGAAAAAAAATTCCTTAAGTCCATTCAACAAGTGTGCCTGAGACATCAGTATGTCATCTGTGTGCAGAAGGAACTGCTAGTGCATTTATTTTATAAGAAAATTTTAATTAATATAACTAAGTCAATTACCAAAATAATTTACATTCACTGCAAAGTTCAATAGCAGCACTATACTTCCACTGATTAAATACCATTCAACATATATTAATTTTTCTTTGTTATATACCAGTAGTCAAAATCCATTTATATTTCAGTGCAGTCTTCATGAATGAGTCTATGGGTATCTGAGCCCATTAGACAAGAGAGTAACTGTTGTGATGGGTTGAGGATGGAAAATTGTGTTTGTAAACTTTCTGAAAAAAATCTCTCACCAGTAAAGATTTTATTTTGTATCATAAAAACCAAATAATGATATTTAGAATTTATACAGGCCTGACCCCAAACTGAATAAACTCAACAGGATTTTTTCCATAGTATCTTGTGTGCATGGACTTACTGAAACAGGCTCTGATCTTGCACTTTATGTCCCCATAAATTCTCATTGATCTATTGTGATTCTGAACAGTTGAAAAGGTGTCCCCGTGTGTATCTCTTCACAGGATTAAGATGAGAGCAGTGTTTTCCCTTACTAGTACTTTCATTTTAAAATTAATTGTTTCTGATTGAGTCCTCAGACCTTTTGTCTTCACTGTCCATGAGTATTATAGTGAACAAGTTTACTGGCAGAAGTGTTGGCAGGGAAGCGGGAGCATGGTCAGGGCCGGAGTAGGGTAGGGGGCAGAAGTGTGGCATGGTTGGGGAGAGTAGAGACGCAGTAGCGTGGTAAGAGACAGCAGGGAAGCAGCAGCCGGGGTGGGGGAGGGAAGCATGCCATGGTCAGAGAAGTCATAGCATGTTTAGATTTTCTCATAGGTCCTATTGCAGTGTACTTGTTGTTAAAATAAAATCATGTTTCATAAGTCCTAATCATGATGTGGAATACTAAGAAATGAAAATACAAAGGAGAAAAGTTTAAAACTGAACATAGATTACTTTCAATTTTTGGCACAACTTACTGCTGTGAAGCATCATATGCCAGAATGAAATTCAAAACGTTGTGCAATACTTAGAGATCAGCATCTGAGAGAGCTTTTACCTACTGCATTGACAAGTTACTGCCCAGATTTTTTAAAAAAACTTGCCACAAGCCTGTAGTGTTCTACATCTAGCGACAGCTAAATTTTTATTGTATAGGCCTAGTTTCATGGTAACCTTAAATAATTATTAGTAACTGACAGTAGTAGGATCAATATTTGCCCTATTTTTATGATAAAATTAAAGTGTGCAATGAATTTTAAGCTTAGTAATTTTGTAGTTGGTAAAAATATGTGGTTATACGCCTCAGTGTGGCCCTCAAAGGTGTTATAATCGACTTGTGCGGCTCTTGAGTTCCGTAAGTTTGGCCACCCTGATACATACAGTAGAGATACAATGGAGTAGGAAGCACTGGGTGCCAGCAGAGTTGTTACTCTATGTTAACAATGCATAAACTGAAAAGATAATAAGACACTTGGGCCTGCATTACAAGAAAAATTATGCGTCTTCAGGAAAACATCATAGCTAAAGAGATCATTGTTCTCAGTAACAGATGCTGTTGTTTACAGCTCTTCCTGTAATATGCAGAAACCTCTAGTAAAAAGTACTTAAATCACTGTTAATCACCACCTTTTAAAAGAGGTATTCATGCATATTATATATAGATATAGATGCATGCAGATCTCTTGACCATATAGATAGATAGATATAGATCTGTGTATCTATAGATATAGATATAGATAGATAAAGATATAAGGACCAAATTCTGTACCATGGTATTGAAGTAAACCCACAACCTTTGATTTCTGTAGCTTACTCCTGTGTTGATGGGTGTAACTGATATCAGAAGTTAAACAAGCAGCGTATACTGGTTCAGCTACCGTAATGTGCACCCAAAAGCAATGGACAGGAACATTAAACTGCTGTAGAAACAACCAATAAAATCCCAGTAATACAGTTGATTTCATCCTTTTAGATTTATTTGCTCTTTGTGTGTGATCCAGCTATTCCCTTGAGATAACATATCAACAGATAAAGGTCAATACAGTACTGGAACTGGAGCAGTTCTAAGCAAATAATTATTTCTGAAAGTCCTTTATTTGTCAGTTTATAATAGCTAACGTTAGAGTCAGTACCCTCTTGAAGCTTTTTTGTATTTATTTATATAACATGGTTTTATAGCAAGTGTTCTGAATCAGTGGAATGTTGCAGAAAGAGCATCCAAAGAGGTAAGTGTGGCTGAAATCTTCACACTTCCAAAAGGAAAAATTGCTACAAATTGCCACTAAATTTTTTAGGTTTATGGGGGTCCATACTATACAAAAATTATCCTTTTGGTCTGAATTTGCAGAGTTCATGTACATCCTCTTAGTAGATATAATCTACTTGGCTGACTCAGATGATTTAAGAATTTTGGGCAGGGCCAGATTTAGAGAGAGGTGACCACCGGGGGCCACTGGTCTCAGGGTGCTGTTTTGTTGTTAACAACAAAATGGGAAATAGAATATAACCATAAATCTAATACTGGTCCACCCAATATTGGTATACAGTTCAATTCCTTGATATTAGTACATTTCAGTTATTTTTAAGTTTCTATGAGCTTAGAGGAAACTAATATTTTTCTTTGCTTATATGTGGCAGGAATAGATCTTAGTATGCAAATTTATCATCTTATGTGACAGGGGTAAATCTTCCATGCCAGTTATGCACCACAGTCATAAAATGAACTACAAATGCAATAAAAAGAAGGTATTTGAGAGTTTAACAAATGGAGGATGAGGGATATTGAAAATATTCATCACTTGGGGTGCCATTTGCTCAAAGACCAACTCTATATTTGTGCACCTAAAGATGTAAGTAAATGCCTAAAGTTATTGTCAAACATGCCTAGTTCCCAGATTTGTTAAGATTTAGGCTTTGCTCCTTTCATTGCTGCAAGGTCAAAGATCCACAAAGTGGCATTGTAGTGTTCAACATTTAGGGACATGGCTAACTGGTGGAATCCTCAGCCCTGACTTAAGATCCCAGGATCCTTATGCAATGTATGGTTAGGCACCTAAGAGACTGACAAATACTACCTGTGCTAACCAGTACGAATATTGAGGAGAGGATTGTGTACTAAACTCCATCCCACAAGGCTAATAAGGTGCCTAATTCTGGAGCGGGGGGAAGTCCTTACCTCTTCTTGGGATTTAATTGTTTATACAAAATGGAATAGCTTCAACAGACAGGTTTGAAAACTCGTAGTATTAGGGATATGAGATATGGGAGACCCATGATCAAGTCCTTGCTCCAGATCAAGCAGAGGGGCTTTGAAAAGCTTTTTCCCAAATAAGTGTTCTAGGCATTGGACTATTTCCCCAGCGACAAAGCCATTGGACTTGATTAGTAACCTGACCCAATCCTCTAATTGTTGAGCGAGTTTCTCCAAGTGAGTCCTTGCTCCAAATCAGGCTGAGTAGGGATTTGAAGAGTTACCCCCAAGCAGGTGCCTCAACCATTGAACTATCAGGTAGTTTGGAAGACACCTGGATGAATGAGCCCCAGCTTAGAAGACTCCTGATCTGGTTCCTGGCTGTCTTTACATCCAATTTGGTCAGTGTACTCAGACAATGCTTACTTGACTGGGCCCTGCAGGTGAGATAGATGAGGGAATGCTGTTTTTCAGAATCCTGCCAGGTCTTAGGCATCAGGTAGGGTACTGAGCAGCTTGGTAACATTAGGACTTAAATGGTTTTATGCACGCCTACCAGTGGAAACTTAGGCTGTTATGGGATTTAGGTGCCAGCAGGGCTAGGCAGCTGAATAGGGGATCTCAAGTGTGCCTAAAGGTTGGACTTAGGCATCTGAAGTGGTAGATGGGTATCAAAGCCTCTTTGTGGCTCTAGCCCAAAGTGACATATAGCTAAATCCCATTTTTAAAAGAAATGTAGGCACTTAGGAGCCTATGTCCTGTTCACATTCAAAGAGACTTAGGCTCGTAAGGCCCAGAGATTAAAGGTGTTATGGCACTGTTGCACTTCAGCATGACAACACCTAACTCATTTAGGAGTTAAGCTCATTTGCAACAGGAATGTAGGTACATAGAAATTTAAATCCCATCTGCTGTAATAGGATTTGGGCTTCTGGGTCTCTAAATCCCTTTTGAAAATGATATTTAGGCTCTTAAAGCAGGCATTGTGACACTGAGCATAACAATGCTTAAATATCTTTTAAAAATCTGGGCTTAAGCGACTTTTAAAAATGAGACTTGGCCATCTATAATATGAGTTAGGACTTGCAATACTGAGCGGAGCAAATCTAAATGTCTTTTAAAGTCTGGGACAAAGCACCTAACTTCCATTGTAATGAATGGGAGTTAGGCACTTACTGAAATTTTCTAATCTTTAGGCACTTAAATACCTTTAAAACTGTGGGCTTTGGTGCTTATCTTTTGGTTGACTGGAACAGAAGGTATATATTAGAAGAGCATTAGGAAATGAAGAGGCAGAAGGTGAATGGGAGAACATTGAAAAGATCATAGAAAGAATTTAGTGCGCTTCTCACCCTCAGCATGTCTATATCTTGAATTCCAGCTGTTGTCCAAATAATAATTTCCATATTATTTTTTTCCTGAAATGAATACTTGCCTCTTAATTAGCTAAACACCAAGAATAAAATCTTGTTTCTGTGGAGGTCAATCAGAGTTTCTTATTAAATCTAATGGGGCTGGAATTACTCCCCAACTTGCTGGAATATACATATGGGCAGCCTCAGGGGTGTAGATACAGATAGGCACATGCCCGCCCAGTTGGCCAGCAGGTCCACCCACCCCTGCCTGCCACAGTGGTGCAAGCTTGGGCAGGGCCGATGCAACGCGGTAAGCAAGGTAAGCATTGCAGGGGGGCACCGATGTTGGAGGGGCATCCTGTTGCAATGATTACAGTGTGCCACTTCCCGGGGTCCCTGGACTCTGGTCCACGCCCCCTGCCAGACAGCACCTCAGGCTGATCTGGAGGCTGGGCTCTGCTCTGCCACTCTGCTTCTGGGCTGGCCCGCTCCTCCCCTGGGCCATCTGTTCCCACCCATGGGGGCAGAGGAGTGCTGAGGGTGAAGCCTGTCAGGGCCCTATGGGAGGGAGCTGTGCTGAGGGAGGCTGAGGGAGTTTTAAGATCTCCTGCCCACCCTGAGCATGCTTCAGTGGCCAAGTAAGGGAGAAGGGAGCTGGAGTCGGGAATCGGGAGTCTGGGGGAGAGGGGTTAGGGGAGCTGGCCGGGTGGCTCAGGGAATGAATTGGGGTATGGGGGGTGAAACCGATCCATGAAACCAGCAGACAGGCAGCTCTGGGAAGAGATGAGGGAGAAGGAGCAGAGAACTGCTTGAGAGGAGCAAAAAAAGCAAGCACTTTTTCTGTGTGGCACTTAAATAAGTCTGTTAGTATTTACGTGCCACAAGACTCGGTGCTTTTTTTTTTTTTTTGGTCGTGAGGGAAACTCTCAGACCTACTGATTTGTATTCTCTTGTAAATGAGGTATGGGGGGGCGTGATCTGATAGTCTTTCACAAATTCATTAGGGTTTCTGTGCCAGGCAGCATCAGCATGTTAACTCATTGTCTGCTTGGAGCAATAATGTCAGTCAGAGCAATTGTGATCTCTGGAGTGGATGGCTTAGCCTAGCATTTCAGATTTGATGCTTCTAGTATTGCACTTTAAATCCCACAAAGATCAGCCCAGACTTTCTTTGAATTAAACTGACTTAGTTTTACTACATGAGGATCTTTAGAGAGAGACCTTAGAGGCAAATGTGCTGTTTAGTCCAGTGGTTCCCAACATTTTCTCAGCTGTGGCACACCTTGCTACCTTTAATTAATTAGAAGCACACCACCATATGATGCCAAATAAACTCGTGAATATTCATGAGCCAAGAGCCAAACCACAGTTCTTTGAGTAGTTTTTCAAAAAATTCTATGGCACACCTGCTCAGATCTGATGGCACACCTCAGTTCTGTGGCACACTGGTTGGGAAACACTGGTTTGGTCACTAATGGTTCCTTGCTCCTTTTCATAGGAAGAGGATTTGTTTTTGCACAAAATACCCACTGTTTCATTGTTGAGCAGCATGTTTGTTCCAGTTGTCCAGGTGATTGTCATTTCTACTCCAGAGGTGGCTGCATTTTTGTCATGAGGTGTTATGTATGATGCACTCTGGGATGAAAGATGCTATAGACGCACTTATTCATGTGATAACTTTTGTGGTTATCTTAATAAATGCTAATTTTGACTGGTTTTAGTCTTATAAATCTTACACTGCAGGTTCCCATATCAGGCTTCTGACAATAATGAGTCAGAAACTGATACAGTACTCCATGCTATGCACAAGCAAATTCAGTTTTGTACATTAAATTAATGGATTTTTAAGGTCCAAAGTATAATTGTGATCATCTGGTCTGACTTCCTTCAGCGAATTCCTCCTTCAAGTCCAAAGGAAAAATACTTGTTTGGGTTTGGATCAGGCCCTAAGTGATGAAAGGGAGTGTACTGTTCCATGGGAGTGAGAGATTACATTATTTCAGCTGCATTTCTGTGGAAGGAAAACATGCCCCATCAGTTCCCTGAAAAAAAACAGAAATAAAGTAGGTACAAATGAAAGACAGCCTAAGTGGGTAAGATAAATACAGCTGCTGGAGCCAAAGTGTTCATTTTTTGTCAAAAATAGTTTCCTTGGTGTGCAAGGTTCTGGCGAAACAGAAGATGCTGCCTTGCTGCAACAAGAACAGATGATTTCAGTTGTTTGTGCTTCCATTTCTTTTACTGTGCATGTGATTAAACTACAGCCCTATTTGTTTTAAAGATCTGCCTCATCACCTGTTTATAGGACTCATGGATTTCTCATTACTGCCTGTGGAAGGATACAAGAGAAAATAAAGCAAGGAGTCTTGTGGCACTTAAAGACTAACAGATTTATTTATCGCATGAGCTTTCATGAGCAAAAATCCCAGTTCATCAGGCTCTTTGAAGATGGGGGACCTTACAGAATGGGATGAAAATAAATGCAGGGGAGTGTAAGACATGGGATCACGTTATACTGCAACAGCAAATCAGAAAGCTCATGCGATAAATCTGTTAGTCCTTAAGTGCCACAAGAATCCTTGCTTTTTTTGCTTTACTAGACTAACACTACTGCCCCTTTGGAGCTTGACAAGAGAAAATGTTTCCTCATTCACCTTTGGTTCAAACTGGGTCCATAAAGCATCACAGTTACAGCAGCAGAAGTTAAGAAGAGCAGAGCTGTGTAGAAAATTGAAGGCATGTGCATATTTCTTGTCCATGGACTCTCAAGATTAGAAAAGGACACAGAAAAGTCCTCTCTGCTCTCTTTTCAGTATGTCTTGGGAAGTGGGTGGCGCACACTGTCAGTCATACCTATTGACATCAAGCGCCCAGTTTGATGGGTGATACATTCCCTGCTCTCAGCCACTTCCCCTGAGCAGAGCAGAGCAGTAGCCTCAAAGACTGTTTCAGATTCCATGAGACTGAAACTACTCAGTGCTTGTGACATGCAACTCTTGGTCTTAAGGGTTCACTTTTTCCCCCCATGTAGAGTGAGTCAGGATCAAATTCTCAAACAGCCGAAGGAAGTGGTTCTAATTTCTCTCTCAGGATCAGGATCGGCGCTAGCGGTGAGCCAGTGTGGCACCAACGGAGGGTGCTGAAGCTTAGAGGTGCCAGGGGGTGGGGCAGGCCAGCCCAGAAGCCAGACCCCATGCTCCTGCCTCTCCCTGAGCCAGTCACTCTGCCCCCATGGGCAGAGCAAGCCAGCCCGCGTGTTGGACTCTCCTCTCTCGTCCAGTCTCTGGGCTGGCCCTCCCTGCCTCTAGGGAGGAACAGCTGGCCCAGGGGAGGGGCAAGAGAGCAGAAGCCAGCAATGGGGGGGTTCAAAAGCAAAAGTTGGCTCAGGGCACCACAACCCCTTGATCTCACCCTGCCGCTTCCCCATGCCATGGACAGGGCGGTAATGGGATAGGGGCTTTGCCCCGGGTGCCAATTTAAAAGGTGCTGCAGGGAAGCCATTGCCGCTGCCACCTGTGGCCATGGCAGGGATGTGATTCCCCCCACCAGCTCTGGCTGCGGCGGGGGGGCACGATCGCCCCTGCTGGTTCTGGCCCCAGCAAGAGGGAAGCAATTCACCACCATGGCCAGAGATGGTGGGGGCATGACTTCCCTGCCACAGCCAGAGCCAGCAGCAGGGGGGATCCCTTCTTCCCATCACAGGAGCATAGGGACCTCCATTGCCAGCACTCGCCATGGCAGGGAAGCCATTCCCCCTGCTGGCTCCGGCCAGGGTGGGGAATTGCTTCCCTCTGCCGCAGCCAGAATCAGCAGGGATCATTGCATCCTCCCGCAGCAATCAGAGCCAGCAGGGGGGATCACTTCCCTGCCAAGGCCAGAGGCAGCAGGGGCAATCGCTTCCCTGTGTGGCTGGGGGGGGGGCAGGCGGGTGGACCGGCAGCGTTGCACTGGCTGCCCTTTTGGCAGCTCCCCTGGTCCCCGGCATGAGGGGGGGCAGCGCAGGGGTCTGCCCCTCCCCTCAGCCAGCCAGCCCCACCTCCCAATGCAGCGGGGGGGGGGGTAAAGGGCAATTTGTCTGGGACCAGCATTCCCCCAGGGACCGCCGTGCCCAGGGTAGAGGGAGGACGCCCATTTTTGCTTGCAGGGAGGCACCAGAAGCCCTAGCACCAGCCCTGAGCTTGGCCATTGCAACCATGGACAGGCGAGCAGTGGGCAGCCTCAGACATGAGAGCTGTGGTGGGCAGGTAGGGGTGCCTTTCTCCACTCACAGCTCTGGCCCCAGACAGCCATTGCAGCTTTTGTGTGCCAGAGGCTGGGCTGCCTTTCCCCTTTCCTCTTTCCAATGCTCCAGTTGTTAGGTAGCTGGAGCTCCAGCAGGAAGCTTCCAGTCCCATGACCAGAAGGAGGACTGGCTAGGCCCCTCCTGGAGAGCCAGGGGCCCAGCCAGAAATCAGGGACTGGTTATGCCCCTGGGCAACCTGAAAACAAAATAAAATTAAATTCTCAAGGTCTGATTCTAAACCATTAAGTTGAGTAGTACTCATTCATACCAGTAGTCTTACTGATGTCACCCAACATGAGGAAGATTTTCTAGAACTGAGTCTTAACGGTTAGCAGTCTTTGCTTCCACATTTTAGGAACTAAAGAAATCATAAGAAATTAAAACAGACTGAAGATATGGAAATCATGGTGCTTCAGTACTCATAATGCTTATAACATTTTTACTGAGAGAGAAAGAAGAGATTGGTATTCAATGTATATTTCCAAAAGCCTGGAAATAAAAATTATCTAAATTAATCAGTGCTTCATTTTCCTTTTGAGACTTCAGTATGTGCTAGTGTAAAATGTTTTGACTGCAACTAGTCACTAGAGTGGCATACCATTTTAAAGCAAACATGCACATTCAAGCAATGTAGCTTATGTAGGCTGAACAAAAACCATTTGGGATCACTCTACCATACAAGAACAAGAATCTTATTTAGTCTTTATCTGAATGTGTACTTAATCATAATCAAACATCTTTGTATTGTATGTTTTAGGGATCACAATATTGACCATTAAAGTTACTATAATGTAAGCTCAGAATTGAAAATACCATCTGTTGTTTCATATTAAAGAATGTAAAAAAAATTAAAAGATGTAATTGGATAAAGTTCAAAGAAGTAAGATGTGATTGAACAACTGATCCATCATATGATAATGCATCAGAACCATCGGTTATACCAGTCATCAGATCATTCTATTTAGTGAAGATAATACCAATCTTTAAGAGCAAGAACGTATAATGGAGTAATATGTATATAAGACACCAAAACATAACCTTAATTACTGTAATCAATAATGCTATTTACATTTTTGTTTTCTGTAAATATGGATGTTGTTTTCTTTATGAAAGACTTGACTTCTATATTGATTGCTTCCACCACCGTACCAAGGCTGAAATCATGGACAAACAACATCCTTTACATCATAACCTCAGCCCTGCAGAACGCAATGCCATCCACAGCCTCAAAAACAACTCTGACATTATCATTAAGGAGGCTGACAAAGCAGGTGCAGTTGTCATCATGAATAAATTAGATTATGACCGGGAAGCTTATAAACAACTCTCCAACACAACCTTCTACAGACCACTTTCTGCTGACCCCACTGAGGAATACCAAAAGGAATTACAACGCTTACTCAAGAAACTCCCTAAGACAGCACAAGAACGTATAGAGACAGAAACACCACCAGAGCCACGGACAGGGATGTTCTATCTACTACCCAAAATCCATAAAAAAGGAAACCCTGGATGCCCCATCATCTCAGGCATTGGCACTCTTACGGCCGGCCTATCTGGCTATGTGGACTCCCTCCTCAGACCCTATGTTATCAACATCCCCAGCTATCTTCAAGACACCACAGACTTCCTGAGGAAAATACAGTCCATTGGAGAACTTCCTGAAAACACCATTCTGGCCACTATGGATGTAGAAGCTCTTTACACCAACATCCCACACAAGGATGGATTACAAGCTATTAGAAGAACCATCCTAGATGATGACACAGTGCAACTCGTGACTGAACTTTGCGATTTTGTACTCACCCACAACCACTTCAGATTTGAGGATCATTTATATCTCCAAATCAGTGGCACTGCTATGGGCACCCGCATGGCCCCACAATAGGCCAACATCTTTATGGGTGACTTAGAACAACATTTCCTCAAGTCTCATCCTAAGACACCTCTTCTTTACCTGCGCTACATTGATGACATCTTTATCATCTGGACACATGGCAGGGATGCTCTTGAAGATTTTCACAGAGATTTCAATAATTTCCATGACGCCATCAAACTGAGCCTGGAACACTCCACACAGGAGATCCACTTTCTTGACACTACAGTACAAATCAGGGATAGACGCATCACCACCACCCTATACCGAAAACCTACTGATCGGTATAGTTACCTACATCCTTTGAGCTTCCATCCTAAACACACCACACGACCCATTGTCTACAGCCAAGCCCTAAGATATAACCGCATCTGCTTTGATCCTTCAGACAGAGACAGACATCTTGAGGATCTCTATCAAGCATTCTTGAAACTACAGTACCAACCTGGGGAAGTAAGAAAACAAATTGACAGAGCTAGACGGGTTCCCTGAAGTCATTTACTACAGGAGAGACCCAAGAAAGAATGCAACAGAACACAACTAGTCACCACATACAATCCTCAAGTCAGACCTCTGCAGCAGATCATTAAGGACCTACAGCCTATTCTAAAAGATGATTCCTCTCTCTCTCAAGCATTAGGAGACAGACCAGTCCTTGCTTTTAGGCAGCCCCCCTAATCTTAAACAGATACTCACCAGCAACTACAGATCCAACAACAGGAACATTGAAGTAGGCGCACACCCCTGCAAAAAACCACGCTGCCAAGTCTGCCCACATATCTGCACAACAGACACCATCATAGGTCCTAATCAAGCCTGCTACTCCATCAAAGGCTCATTCACCTGCTCATCTACTAACGTGGTCTATGCCATCATGTGCAAGAAATGCCCCAACACCTTATATATTGGACAAACAGGATGATTGCTCTGTAAGCAACCGAATGAGCACAGAGCTGATATCAGAAATCAAAGAACAAAGAAACCAGTTGCTGAGCACTTCCATCTTCCTAATCACTCGATGACAATTTGTTAACGACTGTCGTTAGAGATGTACATGGGACATCAAGACTTCAAAGAGAAACAGTTGAACTCAAATTAATATGCAAGCTAAATTCTGTGAAAGCAGGACTGAATTGAGACTATGGGTTCTTTTCCCATTACAACAGGTAATTTGACTTCAGGCTTCCCATGGTTTGAGCCTGTAAACTGCTCTGATTTGCTGTTACTTTATGACCTGATCCTATGTTTTACACCCCCTTGCATTTAGTTTCATTCCTTTCTGTAAGTTCACCCATCTTCGAAGCATCTGAGGAAGTGGGATCTTCTCCCACAAAAGCTCATGCAAAAAATAAATCTGTTAGTCTTAAAGTGCCACACAACTCCTTGTTGTTTTTTTTACTGGACTAGACTAACATGGCTATCCCTTTTGAAACTCTTCTAAGAAACATGGTTGTTCAGGTGGAATGTAAAATTACACTTTTTCCAAAGAGAATCTGATTACAGTGTCTTTAACTTACTTCTAAAGATGAGCTAAAAACAGATCCCTGAATCGGAACCCTTTGAATTTTCTTAACAGCTGTTGTATTAGATTTTTATTTAAATTGATAGATATCTCTTGACAGCAGCTGGCTCATGAGATTTCCACTATTCAAGATGGCAGAATAATTGTAAAAGCAGAATTAACCAGTATTCTAACACCATTTCAAAATAACAGCCATTTCGATAGCAGGCTTTCCCTTAATTCGAATTAACATTTTCTTAAGTCGAATTAACTTAAGGCAGTTCAGACATGTTGTTTCAAAACAGTTGTTTTGAAAGAATGGTGTTGTTTCGAAACAGCATGTCCAAACGGCCTTATTTTGAAATAACCATTTCGAAATAACCATTTCGAAATAACAGCCGTTTCGAAATGAATGGGGTTTAAGCTGTTTCAAAATGATGGTTCGTATTTCAAAATGACGGATCCTGTCATTTCTAAATAAGAAAATGTTGTGTGGACCTAATCTCTTTTATTTCAAAATAACCAGTGTTATTTCGAAATATAAGAGATGTGTAGACATACCCAAGGAGTCAGCTGTTAAGGAGAGGTTTTTGGTGTCTACTACACTGCTACTAGAGCCTGGGGAAGCTGCTTTTCAACATGCTGATAGAAACGAATTTCACTCCCAATTAATTTTGACAAACACTAGCCTCCAAAGTGACTGATTGGGTGGCCAGGATAATGGTGTCTGCAGTATCAATGAGATGAACCTTGTGGCTCCAGTAATCTGATCTGTAATCAGAGGTCCAACAGTCAATTCAGGACCTTCCATTTGATGATTCAACTTAATTTTAAGATCAAACAAACACAAGGCTGCTTGGTTTAAAAGACTCCTGAGCCACTCTGGGTCTCTATACCCTGTCAATCACAAGAAGTAGAAGTTGGGTACTTTTGAGTTCATTTCACTTCTATCTTCTTACTCTTTGACCTCATCATTCTTCAGGGAACCTTCTCAAGAGGAATTTCTTGCCCAGGACATGAAAGCCCTCCTGTGGGTGAGTGTCAGAGAGAAAGTTCCTAGAGAGGAAAGAGGGTTCTACTCTCATTACATTCTAATCCCAAAAGCCAAGTGGGCTTGCAGCCTATCTTGAAGCTGTGTGGCTTCAACAAGTGTCTCAAGACATGGAAGTGCCACGTTGTCTCTCTGGCCTCCATAATTCCCACCCAGGTTCCTGGTGATTACCATTCTCAATTTTCAAAGGGATAGCCGTGTTAGTCTAGTCCAGCAACAAAAACAAGGAGTTGTGTGGCACTTTAAGACTAACAGATTTATTTTTCGCATGAGCTCTCATGGGAGAAAATCCCACTTCATCAGATAGCTCATGTGAAAAATAAATCTGTTAGTCTTAAAGTGCCACACAACTCTTTGTTTTTTTGTTTTTGTTTTTGTTTTTTTTACCATTCTCAACTCAAAGGATGCAAACTTTCCATTTCGCTCATCTGCAGAAGTGGGATTAGGCCCATGAAAGGTTATATGATAAATAAATTTGTTAGTCTTTAAAAGTGCCACAGGACTCATTTGTTTTGCTTAAATAGACTCACATAGCTACCCCTCTGCCACTTGTCACCATTCAAGGCAATGATTTCATGGATACATTTCATTCTCTGAGGTGAAACAAAAAATCAATAAACCTAAAATTTTGTCATATAAATTCCATATCATATGAGAGTGTGGACATACTCAACAGTAGTTACCATGATGAAGTCAGCATATGCCAGAGATACAATAACCTGTTACCATTACTCTTACCAATTTGTCAATTTTGTCTTAGATAAATATAGTAAACTCAATAGTTGTAGTGCTGCATTCCTTCTGTTTCCATATATTTACTACAGGGAATACCTGGAATGCAACAAATAATGAGGTAATATTGTTTAGGTATGTATTTTCTCATGCTTGCAAAGGAGCCTATGCAAGCAAATCATATCTATGCAGAATTCCATTTGATTTTTGTGTATTGCATATGACAAGTGTAATATCTCAGAATTAGTTTTCCTTGAGCACCAATCCTGCAAATTTTAAGGCATTATAAAAGGTAAGTGGCAAGTTAATAGTGGTCCCTATATCTAAGATATGACAGTTTATCTTCTGCATGATTTATCAAAGAAAGTAACTGAGATAGGTCTTTGCAAAAGTTGACTTTAAGGGTGACCACTGTGTGATGATCCCTTAGCAAAAAATATTTGATTTTTTTCACTGACATCCACAAGGTGACCCTGAAAGTATGAGTAGCAGCTCATAGCCTTACTGTAGTTTAACAGATTTATTTTTTGCAAATCTGTTGGTTTTCAAGTGCCACAAGACTCCTTGCTTTTTTTTTTTTTTTGCTTTACTAGACTAACACAGCTGCCCCTTTGGAAGTTTACTGCAGTTTGTACGCTATAAGACAAGTGAAAAATATAACTTTTATAAATTTGACTAAATTAGACATAGAGAGAAAAAGTGATGTAATATTTTTTATTGAGTCAGCTTCTGTTGGTGAGAGAGACAAGCTTATGAGCCCCCAAGTCTCTTCTCTCTCTTCAACAGAAGGCAGTCCAATAAAAGATATTATCACACCACATCGTCTCTGTAATATCCTAGAACTGATATGGCTACAACTCTACTTAATTAGACATAAACCCTCTCTATGATGGAAAAATGAAATAGCCAAACACTAATAATACAGAAGATACAAGAAAATACAAGAATTTGCCTTACCAATGTGCCTCTAGAAAGCATTGATTTAATAAACTCATACAACTCAGATTCTAAAAGGTGCTATTAGGTCACCTTCTCTACTCACCTGTTAGTACCTACTGTGTCTTTTCACAACCTAATTTGAACCATTAGTATCTTGTTGAGGATCCAACTGTGCAATCAGGGCCTCTGATTGCCAAAAAATATATATTTTATCAATATGTAAGTTAAACATGAACATTTCTAAACAAAAATTAAAAATGCTTGCAAATCATTTTAGATCTCCATTAATGTGAATTGGGCATCTGTGTAACCCCTGAGGGATGCTGTTTTAATTTTGATTGCACCAGGAAATCCAGTTTAATTTTCTCTCTAAGGAGACAAAGATTGAAACTGCAGCAGGCACATACTATATTCAGCGTTTTCAGATACACAAATTTCAGAGGAAATGTTTTTGGTTCTGCTACCCACTGGACCTGTGACTTTGACAAAAAGTATAACTATTACAAGTAAATGTAAACTAAAAATAACTCAGAAACAAAACTATCAACAAATCTTGCTGTTCCCTGTACTTATGCGTGAAGCTCAGATTTTCTTGTCCCAATCAGGATTACAATATGGGTACACTCTAATAGTATCAGATTAAAAATTTGAAATAGCAAACATTTAAAAAATATTCTTAGTTAATTAATTATGTTTTTCTAAGGGAGAAAAGTAATAGAAACTATTTCCACTGAAGTTTTCCTTTAACTCTCTGGTATGGAGATCATCTGGAACAGTTGACGTGAGTATTCATCTTTATATAACTACATCTCTTGCCTGATTTTGATCAACACTTACACGATTTTAATTGTTCCCTAATTTCCCTATCTTCTTCCACTTAATATTCTTGTTAAAGGCTATTTTAAAAAAAGCATTATTTTAAAATAATTTTTAACACTACCCTCCTCATTTGGAGCTTACTGAATACAGACCACTCCCACTAAAATCAATGGGAATGGAAATAGCTCAGTCTTTATACATTCAGACCTTAAATTTATCACTCAGATTTTTTCAAGATCCTATTTATTCCACCTGACTCGACACATGAATGTAATCTAGTTTTGCTGCACCAATCTTTCCTCTTCAAGCCTTAACTAATTCTTTTGTTTTTGGCATTTATTTGGCCCTTGTCCAAACCCAAGACAGTTCTTTTTAACTCTCAGAACTTTTGAACGTGCTGTTGTTTAACGACATTGAAGGTTTCTTACTCCTCAGTTTCCTTTACAGAGGTTTTATAATTTATAGTTTGCTTTGCTCTAAAGCACTCATAGTATCTCCTCTGACATATTAAATTTTTCCTCCAGCACTTAGACAATATTAACAGATTTATTCATTAATCTGAATTCTCCCACCAATTCTCCATTTCCTATCATTTCGGGTTATGTTAATATGATCTTTGCAACATTTATTTATTTTAACAAATTCCAAGTTATTCTCCCTTTATCCTTTGATGTGCTAAAAGCTGTGATTTCTTTGTTATGCAAGAACTGCGGTTGTAATAAGTAGGCATTCATTGTCTGATTCTTGAAGGTGTTCAGCAAAAAGTAGAAAGCAGTCAGCAAGCACTGTTAGACATAGCCCTAAATTTCTGTCTTATGAAATTTCAATTCCAAAAATAACTGATGAATCAACTGGTTAATTACAACTGTCTGAAAAGCTGCACATAGCATTAAGCTTTTCAATTTCCATTTTAAAAAGAAGACAATATTTGTGTTGAAAATTCATAGATTAAAACCAATATATTATCAGTGTTTGGAAGCAGTCTGTAATTAAAGTACTGTAATTTATAGCTGCATTCTGTTTTCAGACATTGTGCCTACAAGTCTTTATTTTCTTATTTTGCACACACTTATTGTCTCACCCACATTATTTCTGCCACTGGTGACAAGTTTTGGCTAATAGCTTAGTCGAAGCTAGCATGAGAAGAGGTACTGTAACAGGGTTATCACTGATAAGTACATTAATAATGAAAGTACTCTGTGCACCGGAAATGGATTAATCATACTTTGTCTATTCTGGAAAAAAATATGATGTTTTTCACCTAAATTAAGTGGACAATCATACATTAGTTTTTTGCTAATATGAAGAAATCAGTTAGGAGTCACAAGAATGCTAGATCTTATTATACCATGGCAACTAACTACTTCCTCTAGTTGATGTTAGAAGACTTTGTTAACATCAAGAATATTACAGTTACAGAAATAGGCTGTTCTCAGAATACACATACATTAATTGTGGAAATAGCAAACATTAAAAACAGAATATGTCTATGCTAAGTTTAGCAAACCATCTCATAATTCACAGCCAACATGTTGAATCCTGGTATATTCACATCTTTGACTCCAGGGTGAACAATTCTCTGCTAATAACACTTTCTTAAGGAGAGTGGTTACTGAGCTAATAGAACATGCAAACCACTCAAAGAGGAGTTCGTGAAAAAGTAGTTTATAAATTCCGTAATCCAAAAATGTGGTAAATATCCTTTCCTGAACATTAAGAAAAAGATTCACCACCACTGGAAATGACACAATTGCAGTATCACAGAGTTACAGGGGCTGCTGAACAGTGTAATTGGATGGTTCTGAACCATTTTAGCAAACAAAAATGTATAAATCGGAAATCATAGAAATCAAGGACTGTACAGGACCTTGAGAGGTCATCAAATCCGTCCACCCCACTGGTATTCTATCTAGCCCTGAGTAATATGCAGTTCCCTATAGCAGTGGTTCCCAACTGGTATGCCACGGCAACACCCAAAGTGTGCCGTGACCATCCCCCAGATCTGCAGTTAAAGTTCTCTCCCTGTTCAGCCCAGCCACATCGGCTGTGCAGGGCTGGGAAAAGGCAGAGGTTACAGTAAGGGGGAAGACACTAGAACACAGTTCCAGGAGCCCCCTATTTTTAGGCAGGCAGCATTCAGGGGTCCCTAAAAATAGGGGATGACACCCCAATGCAGAGTTCAACAGGTGCCCCTAAAAATAGCAGGAGCAGCCAGAATGCAGAGTTCCAGTGGCTCCACCTTAAACCCTGTTCCACCTTAACCAGCTGGCAGAGAGCTGCAGGAAGCTGGGAGTGTGTTAATCTGCCCCTGCCCCTGCTGAGCAGCTGGTGTCAGCCAGCCTGCAAACAGCCCAGATAAGGGCTTTGGGGTGCTGCCAGGGGTTGTGTGGGGCAGGTGTGTGTGTCTAGCAGAGGTGGGTGGGAGTGGTTGTATAGCAGAGGGTCTGTAACGGGTTGTGGGGTGGCTGTTTGGTTGAGGGTGTATGTAGCTGAGGGGTGGGATGGCTATGTGTGGGGAGGTGTAGCTGGGGGCTGGAGGCCTGGTTCTGGCCCCTGCAGTGATGGGAGGGTCCATCAAAGGCAGCAGGGGGCAGGGGGATGGGAGGACGGGACCCACTGGAGTGGGAGGGAGCAGCAGCATGGTGAGGATTTGCCCTGGGTGGCAGGGAGCCACTGTGGAGAAGGGGGAAGGGGTGCTGCACCATGATGCCCTGCCCTACCTTCCCGCTCCCCTGCCCTACCTTCCCACTCCCCAGGTTCCACCCTGCCTCCCCCACAAAGCCACTCTTGTTCTCCCTTCCTCTCTCTTCTCTTGCCACCCTTGTGCTGTTCCCCACATGGCTGCCCTTGTCCTCTTTTGCCACCCCTGCCCCGCTCTGCTCTCCACACTCACTCCTGCCACTGCACATGACTCCTGACCTCCTGTGTTTGCCACCCCTGCTCTGCTACCCATACTACCCCACATAAGCGCATTTCCGAAACATTGTGCCATGGTTCATGAATATTCATAAGTAACTTAAGTTAATTTGAATATTCATGAGTTTTTTAACGGTGGTGTGCCTTGAAAAATTTGAAGGTATTAAGGTATGCCTCAACAGAGAAAAGGCTGGGAACCACTGCCCTATAGATTTCACCCGAGCTAATGGTAATTACCTTGCACTACTGACCAGGTATAAATATGTTCTTTGGCCTTTTGCTAACTTTCAAGTATAATGACCTGCCAGGACCAGGAAAGCAGGATGAAAGGATCATTGATCAGATCTGTCACAAATTAGCTGGCTCTGTATCTGTGGGCAGTGAAATAATTGGCACAACCAAGCCCACAATTTCAATGGGGTCTATCTGAGGGTGATTTTTACCTTCAGACTACAATACACAGCATTCATATCGCATAAAACTCAGACAAGACAAATATCTCTTTAAGCTGTCACTACACAAATACCACATTTGAATAACATAAAGTCCATTGAAAAGAAATTGTATAAAAACTTCCACATTCAGTAGTTCCAGGATGTGTTTAATCTTAGTGTTTTTCAGAGCATCCATAGCTGCAGCAGCCCTGGGGCTGTGGCGTCAGGACTCAGGGTTCGAGCCCTGTAAGCCCAGTGCTGGCGACACTCCTGACCCACTGTGGCACTAGCTTAGGGTACCACAGATGAGGGGTGGCATGGCAGGCTGGTTCAGAAGCCGGACCCCGCACTCCTCTTCCTTTCAGCCAGCCACTCCATTCCTGGAGGCAGAGTGAGCTTAGCCCATGGGGGGGGACTCCACTCTCTTACCCTGCCTCCGGGCTGGGCCTCCCTGTCCCTAGGGCATTACCACCAGCAGGCCCAGGGGTGGGGTGGGAGAGTGAAGCCTGGCCTCTGGGCTGGCCCACTCTTCCCCCGGGCTGGCTGCCCTGGGGGCAGGGCAAGCTGTCCCAGAGTAAAGACCAGGTTCTGCACCCCCACCCCTGGGGGGTTCAAAAGCAAAAGTTGGCAAGGGGTGCCACAACCCTTTGAGCCAGCCCTGCCATTTCCTAGATCTTTTGCCAAAATGGAGGACAGGATGAGCCCTCAACAAAGAAAGGTTTCTCCTCAAGTTTCTGATAAGTAATTACAAGGCATCTGAGGTGTCTCAGTACAACTGACTTGACTGGCCTTATAGTTACCTGTGCAAAAAGAATTTTGTAGAGTTCATTGCTTTCCATGACACAGGTACCAGTTTAAGTGTATGTTATCCATGAACTCTTATCTCCTGGAAACACTAAAGGATGGGTCTCTGGATTTGATCAGAACATACTGATACAAAAAGGCAGCATCATGAGTGTGGCTGTGCAAACATGGTGATGGTAGGATGGTTGCATTATGGACATTCACTCATCTATGAACTCAAGAAGGTTCCTGCCTCTAACTAAAAGGATCATAACTAATGCTACTAAAGCATCATAACTAATGTCATAGCATGAGTATGCCCTTACAGTTTGTTATTTTCCAGAACAAAATAACTGCTTTCAACCAATTCAGCCATAAGCACTGTATCTTTGTTCCCTGACAAGAGTGCCAACAAATGGGTAAAATAAATCAAAGAATTATTGTGTTTGTAATATTATAGCTATAGTTTTATTAGAGTAGTTTCTCAAGGGCAAATTATGTCATATTTGATCCATCGTATGTTACCCTATGCCAAGTCTTGACAAAGGTACTGCTCCGCTATGTGTTAGCCCCAAAACTGGGGTGCCTATGTGTGCAGCATATTTACGTAGGCCCCATTGCCGAAGTGCAACCTCCACAACTTTTAGCAGCAGTGTGGGGCAAAGAGACCGCCCCCCTACTCCGCCCACCACCACAAAAAAAAAAAAAACCTGCCCTCTATGGACACTTGCACCAGTCCAGAACACAAAGTCCCACCATCAGGGACACTTGCCATGGTCTGAAGCAAAGAAATATCCTCACTGCCAAAAAAATTTGCGCGCTGCTGAGGATAATGGCAGATCTTTTGGTTTTTTGGCACCAGGGGGCATGCCACTCTCTGTGATACCCCAGTGCAGCTAGGTGCCAGAGTATTATTCCTGGGTGCCATGGCAGCCTGGCACCCAGGTTTTGTTGAGATCTGCTCTGTGTGGCACTGGGCCAGGAACTGTTGAGCCTAGCAGGATAAAATAACCCAAAATCAACCTCTGAAGACATGTTTAAAGGTATTATGGTAATTAGAACAATTCATTAAAAATAGCTAAGATTTAGGGTTATATCTTTCACTGTTAAGAGTTGGGAAGTAGATCTAGGTCTGTAATTACCTATAATCTAGCTAAAGATTATCAGTGTCACTAAACATCCTTCTTTGAGTGATTGTTCCTATCCATTCTATACATAGGTGTACACAAGCCATGTGCATGGCTAGCCGGAGAACTTTTTCCCCTAGAGTATGTGTAGGGTCAGCTGTGGAGCCCCTTGGAGTGGTGCCAGCATGGCTCGCTATATAAGGCACAGCCAAACCAACCCTTCTCAGTTCCTTCTTACCACCCTGACTGTACCTGGAGTTCATCGCTGCTTGTTAGCAGACTTCCTGTAGTTAGATAGCTTAAGTAGCTGTTAAGTGGTGTTTAGTTTAAGTACCTGTTAAGTGCTTAGAGTTAAGTACCTGTTTGCGGTTAGTTAGTTAGATTAAGTGTTCCCCTTCCCAGGCTCAGGGCTAGGGCATGCTTGGGTTTAAGACCTGTGACTCCTGCCAAAAGCCTATGCCCCTGGACAACCCCCACTGCTCCTGCCTGAGGTGCTTAGGGGAGGCTCACCTGAAGGAGAAGGAGAAGATTTGCAGGAGTTTCCGCCCTCGCACTCGGAAAGAGAGGGAACAAAGACTGAGAAGCCACATGATGGAGGAAGCCGTGTACCCAGTCTCCTCTTCAAAAGCAAGTTCTAGCATGGCACCGTCAGTAAGCAGTGCTCCCACTTGTACTGGGGAGGTCTCTAGGTCTGGAGGCTCATCTAAGGGCCTGCAGCACTGTGGAGTGGCACCAGCTCCGGTAACAGCACTGCAGCAATGTCACCAGCACCGTTCTCTATCCCTGGTGCCTCAGAAGAAGAGGAAGACTGATGGTGCATGTTCTCCAAAGAGATCAGAGAGTTCGGGTAGCCCAACCATCAGAAGGCCTGCCGCTCACCCCGCGGCACTGTCAAGTCCAGCCTCGGTGTGGGGTCTGTCAAGGCTGGTGTCCATGTTCTCCGCACCCCGGGGCATATTAGAGGAGGAGAGCCATCTCCCCTCTACCCCCAAGGCCTTTGAGGCTGCATGGGACCTTATTGAACACACGGCACAATCTGCCCCAGGCCCTTTGCCTTCTCCGGCACCCAACAGACAGGGGCCATTGAGAGGCAAGCCTCTGCTGGTCTGCCCAGCCTTTGGTGCCAAATGAGCCAATCAGGAGGTCCCCAGCCACTTCAGTGGCATCGGATTTGCACCTTTTCCCCGTACCACCAGCAGTGATAGTGGAGGTAGGGGCACCCTGGTACCATTCCCCTGTGAAGGTGCCAGAATGGCACCGGTCCTTAGTACCATGCCAAGAACTGAGGGATTGGAGTCCTTGGCACTGCTTGCCACCTGCTTCTGGTACCGCTCCACCTTGGTCCCCTAGGAGTAGATTCTCCTCAGACTCAGATGACGCCTCTTCGGTATCGAGGGACAGCAGGGCCAGGCACCGGAAATCGGTATCACAGCCTTTTCCTCCTGTTCCTCAGTGGCCCCCACAATGGCCGGTGCTGTCTCAATGGCCATTCTGGACTCCTTGGGTGTACCACCAAGAACAAGGGCCCAGGATGAGTAGAGTCCAGTCAGTGGCAAGTTCTTGACCTCAGCCTTCCTTCTTGTTGAGCACACCCCCAGATGCAGGTGACCTATCTGAGGCTGAATTGGGTAGAAGGTCCCACGACAGTTGTACCAAGGGACTAGGCCTCCTACAATGACCTCAGTTGTAGAGGCCAGACCCCCAGAGCCACTGGAGGAATCATCATCATCTCCCACAGATGAGGCAGTGGCAGAAGCAAAGCCAGCGCCCACCCAGGAGAATGGCAAAGCTCACCAAGAGCTCCTCAGGAGAGTAGACAGGGGGCTGGGCCGGCCAGCAGAGGAGATTGTGGAGGAGGAGGAGGACCCAATGGTGGACATTTTAGCCCCAGAGTGTCCGGCAAGAGTAACTCTCTCCCTGATAAAGTCTATTCAAAACACCACCAAGGCTCTATGGCACATCCCAGCCTCCATTCCTCCCACTACAAAGAGGATGGAGAAGAAATACTTTGTAGCATGGAAGGACCATGAGCATTTCGACTCTCACCCTATGCCAGGTTCGTTGGTGGTAACTGCAACCAATGAGAAGGAAAGATACGAGCATCAAGACTCCACACCCAAATCCAAAGAGGCAGAAAAGCTAGACCTCTTTGGCCATACAACTTATTCAATGGGGGGGGGGTCCGGCTGAGGATTGCTGACCAACAAGCAATCCTTAGCAGATACGCCTTCAATGCCTGATCATCCCTGGAGAAGTTTGTGGACAAGCTGAACCAGGACTCAAGACCTGATCTTACAGCCTCTATTAAGGGAGGGTAAAGTGGTCTCTAGAACACTGCTACAGTCAGCTTTTGATGCAGCAGATGCAGATGGCATCAGGCATGACTATGCATAGGAGCTCTTGGCTGCAGGCCTCAGGAGATCCAAGATATCATTCAGGATCTTCCTTTTGAGGGACTGGAGCTGTTCTTCCAACAGACTGTCTTGAAGCTGCAGACATTGAAAGACTCCAGAGCCCTGCTAAAATCCCTGGGGTTTCACACCCCTGCAGCCAAAAGAAGGTCCTTCAAGCGTCAGCCCACTACTCGCCCTACCAGCGCTGTCAGGACTATGATAGGAGGCACAGCAGAAGCAGTTGTCTGGGCAACCAGCACCAGCCTCACCAGTTCCAGAACTCCTCGCAACAACCAGCAGGTTCTATAAAGACATTTTGAGGATGTATCCAAGGTCAGTGCACTAGTACACCAGGATCCATCCCCTCCCTTTGCCAACAGACTGTCCCATTTCTACTCTTTGTGGTCCAATATAACAATGGACTCTCCTGTTCTTTGCATGGTTCATCATGGATTGTCTATCTAGTTTTCCTCCTGGCCCCCATCACAAACACTACCACCTTCTCCCTTTTCAGGGACCCCTGTCATGAACACCTGTTGACTCAGGAGGTGTAGTCACTCTTGGACAAGGGCGCAGTAGAGGAGGTTCCTCAGGAGAGGAGAGGCAAGGAGTTTTATTCCCTCTATTTTCTAATCCCCAAAGCGAAAGGGGGTCTACACCCCATTCTAGACCTTCACAGACTAAACTATTTCCTGCGGAAAATACATTTCAGGATGGTCTCTCTGTCCTTAATAATTCCCTCATTGATCCAGGAGACTGGTGTGCTGCCCTCGATATCCAGGATGCATACTTTCATATCTCTATCATTCCCAGACACAGGAGATTTCTCAGGTTCATGCTGAAGGACAAGCACTATCAGTTCACAGTTCTTCCATTCAGCCTGGCAGCGGCTCCCCATGTTTTCACAAAGTGCCTGGTGGTGGTGATTACCTTGCTCAGACGTTGAGAGATCCAAGTGTTTCCCTATTTGGACGACTGGCTCGTGTGCAGTCTATCCCAGAAAGAGGTGACAAGTCACCTGCAAGTAATTCGGAACTTTTTCAGTTCCTTGGGACTGATGATCAACATCCAAAAGTCAATGCTTGTGGCTACTCAAAGCATAGAATTGCTGGACTCAAGGATAGTGAGAGCCTCTCTTCCCCGGCCTCGGTTCAAAGCCATCAGTGACCTCATCTCAGACCTACAGAAATACCCTCTCACTAAACTTCACTCCTGCCTAAGGCTACTGGGGTACATGGCGGCTTGTACCTCGCCTAAGACTATGCCAAAGTGGCTGCCTTTAGTATACTGCCTGTCCAGAGACAGTCTCGAGGCCTTGATCCGGGGAAGTGTTAAGTGCGTTAGACTGGTGGTGCCAGGAAAGCAATGCATGCAGTGGTCTCCCATTCCAGATGCCCCAGCCCTCTGTATTTCTGGTCACTGATGCTTTGGACCTGGGGTGGGGCACTCACTTGGGTCATCTCAGGACTCAGGGGTTGTGGGAGAGAAGTGAGGTGCAGCTCCACATAAACATTGAGGAGCTTTGGGAGGTACACATGCCCATCAAGCGTTTGTGGAGCATCTAAAAGGGAATGTAGTCTCAGTCTAGATGGACAACACATCTGCAATGTTTTACATCAACAGACAAAGGGGAAACCCGATCCACTCCTCTGTGCCGCAAAGCCCTCTCCTTGAGGGAATTTTGTGTTTGCCACTCAATTCGTCTTATGGCATCCTACCTTCCAGGCCAACAGAATCAACTGGCAGACTCTCTAAGCAGGAAATTCATGACCCACGAATGGTCCTTGAAGTGGGATATCCTGGAGCTAGTTTTCCAGTAGTAGGGTTATCCCCAAATAGACGTTTTTGCATAGGACTGGAACAGGAAGTGTAGGACATTCTGCTCCTTTAGACGGCTGTGCGTGGACTCGATAGTGGATGCTTTCAAAATCTCCTGAGCAGGCAAGAAATGTTACACCTTCCCGCTAATTCCGTTAATACCAAAGGTCCTGTCAAAGATCAAGCAGGATAGAGCAGAGGTCATCATTATAGCCCTGGCGTGACCAAGGAGGCATTGGTATGTGATGCTGTTGAATCTCTTGATCTGGGACCTGATAGAACTTCCACTACTGACAGACCTTCTCACCCAGGCCCAAGGCCAGTTGCTCCATCCAAACCTGAGGTCATTGCATCTCTGCGTGTGGAACCTGCATGGTTGATGCAGGGTGAGTTGCAGTGCTCCATGGAGGTTCAAGAAGTTCTGCATAGCAGCAGGAAGCCTGCCACCAGAGCCACTTACAAGGCCAAGTGGTCAAGGTTTGTGGTGTGGGCTTCTGATAAGCAACTTGATCCAATGTGGCCTCTGGTCCCAGAGGTTCTGGACTATCTCTGGCTATTAAAATCTAAAGGCCTTGCAACCTCTTCAATAAAGGTGCATCTGGCAGCAGTTTTGGCCTGTCACAGAGGGACAGACTCGGGTCCGCTGTTTTTGAACCTGACAGTTAAGCGGTTCCTGAAGGGTCTGGATAGGTTGTTTCCATCCGTGCAACCCCCGGTGGCCCAATGGGACTTGAACCTAGTCCTATTGAGACTTACAGGGCCACCCTTTGAGCCTCTTGCTTCCTGCTCGCTGCTCTACCTCCTGGAAGGTGGCCTTCCAGGTGGCCATTACATCCGCTAGGTGGGTGTCAGAGATTTGAGCTTTAACTTTGGGCCCTCCTTATACCGTCTTCTTCAAGGACAAAGTTCAGTTGCATCCCCATCTGGCTTTGCAGCCAAAGGTGGTTTTTCAGTTCCACTGCAACCAAGAAATCATCCTCCCGGTATTCCACCAGAAGCCACATGCTTCAGAGAAAGAGCGCAGGTTGCATACCTTAGACGTTAGGCACGCTTTAGCCTTCTACACTGCAAGATTGAAGCCCTTTCAAAAACTGACTCAGTTGTTTGGGGCAGTGACGTACAGGATGAAGGGCCAGCCAGTCTTAACCCACCAGCTATCATCCTAGATAGTTTCATGTATTCAGGAATGCTATGTGCTAGTGAAAATTAACCCTCCGGTGCTTAAGGCACATTCTATCAGAGCCCAGGCATCATCAGTGACCTTCCTGGCTGGGGTGCCAATCACCAACATCTGTAGAGCAGCCACATGGTCTGCAGCGCATACATACTCAGAGCACTGCACAATCACCCAGCAGGTGCGGGATGATGCAGCGGTCAGAAGAGCGGTGTTGCAATCCGTAAATCTGTAGTTTCCAACTCTCCACCTAAGGTAAGACTAGTAATTCACCTGTGTATGGAATGGACAGGAGCAATCACTCGAAGAAGAAGAGAAGGTTACTCATCTGTAACCGGGGTTCTTCAACATGTGTTGCTCCTGGCCATTCCACTTCCCTCCCACCTTCCCTTCTTGGAATAGGTAGCAAGAAGGAACTGAGGAGGGTCGGGTTGTCGGTGCCTTAAATAGTGAGCTGTCCTGGTGCCACTCCAGAGGCTCCACAGCCGATCCTACAGGTACTCTAGGGGAAAGAGTTCTCCGGCTAGCCATGCACACAGCACGCGTACACCTATATACAGAATGGCCAGGAGCAACACACCTTGAAAAACCGTGGTTACAGGTAAGTAACCTTCTCTTTTCTGTATGTCACTATATTCTTTTATACAAAAATCAAAGGAAAATATATTTAGAAGGAATTTGATTGTAATGCTATAGTTTTTCTTTTTCTTTGAAATGTAAGTAGTAAATATCTTTGAACAGGTTGTAAGCTGCTAGTTGCCTTATGTAAATGTAGCTAAAATATAGGAGATGTTATTTCAAAGCAACAAATAATTACCTATTATGCACTCAGGGATTACTAGTTGTGATATCTGCCATCAAGAAGCTATCAATAAGCCAAACAAAGCTGGCGTGGATCTATAAAAAATTCTAGAGTCCTAATCCAAATCTGTCCAAATTTGGGGTACTGAGGTGGAGAGTTTGCATTGTAAAAGCAGGATCCCAACTGATTCTCATGGAACAGTTTGAACCAACTCTGAACACGGGCTATTTTGTCTTAATTTTTCTGGAGTGGTTTTCAAACAAAGAAGCTTTCAACAAGGACTGAAACCCCCAAGTTATTAGGGTAATTTTCAGAATTAAGAGCTCTTTAACTCAGTTATCATCTCCACTTTGAAACTGACATAAGAACTTAATTTTCATCTGTGTCTGTATAATGATCTTTTAATCTTTATGCTTTCCTTTTTAAAAAATAAATATTAGTTTAGTTAATAAGCATTGCTTTTAAGTGTGTATTTGGCTAAGATCTGAACTTTCATTGATCTCTTTAGTAATGTGTCTGATCCTTCAAGATTGGTAGAAACTTTTTTACATAGCATGGGTAAAGATTTTCAGTAATCCCCATCATATTTGATTTTCCTGTCTGGGTGCTGACCAGTGGGCTGGATGGCTATGATGGCCATGTTATGTTCCGAACAACTAGTGAGGTGATCAGAAGCTGTTTGTTGCTGATTTGGTGGCCACCAGCATTCAGGCTGTTCCATTCTTTGCAGTTTTGCTTTTTCAGCGTGGCTTTTCCAGAGGCCAGTGTCACACCCTAATCTTCCTATATCCTCTTATTTCCATAATTGGGAATATGGAGTTTCCATAATTGAGGCGTACGTCTACTATCAGTGTCATTCCTACATATAAAAGACTTCAGCACATCCAGAATCTCACTAGAAGTTTCTTCAATACTTAGACTACATTTGGTTCTGAAGTAGTGGAATTCACATGCAATGAGCACACTAAACATCCCATTATATGTAGTGCATCTTTTAATAGACACAAAGCTCTATCCGATCACAAATTATTTAGCAATGTCCTAATTACTATTGATTTGAAATGCTATTGGAAATGACATGTTTGCTAATTAGAATTTCTGGTGGGATATAGAAATAAGTCCCTTTAGATCTGACTGAGGAATAATATGCTTTATAACTGATGAACTGAAAGATTTAAAACTAACTTGCCTGCTTTGATTTGAAGGTGAGTTAGTGATGAAAATACAAGATTTAAAGTTGAACTTGAAAGGAGTCTTCAATGTATAAATGTTAAATTAAATAAACTGATTTGTGATGTAAGTTTTAAAGCCTGTCACTTTAGAATACATTTGATATTGCATAATTCAAGGGATTTCTGAACACCCAGGAATTATGCATACTTAGAAAAGTGTTTTGCCAGTAGTATTACTTTATCTTTGAAATGTAATAAGAAGAGCTGCACTGCAAATCTGATTCCCTCTTGCTTAGTATATATTGGCAACAAATACCAATAGAATGTACATTTTCTTTTTAAAAAGCATGTTATATTCAAGTCTGTTTATTTGTGTAATACATTTTCTAACTGCACTTGAACTTAGTCTTACTGCAAACAGGATTTGCGCACTGATGTACTGGAAACAACACTTCTGATATGTCGTACAAATATGTTTAGCTAAAAACGGGTCAGTAGAATTTAGGTCAATTGAATTTCTTCCTGAAAAAGTATTTCTAAATGGAAAGTAAAAAATAAAACCCTGCTTTCTAATCCAGTAAAATTGGGTTTGTTAAAATAGGATTAAACATAAAACTTCATGCATGCACATGCATGTACACACACAATTTTACTCAAAATGAAATTAATTACCAAGAAATCTTTCTGATTGGGTAAGGGGGTTTCATGCCTACTTTGACAAGCAATGTTCTTTTAGACTCCAATTCAGAAAGGCACTTGAGTATGTTCTTAGCTCAAAATGTGAGGAGACCCATTAACATAATGGGGACTACTCATACCGTAAAACAGGCACCTGCAACGTGTGGCTCAGCAGCCACATGGGCTCTCTGATTGCTCCTTTGTGGTTCTGGTGCTCTCTGCCACTGAGGGACCCTGCAGATGGCCTGCTCCTGGTTCCAGGCTACCCCCCGGGGGCCCGCTGAGCCAGCTCCCCTAGCCTCCACTGGGGGCCCCTTGGCCAACCCACCCTACTCAGAAGAAGGCTGCACCCACTGTGGCTCTCAAAATACTTGGTTATTGAAGGAATTTTAGAAAATGGTTCCTCTTATCTTTTGGGTTGCTGACCAGATCTTGAAGAGAAAATTAGGAAGGAGTGAAGGAAGCAATCTAGCCAGGTGGACCATTCCTTTAATAGTAGCGCAATGAGCTAAGGGCACCAAATTGTTTTTACTCTGAAGTGTCTTTTTCAGTTTCTTATAATTGTCTCAAATTTTTCCCTTGTGTGTAGAACTTTTCTGGATCTGTTTGCTCAGTGTTAATCTCCTCTGGAAATGTGTTTCAGCTATTTTAGAATTAAAAGGAGTGGAATGGAGCAGATTTTTACCATTTGAATATTTGTTTGCACTATTTTTTAAAACACCTTTAAAACCTGATTGCTGTCATATAGCATCTTGCAATTTGGCAAGGACATGTTCCTTAAGGCCCCAGTCTAGCAAACCTTCACATATATGCTTAATTTAAAACAAACAAGGAGCCCTGTGGCACTTAAAGACTAACAGACTTATTTATTGCTTGAGTTTGCATGGGACAAAATCCCACTTCATCACATGCTTTGAAGATGGGGGAGCTTATGGCATGGGAGGAAATAAATGCAGGAAGGTGTAAGTCATAGGATCAGGTCACACTGTAACAGCAAATCAAAGCAGTTGTTAAGATTCAAACCCCGGGGAATAGCATATAGAGAAAGCAGAGGTCAAATCACCTATTGTAATGAGAAAAAATCCAAAGTCCCTATTTAACCTTGGAGCTACACAGTCAAATTTGCAAATAAATTCAAGCTCTGCAGCTTCTTTTTGAAGCCTTGAGCTGTTATTCATTTGCCTGAGCACAGCAATAAGTAAATCATCAATGGAGTGATCAGGAAGATTGAAATGCTCATCCACCAGTTTTAGAATGTTGTGATTTCTGATGTCAGATTTACTGTGAATTGTCTCATTAGCTTTTCTCAAAGGCAGTAGCACCATACTGTGTGCTCTCAGGTAAGAAAACAGCAAGTGTTAATATCTGAGCTGACTAACAACCAGAGTAGGTCTCATTCCCATATCCAAGTGGGATGGTGGCAGCAACAAGTTCCTCTATGATTCTTCCAGTGACAATGGGGGAAGGTAGGGCCCCTTGTTACTCTGCCCCAGCCCTTGGTAAACCATCCAGAATTTGAGAAGTGGTCCATTCTGGCAGACCCCAAAGGAACCTGAGGTAAGATCAGCTCTTTCACCAAGGATGCTGGGAGAAGATTTTTTTTTTCCTTATGAGAAGACACAACACAGTAACCAGGTAGGAGAGTTGGGACCACTTAGCATATCATATGATGCATTTTTGTAAACGGCTATTTATAAGTTGGAGGCTTCTCCTACCATTCTAGGAAAAAGATCAGTTGCATGCCAGAGTCTTGCCTCAGGACAGAATTTATTATTCAAATACACAAAACTTCAATTCTCTTGAACCTTTTCCCTAACAGTCCCAGAAAGAGGATATGCTCCTACCTTCTGTCCCCTGCTGTCATGTGACAGGCAGGCATGCCTTAACCTTTTCTGGCTGTTTCATCCTGTGCCTTTCATGGCACAGAGAATGGTATGGTGTGGTGGGCTCTTCCATACATTTCAGATAAGCTTATAAATGCAGAACTGCCTGAGTTTCTCTCATCTCTGAATTTAAATACATGATCTTATACATGTTTGGACTTTGTTATTGATGGGTTTAAACAATTTTTGTTTGTTTTCCCTTGCGGTCTTAGTAACACAGTATGCATTATTTAAAAGGAAACAGGGATTGTTACTGTATTTCATTTTGGGGTTCACAATTCAGCTTGTGGAAAACTGTTCAACAGACACATATATGCTATGGAGTAAGCTGCCAGCAAGCTAATTTGAACTTGGAACATGTATTTTGTGCTGTGAGTACACAAGTGAGATTCAACAATGTTTTGGCAACATATTTATAAAAGTGAGGGGGATCCTAACTCTGTGAATCCTGACTGAGTTTGTGAAGTATTGTCATTATTATTAGCATGATAAAGATCATGCAAATCAGTAATGACCTGGGTATATTGTTGAAGGTTTCAGAGAATCTGAAACAAATAACTGTTATTGACAGTGCTTTTCTTGTTCATTTTCCAGATTAATTTCTCAAAATGCTAAAGGTTCCATATTAATGCAAACACATGGTATGAAATTAATGTTTTAAGAGTATATTAAGTAGATGTCTTCTTTATTGATTTAAATAGTTTACTAACTTAAGTATATTTAAAATACATTTAGTTATATATTATGGACATTTTCCAGGAACTTACAAAAAAGATACAACTCTATCTGAATTTCATATATATTGTAGGTACACAAGAAGTATTTACCTTTTTCAGAAGGCAAATTTACAGTATTTATCTGGGAAACTGTCAGCATCTGTAGCTTTCTGTTGTCCAGCTACCATACAAAGAAGACAAAGCTGCAATTTTTGGGTTTTTTTTTCTTTTTTTAACCTCTGGTGATGTGTTGAAATATTTATGAAGTATTGATTTACAGTACTAAAGCTATAGTTTTGTCTTCCAAAGTTGGGGAGAGGGGCATTCAACAAGCAAGAGTCATTGCCATTTCTTTTGGAAGACACATGCAAGGAATACATGATAGTTGCTCTTGCATACTTTATGGATCAAAGCCACAATATTGAAAATTTCAGATGGAGGCAATAGGAATATTGGATTTTCAGAAATACAGACTCTGGGCCTATGGTCAGCATAACAGCATAAAGTAATCTTTGACACTGCTGATAGAAGAAGGACGTATGGGAGGGAGACTCAGCAAAATTAAAAAGAAAAATCCTTTCATTTATTTTAACTTTATTATATTTTAACATCATTTTTCTTTTCTTCTCTATTCTTGGAAAACAGTTCACAATATTTGATCACAGCTGTGAAAAATAATTTGATTTCAGCTGTCTGAATGCAAAGAAAAAGCTTGCAGCTATAAAGTGCAGCTATGTAAAATGTCCCTTTGTAGCAATGTATCAGCCTTTAGAAATCCTGCTTGTTGGTTTTAAGAGTAATAATTCAAAGTTGACAAATCCTGTACTCTAACTTGTTGAACTTCTGGCCTTTGATAAACAAAAGACATTTGAACAAACTTGATTTCTCAGAGTCCATTTGATGCTCCACTATGAAAATAATTGTGCAATATGCTTATAAAGGAATTTTATCCAAACTATGTTGTATCTGGAGGAGATTAAAAAAGAGAGGGAGAGAGAGAGAAATCCCCACTAACTCTCATCCAGGACAGGATTCACTGTTTGCAATATACACATTTCTTATTAGTTATTTTGAGATGCACTTCACTTCAGGAACTGGGTAGTTTTTCCATAGTTGTGAAGCACATGAATTACTCATCAAGACAAACAAGGAGTCCTGTGTCTCTTTTGAAGACTAACAAATATATTTATCACATAAGCTTTTATGGGCACAATCCCACTTCATCAGACGCATGAAATGGAACCTATAGTATATATTAGGTGTATATAGAGATACAGAGAATGGTGGGTCACAAAGTCAATTCAAACGGTTCCAAAAGGAGTCTGCTAGCCTATCTGAACAAAGCAAACAGGTTGTTTTCATTCAAATGGTGTGGAAGAGGATCCTGTAACAGCGATAGCTGAAAAGACAAGAACGAAAAAGTTAATAGAGGGGAAATTAGCTTTTGTAATGAGCTAGCCCTATTCAGCCTCAGTGTGAAGGTGTCTAACAGTTTCCATATGAATTTCAGCTCTGCAGTTTCACCTTGAAATCTGGTTTTGAAGTTTTTTTTTTTTCTGAAGCACTCGAATTATCATATTTGTTACAGAATGTCCAGATAGATTGAAATGTTCCCTTACTGTTTTTTGAATGTTACTGTTCTTGATGTTTGATTTGTGTCCATTTATTCTTTTGTGCAGAGACTGTCCAGTTTGGCCAATGCATACAGCAGAGGGCACATTGTTGGCACATACTCATCAAGAGTGTATGACTCTCCTTCTTTCTCACTCAAAATGATGTTCCTAAATGGGATCAGCTCCTGGTGAGGGTAGACCAGTTCCGTACCATAAGTCGGGGGAGGCAGGCGGGAGGGGATGTCTATAACAATAGATACCTTGAAAGTGACAGCACTTGAGCTCAACCTGTTACCTGAATTTCAACGAGGCAACATGTTCTTTCATGAACACCTGTCTCTGAATTTCAGAAAGAACAGCTTGGGGTGCAAGAGTTAAAACACACATAATAATAGCAGTCACCAAACTCAGTTAGTGTGAAACATAGCCACGTTCCATTTAGGATTTGCCAGTGAGAACAAATACGTAGAAATGGATCTGGAATGTAAGTGTTACTGAGATGTGCTCTTGTTCAAACGCGGTTGGCTATCTACTGAACCACCTTAGGCCTCTGGATGACCAATAAAATCCTTCTTGAAAGTCTGAGCTAGCAATAATATTCATGGAAACCCCTCACTAGGTCTAACTTTGAGAGAAAAGGGTACAGTTGCTTGATGAGTCAAAGACAGAGTTAGGCATTTCCACTCAAATTCAGGAGTGGTTCAGGAACATGGATGAAACCAGCAGAATCCAAAGGTGATGCCACATCTTGGCAACCAGAGAACAAATATCTTAAGTTAAGGATAAAGTTCTTGTTAATTCCATCAAGTAGTTCTCTCAGTCAATTAATATTTTCACTAGCATGTCTGGATAAATCTTAGATTACTGTTTTTCATCAAGGTTCTTATTTCATCCAGACAATGGGACAGCAGTGAGACTCTAAACAGGAGATGTCGTATTGACAGCATTGCACTCAAAAGCAGCTTAGATGTATATGGAACAAAAGAGCTGACAAGATTACTTCAGAGAACAGTGAACTCTTGTGATTCATAGGCAATGTTACACAAGGAGATCAAAAAGAGAGTCTTCTGCTTGCCAAGGAATCATGCAAATCCTGTCTTGACTGAAAACACATCCAAGATTTAAAGATTTTAAAGCAAAATGTTTTTAAGCAATGTAACAGTGTCAATAACACTAAACCAGGCATTTTCTCAGCACCTTTTTACTAGCCAGGGACATCGTCAGCATTCTGTTTAAAAATATATATTTAACATTTAAAACTTATTTAGATAAGCTTATGTAAACTTTTGTGCTGTAATAACAATAACAATGACTGCTTTGCTTCTGGCATTGATCCCTTAACTTTCTTGCTGGTTATTAATAGGACTGTAAAATCACATCTTCCATGCAGCCAGGGTGAAAGCCTCATGCACTGCCAGCTTTATAGTCATGTACTAGAGAGCCATAGTAAAGGCTGTCACCCCAGTTGGCAGCCAGGTAAAATAGCCTGTATTACCAACCTAATAAACAGAGAAGCAGAAACAGTTTTTTATCTGGTAGAAGAAAAAAAAGACCGTACATATTTCTTTTCTGCAACATTATCTTAAATTGGTATTCCATGAAGCATTTGCTGGTTATTTCTGCAGTGCTGTCTGGCCAGATGATGCTGGCTCTCTTCCTTGTTTCCAGTTGCTAAACTGTATTAAAAGATTATTTTAATGAGTATTACATTTCTCAACTTTTCTGTATAAGTAGTTGATTAATTGTCACAAAGATGTTATACAGGCGCAAAGGGGAGAGGAAGTGGCCGCAAAACAATCAAAGTACCAAACTATTATTCTTTTGGAAATCAGCCAGAGAAAAATTTCTCAATATTAAGTAAGTTCCAGAAAGGTAGCCGTCTTAGTCTAACTCAGCAAAGCAGTCAAGGAATCCTGTGGTACTTTGTTAGTCTTTAAAAGTGTCACAGGACTCCTTGTTCATTATTAGGCTGCCTTTGAGCAGACAAAAAAAGAGAGCCTTTATTTGTAAGATGCAGCACAGCCAGTTTGTTATACTTAGTTACACTGGATAAACCCTTACCTTATGAACACATATTATGAATCTGTTTTAAATGAGAAAGAGAGAGAGGAACAATTATTGATAATTGCTGCAACATCTATCTACACTAAGTGTGTGAATACACTTTGTACTAATCCAGATACTTGGTAAGTCACTACTGAAGTTTCCCTATTCCAATGAAAGAAAAATGCCTTCAGAAATATTACCCAGTTTCACAACAGTGCAGAAGATTCTGCGGAGGCCAGTGGTGAAGTATTTAAGGAAATAACTTTTGCATCATCATAGCAGTTATTTATCAGACTTCTTTAAAGAATAAAGCTACTAAATTCTTAATCTGCGCTAGTTCTGTTGGTCTTAGAAGTGTGGTCTAGAAGGGACTTCAAAGCTCATCAATTCTGCAGGCATCAAAGTACACTTTCTGCCATGAACAGCCTCAGCCAATGTTCTAAACGTGGGGCTGGAAACAAGATGTTCCTGAACTCCAGTCTCAGCTCTGACCTGCAGAAACAGTCAGCATTTTGACGGACTGGCTTTTATGAGAATATGTGATGCACGACTGTTTAGCTGACAAGATGTAATGAGACCCCATGATTTTTTCAGTCTTCTTTAGCTATTGACCATTGGTCACAATGAGCAGTGTACTGCTTTGTTGACTCTTTTTTCAGACTGTGTGTGTCTATTTGAGACGGTTATAAACCAGAATACTGGAAATGACTTTATATCAAAACTCTCAATGCTTACTGTAAGTGGAGCCACTACACAGACTCCAAATCATCTAAAGGTGGAGGAATGGGAAATGTGGAAACAAACCCAAATTTTCCCAAGGTTTTAGGATTTCATGTACAAAATCATCACACTGGAGTAGAGATAGCTGAGGACTTGGGTATGCATCCAGATCCAGAATTCAGGTTGAATTTTTCCATGGTTTAAGTTTAGACTTGTGTTTTTATCCTTGGACAGAGAAAAAGGTTTCAGGTTCTAATTTGTTTTAGAATTATTTTAAGTGAATATTTATATTAGAAATATTTGGATGTGTCTCTGACTTACTTTTAATGGAAAATAATTATCTAAACTTCCTAGAGTGCTTTGAAAATTGTATCCACAGATGCCAGTAGTCTCTGTCAAAATGTCTCCGTCTTTCTATTACTTTTGACTTCAAAAAGGAACTGATAGGTCTCTTTATCTCCACCCACCATTGGCATGGCACATGATATGAAACAGATCATCAGGACCAGGAATAGATTCAATATTCAATTGAAAAGCAGATGGAGTTTGTTTTTTAATGAAAATAAGATAAATACACTTCATAGCTCCTAACATTACTGCAAAGCCCACCAAATCATTATATGTTATTAGATACTTTAACATTAAAAGGCAAACCAGTTGTAAAAAAGCACTGAAATTAAAAAAAAAAAATTCAGAACAACAGAACTGTCATTTTTTAAATTATACATGGAGGTTAATTTTTTTTCTTTCTTATCTTCTTTCACTCCTTCTCTTTTCTTTTCTTAAGCCTTGTTCCTGCAATCAGCCAGACCCTGGTTTCCAGGCTCAGCCCACTGAAATTACATGCAACTGCAGAACTGGGGCTCCAGTTTCCAAGACTGACCAAAAAGAAGCTGTTTCCTGACAAAGACCAATTGCCACCTTGAACCATGTGAGCTGGACATGTGATTTAGGGATCAGGGACTCACATTTTCATGTGTTTTAGTAGGCCAAACAGCAGAATCTCCAGTTCGAATTCCTTTAATTTAATCCAAGCAAGTTTCATTTCTTTAAAAGACATGTAACAGCCAGCTGTGACAGCTTATGAGGGACCCTAACCATCGGTTAAACTTCTAACTAAAACATCCATAGGTTAAAAAGCAACAACAAGCAATGAATAAAAATGCAGGTTTTAACCTATGTGATGTGCTAATCTGTGTGTGTTATTTTGACTAACAATGACTCCTATTTTCCCTTGAGAACCTAAAATAACAACCACCACAAAAACAAACAATAGCATTAAACCCCCTTCATCATCTGTTTAAAATTAACCATATTGAATCAGCTTTCATGAAAGGATATATTTTTACCATTGAACTTCATTCAACTTATTTAGTGTACAGTATGAGATATCTCCCATTTTGTTGTGGTTGTGAGCATAATTCTATCCAGATGATATAGGTAATAATAAACGGGCAGCATTCCAATTGTATAGTAGTAATATTGATACAAAATCAATCTTCCCAGTACATTTTTAATACCAGTAAACATGCTTTCATTTTTTATTCTTTCAAATCACAGAGCTCTAGTGCTTAAAAAGTACACATGGTCACTTTTTATTATTCAGATATGTACGTTGTGAAACACAGAATATAAGCATGTATTTTTCTTATTATTTCTTTTTTGTCCATTAAGCAAGCAAACAAAAGAATTACCTAAATATTCTCACCAGGACTTAAAGTGTGGTTCTATTTGGAAACAAAATGATTATACAAATAGCATCATGACATTCTATATTTACTGTGTCCCAGCATCCATTTCAGACGTGCTTGGTTGACGTATAACAATCAGTCTTGAAAGCTCAGTCTAGATTTTGAGAGTCAAGCAGTGTTTTTTCTGGTTTGTGCATGACTCACTGCTAATAATACATGTTCCAAACTCTGCCTTCTTTGGTGCCAGCCATTGTTTTCTCTTTTTCATCCCTTGTAGAACCATGGCATTCTACGGGTTTTAAATGAGGACAGATTAGAGATTTCAGTAAGAATTGAAATTATTCTACTGAAAGTACATTAAGCAGCCTAGAATCCATCTCATGCTTGTGGACAGGATGGTATGATGGGAGACCCTGGTTTGGCAATTCGCCAGTCTTTGACTACTGGTGATGGATATGCTAGTGATGTGAGATGGGACATTAAATGGGGTGGGTTCAGAGTTATTACAGAGAATTCCTTCTTGGGTGTCCAACTGCTGAATCTTGCCAAGATGCTCAGAGTTTAACTGATCACCATATTTGGGTTCAGTAAGGCATTTTCCCCAGGGCAGATAGGCAAAGGCTGGGGGAGGGAGGGGTTGCCTTCCTCTGTAGTATGGGGGGTGTCTCACTTGCTGGTGGACTCTCTGTACCCTAAGTATTTAAATCAAGATTAGAGAATTTTAATAACTCAATCATAGATGTTTATTACAGGAGTGGAAAGATGTGGTTCTCTTACCTGTATGTGCAAGAGGTCAGACAGGTTGATCATAGTGGTCCATTCTGACCTTAGGGTCTATGGCTATGTCTACATTTACACTTTAAATCAAATTAATGATCATTAATTTGATTTAAAGTATTGCATGGCAACACTAGCTTTCCTTAGTTTGAAATAAGGACCTCCCTCCATCCAAAATAAGGAAAAGTCAAAGCAAGGAAATGATAAAATCTTTCTTAAATTCAAAATAATGGTTAAATCAAACTTATTAGTTTGATTTAACCCAGTATAGCCATGTTAATTCGAACTAACCATTAGTTCAAATTAACACTTTTTGCCATTCTTCCTCCCAGGGTGCCTTCCTCCTTCTATATATTGGGTGGGGGCCTGGCCCTTCTTGGGGGCCATGTTGTCACACCTCCCATGGTGCCCCTCTCCTAAATTAAACTAGCAAGTCCTGTCCATGAACATGCTAGTTCAGTTTGGCTTTCTGTGGGGTCATGTTAATTTGATTTAACTTTATTCTATTTAATGATTATTAGTTTGATTTAAGTTAATTTGATTTAACAATCTAAGTGTAGACAACCTATGAGTCTATGTTCCTATTGCTGTTAATGACTACTGTATAATAATGTCAAGTAGTAATAATAATGTCAAGTAGTAAAAAAATAGTAATAAAATCTTATTTGTCTCTGAAGTTTCCAGTTTCCATATCCAACTGAAAATTCCCCCTCCTACTTGACAGCAAAGTATCATACACAGCTGGCTGTTAACAACAGACAAGGTCTTGCAGAATCAAGCCCGATGATCTGACTCCTTATCCTCAAGTAAGAGTGGAGCCAAAAGCAAAGAGTAAGCAAAGCTAATAAAAGGGAGAGCATGAGTGAGGAAGTTACTTTATCACACTGAGGTTTCATTTAATTCACGGGCATGTAGACTCACAATTCTGCAATCATATGTTGATGGAACACTGTGACATAACTGGTTATCATGATGCAATTTTTCTGCAGCTTTTCTAAACATGATCAGATAGCAAAATGACTCTCTAGCTGTGAAAGGCTGAGTACCACTGCTCTGAACGTTCCAACTGTATTCCATAGGGAACCTTGTGCTTGAGCTAATTTGCTGCCAAAACTGAGTTTAACTGAAAAACTTTTGATCAATATTATTGAACGAACATAACATCTGAGAGACACCATGAACACTTTGTGTATTTCAATAGCTCATATGAAAATAAAATTGTGCAGCACGAAATTGAAATGCCAAAAGGAAGATGAATATCAAAAGTATCACTTACAGTCCTACAATATGAGCACACAGCAATAATATATTTCTCAACAGTATTAAAGACAGTCTGAAATAATACAAAAAAATGTTAGTGAGCTTTAGCCCATAAAATATTTGCCTGCTTTGGGATCGGTTTGCCATTTCTCTGCCCTAGCTAGCATCAATTAGTCTGATAGTTGGCTTGAGGAGCTCAGTTCAAAAAAAGGCTGTTTTAAAACCAGTCTTTGTCTTAGACTCCCACATATTCAGTTATGTGACATCATTGCGACTTTCTGGCATTACTGACATCTGTAGCAGTTTATCTCTGTGGGAGAGGTAATCATGCCCATAGATTCATCTGGAAAAGAGATCATCCTCAGCCTCTTAAAAGATGAGGGCCTGATTCTACTTTTCTTTATATTCTTTTAAATCTGGATTAGTTCTGCAGAAGTCAATGGGACATAATGATAACCATAAGTGTGGATTCCAATGAATTGCTTAGGTCAAAAAACAAACAAACAAAAATATTGGGGAAAAAAATTATAAATTAATTTTGACATTTTAGAAATATCTTAACTTCTACTGGACTGAAAAAACAACTATTTGCCTAGTTGTAATTGAAGCTGTCTAAAAAATAATATTACTATAAAAGACTTATAAAGCTACATTGGACCAAAATTTGAATGATCTGTATAATCCAGTAATCTTGTTTCCACATTTCAGCTAGTCAGATTGGCTACCTTGGAAATAGATTTTATTTTAATAAACTTACAAAGTTTAGTTTATTTAAACAAACTTACAGTGGGCATTGACAGACAGCAAATTAATTAAGCTTAATAGAAAGAAGAAATATATATTAGGGATGGATGATTCACATTGATAAAATGAGCATTAATTCAAAACTTTTCCTAAAATTTAAAACAAATGGAATTTAAAAAATCTTCAGTTGAATTTCTCCAGGCTTTTATATTTAAGCATCTCCTTGTGGTCTCAGTTTGGCTGGGACCACAAACAATCTCATAAAACAGTCTGCTATCATAAATTTTCCAAACTGATTTCTAGAATAAGGATAAGCATTTGATCTTTAAATTATTTATTTAAAAGAAACTGAACCTTCTTATTCTTTTCAGGTTTGCCTTTCATAATGGAGGAGGGCCAAAATGTTTGCAGTTTTACATAAGCACTGAAAAAAACTTGGCCAAAACTATCTGATCTTTCTTGGCCTCTTCCTTTCACTTTCCTCCCTCTGGTTTATGGCCATACTCTCCTTTTCCCTATAACCAGGTTCTTCCCTGTGCCCCAGCCTCAGACAGCCTTTTTATCCATGAATTCATTCTCTCTACTCTTAGTAGTCATCTGAACTTCGGTCAAAGGACTTTCCTGTGACCCTCAGTGATGTTCCACTGATGGATTTATCATACCAGCATATGATAAATCTGGCAGCGTTCTTTTAGTGTCACAGTTTTATGGTAAGTTGGCTGCAGAGAAATTCACCCTGCATGGTTCAGCAATGGTTTCCTCTTTAGAATTCTGTGTCTTAGCTATCACCTCTCTTGGGCAAAAGCTTGTGTCTCACTCCCTTCTGAGTGAGGCTTTAAGGATGTGCACAGTTCCTTAGATTATACTGTGACATCCACAGCAAACGAGACTGACTAAACAGGCCAGTGTATACACACTTTGCTTATTTTCTGAAGGTTATGACCCATGTATTGCCTGCAGTTATAAGTTACCACTGAGCACCTTCCAAACCTTATTCTTGAAGTAAAAGCGAGAAAACATATTGAAACAAATAAAGAACCTACATGCATGCAAAAAGCTTGCTAGAGATCACCCATCAGTTTTATGGAGTCCTAATAGGTCAACCATTCCAAACCTTCCCTGAGGATTGGGTGTTCCTCACCTTAAACAGAGGGTCCTGTCCATGTACTAGATAAGTAAAAAGTCCCTGAGTAATTTTAAACAAAGGCTATTTATCCAAAATTCCTTTCTTTGTCTGTTAGTTGTAGGAGAATTTAGTCTGAATTAGTTATGTGTGAATACATTCAGGAGATTGTCTGAGGGTGGGAGTTTAGGAGTGTTTTACAATCTTATCTGATTTTCCTGAATCACCAGCCACTGTTTTTAAATCCCGGAGGAGCTGTGGTAGCTCTCCCCCATATAATACAATCATACATAATCCTTTGTTTAAAAAAAAAAAAAGGCATAGTATGGGGTTACAGTATCAGTCATATTTGTCCCCCAGATAGCTAGCATACAATTGTGGCCCACAATAATATATAAATAATGTCTTTCATGGACATTGCAAGGATATAATAATATAATAAGGTCTTTCACAAATATTGCAAGAAATTGTCATATCTGTCACAATAAGAATTTTACCCTTATTAAATATCACAAAAGCTGGTGCTTTCTGAGTTAGGCTTGCCCAAGAATGCACTGCATAAACTAATATGAAGAAAACCCTGGACTTCATAGGGTTTGCTGATTGCAGAGGCTCCTTCGGATGCCCACACCTGCTGAAAGAAAAGACGGATTTTGGTTTGAAATGGGAGACAGTTCCTAAAATTTTCAGAACCACTCTCTTCAGTGAATAATATGTGTGTGTGTGTGTGTGTGTGTGTGTGTGTGTGTGTGTGTGTAGCTATGACTTAGAATTATATAGTTTTAAAAATTGACAGTTCTGTATTTTACCCTCTGTCAAACTATGGCAATATATCCTTATAGCAGACTTCAAATTCTAAGTACTTTTTAAAAAACTTACTATACTGAAGCCAAATGTCATCAAAAGACCACTGATTTTTATCATCAAAGAGAAAAACTGTAAACAATAACATCCAGAAATCTTTTCATTCAACAAAATATAAGCATGTATGAGCAAATCCTGCCATCTCCTCCAGAGCTGGGGTGGTCTGAAGTGGGTCAAAAATCCATGTGTTGTCTATGTGCATGTTAAAAGGATTTGGGGAGACATGGCCTGATCCCACACCCATTCAAGTCAATGGGAATTTCTTCTATGTAATAGTTTTTGTGGCTATTTTCTAAACATCAAATTTGCTATGAAGAAATTATTCAGTGAAAGAGCCTCAAGAAGGGATAAACCTTATTTGTACCATGCCATAGTTGATAAGAACTGTTTCATAACTAGTATATCTCCAAGATCTAACTGTGGATGAATTTATTTTAACAGAACTTACAGTAACGGCTGTGTGACAGAGTGCTTGCCCATAACTGGCTGGGAAAGGGTTGAGGAGGCTGCATGAAAGGTAGCCAATATGAAGGAGCAGCATGGCAGTCAACCAGGTTCCAAGATGCAGATATAAAAGAGAGCTGCAGAGCAGAGCGGAGCCAGTGACTCCCAGGAATTGGAAGAGGGAGGACTTGTCAGCACCCTGGACAGAGCAGTGGCTAGTTGCTGGGATTCAGCAGAGTCAAATGTTCTGAAGCAAGGGTGGAAGAGGTAGTGGAGCTGCAGGGAAGCAGCCCAGGGAAATATATGGAGGAATTGGCAGTGAGATGCAGGGAAAGGCTGCCACACACACAGTATCCCTGGACTGGGACCCAGACTAGTGGACAGGCTCTAATTCTGCTTCCTACTCCCCCCTCCCCCAGCCAACTGCCCCTGATCACCATAAGAGTAGTAGCAGGACTGTGGTGATCATAGATGGAAGTGGCTAGGGTGCAATGCAGAATCTGCCAGAAGGGGTGGAAACACAGCTTGTGACTCAGCCAGAGGACCAAGTCACAAGAAGGGGAGTCCAGCAAAGACAAGACGGAGAGCAAGGTGTTGCAGAGGGGCCTCTGCAGATAGTCAGCATGAGGTGCCAATGTGGTGAGTCAAACCCTGTTAGAGTCTGTACCAATATTTTTTGTTTACTTCCATGAATATCAAAGGCGGGTCTACCTACTCCTTCATATTCATTTGTCCTTAGAGTGGAGGCATAGCTGCTCAAAAACCACAGTGCCTATATGTCAGTGGTGTTTGAATACCATGATGATGGACAAGATATACAACCTAAAGGGATAGAAGGAGCCTTAGGAACTGCTATGGTGAACATAGCAGTGGGGAAAGATGCATTCACTTGCTAGCCTTTTTGAATATGCTTACAGCCAGCTCCACTGTTCAGATTCAGCACAGGGCAGTGTATTATGAAAACAAATATTTGAATGTGGTCTTTTGTTTTTTGACATAAAAAAATTCAGTCATTAAAAGCTGTCTCTTTGAAAAGGCTAGTGATATTTCTTTTTACAGTGTGTATGTGTATAAGTAGTTAAGGAATAATACATTTAGTCATGAGAGAATCTGTTTATTTTTTATTCATTTCTTTTGAATGCACAAAATGTTTGTGTTAATTCCTTATGACATTTAGAATGGCCAGAGTAAGGATCAAGATTGAAACTGGAATATGAAATACCACAGGGAATTGTGTTAGATCCAGTCTTATTTAACATCTTCAATAAAACTCTGCAGGAGGGACTAAGCATCATTTCTAATGAAATCTGTAGATGATTCTAAATTGAGGGGAGCTGTGTGAATCCCAGTCAAGCCAGAGAAATAACACAAAGGAATCAGGAAATATGAGAAATATGGGCAACATGCAACAAAATTTGATTCAGCTTGGGAAAATGCATCATGGAAAAATATTCTCAAACTTTATAGTTCATGGGAGACCCCAGAAAGTCTCTCTTCAAAGGGGTATATGATGGCAAATTAAAGTAAGATATGCCAAAGAAATGCAAATCTGTTCTGTATATGCAAGATTATTATGTCATGCAGGCATTCTCCATACTGTGAGATATTAAGGGCAGCAGGCACTCTACGAGTAAGCCTATATGGAGGCTGGGAAATGGGCAGGTGCAAGCCCACTCACTGCTAAAACCCCTCCCCCAGCGTAAGGGAGGCAGCACTAGACTCAGGACCAACTAAATGCTTGGGACAACTAATGCAAAAACAGGGATGGGTGTGAGGGTCAAAGGGTCAAAATTAGGAGTTCTGAGGGGGTCATCGAGCAGAGAACCCCGGACAGAGGCCGCTGCTCCTGGAAGTTGTCGAGGGAGCCAGCGGATGTCACCCAGAGGAACTCTGCCTGGGCATGTGAACGAACAAGGGACCAGAAATATGCCCCACAGTCACAGAGACCCCACTCAACCAACTTCCTCTCCCTCATCTTATAGATGGCAGTTTCAGCAAGGGCTAGGAGGAGGTTGACAAGGAGGTCCTGTGACTTTGTGGGGCCACGAATGGGGAGTGAATAAAGAAACAAATGAGGGGAAAAAGTGCAGCCAGAACCTCAACAAGAGGTTCTGGAGGAGCCGGAAAAGGGGCTGCAACCTGGTGCACTCCAGGTATGCATGCACCAGGGTCTCCCTCACACTGCAGAATGTACAGGTGTTGGGGTATCGGTTGAACCGTGCCAAGTACATGCCCGTGCTGATGGCTCTGTAAAGGAGCTGCCAACTGATGTACGTAGCAGGCTGTGGGGTTAAGGTGGAATACAGGCTGGCCCACCAGAGGTCCTCACCCTCCATTGCTGGCATTAGGTCTCGCCATTTGGTATCTGGGTGGGACATGAGGGCGAGGAAATGGATTATCTGGAGCACAAGCATGTACAGATAGTCCCGAGGCGTGGTTTGGAAGGGGACCGGCTGCAAGTCTAGCAGCCAGCTTGGGGTGTGAAGTGGCAGTGGCTGGGAGGCTCGCAGGACTGGGCCCTGATCAAAAGCTCTAGAGGGCAAGGACTGAGGGGGGGTGGGGAGTACTCTTTCACAGAACCCGCTCGCGGTACACCCAAGCAGTGGAGGGCAAGGCTGCCTTCATCTCCTGGAGTAGGCAATGGGGGGGGGGTACAGGGGGTGAAGTGCCCCATGCGCTGAGCCAGTGCAAGGGGATCCACCCAGTCCCCTCATGCATAGGCCAGGAGGTCTCCGATCCTGGTGACACCTCCCAGGGCCAACCAGGGCCAACCTCTGCCTCACAGAGGGGGCCTCCACCACCTGTACATGGATATGGGAGTTGTGTAGCAGGGACTCTGCAAGGAGGTCTACCCCCTTGGTGGGCACAAGGGACCTGGGGGCCAAAACGAGCCTCCAGGTCTGGAGAAGGTCCTGGTAGAAGTCCGGCAGCTCAGAGAGGACTCGCGGAAGTCCCCTCAGATGGAGATGATAAAGCTGCCAGTTGGATTGGAGCAGTGGGACATGGTGGAGGAAGATAAGTGTCAGATGGCTCCACACTGGACTACCTGCACCATGAAGAAGTCTCTGTAGGGCCTGGAGGTGGAAGGCATGGACCTGGCTGAGAACACAGCACAGGCCCTGCCCTCCCTCCTCCAGGGGAAGGCTGAGAATCCCTGCAGAGACCCAGTTCAGTCCTGGCCAAAAGAATTCCAGAATTGCCTTCTGGAGGTTGTCCAGAAACATCAGGGGTGGGACCAAGGTGTTGAGGCAATGTCAGAGCATGGACAGGACAAGCTGGTTGATGACCAGTGCCCTCCCCCAAAGGGAGAGGCACTGCAACAGTCCCATCCATTTCCAGATCTGCCCAACAACTCTGTCTTCCAAATCATGCCAGTTTTCATCCAGGGAGGGATGGGCGGAAAGGTAAACACCCAGACAGAGCAGAGGACCCGCATTCCACTGGATGGCTTGAAGCATGGTGGGAGGGAGTTCACCGGCCACCCAGCCCCTAGTGTCAGGCCAGAGCTCTTGACCCAGTTGACCTGGGTGGAGGAGGCTGCCGAGTAGATGGCCAGGCAAGCCTTCAGCCGCACCAGGTGGCCCAGGTCCTGGATCATGAGAAGTATGTCATTGGTGTACACCAATAGGAACAGCCTCAGCTGCGGCTCATGGAGCACCAACCCCATCAGCCTCCAACAGAGGAGACAGAGGAAGGTCTCAGTGGCCAGGGCATACAGCTGACCCAACAGCAGACAGCCTTGATGTATGTCTCAACTGAAGCTGACCAGCTCGGTCAGAGTCCAGTTGAGCTTGACCAGGCACTCTGCGGAGGTGTACAGCACCTGGAGAAACCCCACGAAGTGGAGTCCAAAGCGGAATGCTCGCAGGGTGCCCTGGAGATACGCGTGGTCCATCCTGTCAAATGCTTTCTCCTGGTCCAGGGCCAGGAGGGCAAACGACAGACTGTCTCTACACCCGAGCTCCAAGAGATCCCAGACCAGGTACAAATTACTGAAGATAGACCAGCCTGGGACGGTGTAGGTCTGGTCAGGATGAATCACATCCTGCAGCACAGACCCAAGCCACAGTGAGACGGCTTTGGCTACTATTTTATAGTCTGTGCTGAGGAGCAAGACGGGACGCCAGTTCCGAAGGTCGCAGAGGTCTCCCTTCTTGGGCAGCAGGGCCAGCGCTGCCCGTCGGCAAGAGAAGGGGAGCTCCCCGCTTCCCTCGGACTCAGCCCAGACAATAGCAAGGTCCAGGCCGAGGACGTCCCAGAATGGTCCATAGGACTCCACGGTCAGCCCGTCGATGCCCAGAAATTTGTTGGTGAGCATGTGACGGAGGGCTTCCATGAACTCGGGCAGCATGAGAGGGAGCTCCAGCTGGTCCCAGTCGCCCATGCTGAGTGCAGGGAGTTCGTTCCAGAGCACCCTGCAGGCATCGGCATCGGTTGGATCCGGGGAGGAAAGGCTGGCATAGAAGGCCCTGGCCCTTCCATGCATCAACTCCGGATCCATGAGGAGGATGCCGTCCTCTGCGAAGAGGCAGATGATGTGCTTTTTAGCCCCCCTCTGTTTCTCCAGGGCTTAGAAGAAGCAGGAGCCGCAATCCATCTCCTGAAGGAGATGGATGTGGGATTGAATGAAGGCTCCCTGGGCCCGAAGGTCTCAAGGGCCCAGAGCTCCTCCCGCTTCTCCTGGCATGCTCCATAGAGGGATGGATCCTCAGGGTTGGTGGCCAGGCACCTCTCCAGCTCTAAGACCTCCCACTCTAGCTGCTGTATCGCCACATCTCTCCGCTGGCTGGCCCCCTGAGTGTAGTCATGGCAGAAGAGCCAGGTGCAGACCTTCCCCACGTCCCACCATCACCGCACTGAGGGAAGGCAGGCCTCTGTTCCTGCCAGGCCAGCCAGAACACCAAGGACATCACGAAGCTCACATCCTCCAGTAGGCTATTATTGAAGTGGCAGTAGGCCAGCCCCGGCCTCCCTGCCGAGAGAGAGGCTGTCACAGTCATCAGATGGTGATCTGAGAAAGGGGCTGGCTTAATACTGGAGAACTGGACTTGTGCAAGGTGATGAAAGGACAGATAAATGCGATCCAACTGGGAGTGGTGCAACTGGCCTTCCCCCACCCGGGCAAAGGTAAAGGTGACCTGGTCATCCAGGTGGTGGTCACGCCAGACGTCCACAAGGAGTGGTGGTTGACGAGCTCCCAGAGGATGTCTGTGGTGGCCTGGCACTGCTTGGTCCCTGTGCGGTCCTGTTCCTCGAGAATGGTGTTAAAATTCCCGCCCAGGACCAGGCACTCCTGAGTATCCAAGGCACTAAGGATGGCGGCACCCATTCTGGGCCCGATGTCAGGGCATAGATGTTGACCAGATTCAATGCTAGCCCTTCCATACGGACCCAGAGATGCAGCAGGATTCCCCCAGAGCTGGTGGAGGGGATGGCAGGAGTAGAAGGGACTGCGGCTGATGATGTGGCTGCAATGACAGCCTGGGCCTTGCTTGCCTTTTTTTGCCAGCTTTTATGGCTGGCCAAGGAGGCTGCAGCAGTAGCAGAGGTGGAGGCCCCTCCCATGCCTGCTGCTGCTGGGGGCGCCCCAGTGGGGGCATCAGTGATGGTAGAGGCAGCGGCGGTGGTCAGAGGGGGAGCCACAGAGGTAGACGGGGGAGCAGGCTGAGGGGGAGGGTCGGGGCGGCTGGGGTGGTCTCCATGTCCCTACAATAGGGATGATCAAAATTGGAGACTTATTGGGGGGGGAAGGGAAAATAGTGGGGGGATTGGCAGGGACAAGGAGTGAGGGGGAGGGGCTTAGGGAAAACCACTCCTCCCCATTTGGCTGCTGGCTGGGGAGGAGGGTAGTAGCAGGTGTGGGTAAGAGGAAGGGAGCAGTGAGGCAGGGCAGGGACCTATGTAGGGAAACAGGGCCAGACAGACCACTCCTCCCTGCTAGGCTGCAGACAGGGCAGGAAGGTGCCCAGGAAAAATGGGTAGGCTATTCGTGTGGGGCAAAAAGGGACTGGCTTCTCCGGCTGCACTGGGGTGGAGCGTGATCACTGGGGCATCAGGGGATGCAGTGAAAGGGGGATAACAGAAAAATTAAGAGTTGCAGGGATCCACTAGAACTTGCAGAGCTTGGACACTGGAGGGGGGGATGGGGCAACTGAGCGAAGGGGGGAGGGGAAAGGGTGGGTCTTGCACAAACCAGGGGTGGGGCAGGGCAGGGAAACTGCAGATAGGCTCAGGGTGGGGGCAGGGAAAGCAAAACTAACAAACTATAGGGGCTAGGGCGGGACAGAATGAAAAAAATGCAAGGGAGCTCTAAGGGAAAGGACCTAAGGTGGGGTGGGGGTTCTGTGAAGGGTGGGGAAGGCACTGAACTAGCTTGAGGGCTAAGCAGAGGGTGGGGAAGGGGAGGGCTGGGTGATGGGGAAGGAAGGGGAGCTGTCCCTGGGAGGCTGAAAAGTCTTTGCTTCTATTAGAGTCCCAGATATTATAGAAGCTCCGCTGCTGTCGGGAGGGCAGGCAGATAGTGACTGGGGGTGTTGGTGAGGGGGCTAGTAGAGGTAGTAAAGTCCTTCAGTTTGTAGAGAAACCAGCCCCTCCACAGTTCCAGTGGTGGTTGTAAGTCCTTCCCCAGCCACAAGCAGCAGGAACACAGTCAGTCAACCTGCCCTCAAAGATGTTACCAGTCAAAGCAGTAGACAGCAGCAGAGGCAACAACAGGGACAGGCTTCCAGGAAGGCTCCTCTTCTCCTGAGATGGTGGTGGGGAAGGCTTCCTTCCTGGAGCTCCCCCCACTTCCCACAGGGCAGGGGGCTGGGAGGGAGACAAGCCAGCAGCAGTAGCAGGTAGAGCAGCAGTGCCCAGGTCAGTGCAGGCAGTTCCAGTAGGCAGAGGAGCAGCAGCAGTAGCAATAGTGGGCCCCGCAGCACACCCAGGTCCTGCCTTCCTTCCTCATTCTTCTCCTTCAGTCCGAGCCGGAGGGAAGGGGTGTGTGGAAGCTGTGGCATGTTAGGACCTTGTTTCCCTAGTGGCTAGCTGGGGTTACTGCAGGACAATCAGAGGCACTTGAGATCAATTAAGGCCTAGCCCGGTGCCTGATAAAAGCTGCTCCCCCCCCCCCACCCCCCGCAACAGAAGTTGCCCAAGCTGGAGAAAGAGTGGGAGGTTAGTGTTGTAGCATTTCCAGAAGGCACTGGAGAAGAGACAGGTAAAAGACAATGAGAAGTGAAGCTAGAGAGCCAGAGAAGAAACCCAGCAGAAGAGGAGACTGTGTCAAAAACCTAAGAAAAGGTGGTAAGGAGGGGAAAACAGCCCACGGGAAAAGGAGTGCAGTACTGGGACTTGGTCAGCAGCATATAGCTGCATCTCTTAGGGCCCCTGGGCTGGGACCCAGAATAGAGGGTGGGGCTGGGTCCAAAACCCCCCTTCTTACCTCAGGAGTGACACCAGTGGCAGCCACTATGGCAAAACCAAGGAGGAAGGGGACCTCTGTGACCCACTAGCCATCCAGAGTGCGAGACCCACCACCATGAAGGTAGTATTTGTCATAATACAAATAAGTTTGTCTGTTTGTCTATAATCTTGGTGTAGCCACACCAGGAATATGGTATTCACTTTGGCTATTTGGTGACCAGAAATATATTGACACATTGGAGCATGTTCTTAGGAGAACTTCTGGAATTATCAGGGATTGGTGGGATTGCTTTATAAAGAAAATGATAGGTATCAACACTTCAAGTTGCAACATGGGCATACCATGTGCCTGTCTGGAGGCCACTGACTTCAGATTGCAGGTACAAGGGCTAAAAGAACCAATTACAGTATCTTGAAGCACATGCAATGTAAGTGTGGACATATGGAAAGCTGTGTTAAAAGAAAACTATATTAAGGTTGTATTGTTGAGTGCTCAAAACTTAGGAAATGCCAGTATTATGATTTCTTTATACTGTTTTTGCTATGGGACCCCTTCCAGAGAGTATTGTCTGAGATCTAAGTATGGGGCATAAGAGTTTCTCAAGGAAAGTGTAACCAGAATTTTTTTAATGTAGGTAAAATAATGTCTTTTTCTTTCATTTCATTCTTGAAATGGCTAGAATACTTTAGCCAATTATTTTTCAAAACTAATTCAGCCTGAGACCTCCAGCATGATAAATTTCAGCCCAAATAATTTGGCAAAGCTGTAAGCAAGTGAGAAAAGGGTCTTGTTATGGGCTACCTTCATACTTGCCTATGTGACTCGGCAGTGGACATGCAGTTGTAGTGCATCTCCACTTTATCCTGGAGTGTGTGTGAGGAGAATGCATGGTTTTCCTTAGAATGTATGGGGAACCTGCTATGAATTTGCCACTTTGCACCAGTGGAAAATTTTTGAAACTTAGACGTGCTGTTTTTGGTTTTGTTTCTTTTTTTTCCCACTTGCCAACACCACACATCTGTGCAGTCCTATTATTTAGTGCTAATGAATGTTCACTAGGCATGCTAATTAGGTGAGGACAAAAGTGGTTGCAATTGCCAACAATGCTAAACTATGAGTATTCCTTCAGGAACTCCTTTTGCTTTTTATCCAAATGTCACTGCGTCAAGACTCATATAATCTGATACCAACCCTGCAGTTTGTAACTAGAAAAGAGGAAGCTGTAGATTTCATGTATCTGAGCTACTTTTGTAAAGAGTCTCAAGATGCTAAGAGTGAATTCAAATGAATTATCAAACTATTTCTAAAATGTATGAAATTCTCCTTTTTAAATGAGACATAGCAATTACAGTCTCCTGGTAGATTTAACAGCTTCAATTATTTTGGAGCATCATACACCAATGTGTAAAGCATAGGTTTTTTTTGGTGGTTGATTTGTTGTATTTGTATTTAACAAGCCAAATGCTTGATTTTTGCTTTCTGATTTCCCCTCAAAACAAGAGCAGGCTTCTAAACAAAGTTAATACTAAAAATCCATATCAGCGTTTACTTAGCCATGAGGTGAGAGTATGGCACTATAAAGCATTAACACCCATGCTTCAGAAGGGTAGGATTGAAGGGACCGGCATCATCCAGAATATAATTGGGAAGAAGCATAGAGAATGTGCTGATTCAGTGGCTACTCTCAGGAGCCTTGCTGAACCACATTTCTTGAATCGGGCCTTTCATTTTTACTAACTGCAGCAGGCTTTAATTACAAACCAATGGTGACATGGGAATGGAGCATGGGAAAGATTAGTACAAGCAACCTACAACTCCTTCTTTGGCGTTTGGGTCTGCTGCAGAGAGAGTGGGGCCAAGACATCCAGCATTGACTCTTGATTTGAGTGCTCCATTCCCTTAGCAACCCATGAGGTCTGCTTGATTCCCTTGGCAACCTTCAGTAGCTGCTTCTCTGCAGTGAAACACTTCACAGAGGAGGCAGTAGTATCAGGACTGAATGATTTCACTGTTGCAGTTCTCCCTGAATGTGCATATTGCATGCATATACACGTGCATACAAACATGAAAGAAAATAGTATATTCAAGAAAAATAATGACTTGTTTAAAATATTTAGTTATCAGTACTTTTGGAAAAATTAGTAGCTATGTGTTCTAGAAAGTTGTGTAGTTAGTGGTTGTGTTCTAGAAATATATAAAGATTTTCAAACAATTCCAGGTCCTGTCTGAGATTATTATGTGGACAGTTAAGCACCTACAATCAGGACATGGCCAGATTAAGGCATAAATACTAAAGGACTGGGGTATTGCATCAGCTCTTGGGACCATATGATTAAATCATAATCTGTTTTCATTTTGTTTTTTTAAAGTATATGTCTGACTCTCAGGATAATGAAGAATGGCTTGAAATCAGAGGAGGTCTGTGTTAGTGTGTGTAGGGGCCTAGTGTGTCTTAAACTGGCCTTCAGCTGAAAGTTGGTTTCAAAAGGGCCCAGTTAGCTTTTATGCACCAACATAAATGGTCATCATTTCAAAATAGCTTAGCTGTTGGATACTGGACACTTTTCAAAGCCTGGCTTTTAGTTAGATGATGAAGTAGGAGCTTAGCTCTTTTAGAAATCTGGCCCAGAGCATTTTTGATGATGTGGCTCATTGAGCAACAAGAAATTCTTGTTGCATCTGGCAATCTGAGATTTTTTTAAATTATAAATTGGTGAAACCCCCAGAATCAGACTTTATCAGTTTTTGAAAGGGACTGAATCTTAATTATGTAAGGTTAATCTACAATTTTGTCATAGCCAAAAAAGTGTTTATACAATGCATAGATTTATTGGTGTAATTGTCTGAGCCTCATTTAACAATCTTTCATGACTAACTGTTAATGCACTAAAGGAATAAGGTATAAAGCAACAGTGAATATAAAAATAAAGTACAGAACCATTAAAAAACTAAAACAAAAAAATACTTGGGGAAACTAAGCTTGTCAAGAACCCACAAAACATAGGATGTTGGCTGCAATTTGTCATGAAGAACCGAAGTGTGTTGACATGAATGGAAGTCTGAATTTTTGACTTCTTTGGCATTTGCCACAATACAAAGCCCTTTAAAGATAATGGGCGTCTTTCCACTGACTGTAGTGGATTTTGGGTCAAGCTGTTAGGTTTCTGTCCTGAAAACATGCAAATACATATATGACATTATCCATGTGAGTACAGTTATGGAGATTTGTGTTGGTTAGATAACTGAATGTTTTTAAGGATAAATTATTTTAGTGGAAGTATCAATAAAATTCACTGCAGTGAAGATTTGCAACTTTGTTTTGAATATTTACTAGGTCAGGCAGAAAAACTGTATTTACCAATCTAATGATAAAATAATGTTTTACTTGCCCATCAAAATACTTACTGGCTAGGGTGTTTTGTAAGCTGACTTAAGAGAAAACACATACTAGTGTTCAGGGTCATGGAACTTTTTCACCCTGACTTTCCCCCCAATAGAGAAATATGAACACCTATGTCTGAAAATTGACACGGAGCCGGTCATTTTGTTTTATGCATGGGAAAACTCTGTATTGAAATCAGTGAGGAGATTTTACCTGCTTAGGGGCAAATGGAGCAGTCACAATATATTTACTCAATGGTTTGTAGTGTTGTCAGCTGTGTAAAGTTACTTTCTGACATTTTAGAAAGTGGACCTTTCACACAGGAGCTAATCTGTTCCATAACAGAGAGACTTTTTTGATTTGTCACATCTTACCTCCTTGAGATATTCCAAAGCACTTTATAAATCAAGGAGTTGGATGTAATAAGTCCACTAACAATAGTCTAAATGCAACCTTGGACAACAGACCTCACCTTACTGAAAGAGTAAGTATTGGTCAAGATGGAAGGTTTATTTCCTACTCTTTCAAAAATAAAATAGTGCCACGAGATCTATAAATTCTATTTCAACAGCTGACAAACGGATGAAACTTGGTTTAATGTTTTTTCTGAAGGAAGACAATTCTAACAGTGCAAAGTACTCTATCTCCCCCACTCCACTTTTGCTTATGTTGCAGAAGTAATTTAGATACAAGCCCAAATCCTGTAATAGGTCATGATCTGCACTAGAAATCGATTTGTAAATTGGGCTGTAGTTCATGTGTTCCGTGGGGCAAATCTTCTCCCAGCATCCAGCCCAAGAGACTAGGCTAGGTCTGGGAGATCTTTGAAGTGAGGAAAAAAGGAAGGAATCTTTTTGTCCCTACAGGCTGTAGAATAGGAACTAAGTCACATGGCTGCAGTAGACTACATAGGCCTACAAGCAAGGAGTCCTGTGGCCCTTAAAAACTAACAAATTTATTTATTGCATGAACTTTCATAGGAGACTATCCCACTCAGTGTCTGATAAAGCATCTCATGGCATAAATAAATTAGTTAGCCTTTAAGGCTATGTCTACACTTAGAGTGTTAGTTTGAATTGATGGACTTTGAACTAATCAAGTCGAATTAATAATTAGTTCGAATTCAGGCAAGTTGAACTAATAAGGCCACACTAGGAAAACCAGTTCGATCTAGCATGTCCATGGACAGGACTTGCTAGTTTGAATTGGAAGAGGGGCGGCATGGGAAGTGTGGAAACATGGCCCCCAAGAAGGGCCATGCCTCCACCCAATCCTCTTCTGGGCTCCAGCCTCCCTAGCCCAGCACAGGGAAAAGCATCCCCTGCCCAGCTCTAGGCATGGTGCTGCTAGAGCTGGGCAGGGGATGATTTCCCTCACGTGGGACTTGGAAGGCAGAAGCCTGGCAGCAGATGTTTGCACCTGGCAGGGCTCCTTGGGGCCAGCGCCGCCCCCCCCCCCCGGCAGCACAGCGGGGGCTGAGGAGAGGATTCTCTGGCCCTGCATTGTCAGTGTGGCCTGGGGTATTCCCTTCTCCCCTGTACCTGCTCTGCTGTCAGTGCCAGATCAGGGGAATCCCTTCTCCCCCCCACCCCGGGCTGTTAGCACAGGGCTGGGGGAACCTTGGCCCACGCTGGTGGTGCAGCAGGGGTGGGGGGGAAGGGATCCCTATGTGCGGCTGGATCCCTGCTGGCTACGCACAGCGGAGGGATCCCCATGCATGGCTTGGGTCCTGGATGGGGGCGCTCTAAGGGGAAGGGATCCCCATGGGCTTGCCCAGTGCAGACATTGGACTCCCCCACCTAGCTGGAGCCTGGCTTGCTAATGTGGGGAGGGCTGGCGCCAGGGTCCAGCCAGGCGGGGGTCCAGTTCCTGCATCCAGGGAATGCACTAGGATCCCTTCCCCTTGGAGCCCCCCCCCCCCCCCACTGGGATCCCATCCTTGTGCCCTGCAGGCAGGGCTCCTGCCAGGTGAGGGTGTTGTCCCCACACCAGGCAGGGCTCTACTCCCCTGTCCAGGATGGTGAGGGAGCACCTTTGGGGCTGCTTGCCCAAGGTGGAGAAGGCTGGTCTTCCTTCCAGGGTGTCATGCACCTTGGGAGGAAGGTCAACCCATGTGCATTCGAACTAACTTTAGTTCAAATTCACACAGCATCAATTCGAATTAGAGGGTTTGCATTTACGATCCCTTTGAAGTTACATGAGGTTTTTTTAACGTCAAAGCATCGTCTCCTTGATTTGACCTAAGGCAAGCCTTGGGTCAAATCAGCAAAATGCTGTGTAGATATGCATTTTTTTAATTTGACCTAATGTTTATTAGGTCAAATTAAACTGTGTATGTACACATACCCTAAGAGCCACAGGACTCCTTGTTTGTTTTTTTTGCTGAACAAGACTAAAACGGCTACCCCTTTAAAACTTGGCTACATAGCCCTAGTGACTCCCTTTTTCTCAGGGAAAGACTGGAGCTTTTCAGTATCCCCAAACAACCTGTTAATATGGCCACACTCAGTGCTGCAGATTTGTTTTTCTTTCAGCATAAAAACAATGAGACTATGGTGGCATCTTAAAGACTGACAAATTTATTTGAGTGTAAGTTTTAGTGGGCTGCAGCCCACTTGTCAAATGCATGAACTGGAAACTACAGTTAAGAGGTATATGTAAATGCATGTGTGTGTGTATACCTCCAAATTGTAGTTTCCACTTCATGCATCTTACAAAGTGGATTGGAGCCCTTAAAAGCTTATGCCTAAGGGGTATGTCCACATGTAGGTTTTAAAGTGAAAAAATGCTGGTGGCTCTGCTTTAAAAAAAATTAGGTCCACATGATGTTCTGTTTCGATATGACGAGCTCTGTCATATCAAAATGAACATTAGAACAAAACAGTAAGACCTCATAGGGAATCGAAAGGATCATTGAATCGAAACGGTCCTTTCGAAACAACGCCATTTAGACACATTGTTTTGAAACGAGGGTTGTCTTAAGACAACCCTCCTGCTTGACCTTCCTCCTCCCAGGGTTCATAGCACCCTGGCCAGGGAGGAGATCAGGACCCTGGCCAGGGAGGGGGGATGCAGAGGGGTGCTCTCCTCCCTGATCAAGCCAGTTGTGGGGGGGAAAAGGAAGCCACATGCGCCTGGCCTCCCTTGCTGCTGGCCAGGTGGCGGGGGCAGGGATCCTCGGATGGCAGGGGAATGGAGCCCCATGCGTCGGCTTCCCCCGCTGCTAGCTGGGTGGCAGTGGCAAGAAATCCTCACACACCTGGCCAGTGGCAGGGGAAGCTGGCGCATGGGGATCCTTGCCCCGCCCCCACTGGCCAGCGGTGGGGGATGTCAGGTGCGTGGAGCTCCATTCCCCTGCTGCTCAGCAAGCACTGGGGGATGCCAGGTGTGCGGGGCTCCATTTTTCTGCTACCCGGCCAGTGGCAGGGGATGCTGGGTGCTTGGGGATTCCTGTCGCTGCCACCCAGGGATTTCTGCCCCCAACAGGTGTGCTGGGAATCCTGCCATGGGGGCTTTTTTACCCCTGTCAGTCAGGGGACTAGGTGGGAACATGTCCATGCCAGGGGGCCATGTTGCCATGCCTCCCAGAATGTCCCCCTCTTAAGTCGAACTAGCAAATCTTATCCCTGGACTTGCTAGTTTGACTTGGCTTTTTGGTGGGGACCTGTTAAATCAATTTAACTTAAATTGGTTTAATGATTTGTTGTATCAATTTAACTTAAATCCATTTAACTCCCTGTGTGTGGACATAGCCAAAGAAATTTGTTAATCTTTAAGGTGCTATAGGACTCTTGTAGTTTTTGCTTTATACAGACTAACATGGCTACCCTCTGGAATTTTCCACACAAAGGAATATTCAGACCTTTGTGGTCTTAGTAATCTTGTCCACCTCCTGTCTTTGCATACTAGAATTACATTAGTCCCACTGCCAGAGGGACCTCAATGCGTCCAGGGGTAGGATTTACCCTTAAGCTTGCATGCTAAAAATCTTAATGAAATTTGAACTGAAAATTGATTTAACATAATTTTTAATGGAATTACTTATTTGTATGAGTTGCTTTCCAAAGATTTATTAGGCACTGAAGGTCAAATCTGCAAAACCATTACATTGTTCTTTAAAATTCCTCCTTAAAACTTGCCTCTGCTGTGAAGCCTATAAAACATTCAAAGATGATTAGGCAGTTGGTGTCCTGGCATTTCAATTTATTAAGCTAAACAGAAGTTTCACTATTACCTTGCTTTTTCCCTTGTATGTTTGTTTCATGTGTAGTACATAGAACAGCTTCCAACCCTTTGGGCAGTCTTCCTAGTATGGGGTGGGGGAGTGTGTGTGCGCGCGCGCATATATAGGGCCTATCACAATGAGATCCAAAAGCTACTTTTGAGGGGTGTGGGAAATGCAAGTGAATTGTGGCTTTTTGAAGCTGCACTTGGAGCAGACCCTTTGTTTGTCAGCCTGATTCCCTGTTCATGGTCTCTCTTTAAAATAACAAACTAGATAAATGGGTGACTCTGAGTCACAGGTTCTTGTTCTCAGCAGAGGCTGTGATGAACTTGAAGCCACAGGGAAACCCCTGAGTGAGATTTTGAAGAAATGATCCTGCCAGAGCGTATGTTGGAAGGGCTGATCTTAGGCAAGTTTATTAGCACATGTATAAGATCGTTTGTTTTTTAACATATGTAGTGCTTTTACTGCAAGAACAAAATATATTTGCTTAGAAAAACTATGTGGTAGATTAATTGTGCGTGGGCAGTTATAGTGCCATTAGTCTTTGAAGGGAAAGCAAGGATGCCTGTTTAGACAGATTGTCTTTTGCTGGGAATAACACAGTGATGGCAGGGAACTTTGCAGTTTGGAAATACCCTGGTGAGAAGAGAGAGAGCCACAGGTTTCCATCCAAGAAAGACAATGATTAAGCTGCCAGAAGCTTGAGAGTGTTTGCCTTTGCTGATCAGTTAGAGAAAATTCAAATGCAGTTGCTGGGATTGGGAGGTGGGTAGGGAGCCTGCGGAGACAGTGGGAACTAAGAAGGATAGGGGGTGTAAGCAGGCACTGTGGCCTGCCTCAGAGCCGGAGCTAGAAGAATGCCCCAAACGCCCCCTCTGGCCAGACCCAAGGACTACAAGGCCCCAGCCCCTGAAGCAGAGGGGCATGGCCAGGCCAGGAAGGGGTGGTATAAGAGCGCAGGCTGGGAGCTCACTTGAGGCTGAGCTCCCAAGGGAGAAGGACGAGCAGGCCAGGCCAGGCCAGGTCAGGTCAGGGCCAAAACCACCAGCTAGCCCCTGCCTTTAGGGGCACCCAGCGCTACGGCCCGCCCAGCCTCCCAGAGCCAAGTGACTGGGAGGGGAACCCGGAGGTGGCCGACTGGGATGGGCGTTCGAGAGCCCGCTGGGCCCCACCACAGCCTCCCCGCTCAGGGACAGGCAGGGAAGCTGACGGTCCGACCCACTACCAGCCCTGTGACTTAGAGGAGCTGCCCTCCGCTGAGGAGGAGACGCCAGCCCCGTACAGACCCCAGGACTTGGAGGAGTTGCCCCTTGCGGAGGAGCCAGCCGAGTATCCAGACCTGCCACCCATGGATACCGAGGGGCCTGCTACGAGGAAGACCCTGAAGACGGCTACCCCCTATGGAGCTAGGTACCCAGGGTGGCTGGCCGGGACAGGGTTGGAGGAAGTAGCCCAGGGAGGGCAGGATGGTGGGCCGTGTTCCCAGGGCAGCGTGTTTAGGAGACTGTCCCGCTGACCCTGTGGTGTGCCACCATGCCCCTGTCTAGGGCCCTGGGCTGAGACACAGTGGAGCGGGTGGGCTTGCGTCTCCCTCCTCAACCCCCCTCTGTTTCCTGGCAAAGGAAGCGTTCAACCATCTCTAACCTCCAGACTTTGTGCTTGCCCATCCCGCCAGGGGGCCGGGGCTCCAGACTTTGTGCTTGCCCGCCCTACCTGGGGCTTGGCCTTAGACTGGGAACGGGCCCGGCCCACCCAAGGGATCGTGCCAGAGACATTATTTTTTGGCTGCTGGGAGGGGCGCCACACCAGCTAACTCCCCTTTACTGCTAGTAGGAGGCGCCCTCCTGACCGGCCGCCAGCGCTGAACGCCTATAGAGGGAATGAGTGGGATGCTGCTGGAGGCAACAGGGGATGGGCAAGAGGCTGGCTGAGGCATCAGGGTCCAGGGTGATGGTGGGGAATACAAGTGTAGGTCCCCTGAACTATGATGCTATGCATTCCTAACTGAAGCTAGTGCAATCGCAAAGGCATAATTGAAAGCAGAATTTGACACTACAAGTTTTTCTGTTTTTAAGTGATTTTGATACCCGTGACATCATTAGACGTTGAAGCTCTCTAAGCAGAGAACAAGCACAATACAGAAGCATCCCTGCAAGCATCCAGTCACATGCAGGGCCAGATTAAGGGTCCCCAGCCCCCCACCATGGCATAAACAAGCCCCATGCCTACACTGATGCTTTGTTGCTAAAAGCTGGCTGCCAAAAGCTTTGCATTTCTTGCTGAGGTGACTTTTATTTTGTTGCAAAATCAGAAGAGTAGTGTTGACTAGGGGTGGCACCAAAAGATCACTTTGAAAAAAGTCAGTAGGGTAAACTAGGCCTTGCATTCACCATGAGGTTTAGATTTACTGTTATCCACAAATAATTAGCATAGTTCAATTAATATGAAAAGCCTGTTGTAGGTTGTGATCTCTAGCTAAGTCTTTCTTGAAGTCTGCAGAAACACCTAGCTGACGTATGTAATTCTCTCCAGGAATTCTCACATGTGGCTTGCCTTGGATTGAGGAACTTTTCCCTGCAAAATCTGAAACAATGTGGATACCCTATGCTTTATCATGAGTTTTGCCCAGTTCATTACTGACACAACTGTAACCGTAAAGGCATGAATGATGCTACTACAGGATCAAAACCTGTCCATTGTCTTCCCTAGGATCATCACATAGTTCACTTACCACTCCTACAAATGAAATAGTGAGTAGGGTTTGGATAAGAGGACAATAAAGCTTATAAACATGCATTCAATCATGGGGAAGGAATCAATCTTATTTTCAAGATCAATTAAAGGCAGAACTTCATAAGACAATATCCACTGCTTCTTAGTCCTGTTACTGAGAGTTAACTGTAAGAGGAAGAGACAGCAATCCTTTGAATAGATTTATTAAATGCATTCAGAATCTTTATTTAATCTCCTGAAATGTGGTCCAGCCTTTCTTGAGCGTTCATCTTTTTGGCAGAGAAACAAAATGTTCCTTATGGCTGCAGCACAGATGGATGAAATCCCTTTTGCTTCAGTATGAGGCTCTCAAGCATATTACAAGAAATTGCAAGGTTGTGAACTGATCAGTGTATTACTTATCTGGCAACATAAACCAATATTAACACAATGTGCCCAGTTCACTAAACCTGAGGTAATATATTTTAAATGAGGATTTTGGCTTGCTGATAATAAAAAGCAAATAAAATAAAACCTATGTAAAGTAAGCCATATGTGCTGTTTGGGCAGATTTAACGTGTGTTCAGAATGATAAGAGTTGGATGTAGAAACCCAGGGAAAGCATGTAAAATGAAAATCATTAATTCTCATTTTTTACTGCTTTATCTCATAGGGGAAGTGGATCCTTTCTGGGTGGGCGCAATATTATAATACAGTGCAAGGCATGTTTGTCTTCAAGAAGCTTGAGCAAGGAAGAAAATAGGATTCAGTATTAAGTCCTGGGAATGTGCAGAGATCACAACATGAGAATAATAAAAAAACTCCTGTAATATCAGTGTGCTGATTAATCAGGCAGAGTTTATCCTCTTGTAGCCAATAGCTCTGATGCTCCCAGCACGAGACACTTAGAGTTAGTGCAAAGCATATCACTGAATTGCAAAGTGTAAAGGAAATTGCAAGATGGAGTAAGTTTGGTTTGAAAGTTCTGTGTGAGAGTCTCTGTGCTTGCTAAGACAACACTAATTACAGAATGTATATTAAGTCAGGGGAGCTAGTAACTTAGATAAAAAGGTAGACTGTTTCTATAGATAGAAAAGGTGATCCACAAATTTAGATAAGACAATCCCTCTGGTCTGGACCCTGCTGGGAAGCCATCGACCTAGTCTGGTAAACAGGTTGACAGGGGCCAGGTAGCCAAGGGGTCACAAGGAGTCTGGCCACTCTCACTGGTCAAGGACAGTAACTGTTACCCAAATAAGATGTAAACAACAACAGAGGCAGGCTAACTATATGCTGTCTATTAAGTATAATCTAATTGTATAATGTGCATATTAAGAGTAGCAACACCATGTAGGGATTTTAGGCATGATGTAACTTGTTGTATTATGTATATTGTATTTTGCATGTTAGAAGGTATATATGACCTGTAACCCCTATACTGGGGGCTCTTGCTCAGAGAGGATAGCTTCTCTTTGCTTCCCTCTGATGCAGTTCCTTTTATTATTCAGCTGAATAATAAACACTGAACCACACCTCGTTCTCTGCTTAGTCGAGTCTCAGCTGGGAACGGGCCTTCATCCTTGAGGCAGATTCATGGTTTCTCTTTCCAGGTTGAGAACCTGGACCAGTTTTCCCCCACAAAAGGGAAATCCAAGCTTCCCAAAGTGAAAAGATTCAAATGATTTAATGTTCACAAAATGAAGCCCAGAAAAGTGGACTGTTGCTGTTTGCATTTCAGTGAAACATCAAACTCTTACCACAACTCCCCCACATGACCCCAAGATAAATACTGCTTATTCAAAAATGCTCTGCAACTTGCATGAGTCTTACACTTCAGAGCTACATGGCAAAGGGCAGTGCTTCCTTGGGGGCACATTTGAAAGAAATGGAGGACTTGTGTACACAAAACTTACTATTTAAAGTGTGGTTCAGCTCTGAAAAAATTGCTTTGAATGAAAGGTGGTACGGAGTGTCATATTTGTTCTTGCTCTTTGTTTTGCATGTCAAATTTGCTCATCATCCAAATGGGGGGAGGGGAAGGGATTTTCCTAACACCTGGTCTGAAGTCACACTGCTGCCTTTCCTGCCTCATTCTTCTTCACTAGTAATACAAGATTATGTAGTTTGAACTAGCTACCAATCTTGTTTGTTGATTAGAGGCAAACCAGAAAGGAATCCAGTTCATTCTCCTACAGCTGTGTTGACTTGGCCTGTGCTACTGGGACTGAAATGTAGCAAAATCTTACTTGTTTCCAATAAAGCAAGTAGATGAGACTCTGAATACACAGTAAGAGCAGATTGGTGAGCATAAAGTCAAGATCTTATCATATTTTGGGTCATAAGCACAGTTGATTTTGTTTTGATTGTGATTTCTTGCCCTTAGCCCCCTATTTAGAGGCGCAAATTCAGCAACCTGATTAACATCTTCTGCAATACCATTAACTTAAGGGTTAAAAAAAATCAGTTCAGAATGTGGATGTAAATATATAGGCCACAATATTGTTGAAGCTTTTTCTTTATGCAGGCTTTGCATGAGGTAAATATACTGGAGGTTTTCAAAGGCTACTGGACATCATTTGTTAATAAGATTATCAGATTTTTAAACAGTTTTTTAAATAACTCTGTTTAAATACAGATTTTTACATAGTGTTTTTTTTAAAAAAAATTGAATTTAATTTAAATGTAATTGAATTTAAATATACATTATAAATATAAAACAAGGGTTTAAAAAAATCAATTTAAAATTTAATGTGAAATTAAAACTTAGCCTTACAATAATGTATTCAGATTATTTAATTATATCTGCAAAGTGTAGAATTGTACAAGTTTGCTACCAACTTTGAAAGAGAGTGAAACCACTGAATATGTGGAAGTTTTTGGCTAAGCTTTTGTGATAACAGTTTATGGAAGTGTTAAACCATATTTTGACACTAGCTTTTTCTGCAGGTGCAGGAAGATTATTTTCTTCATTTCAGTTGATTCAACTAAATCAGTTCAGTGATTAGCTCATTCAAAGATCGGGTGCTAGCTGGGAGCTGAAAAAATCAGGAAAACTTGGCTTCTTTTAATTTATGAATAAAAACTAGGTGTGAAAGAGTGAAATGTACTCTACACCTCTTCCTATCTTTTGCCTTGCTCTGTCCTGTTCACCTTCTTCCCTTCAAGGTCCCCTACCTCTTCATTTTTCTTTACTTACCCTCACTAAAAAAACCTGTGGAATTAACATAACATTTGCTAGTTATCACAGTGTTCACTCTGCTTATGTGTTTTACCCCATCTCCCTCCTTAGTCTACCTAAATGATTGTCTTTAGGCAGAGATGGTTTGCTACTCAGTGTTTGTACAATGCCTATCACAGTGGAGCTCCATTCAAACATGATCAGTGATTAACAATGAGATCAATTTTCTCTAGATAGGCATTAGTAAACATCTGAATGTATTATTGGCCTTTTTGGCATGATATGATTTCCCCTTTGCTTATGTTACCCTAAAATTTTTTATGAAGAAAGCCAGCACCCACAGCATCTCCGAATTCTGAGAATATGCAGATATTCTGTGGGAAAGTGAACTGTGATGTGAAATCTGACTTATCTAGTCAGTTTACATTAACTGAAGTATCTTTGCACATTCCAAAGCAAAAAGTGTAATGTTCAATGACAAATATGGAAATGTCTGACCAAGGGGACAAAAAAGTAACTGTTTCAAAGCAAATTAATGCCAAGTTCCAAAGGGGTATTGTTAGTCTGTTTTGAAAAAACAAAGAAAAGGTCTGGTGGCACTTTTAAAGACTAACAAATCTATTTATTGCATGAGCCCACTTTGTCAGATGCTTTGAAAATGCAGAAAGCGTCTGACAAAATGTGATTTCCCCCCCCCACAAAAGCTCATGCGATAAATACATTAATTAGTCTTTAAAAGTGCCACCAGACTCCCTTTGTTTGTTTAAAGCAAATTAATATAATGCATGGATGAACAAATGGTGCTGGCATATTTAGATAAGGTGACAAAGTTCATTTCACAAAAAATGTAATTTCAACATGACTGATCCAAAGCAACAGTGCATTATTGTTTGCCAATTAGGCTTTGACATTGTTCAGAAGTATCTAATTAGAAAAAAGCAAACCTCTCAACTCCACAAGAAACCCAAGTCAAAACTCAGTCAATATTTGTTTCTCCAGGGTATTGAAAGGTCATTAGATGACATTATATCCCACTGAAAAAATCCCGTTCCATCTGCATTAGCTCATTGTTTTGAGCATCAGTGTTCTGTTTAGGACAGGGAGGAGTTTCTACATACCAGTCAAGAACATACCCTCTACCCTCACAAGTATAGGTCTCCTTCAGTCTCCAGTGTTCCTACAATGAATCCCCACCAACAGCTACTGTGCAGTGTCATACTGATCAAATAGCAGCCTGAGCTGGGTCAAATTCATAGTCCAGATTCTGCTGGCAGAACACAATTTGCAAGTGCTAATAGTAAAAAGTCTATGTGGAGTAGCCTTCATGTGGGTGAGACAGGAACTGCTAGGGTCAGTTGTAAGAAGGTGCAGTGAAGTCAGTTGTAAGGTTTGAGTTCACAGAGTTTTTGATCAGGCTTTAAATCTCCCAGGCAGTCTCTGACCACAAGAATCCTGAGCAGTTTGAAATCAAAGCTGTCTTTATTGATGGAGGATAGCTATAGAAAGGTTGTCTGCCTTCATCTAGACATGAATCACTACTATTTGGGTATTGGGATGTGGGTGACACAAGTCCATCCATGGCTAAAAGCCTCTCCCCCAGGCTAAGGAGAGTAGCTACAGAGTCGGGGACTCAACCTGGAACAGAGGACAAAGAATGAAAATAAGAACAGTCATGAAGGTTAAAAAGCTAAATGGAAGGAACCCGAAGAGGACATTGAACAAAGAATCCTGAACAGTGCATACTGCTCCTCAGAGTCAGCAGATGTGGCCCAGAAGAACACTGACTGAAAATGTGATCAGGCAGAGAAACAGAAATAGGCCTGACAGTTGCAGAGCACCTCTTTAGTCAACATCTTCTCCCTGGTGTTGAAGATGGCCACCTTGGCCAAGGTGAGAAGGAGGTCCCATGACTTTGTAGGGCCATGGATGAGATGTGCAAAGATCAGAAGGTGGGGGGAGAAGTGCAGTCAGATTCTCCAGCACAGGAGCTGGAATAGGGGCTTCAATCTGCTGCACTGCAGGTATATGTGCCCCATGGTCTCCCTCATGCTGCAAAAGGGAAAGGCTTCTGGACAGGGGCTGAACTGTGCAGGGTATACTAATGTGCTCATAGCTGCCAGCTAATGTCTCTGGGGGCCATGGACCCGAGGTGGAATGCAGATTGGCTCATTGGGGTTCCTTACCCTCTGCTGATTGTAGAAGGTCCCACCACTTAGTACCAGTACAGAACATGAGGGTGAGGAAGAGGAAAGCATGGAGCACAAATGTGTGATGTGCCTATGGTGCAGTTTGGAAGTGCACCAGCTCCAGATTCTGCAGCCAGTTTAGGGCACGCAGAAGAGGTGACTGGGAAGGTTCATGGGGCAAGGGGCCTGATGGAAAAATTCCAGAGGGCCCAGGGTCAGGGGTAAGTGAGGAGCACACTCTTGCAGGACCCACTTGAGGTAGGCCCATGCAGTGGGCGGTAAAGCTGTCTTCGCTTCCTGGAGTATGTGCTGGCGGACTTCAGAGGGTAGAGGGTCTCACGCACCACTTCAGCTCATGGAGATCCACCCAATCCCCTACAGCCATAATCCAGGAAGTCTCTCTGTTCTTGGTGACACCTACCAGGACCAGCACAACCAGGTCCACTCATAGCTACGCTCCTGCTGCACACAAAAATGGGGATTGTGTAGCAGAGGCTCTGAAGAGATGTGAATCACTGGTGTGAAGCAGGAATGGTCAAATTGTACCTCTTAACCCCTGTACCTGTGAGTATATTGTAAGAATCAAAACAGAATAGATTCTCTTTTACCCTTTGGAGAGAGAAGATTTAACTGAGAAGCATAGACCACTGGAATTCCCATGTTGCTCGCAAACTGAGAGATATGAAATTAACAATCTAATTTTAAGGGGTAGGTTATCAGATGTCCACAGAAATAATAATAATGTTCTTTTGAAATAATGTACTTAATTTCCACAATTTGTTTGCAATGGTAAACTCAAATGTATTGGTTGGGAAGACTCACGGAACAAGCTGAGATGCAAGAAGCTTGTAGGAAAAATTTCCCACGTGCTTAAAATTGAACAGTTCTTTATCACAAATGAAGAAGTTAGATCTATGTTTAGATTGGCTTCTCAGTCTTCCCTTAACAATTTTGATTTACTTCTGACATACTTATCCATTGTACAATAAGAGAAAAAATAAGATTATGCAGTTTTTCATTAGCTTCCAGTGGGACTTGTATGCTTAAATCTCTTAGTCAGACTTTTACAGATGGTTGGGTATTGCTATATTCAGCATTGCAATGCCTGATTGATTTAGAACACTTTCTCATCTTCAGAAGAGGTTTAAAAACTTAGCCAAAATCCCATTAACTGTCAAAAGTACCTACATCACTTTTTTTTTTTTTGAAACAATCTGAGTCAGACACTTTCCCCACCCTCAAGTCTTAAGTATCACAATGCTGAGTGCAGCAATGCATAAATGTCTTTGATAATTTGGGCCATATGCAATTTTGAAAATCCCACCAATTAAGCATTGTGCCCATCTAAATATTGTTTGGGCTGAGTGTGGGAAATCCAAAAAGAGAAATCTCTGCATTTACTATCTCATGAACAACCTACACTGACATACTTTGCAAAAAGTAGGTGCTTTTTTGCCATTTAAATTTCCTTGGAGGAGGAATATAATGAACCTTTAAAGTCAGGATCATCATCCGCTTCATCTCTCCCAAGACACTATTCAGAAAAGCCATAATATTTTTGGCTATTTCTGACAACTCCAGATTGACAGATAATTTATAATACATATGTGATTTCACACAGAGTGATAGTAACACAATCCAGTGTTTCCATCACCTTTAAAATTCTGAGAGGTCTCAGTGTTTGAGTTATAGTGTACTATCACTCCTGTCATTGTGATATAACACTATATGAGTGACAGAGAAACAGCACAAGTCTGCCAGGTTGGTTCTGAAACATTGCTGCACTGTGGTAGCTTAAGCCATGGCATGTTGTTTCCCATTTTTACTATTCTAGTGAGATACAGCATATTTTCTGAATGCTTAACAAGGAGTAACAAGTTATTGTTGGCTCTGATAATGAGGGAAACATATTCTCAGTCACTGTTGGCACCATCCTCCCAGACTAGTCAATGTGGACATCTTTGTCTTGTAGACCAATAAATCTGAAAGAAGGTTTACAATTTATTAGGTGTCACATACACAAATATTTAATTCAGAGGAAGAATAATGAAAACTAGAGATGAGAGGCCTGTCTCAGCTCTTTTGCATGAAGTATTTTTGATAGCTAAACAAATTATTATTTTTATTATCAATCATAAGTGTTGTAGGAGATTATATTACCAAATTTGTGAAGTCTTAGGTAATCTATTTTAGTATTTCTCACGCTTTTCAGGTTAGCGACTCTTTATTCAAAATCAAAAATCTTTGCATTCCTTGGCTTTTATAGTAAATGTGTTGATAACAATAAGAGGTTGACAGAGAATACCTGACATTCAAGGGTAAGAATATGTGGGGTACAGGCCCTCTGAGAAATCTGGAGACCCAGTATGTCATGTTCACTGAACTCTCCCTGCCATTTCACCTTCATTTCTCCCCAGTACAATTGTCCTACTTCCCTTTCCTCCTGTCCTTGTCAGCCCTTAGATGGGGAATGACTTTTTTCTTTAAACAGCTGTAAAATTTTCAGTGATTCTTCCTTTTCTGTCCCTGGACCATCCTTCATGAACGCACCTGGGCGTTGTAATCCACCAGCTGAGAAACAATGGTCTACACCAATGTTGGAGTGTTCCCTACATTAATGATGTATTATCCACTGTTATGTCTGATCCAGTTTCAAGTGTATGAAGCAATGATCTTCTGTCACTTCACCTGCAAAAGCATTTCACAGCCTTTAGAGAGTTCACTGTTAACATATTCAGCATAACTGTGCATCCATGTCTGAGATTACAGCAGAGTAGGAAATGGTTGTGGCCATCTTGGCTTACTAGAAGACATCAGGGGCAAGTATGGAATTCTGGCCCTACTACAGAGACAGTGAAGCTTTACATGAGCTGTGGAGGAAAGAGAAATGAAACTTTCCATCTTCTTTACTAATCTGAGTTTATCCAGATTAGCTTGCAGTGTCCATGTTTGCATGGATTTGAAAATCTGTGCATGACTAAATGGCTGAACCTCACAGTTCCAAAATGGCACAGGATTAATCTCCTCCAATTCCTTCAGAATAATCCTGCCCCCCCCCCCCACTTTCTGGGAAGACAGACCTCCTTCTACCCCAGACTACTTTCTCCAAACATACATGCAGAGAGGAAAAAAAAAATCTTTCCATACACTGGTTCCACCACTGTAGTTACATTTCCTCTAGTACACTTAAAAAGTTCTTCCTTATCAGAAAGGTTGTGTTACAGTGTTAGTAACCACTACAAAAGTAAAATTACCATACTGCCACTCTTCAAACTGGAGAACAGGAGCTGAGAGACTTTACTGATCTGTGGTTCAAGGGCATAGATATAATTTTTACTACCCTGAAGGGCCAACAGTCTCTTTCAGTAGTCCCCTGCCTTTCCAGCTAGACAGAAGTTCAGCAAGGAGGGTCTCTTGTACCCCAGGAAACCGAGCTGTATCCTATAGCTCTGTTCACTCCATCTGATTCCCTAGGCACTTGCACTGTTCTACAGGCAGGAAGATCAGTATGGGACTGAGGCTCCTGGGTTAACCTCCTGAGTGTGCTGAAATCAGGGCAAGCTGCAAAACCAGGGGCCAACCCCCCCAAACCACTGATGGGTGGTCTTTAAACCAGTCTCCCAATCAGTAACAAAACATGCTTCTGATTCCCAACACCAGTCATCACAAAGCATAACAAAATAGAAACAGCCCACTTTATTGCACATCAGCCCCTCTGGTCCCCACCTAGCCACTGGGTCTTTTAAAGAAATAGGGTCTCCTGATCCCAAAGGGCCAGCCACATTAACCAGAACAATATAGGCTTGGATCTTACCCAAAAAACCACACTGCCAGCCAATCCTTTAGTAATTACAACTACAGGTTTAATATAAAAAGAAAAGAAGCAAAATATGAAAGATGTTAAATGGTCAAAGCAAATCACATACATAGAAATGCTTTAAAGGCCATATGAAGCAAGTCCTTGAAGCATCTGTAGATTGCAAATTAGTCCAATTCCTCTGGTAGACACCTAGCAGCTGGCTGGGTCTCAGTCCTTTCTTCAGTGCAGCAGAATAGTTCCAGAGGAAGGTGTTGGTTGCAGATTGGAGACTGAAGACAAAAAGGAGAGGGAGGCACTGCTCTTTATCACCTCTGGCTTTTCCCATGCTCTGCAGACTCCTTCCAAATCAAAATGGAGTTGCATCACATGGTCAGTTTGGGTGACTCATCAAACAGGTTTCTTCCTAGTCCAGGGGTAGGCAACCCTTGGCACACATGTCAAGAGTAGCACACAAGCCTATTTAGAGCAGCGTGCAGCACCATCTGTGGCACTATCAAAATTGCTGTTTCTGCCACCAAAAGCCATTCCAGCAGGCTTCCTCCAGGACTGGCAGGGGCACAGTAGGTTCCTGCCAGGCCCATGCCCTAGGCATGTGTAGAAAAAAGCTGTCCAGAGCAGCTCTTCCCAGCACCATGCCTCTGCTGAAAGGAGCTACTCTGGGCCACATCCTTCCACGAGTGGCTGCTTTCAAGGGGCATGCCTGAGAAGCCTGTTTTCCCCCACCCCTACTCCTACTCCCACTCCCACTCCCACTCCCACTCCACCTGAGGCCACTGCTGAATTTATAGGAAGCAGCTGCTTATTTTTGGCTGAGGGGGCTTTCAGCACTGGCTGAGGGTCAGGGAGGAGGGGCTGGCACAGAGGTCAGAAAGGTTGCTGAACCCTGCCCTAGGCCTACTGTAGCTGGGAGCTTCCTTAATGGGCTATTAAGAGGACAATCTTGTCTGGGAATGCCTTAGAATCCAATAATTTGGAACACAATTAGAACAAATATATTCCTAACTTCTAATACAGACATGACACCTACATGTAAACAATATAATAATCTGTAGCAGATTAACCTTTCTGTTGATACCAAACATGTCATATCACCTATGGATTATTGCAAATATGAAATATTAATATAAAAAAATCATAAACTGTCCCTTAGACCCAGAGCATGTCACACCCTGGTGCCTAGGGACACAGGCAGAGTTTTTTGCTCTCTGCTGGAGCTGGAGGAAGGGAGTGCTGATCTCTCATCCCCTTGGCTCCAGGAGAGGTGGGGAAGTGTTGCTCTCCCATCCCTTTGGATGCAGTCGTTTAGCCTTGTGGCAACATGTTCCACCAGACTTCCTAGGCAGCAGTCCCCTTCTGCAGTCAGGGTAGTAGGGTGATGGTACGCTTTGAAAACCCCTGCAGACAACTTTTGGCTGCTGGGTCACAGAATGGGAATCACTGTGATAGATGAATTTGAATTTTGGAAAACTCTCCTAGCTTTTACCTTTTGTCTGCCCAGATTCAAATGAGGCATACAAATAACTAACAGGAAAGAAATTTTCTTTTTCATGTATTGCAGACCATGAAATCTGATAATAGGGCTGTGTAATAGACTTATAATGTACCTATTTATTCTAACCATGACTTTTTTTATAGTCACATGTAAGCTATGAAAATATCTGTAAGGCTCTGCAATACCACTGATACGTGATCACTTTTCTTTTGTCCTCTTTATCACTTCTGTCATTGCTTCATGGTAAACACATATTCAAGAATAATCCAGTCTCTCTCTCTGAGAAATCTCAGTGAAGGAGCTTCCGCAGCTTCCCTAGGCAGTTTATTCCATTGTCTTTGTATTCTTACCGTTAGAATATTTTCCTAAGATTAAATCTGCTATGCTGTAGTTTGAACCTATTACCTCTTGTTCTGCCCTGTGCAGCAAAGGAGAACAAATTTTCTCCTTTATGGCAGCTTTTCAAGTATTTGAAGACCACAATAATTTGCTAATAAGTATTTTATATAATTTTATTTAGGAACTAAAATGTATCTAAAATAGTCAAACATAAAACAATCTTTTTATTTGTATCTATCACTATTTGATTATGTGACTATTTTCTATTGCATTTCAACAGTGTTAAAGTGAATATTGATTTCTCTAGTCCCAGCTGTCAGATGATTCGTATTAAAAGGCAGTGACTCAGCTTCCTTGTACAGCCAAGCCAAATGCAGGCTCAGGATGAATTGCTGCAAGATGGTGAAGGATTTTTTTTTAAAATCTTGTTAGCTGCTGAGTGTCTCTAAACATGAAAAAGGGTTGTGTTAGCCAGTGCTTCTACCATGGAGATCTTTTCTTCTTTCAGTATGACTTAAATACTTGTAAATGGTAAAATGCTTGCAAGATTTTCTGTATGGATGAACAAAAGAAATCATTGTGTGTGGTTCTAGAAATCCTTCTGATCATGTGGAAGTTCTACAGATATTCCACACAGCAATGAAGCAGTTGTTATAAATAGTTGAAGATACTTCTCTTTTGGTCACTGTTAAATAGTTTTCCAGTATAAAGGCTGGTTTATTTTATTGATTTAACAAGAGTGTTTTTGCAGCGACCAAGAAAGGAATATCCCATTGTCACTATCATCCCAATCTTCATTCTATCTTCCTTCTAAGTAATGCTTTTTGTAGATCTTGTAGTAAGCATAATGGCCATTTTAGGGTTCCTTTTTACGAAAAATTCACAGTTTGCAGCTGGAAACTGGTTTCTTCAGGTTGAAAACATCTGTGTTGAAGAACAGAGCGGTTCAGAAAATGGAAAACACATTTCTTTTTTTTGGTCAAGATTTTGTTCAGAGGAGTGCCCTACTTATCAGGCCATAGTGTATTCTGGAGTGAGGCTATTTAAATCATTCCTGCTGAAGTTGTTCCTTTTTGTATAATAAATAAATATCAAGTGGCCAAGGAGTGGGAGAGAATGAAAGAGTTTTGACTCTCTAGTCGGACAGTGAGGGCATTCAGGTGGGATATGGGAGATCCAAGCTCAGGTCCCTACTGCAGAGTGGAGGATTTTAAAACAGTTAAAATTCCAGGTGAGTGTGCTAGCTTAAGGCTGCTAGCTGTAATGAGGGATGTGTGTGTAGGGGGAGGGGGGAGATCTCTCTCCTTCATCCAAGTATTTTGTGGGAAAGGTCTTGCCTAACATAAACAGCTAACTCCAGAAAAGATGGGTGTGTGTGTTCCTCTTGTTTTATAATTGAGTACTAAAGGGAAATCGGCATCTTCCTCTGACCTGGAGTAAGGAGACTGAACCCCACTTCTCTCTTTAGCATTTCCTACTGGCTTATTTAGGCAGCTTCTGATCAACTTGCTGGCTGCTGTTTTTGATGCCTAACTATTTTCATGTATTGTAATATATAGAGGTTGGGCATGTAGCTTGGGACTGTGAATTCAACTAGTTACCAGGGTGCCTAAAAGTCCAGTGTTCTTTTCAGGATCCAGACCTTGCTGCTTGCAGAGTCTCAGACAATAGATTCATTAGAGAATACGATACTTTCCAACCTGAGGAAGAGTGGCAGTCCTTAGTTTATAGGGCACGTCTACACAGCACTTTTATTTCGAAATAACACTTGTTATTTCGAAATAAAAGAAATTAGGTCTACATGACGTTTTCTTATTTCGAAAGGGCGGACCTCGTCCTTTCAAAATAAGAATCGTCATTTCGAAAAAGTAAAACCTGCCCTCCCCTCGAAATGGCTGTTATTTCGGAAGGGATATTTCAAAATAAAGCTGTTCTTTCGAAAAAACACTGTGTAGACCTGTTGTTTCGAAAGAACAGGTCCAAACAGCTTTATTTCGAAATATCCCATCCAAAATAACAGCCATTTGGATTGCAGGCTTTCCCTTAATTCGAATTAACTTATTTCGAAATAAGGATTTTATTTCGAAATAACTCATTTCGAAATCTTTATTTCGAAATAACAATGCATGTGTAGACATAGCCATAGAGTCGTCATACATTCTCCCTGTTCCTGAAGCACTTATTGAGATCGTTTGGCTAGCTTGTCTGAAGCCCATAGCACAAATAAAAAGCCTCAGTTTTCCTTGAGTCCTCTTTCACTTTTTGTTTTTTCATCCAGTGGAAGTTGTATGGACTAAATTTAACAAACCTGATCCTGTCTTTCAGAGGGATAGTCATGTTAATCTTTGAAGTCGTTTTATGAAATATAAGTAGCCCACTTTCGAAAAACTTGACCTGTTGAAAAAAAATAATTGGTCACACAACACATCAGGGTATCTGCAATTCAAAACAGTGATTAGTAGCAAGGTAGATTTCAGCATACTGTATTGTCATACATGGTCCTCTGTCTAGTAGCTCTAAGCTCTATGCAATAACTTTGCGTAGAGAGAGAGCTGCTATTTATGGTGGCAGTTGGATCTCTTTAGCTCAAACCTTGATAGGAAGTTTTGCAGTAGCTCTGTGAACTGTAGAGTTAGGAAATAAGACAGATGAGGACTTGCCAGGAAATCCAGTGAATAAGCTTGGAACTCAGGCTGGGGGTTGTTTTTGCTTAAAGGTCTCTCTCCAGAATGGAGTAAATATGGACTGTATTTGCATGTATGGAGCAGAGTGGGAATTTAGTCTGCTTCTGCAATAGGTGGTGTTAACTATTACTCATAGCTACTGTAATAATAATAAAATAACATTCTCTTAATGTTCATCAGAAAAAAACAGGTCCAAGTGTTGCTGTTGGCAGTGTAAGCTGCTAAAATGAATGGTTTATGAATAAATGTAATATTTGTCATTTATTACTTTGTTAGCTTTTTGATCAAAAAAACTCACCAGAGTATTTTTTGCTTTTTTTCTTTGTTAGACTTCCATCTTGTTGTTGTGTTTTGTTGTGATTGTTGCTGCTGTTAATGTATCTTTTTTTGGAGAAATCACTTTCTCTTAACGATACAGGAACACTTCCTGCAGCACATTATCCAGAGATTTAAAGTATTGTTTTGTCATATCACACATTGATGACCATACTGCCTCTGTGATAACAGGAGGAGACAACTTGAGGCTGATCTACAATGGAAACTTACATGGGCATAGTTACATCTCTCAAGGTTGAGAAAAGAAATCCAGACCCCTGAGATGTAACTATGCTGACCTAATCCCTGGTGTAGATAGGTCAACAAAAGCATTCTTTTATCAACTTACTGTAGCTATCACATTTTAAGGAGATGGATTAACTAAAGTGATGGGAGAGCCTCTCCTGTCACTGAAGTGAGTGTCTAAAATGAAGCACAGCAATGATGTCGTTTTGCAATGGCTAGGGTAGGAAGACCTGACATCTTTAACAAATTTTAGCTCAGTAGTTAAGTATCTGGGAGATAGAAAAACCCAGTTCAAGTTCTCTCTCTCTACCTGAGGAGGAGAAGGGATTTGAACATGGCTCTACTGTCTTTCAAGTGAGTGCTCTCACCAGGGGGTTACAGGACACTGATGCAGGGAATCCCTCAGTCTCTGTCAAAGTATTTCCACTGTGTCTAAATCATGAAAGAATCATTAGGCCAGTAAGAGAAAGCAAGCACGTGAATGTCTCTGTGCCCTTGTAATTAGACCACTCACTTTGGAGGAAGGAGACTCAATCTCTTTGGTCTAATAACTTTTTAAAATTTTATCCAAGGAGGTACAGCTTCAACAGGAGATACTGAGGAAGCCTCACTTTAGAAGGCAAATATACAAATGGACATTTAGAGTCAAACCATGGCCTATCTAGCCCAGTACACTAGCTTCTGTCAGTGGTCAACGCCAGATGCATCAGAAGTAATGAAAAGAACAGAGCAATTATCAAGTGATGCAAACCTTGTCCTGTCTCAGGCTCTGGCACTCAGAGACTTAGGATTGCCAGAGAATGGGGTTGTATCCTTGACCATCTTGCCTAATAGCCATTGATGAATATATTCTCCATGATCTATTTCTTCTTAATCCAGTTATACTTTTGGTCTTGACTACATAACCTGGCAATGAGTTCCATAGGGTTGTGTGAAGTACTTCCTTTTGTTTGTTGTTTAATTTCCTGCCTATTAATTGCATTGAGTGACTCTTTGTTCTTGTGTTATGTGAGGGGGTTAACAACACTGCCTTATTGACTTTCTGCACAACACTCATGATTTTATAGCTATATCAACCTTACTCCTAGGTTCTCTTTTCTGGCTTCTTTTCCAGTCTTTTTAATCTCTCCTCTCTATGGAAGCTACTTGATATCCCTAATGAATTTTATTGCCCTTCTCTGTACCTTTTCCAGTTCTAATATATCGTTTCTTTTTTTTTTTAGACAGGACAATGAGAACTGCATGTAGAATTCAAGGTGTGGACTTACCATGGATTTATATAGTTGCATTATTATATCTGCTGTTTTATTAGCTGTCCCTTTCCTAATGATTCTTTACACTGTTAGGTTTTTTTTGATTACCACTGCATACTGAGCGTATGTTTTCACAAGTTCCAAAGGGGCAGCCATGTTAGACTAGTTCAGCAAAATAACCAAGGAGTCCTGTGGCACTTAAAGACTAACATTTTATTGCATGAGCTTTTGTGGGAGAAAATCCCACTTTGTCAGACACTTTGATGATCTAATGAAATGGGATTTTTCTCCCATGAAAGCTCATGCAATAAATAAAGTTGTTAGTCTTTAAGTGCCACAGGATTCCTTATTCATTTTGATGTTTTTCATAATGTCTCCAGTATCTATCTTGAGTGATAACTGCTCATTTACACTCACCACTCTTTGAATAATTTGAATTATATATTCCAGTATGCATTACTTTCCATTATCAACAATGAATTTCATCTGCCATTTTGTCACACAGTTTTTTGAGATCTCTTTGTAACATTTTTGACTCAGCTTTGGGCTTAACTATCTTGAGTAATTTTATATCCTCTACAAACTTTGTCACCGCCCTGTTGACCTCCTTTTCTGGATCATTTAGAAATATGCTGAACAACAATGGTACCAGGACAGGTTCTTGCAAATAGCACGGTCCTCTCCCCATTCCATTCTGAAAATTGACTGCTTATTACTACCCTTTGTTTCCTGACTTTTTAACCATTTACTTATCCAAGAGAGGACCTTCCTTCTTAACTCATGGCTGCCTGTTTTGCTAAAGAGCTTTTGGAGAGGGACTTTGTCCAAAACTTTTTGAAAGTCCAAGCACATTACATCCACTGGATCAGCCTTGTCCACATATTGACTCCCCTCAGAGAATTTTAATAGATTAGTGAGGCTTTATTTCCCATTACTAAAGCCAACCTGACTTTCTTCAGAAATTGTGGTTCTTTCATATGTTCTGTTGAAACCTAGTAAAGAACAGAATTATCAATTAGTTTTGCACTGAATTTACCAGCCTGTAAGTTCCAGGATCACCTCTGGAGCCTTTTTAAAAATCAGCATTACATTAGCTATCCTTTGGTCATCTGATACAGAAGCTGTTTTAAGTGATTAGTTGTATATCACCGTTAGTAGTTCTGCAATTTCACATACGTGTTTCTTCAGAGCTCTTAGGCTTACACCATGACCTGGTGCCAGGGTTGTCCCTTGGGGGGGTATGAGGCCACAGGCCAATCGCCCTTTCTGGGGCCCCTACTCACCCCCCCATGGGCACTGGGGGGGGCAGGGCTGGTTGGCCCAGGAAAGAGGCAGGCCCTGGCTCTGGCCAGCCCATGCTGGAGACCGGGCGAGCCAGTGAAAAGAAGACAGCCTGGTTCACCGCTGCTGGTCTGCCCCCTCCCCATGTGTGCTGCTTTTGGCTCTGTGCCAGAGCAACAGGGAGGGAGTTGGGGGGGCAGTGATTACAGGCCCTGCGCTGCCTCCTACCTTCCTCCCTACTGCTCCGGCATGGAGCCAAAAGCCGCGCATGTGGGGAGGAGGCAGACGAGCAGTGCTGAACTGGGCCACTGCTTTTGGCCAGTTTGCCTGGTCCCCAGAAAGCAGGGGGGGCAGTGGCATGGGCCCTGCGGGGCCCCCCCAAAGTGTGGGGCCCTGGGCGACTGCCCTGTTTGCCCTACTCTAAAGATGGCCCTGCCCAGTGCCTTATTACTGTTTACTTTATCAATTTGTACTAACCTCTTCTTTATTGACATCTCAGTGAGGGACAGTTCCTCAGATTTGTTAGCTTCAAAAAATGTCTCAGATATGAGACTCTCTCTCATATCCCCTGCAGTGAAAACTGATGCAAAGAATTCATTTAGCTTCTTCACAACAACCATGTCATCTCTGAGTGCTCCTACAGCACCTTGATAGTCCAGTGGTTCCTCTGATAATTTGTCAGGCTTCCTTCTTCTGGTGTACTTAAAATTTTTCTCTTATCATTTGTGTCGTATGTTACTTGCTCTTCAAATCCTTTTTTGGACTTAACTAATTATGGAATTTATGCTCCTTTTTATCTCCCTCAGTAGCATTTGACCTACAATTTGTAAAGGATGCCTTTTCATTTAACCATGGTGGCACTATTTTGGTCCTCTTACTACTTTTTGTTTTTGTTTTGGGTATTCATTTAACTTGAGCCTCTAGTATTTTAGGAAAATTTCCCTCCAGCTTGTAACCATTTCACTCATGTGACTGTTCCTTTTAATATCTGTTTAATAGCATCCTTGTTTTTGGGTAGCCGCCTTGAAATTAATGCTACTGTGCTAGGGAGTTCTTCAGTATCTTTCCCCGCTGATAAGGGTTTAAGTACATTATAATTGCTGTTACTAAGCAGTTGAGCTATATTTACCTCTTGGAGCAGATCCCTTATGCCACTTTCATATAAATCAGTCTCTGTGGAATCCAGAACTAGATGCTCCAAGAAGTAGTCATTAATGGTCTCTAGAAACTTCATCTCTGCATTCCATCCTGAGTTGACATGTACCCAGTCAATATGGGGATAGTTGAAATCCCCCATAATTAAGTTTTCTAGTTCTGTAATCTCTCTAATCTTCCTGACTATTTTAGTTACCATCATTATTCTTCTCAGGTGGTCAGTAGAATATTCCTGCTACTACTACACACTTATTCAAGCATGGAAGCTCTATCCATAGAGATTCTACGTGTTTGATTCATTTAAGATTTTTGCTATATTTGACTGCTTTCTTTCACATACAGTTTTATTCCCTCCACCTGCATGACCTACTCAGTCATTTCTGTATATTTTGTATTCTGGTATTATTGTCCCATTGATTATCATTGTTCACCAAGTTCCTACGATTCCTTTTATACCTATATCCTCATGTAATACCAGGCCCTCAAGTTCACCCTTCTTAGTATGTAAAATTCTAGCTTTTGTATATAATGAGAGCTGATAGAATATCCTATATAGTTCAGTGGTTAGGGAACTCACCTGAGAGCTGGTAGATCCCTGTGCAAATCTCTACTCCTCATCAGGTGGAACGGAACTTAAAATGGGTTTTTTCACATCCCAGCTGAGTACCCTAGCCATCAGGCTAAAAGTTGAGGGAGCTTCTCCCCCCATCACTTGGTCTTTTTGTATTAACTTACCTGTGGTGGCCTGATGTGTCATGGAAACTCAGAAGCATGTTTACCAGGTTAGATCCCCTAGATGAGTTAAGTGGAAAAATGTTTATTTCCTCTTGTAAATCACCCTGGGGCTTAGGAACCTGGATGCCTCAACTGAGACAGCAATGCACATGTGCAGAAGCAGAAACACAGGCAGCTAGGGAACTTTCCCATGAAAATTTAGATGGCAAACAACCTTAGACACATATATGTTCTAATGGCAGCTTACGTGGGGTTTTGTGAATCCCAGTGGGGCTGATTGGGATTTAGTGCCTAAATCTAAGTCATTTTATGAATCTAGTTATATGTCTCATATTTGCCTTGCCAAGAAACTGACTCATCCTCTTATCACTTAATTTTATGCTAATTTTCTTTCTTTTGTAGTAGTTGTATTGTGAAAGAGTAAGTACCAAGAATCAGTTACTGAGATGTTGAGATTTTGGTGGTGGTTTGTGTACAAAACTTTAGGGTGACACTTGGAATTCTGAGGCAATATATTAAGGGGACAGAAGTGATAAGCAGAGCTAAGAAAATATTTTTGGTTTTGTTTTGCCAGTTCACTGGCCATACCAGCCCCCTTCCCCCATCCTTTTTGGATGGTCCTGAAACCAAAATTGTTCAGCAAATCAAAGCATTAAAAAAAGGCTTCAGATCAAGTAAAATATTTTATTTATTCTGAAACAGGATGTTCCATTTTGGTTTTGAACTATTTTTAACCTTTTTTAAGAAAATTGAAGTAAACTTCAAAACATTTTGAATTGGAAGAACAAATTTTTTGCTTGCTCAGTGCAGCTCTGAAGATGATAAATCCTGCTCTAGTGGACTGAGAATAGGACTAAAAAGGTAAAAGTCCTTGAAATGCAGTCTAGATTCTGCTACTGATTTTTCTCTGACCTATAGAAAATCAATAAAAGCCTTGAGGAATCATCATTTTTGAAATCCAAGTTGCTTTAGTTTCTGTTTTGGCTTCTATGTCTGAAAACATTCATCTAGTGTTCTGTTTCAGTTTACCCATCTGTAAAATAGGGAAAATAAAGCCTGCTATAATTCAAAAAGATTATATTTGGTTTACAATAAAAATATTGAAGCTCTGCGTGATATGACAGGGCAGTTTGGAATAATGTTTGTTTATCCTTTTCTATTAGATGCATCTCATATGTTTGTACATTATATGACTTCATATTTAATTCTTTCAACAGTTTTACTCAAATTGTTGTCATTGTTTATTTCCATTTCAGACATGCTTGGAGATCTCAGTCAAATGGCATTCCTGCCATGAGAGGAATATAACAAACACACATTAACAAGAAGTCGCCACTCCAAAGAACTTGTGCTCTAAATAGACCAGGGTGGGAATGAGAATATAGGCACAAAGAAGAAAAGATATTTTCCTGTAGTCATGCATAAGGTCAGTGGCAGAGCTGGTAATAGGGCACAGGTCTTCTGAGTCAGGTGCCAACAACACTAGATGTTTGTTTTTTTGTGCAATATATTGTTTTGGCTTGTTACCCTCTTATTTTATTTTCTAATTTAAAAATGCCTTCATTTATTGGATGAGTCAAATGAATCCCTTATCAGAAACTCTGGAGACATGCTTTCAGTCTCTGAAACATACTCTGATTATGAAAATGAGGATCATCTATTTTAATGTCACTGCTCAGTTATGGCCCTTACAAACCTGAGCCATAGTTGGGGGTGGAGGAGGGGTGCTACTTGAGCAGTGAGGCCAGGGGTTAAAGTAAGCTGGAATGGCCTGAAACACAGTTCCAGGGCTAACAAATTTGAGGGGCCAGAGTTCTGGGGCCCTGAAAACTAGAAATATCAGAATGCATGTTCCGCCCTGCCCTGGCCTGGGAGCTGTGGTCAGGTTGGGGGAGGTTTCAGATCTCCTACCATGAGCATGCTCAGGATGGGAGTAGGCTGGCTATGGACCATGAGATGTCACTGAGTCCAGTCCTCTGCATTTATGTGAGGACTAAGTACCATCTGGGGGAGACAGGGGGCAGCATGTGAGGCCAGGATGGGGGCAGCATATAAGACCAGGATGAGGGTAGGGGGACAGAGGGGGCAGTGTGTGAGATGAGGATCAGGGTGAGGGGGCAGTGTGTGAGGCCAGGATCGGGGCCAGGGGGTTGTCAGACAGAGAGTGTGAAGCTGGGATCAAGGTCAGGGAGGTGCAGAGGGGTAGAGAGGCCAGCATGTAAGGCTAGGATTGGGGGTAGTATTTTTATGGAGAGAGAACCATATTTTTATGGAGCAATAACTGATGCATACGGTACTAAGAAGTGGTCACAAATACTTACCTGGGCTGCAGCCTGCACATGCATGAAGGAGGCCCAGAGATTTGCAAGGTTCTGGGACCTGTCAAATTATACTTTAGCCACTAAGTGAGGCCAAGAGGTATTATGCTTTAAAAGCCACACAAGTATAGTCGAGGGTCCCTTTTGTGACACCTTTCCAGCATAAAGGATGGGGCTGTGGCCACATACAATATACCTGTCGTGTTCACAGGGCTAGCTGCCCCTTTCTGATCTCTCTGGCTATGTCTATACTGCAAAGCATTTTTTGAAAAAAGGTTTTTTTAAAAAAAAAACTATTTTGAATTTATCTCAAAATAATTAATTCAAATTAACTTTTTTAAAATAAGTATTTTGAATTAACTTTTTTCAAAAAATGGTTTTTTTGGGAAAAGAGTCTGTGTCTTGAAAAAAGGCTGCATTGTTTTTTTCAAAAAAGATGTCCATGCTAGACACTCTCTTTCGGGGGGGGGGGGGAGAAAAGGCAATGTAAAGAATAGGCAGGCTTTTTCAAAAATAGCCATTGCCATGTCTGGCGATAGCTTTTTTAGAAAAAAGCCTTTTCGAAAAAGCCTTTTTTTTTTTTTAATTCAACAAAGTTTAGCTTTTTCAAAAAGTGCTCCAGTGTTTTGAAATACCAGAGCACTTTTTTGAAAAAGCAGAACTGCTCCCTGGACACGGAAAAGTGTAGACATACCTTCTGAGTGCACCGTTTTAGGTGTCATGCATGATACTTCTACCTCTCCTTGGCAGGAATCATGTAATTCTGCGGCTATTAGAACTGGTTATGGGTTACAGCACTCTGTGTATCAATCATACATATGCAGGTCCATCTGGTTTGACACTGGCAGTTCTTCCCTTTTGGGAGTCTGACCTGGATATACACTTCATAAGATAAATTATTGTTTAATCTCAACAGTGAGAACAATGCATAACATAAAAGAGCTTTTGTAAAAACAGTAAACAGTCTGTGTGCATATTTGTTACCTCTCTGCTTACCATCTTTTTTTCAAGGCTCCAGTCACAGGCTAGCTTCTTCAGATCCTTCAGTCTTTGGGGGGGGGGGGGGGGGATGTGTATGTGTGTCTGTGAGTGCATGCACGGCTTCTCAGCAGTCACTCTCTTCCCTGTAGTGAAACACTTTTTATCAAGCCAGAACCCTTTGTTCTAGTCTTTTAGGTATGGACACACACATCCCTTGTCAATTAGTCTGAGTTCAGCAGGGGTTGGAAATAGAATATTAAAGCAAATGGCTCTTGTGTTGCCCCAACCCCTTAAGTGTCTGTAGATGTTGGCTAGAAGAACATAATGAGCTGGATCCTTAGCTGATATAGATTGGCATAGTTCCACTGAAGTTTCTGGAACTACGCTGATTTTCACCAGAATTCGACTAATAGCTTTCCATGATTGGAATATAACCATACAGATCTCATGATTTTTTAGGATTTTGTTTTGTTGTAACCCAGGTAAGATACTATATTTTTGTTATAACTTTGTTTTTTATTCAGAGCATTGGGACAAATCATCAGCCACTGTGAACTGAAATATCTCCATTGTCTTCAGTGTAGCTACTACTGATTTATTCCAGCCAAAAATCTGGCTCACTGAATGGAAAGTCTTCTCATTATTAATAAAAATGGTGAAGAATTATATTTTTGCTGCATTTGTAAGAGCTAATTTTTTTTTTGGTCTGATTTGTCATATCTTCTGGTATGTTAAAGAAACATTTCTTAATAGAAACTAATGTCATTTCCATTTTCTGTACCACAAAACCTTGCTTTACTAATGAAAACAGATATAACAATTTGCAGAAAATCTACAATATAAATGGTGGAATTTTGAGGCACTTAGCCCACTTAAAAAAAAAACTGTGTTCAAACATTATTTAATACTAAATTTTGCACTACCTAAAAAATTTCAGGTTTTTCATTTTAAAAAAATTATTTTAACAGCTAATGCTTTGTAAAGCAAAAACACCTTCATATCTTTTTAATGCAGTTTCATCCTGTGACTGGCAAAGGGACAAAAATACTTACTTATCTCTTGCTTATAAAGTTCAGCAGTGAAGGAGAAATGTGCTTCTGAGAACGTCTTTGTGATAGCTGTACTGCACCCTGCAGTTCTTTCAGCAGAATGTGTAAGCATGAGCCACAAAATAAACTCTTTACCTGCTCAGGGAGAAAGTCTGGTTCAGTTAAATTGGTTTATGCCTTTGATCCTCTAATGAAGATGCACATCCCCACAATCTCTACCTGGAACAACTATACATAATTAAATTATTCAGCTGATGGAAAAATGTTGAGAAGCTTCTATGTGTGATATAAAACACTTTATGGAAACTCTATTTTCACTGGAAACTGCAGTACAGAAATGTTAAGATTGTATGAAATTGACAGTTATGAGATAGAAGTGATACACATCGTTCAACACCTAGGCACGATGGAACTCATTAAGGAAACCCTGAAAGAAGTGTGTAATGTTGCCCAAGTTTTGAATAGATGGTATATTTCACCTTCCCTTGTAAACAGTTCTGTATATATTTTGTTTTATAATACCTCCTCATGGTTGAATTGTGACTTTAAAGGATTGGCTGCATTAGGGAGAAAGCAGAGTGTTCTGTCCTTCGTTTTTTGCTTAAAAAATGTAACATGAAGGACCAGGCCTTGCGGGGTACAAATAACCATGTTTATCACTAGACCAGGCCTAGTATTCACATGGTTCTGGTGGCTAGTGAAACACAGAAGACAGAGAGGGCCACTAGGGGCTTGCAAAATATTAAAAGGCTGTTACCCAATTCCTATACACTAAACAGGGTAGTGAGCAGCCATAGAAAATCAAGAATCCAAAAGGACTTCTTGCTGATTTAAGAGGTTCAGGAGCATTGAATGTGGAAAGAGAGTTCTACCACACTTTGGAAAAATGCAGTGTCACTTTCCTAGCTTATGTCATCTCAGTTGTATTGATTACTGCATACCACACTTGGTCTGTTTTAGGTAGTCAGCTACTCCTCACTGTGATTGTGGCTGTCCTGATTTAGGAAGGCTCCGTGTAGTCTCTTCCTGTTTGGTGCTACACTTAGACTTCCTATTGCCCAGTCCAGAGTTAATAGTTGGTGGGTTTTTTAAAATTAACTGTAGTTTTAATTAACATGTGGATTAGTTTCCAGATTAAAATACCTTCTGACAGGGAGATATGTAGGTTGTCCAAAAGTTATAGTGTGGGAGCTAGCTAACAGTAGTGACTCAAAAAAGAAACTTCTCTCTCCTGGGCATTGAAATATTGATTCACATAAATAACAAGTTTATTATAGACCAAATTAGCTCCTTCCTCTAATAGATTTCTTGCAAAAACACCAAACTACCCCTCCTACTTTAGGAGTTAATCATTCACTGACGACGTGTTATACAAATGACAGAGCAAATGCTTTACAGGGGCCAACTTAAAACTATCTGCTCAGCAAAAAGAAGAGAGAGGTGGCAAGATTAGTGTGTGAGTACTTTTACTGAGAGAAAAGATTAGGTACCCAAGGTCTCTTTAACCTAGAGCAGAAAGACAAAACAGCAGCAGCTGAAGGCAAGCTGAAGTCAGAAAAAAATAAAAATGAGAAGTAAGGCATGCACTGCTAACGAGGAAAGTGATTAACCATTGGAACAAAGTACCAAGAGAAGAAGTGGATTCTCCACTTCTTATTGTCAAATCAAAATTGGATGTCTTTTTGGAAGATGTACTTGAATCAAACACAAGGTATGACTTTATCAAACACAAATTATTGGACTCAGAAGAGAAGTAAATGAGTGACATTTAATGGCCTGTGACATACTTGATCAGACTATATGAGCTAGTGATTCCTTCTGTGCTTAAACTATGAATCTGTGAAATTTACTTGAGTGTGCATGATATTCCTTCAGGATACCCAGGGCTGCAAAGCTAGAGACTACTTAAGTAAGGCATTACCTTCCTGCCTAGATAAATTTCTCTCCTAAAGTTCTCTATCCCCCAATTGGGACCCCATTTTTATGAAACAAAAGCGCTGTCATCTTATTTCCTCAGTGAAGGATGCCTGTGCCACCTCTTTTTTTCTCTGGATATACCTGACCTGTACTAGGACAGAATGTTATCCCTATACTGTAGACTGAGGAAGCCACACCCTCTCCCCCTTGCTGGGCATGCTCCAACTGGAACCACTGTATAAAAGGGAGCAGCTCAAATCAATCTGGCTTGATCAGGGAGGAGACAGGACTTGTGTAGCAAGTTCCAACCTGGGAGGTGTCAGAGTCCCAGACCATGGAGGTCAGGCATGCTGAGACCTTGGCAAATACTTGACTGTTCATGGAAATCTACAAGTTGGGAAGGAGTCATCAGGTACTTCTCTTGCTGACTACACTGAAGAACCAGAGGACCTGCTGACTATGGAGCAGGAAGAGAGGCAGGAAGTAACCCAGGAGAGCCAACCATTGATCCTGTTATTATACAAAGAGCTGAGTGCATGTGTTTCAAAAAAGTCCTAGCTGACCTACTGGCAAAGATACTTGTTGCTGATTTGACCCTGGGCAGTAGAAAAGGTCAAGGTTCCCTTGCCTTCACCAATACCCTTACTTACTCTTACCCCTACTGATTCTTGCTGCCTAGGCCAGCGGTTCTCTACCACCGTGTTGGGACATATTACTGTGTTGCCACACAATGGTAAGTGTGTTCTGTAGAGCTGGGGAAATGACTGGATTTGACCTGATGGGGGTGGGCAGGTGTCTCCTGTAGGGTCATGATTTGCCACCAAGTGTGATACACCCACAAAAGGTTGAGAACCACTGGCCTAGGCCATACTGCCCTGAGTTACAGGGCTGCCTCATAGATGTAGGCTACGAGGTTGTGCTGCCTGATTCTAAGGACAGCAATTCTAACTCTGACCATTAGGCCATACAATACTGAGGAGAAGGGGGGGTATTTTGTCTAGGCTGAGGGGGTAATGTCCACAGGGGTGACGTATCCTTCCTGATAGCCCTCCCCTCCCAGTATACTCAAATAAACCTTTAATATGTGCCTCAAGAGTTCCTCTGCCCCTGCTGGGCTTCTGCTCCTCTTAGCGCTTTCTTACAATCCTTCATTTGCATTCAGTTTAGATTGATGGTAGGGGACCCATTGTGAATGACACCATACACAATTTACATGTAAACAGGTAGATGAAGAGAGAGAGCTCCTCTCTGACAGAAAAGCCATCTTTTCACCTTTGGTGGCGACTAATTCCATGATACAGATATTACAACCATATTTCAGTATGCATATGTAACTCCTTACAGAGTATATGTACCTACATTTCACAATGATATTGATGACCACTCTAACACCAACTTCCATGTGAGACCTCACACGACATGGTTGGATGAACCAGAATGTACACTGCAGAATCAGAAGTTTCTGGCAATTTCTTGGCACCCTTTTGCCAGATGGTATGAGGTTCTTGTTCACAATGTGGTAAACCTAAATACAGTAATGCTGAGCATTTTTAGCTACAGGTGATTGTGAAAAAAGAGTAACTGTCTTTTCTGTGTCTCCAAGATGCAGAATTTCCTAATGCAGTGGTTCTCAACCCTTTTTATATTGAGACCATGTCATGACATATAGCCATAAAAACAGTGAGTGCTTGTGATCTCTTTGAGCCAGTTTGCAGTCCCAGGTTGAAAAATCTATGACATTGTACAGGGAAATCAGAGCTGAGACCCAAGAACCCTACGTTCTGTTTTTATGCTTCCTCCTGGTTGGTTTTAATAACAATATACATTTTTTACTTATTCTTGGTGGCATCCTCTAAGGTGGGTTACAAATCATTGTCCCTTGTATAAAGATGGGAGAGAGGTGAAACTCAGAAGTTAAGGTGTTTGTGTGAAGACATGAAGGCCTAGAATTAGATACCATGGTTTCTAATGCCAAATGCAATGCCTAACTGCGTAGACCAGTGTTTCCCAAACAGTGTGCCATCAGGCCTGCGCAGGTGTGCCACGGAATTTTTTGAAAAACTGCTCAAAGAGCTCTGGATTGGCTCTTTGGCTCATGAATATTCATGAGGTCATTTGGAAACTATATGATGCTTGTGCCTCAGATTAGTTAAAGGTAGCAAGGTGTGCCATGGCAGAGAAAATATTGGGAACCACTGGTCTGGACTTTTCTGTCATAGGCAAATCTCATGTTACCCTTATGTTCTTCTGCTTATCATGTATGGAAATGAGACATTTGCATGGAAAGTTTTTTTCAACATACTGTTTGTTTTTCTATGGCTCTATATGATGACTCATTTATTGAGGTGAGAGGAAGCAGTCATTTAGCATGCATGCAGAAATGGAAAAGAGAGCCTGCACAGGTTATGATAAATAAATGAGGCTCCTAATTTTTATCACAATATGAATAACAACAGAGGGAGGGGGTTAGGCATTACTTTTAGTGTAATTAAATTTCATGATGACTCGTGCATACTTATTGCTCACAAAGCCTGAGAGAAACTTTCTGGACAAATCTGTAAATCTGTTTACACATTAAATGTAGATTTTTAACTCTCGTTTTGGCACCCAAGTAACTTTCAAATATGGATGATAAATGGGAATCGGGAGTGCCTGTGACTTTCTATGCCATGGTTTAAACATTCTAGCTATGGCCAGATGGAATTTTCAAAATTGGCACGAGGGCTCTAGGCAAACTTGGACACCTCACATTTAAACAGAACCTGGACATGCCTAACTTGGTATGAACTGGTGGGTACAGAACTAGCTTCCCACTGGGTGGTGATTTTGGTCTAATTTTGAAAGAGGCATGAGCTGAAGCAGAGAGATATATACAGAGTAGGGCAACAGCGTGAAATGAGCCTGTGTATTTGAAGATACATTTGCAAATGTGTAGTCTCATTATTGAATCTGATCTAAATGACATAACCTTTCTAGAAGGCATAACCTTATACCAAATGGGAGACTTTTTGATAGAAAAATAGAATTGTAGGGGAAATATTCTTCACTATGATATACACAGGAAAAGTTTAATGAGCAAGTTTTCTGTTAGAATTATATTTATGCCATCAGTGTAGGAGAAATAAGAAAAGTCTGATTCTTCATTAGACCAAGATACAGTAATGGAAAATAACAATGGTGTGGTATTTTGTAGTCACTGAAATATTCCATAAAATTTTCTATGTCATCTGTAAAAGTGAGTATAGAGCAAATATGAGGTCGAGCTTTGCTGGTAAAAAATGAAAGTTGCCTGAGAGTAGTTTTTCAGGCTTATGTGAAATGACTTGTCTTTCATCTCCTAGTATCAGTTATCCATGTCTGTCTGTCTGTCTGTCTCTCTCTGTTTCACCCCCCCCCCAAGTCATCACAGAAGGATTTATTTTGGCATGCTAGGAAGCTGTATCATCTTAGAAGGTAAGGTCTGAATGGATACTGGAAACTCAACTTTTCTCTCACTTGTACTGATGGCCCCTCTACAATTTCAGATCAGATTTAAGACACATTAAGAGTAAGTTATGAAAAAGATTTCAGTGCTGCTCTCTGTCATACAATTGCACTTATTATTCTGGGCTGGGACTCTCAAATGTGAAACTGACTAATTCATAGAATTTCAATAGGATTTTGGGTGCCTTTGAAAATCCCACATTTAATACATAAGGCCTTTAGTTTACACAGCTATCACATACTTCAAAGAACTCTGATGCATCCTTTTAAAAAGCATCTTGATACTTTAAAAAGAATCCCAAATGGCTTCACCAAAGATTTGGAAGAAATAAAAAGTCAAGATGAGAAGTAAATGTTTGCATCTTCTGGTGCCATGGGCTATGTCTACATCACAAAGCTTAGTTTGGACTTCCTTAGTCTGAACTAAGCAGTTTCTGGTTCGTTTGAACTAACTGCAGGTTAGTTTGGACTAATCAGGGCTTTTTAGTTTGAACTAGCTGTGCTGACTAGTTTGAACTAAAAAGTTAGTTTGAATTAGTCAGCACAGGTGGTTCGAACTAAAGGCTTAATTCAGACTGAAACAGTTTGAACTAAGCAAGTAGTCTGTGTCTGCATCATGCTAGTTTGAACTTAGAGTTTGAACTAAGCACCTAGTCTAGACTAACCAGTTGAACTTATTAGTTCGGACTAAGCTTTGCTTAGTTCAAACTAAGAAATTTCTGAGTTCAAACGAGGCGAACCCTAGTGTACACATGGACTAATTGGCTAGTGTAGACATAGCCATTCTGGTTATTTTCATTCTTCAGATACATCAGAGTATTTGGAGTGATTACAGAATATTAAATTTGTTGTCCCTTTTGTCCAAAGACGCATTCTAGTTTGAACTCAAAGTACTTGAGTCACATAGTGCTGTCTTACTCCGTAAAGCAGAGGGTAGCAAAATGCCCCATATTATTGGACAAATCCAGAGATGAGGAGAGCAATTGTTCTACTTCTTTCCATTCCTCTTTTTTTCCATGTAAAATTCCAGTCTCACCTGAGCTGAAATAGCATAACTCTTGTGTATGGGAGTTGAGCCTGGGAGAGCCAAGGAGGAGATGCCAGGGAACAGTCATTGAATATAAACTGCAGGCTGCTTAAAATCAGCTCTCTCAATCTTCTTAGTGCTGGTCTGCATAGAAGAAAAACTAACAGAAAATTCCTTTCTCCCTGCTCTCCATGTTAAACATTTTTCACCATTACTTTTCACGTCCTCAGATTTCAGTGTTAGTTTGTTAGGATTGGAAGCAGATGTTTTATCTGCTTTGAATGAGTCTGCTCTTCTGAATTTCTTGCCTTCTTGCTTCAAAGAGGGAAACAACAGAAACTTGAGAGCTTGCTCCTGTGAGATTTCCATTCTAAGTTTTACACTCCAAAAATCTGAGGAGTTTGGATGAAATGCCATTGAACATCCATCTATCAGTGCTTAAAATGGATCCTATCATGTTGCAGGGGTATCATTGGAAACTGGAGTGTTAGTGATGTTATCCAATAGACACGAAGTGTCAACTTACAGGAATTCTGTATTATTTCATGGAATAAATTGTACAGGAAGAATTTTAAAAGGTCAGGACTGTATATAAGTTAATGGGTATTTACAGCTAACAAAAAAACTACTTTGTTTTCTTGGTACCAGTCTCATCACACAATCATGGAGCACTCACCAGACACCTAATATTTCCATTAAAATAGTCATGCTTTCCTTGTTTTTTTTTTTTTGTTTTGTTTTGTTTTTAAAGGTCAACATTGTCATGCCAAGAACCTATTGAATAGCTTAATATCTGTGTATGTGTAGGGACAAAGGAAGGACATATCACTATTATAATATGGCAAAGGGAAAAAATTGCAAATGCAGTTCACAATCAGTAGTGCACAATATTATCTTTTGATTTTTCTCAAAATTTTGATCTTTATTTTTTAAACATTCTTCTAAAGTTTAGAATTGATTATTTAAGTGCAATTGAAAGTTTACAGCTATTAGCATTAGTCAGAATCTCTCTCATTATTGAACATAAAACCAAAAAAAATTGATATACGAGTGCTTATTGCCACATATGTGGTTGTCACTATCCAGAAAAGTTTGAAAAAGAACAAGCAATTGTACATGTATGATTTTTACTAAGGCTAAGTTATGGAATCCCTCAGATCAGTACATGTGTGGGGATTTGGGGTGGGGGGCGTATTTGCAGTAGGGATTGTACTCCTAGCTGCATTTGGAAGGTCCTGTGTATCTGTTGTGTGTGGGTAGGAAGCATCATCCATAGCTGAGGGGGGCAAAAATGTTGAAACAGTTGAAACATCCAACTGCTTAAGAGGATTAGCCCTACAGAGCATGTCTTCAGTTTGGAAGAGAATCAGGTGAAAGAAGAAATTCATGGAGGTGTGTGCAAGCCAAGAAGCTCCACTACTGTTGAGGCCAAGAAGTGAGCTGCCAACTCAGGCTTTAGGCAGGTGAGGGGTGGAGGTTAGTGGTTTTGCGAAATAAGATGGACAACTTGAGTGATCGGCAGGCAATGATTAGTATGTGAGTTTGGGTGCCCTCCTCAAAGCATTGACTGGAATCCCATTCACAAATTGCTGCTACCTGGATACTGTATTTCTATCATATATATTTTCTTATTTAACTAAAAGTAGCAAGGTTCAGAATAGCTCACGTAACATTTACACTGTATCTGTAAATGGGAAGAAAAAATGTTCATACAGCAGAAAGAAAGCGTGCCACTATGTAAATTGTTGCCAGAATCCCATCATAATGAATGTTGCAGCTACATTTTTGTAATGATTACCTAGAGCTGCACTAATGAATATTAATCTTATATTCTAGGAACAGAAAGGAAGAAGCAGTTTACAAATTCACTTGGTGCAATGTCTATACAGTGCCTTTGGAAGCATTTCTTTTACTTGGGTATTTTGTAGCCACAGACTGTTGTGCTCTTAAAGCTGACAATCATTCAATTTAGACATATATATGCACTAACTTATTAAAAGCACTTAGCAGCCATGAAATAATGGTTTAGACTGAAATGTATTCTGTGCTAATGTGTCCAGATATTACTTATCAAAATGATTTTAAGAGTTTTTAAGAACAACAAAAATAAAGTATAGCCTGGGTTGTCAAAGATTCCATGATCCCTAAGGGCATACATAAATTCTACCCCTATTTCTTTACATATTCAATCATGATTCACAAGGAGACACATTAGCAGCACTTCCAGGAACTGGCTATCACATTTAATGTATTCGCTAATGATCAATAGAAATGCAATGGAGAAAAATTAATGTTCAAAACCAGCTTTAATCCATATTATAATTCAAGGACCTAGCCCTGAATGCATGTGTGTGTGAGTGCGCGTGCGCGCGCGCACACACACACACACACACACACACACACACACACACACGTGTGTGTGTGATATATACAAATAAAAGTTTATATATATTTAAAACTTTGGCTCACAATTGGTGCTCTTAGTATGGCAGTATACACAAAAATTTATATTTTTGAAATGGCTGTTCAAGAAGGATTTATTTACTTTTGTTAATTATTTTATTTGGGGAGCATTCACAATATGCTATGCACCATATACAAACACACAACGCAGACATGCACATGTCAGAAAGGGCATGCAATCAAATGAGACTATGACTAAAGGAGACTTGCATTCAAAACATACACAGGTTCTTCATACAAATGTACACAGGCTCTTCAGTCATGTACATTGAGGGTAGCAGTAATAAATACACTTACCTCATTACCCTTCTACACATCTGTTACTCTTTGGCCTCTTCTGTGAACATCACAGAAAAAATTGTTTTTTGAGAATTGATTTTAATCTAATGAGTTAGTTCAAGGGAAGGGATTCCACCTGCATGTAGATGCAGGAAAGAAAGTTAAATACATGAACAAGAGAGCAGTGTTCTAGAATGGGGTGGCCAAACTTATGGAACTCAAGAGGCACGCAAGTCGATTATTAAACCTTCGAGAGCCGCACTGAGGTGTATAGCCACATACTTTTACCTACTCCAAAGTTACTAAGCTTAAAATTCATTTCACACTTGAATTTTATTGTAAAAAGAAGGCAAATATTGATCTTACTGATGTCAGATTACTTAAGGTTACCATGAAAATTAGTCCTATATAGTAAAAATTTAGCTGTTGCTCCATGTAGAAGAAGACTACAGGCTAGTGGCGAGTTTTTTGAAATCCCGACCATGCCATGCTTCTCCTTGCCATCCCTGACCATGCCACTGCTTCTCCCTGCTGTCCTGACCCCCTCCTGAACTTGTAGGCTGGGGCTGCTTTCCTAAACTGATTTGCTGACGTTCTTCTGGGAGCCACACTTTTTCATTCAAGAGCTGCATGTGGCTCCTGAGCCACAGTTTGGCCACACCTGTTCTAGAATCAGACACTGGAAAGAACCATGAGAGGTCACCGAGTCTGGTCCCCTGCACTCATCACAGTACCAAGTACCCTCTAAAGCCATCCCTGACAGGTTATTAAGTTACATTCCCTTTGACCTACTTGTGCTCACTGTACTTGTATAAGGTGGTCTGTACTGGAAGGAGTGCAAGGGTGGTAGAAAAAGGTGAAAGTTAAAGTAGGGTGCATGCCTCTTTAATTTACATTTTCTTACAGCATCTCAGCATTTATTCCAACTAGGCCACACAGTGGATGTGTCTCTACAAGAAGGAACTTAATGTAAGGGTATTTGAGTTATGCCTCTTTAGGCACTGCATCTAAATTTATTCTATTAAAAAAAGCACTCTGTTAAAAAATGATTGTTTATTAGTCCCAGAAGTAGGGGGTCACTGTAAGTCAGGTTTCACTGTATATTAAAAATATAATGGTCATATAGTGACTCTGAAAATTAGACTCAGAGTGCCACCAAATCCCTTTTGTGGAACTAAGTGTCAAGTGAATGCATTAAGTAAAACACCAGTGAAGGAAAATTTAGGGAGCCTGAAGCAAATGTTGTGGGTAATGTTTTCAAACTAGAAGAATGGTCACAGAATACCCCCCCACCCATTTAATTGTTTTGACTTAGGGCAAAAAGAGATGGTGTAGGTCAAGAATTGATAATGTAACAAACATTACCTGTTTTAGCAAGAGTTACTTCTTCCAAAACTTCATTTTCATGAATCACAATTTTTTATGTTTTCAAGTGGCATATATAGGTCTAAAATGAATTCGTCTCTGACCTTAGAGGACATCCATCATAATGAGAATCAGTGAAATGTTGGGGTCATAAACATGGGTATATTTTGTTGCATTATGTGTTAGTTTGGCTGGTTATACATCATTACGTAACTCACTAGAGGGCTTTCTGTGACTCAGTGGCTATGTATACACATGCATTGTTATTTCAAAATAAGGATTTCGAAATGAGTTATTTTGAAATAAAATCCTTATTTCGAAATAAGTTAATTTGAATTAACAAAATGTTAATTCGAATTAAGGGAAAGCCTGCAATCCAAATGGCTGTTATTTCGGAAGGGATATTTTGAAATTAAGCCGTTTGGACCTGTTGTTTCAAAACAGCTCTTTCGAAACAACAGGTCTACACAGTGTTGTTTTGAAAGAACAGGTCTAAACAGCTTTATTTTGAAATATTCCTTCCGAAATAACGGCCATTTCGGGGGGGGGGAAGGTTTTACTTTTTCGAAATGATGATTCTTATTTCGAAAGGATGGGATCTGTATTCATTTTAACAGACTTCCTTTGTTCTTTGTTTTGTTTCTGTATAAACCATATAAATTTCATACCTACACAGCTCATTTAATAACTTAAAATATAAAAGTTTTCTTTTATATAGGATAAAATAACTGCAAGATTTCCCAATAATATCAGACTTGATATTTTTCAATTTTTAATTTGTTTTTCTGAGTTTAATAGTTGAAATGGTAATCATAAACTTAACAATTGTGTTACTGTGTATGCAGTCTTTCTACCAGCAATGTAATTCAGTTCTGTTTAGGCAAAAACCAAGTTATTTTGCAATCCTATTTCTATATAGAAACCTAGAAAACTTGCAAACTATGACTTTCTTTAAAAAAGATGAGAGCTCTTTTTGCTTTTAATTGCATATGAGAGATTGTTATTTCTTGATGTGATAGAGAAAAACTTTGTTCAGGACAGGCTCTGAGGAGATCCATGAAGTCTTAACTATATTACCATACATGGAGACCTGATCTACACCTAAAACTTAAGTTGCCTTAGCTATGTTGCTCATGATAGATGTAATTATTTAACCTAAGCCTCAGTATAGACTCCACAAGGGTTCTTCCACTGACCTAGCTGTCACCTCTCAAGAGGGTGGATAAAGTACAGCAATGGAAAAATCTTTATTGTTGCGAGTGTCGACGCTATAGTGGCACTTCTACAGAGCATTAGCTTGGACACTCTTAACATCTGTAGTGCAGCCCTAAGAAAGTGTGATATTCTTTCTTTTGTTTATTGGTACCCTTCTTCTCTTGGCCTGGTGAGCATCGTTCCAATGTGACCATATATTCTGTTTTTATGCTCTTCATAAAAAAAAAAAGATATTGTCCTTTATATAAAATCATTACCTCCCATTTTTCAGTTTAATTAGAAAATAGTTTTTGTTATCATGTTCTCCCAAGTACCACGGAAGAGAAATAGTTTTGGTTTTAAATAGGTCATATGAAAATAAGCTTTTCCCTTGTACAGCTGTCTGTATGTTTATTTTCTATTAGCAGAGGACAAGTCTCATCCATATATTTAATGATTTCCACAGCCCTTGCTAGTAAATGACTCTTTTGTGTTGTTATACTGGAATGTAAGAAGCCTGAAAAACCCTTTGAATGAAGTGAAAAGTTAGGATGTTAAATGTCATTGTACAAAACATCATCTTTCTCCAGAAGAATGAACTGAACTGAAAAGGGGTAAAGTTGAATTACTATCCTTTCTTCAGTGCAAAAGGGCCTTGCTATTTGGACAAAGAGAGAAATGCATACCATTCTAGAAAGGAGAAAAGCCAGTTTTTCACCAAATCCAACATCAAGCCAAAAATAAACTGGAATAAATGGGTGCAACTCCAATAACTGTGTGCTCAGATACATTGGAGCTGATTTTATCCTATTAATACTGATTGTTTCCTTTAATTTCAAATCCAGTTCCCAGCTGAGAGAAAAAAATCTTCCTGATACATAATCAAAACTAGGAATAACATCATCTACACAAAACTGCACATAATACCTCCTTCAGTCTGGAATGCTGTCTTCCTAAAGGCAGTGAACTTGGTACAGAAAAGACTGAGAACATCCTTTTTTGTTGGTTTCCTACCAACAGCCCAAACCCCCGTAGCCTGTGGCTGCAGAATCAGAATCCACAGGGCCCTGATTGGGGTCACCCACCTCAGAGCTATTGTTCTGACTCTTTAGAGTCAGGAAATCATCACTGCATTGGATTACATTTTTCCCACATGTCTGAGGTTATCTCCACAACACAGTGGCTAAAGACATGTGCTTTTAACTGTAGAGGAGTGTAGAAGAAAAAGAGAAAGGCATGACCCTGCCCAGAAAACTGTTAGGTTTTGACCCACATTTTTAAGAATCCCTATCATGAAGTATTTCATATCTGTAGTATGATCCCTGCTCACTCAGATTTTTCTCATTGTTAAGCATGTATTCGTTTTAACATACATTTTTAAAAAAGACAATCCTTCTAGTAAAAACAACAAAGTCCTGTGGCTCCTTAAAGACTAACAAACTTCTTTGGGCATAAGCTTTTGTGAGTTTCAACCCACTTTGCACCTGACAAAGTGGGTTGCAGCCCACAAAAGCTTATGCCTGAAGAAATTTGTTAGTCTTTATGGTGCCAAAGGACTCTCAATTTTGCAATATGCAGACTAACACGGCTGCTCCTCTGAATCCTTCTAGTGTCTGCCTATTTCTGCACCAGCTGAAGTTCCTGCAAATTTTGAGTGCAAAATTATTGTATTAAAGTCTCCCCTTTCTGTTACTACAGAATTTGAGTTGTAATCAAATTTATATGTGATATGCAGTTTGTAAATTGTTAACATGATAGTCTATGACTGATGACTTAGTTGCCTTATTTATATAACTGAGAACTCTCTTATCTTATTCCTGATGCAAACACTTGGTCTGTGCATGCAGTCTGTTACTGTTACGGGTAGTTTCTGAGTATACTTTCTCTTTGTATTGTGAGACCCAAGATGCATGACACTTTACTGTACATTTATTTTACAATTCCGTGTTTCAGGAATGCGCAGCTGCACACAGAAGATTGATTTTGTGGAACCACCCATATTGCAGACTCGCTGATCATAGTCCCTTCTCTTCCCAACCAGCCAACAGAGAGATTGGGTGATCCTTAATGGCTTCTGAATGAGGCTCTGAGTGACATTTCCACACCCTCCTCCATCTTATTTTCATGCAGCAAACCTACAAGTGGTTCTGCATTTTGGCCTCGCCACTGCTGACTTGAGAAGAACAACATTAACATCATCTGCAGTTCTCATGAAGGAACCATTTATTTCCTGTATGCTACACATCTTTTTATTAGTGGAATCTGTATAGATTACAGCAACCAGATATCCTTCATCTCTTTCTTTTGCAATATTTTTGATGACCTCAGAGACGTCTTACAAGATTTATTCTCTATAAAACATTCTAACATTTGCTTGAAAGTGCTTTCTCCTCTAAATTCACTGCAATTTCAATCCTAGCTATAGATTTCAGTACTTTACCTGAGGCAAAGGTCAGATTTAATGGTCTGTAGTGAAGATACATACCTTCAAATCTTTATAGGCAGTGTCTAGAAGACACTAGACTCATTTTCCATAGATTTTTCACAATGTGACTCTCAACAGTTCAGTTGTGTCAGTGGTAGAAATGCTGGGTGCACAAGTGTAGGAGGGCCATTAGTGACTGGTGTAGTTTCAATTACCCTGTTATCTAGAGCAGTGGTTCCCAACCTTTTGTCTGCCCTGGCACACCTTGATACTGTTAAATTTTTCCAGGTACACCACCATTACAAAACTCATGAATATTCAAATTAACTTAAATTACTTATGAATATTCATGAACCATGGCATGATGTTTTGGAAATGCTGCTGTGTAGGCTAGTAGGGGTAACAGAGCAGTGGTGGCAAAACACAGGAGGTCAGGAGTTGCTTGCAGTGGCAGGAGTGAGTGTGGGGAGCAGAAGAGGGCAGGGGTGGCAAAAGAGGACAAGGGCAGCCATGTGGGGAACAGCAAAAGGGTGATGAGAAAGGAAGGGAGAACAAGAGTGGCTGGGGGGGGGTAAGGAGGAACCTGGGGAGTGGGAAGGTAGGGCAGGGGAGCATGGCACAGCACCCACTTCCCTCTTTTCCACAGAGGCTCCCTGCCACCCAGGGCAAATCCTCACCCCACTGCTGCTCCCTCCCCCCCACTAGGTCTCATCCTCCCCTTCCCCAGCCCCCTGCTGCCTGTGATGGACCCTCCCATCACTGCAGGGGGCCAAAACTAGGCCTCCAGCCCCCAGCTACACCCCCCCAACCAAACAGCCACCCCACAACCCCAGATACACACCCTCTGCTACCCATCCACTCCCACCTCTGCCACACACACACACACACACACACACACACTTGCCCCACATAACCCCCAGCAGCCCTCCCCCCAAAGCCCTTACTTGGGCTGTTTGCAGGCTGCCTGACACAAGCTGCTGCACCCTGCAGGGGGAGATTCGCACACTCCTGGCCCCCCCCCCCGCAGCTCTCTGCTGGCTGGGTTAAGGAGGAGCCACTGGAGCGCTGCGTTCGGGCTGCTGTGCTATTTTTAGGGAGGCCCTTGGAACTCCGCATTCCGGTGCCTTCCTCTATTTTTAGGGGGGCCTGAACGCTGCCTGCCTAAAAATAGGGGGCCCCAGAACTATGTTCCAGTGCCTTCCCCCTTACTTTAACTGCTGCCTTTTCCCAGCCCTGCATAGCCCCCATGGCTGGGCTGAGCAGGGAGGGAACTTTAACTCCAGCTCTTGTGGATGCTTGTGGCACACTTTGGGTGCTGCACGGCACACCAGTATGCCACAGCACGCTGGTTGGGAACCACTGACCTAGAGTTAATCTGAGCCAGAGTGGTTAAGATGTTGATGTTTGGTCCACACTGTTGTTTGCACTATAGGAAATGGGTTATGCTCATCTGTTCTAGTTTATCATATGCCATCTTAGTAGTAATACTGAAATTATTTTGTAACTTTTGTATCACTGGCTCCTGCCTGATCATGTGGGCCATATACTGTTCCTGTTAAATGTCTAGTACCAGGACCCTAAATCACATCTGAGAAACACCACTACACTCCAATTCAGAGAGCTCTTGCAAAGTTTTGCATACTATAAAATATAGACTTGCTGCAGCTGTCTGAAGTAGGAGGCATGGGGCATTCCATCCTTTTCGAAGAGGATTCAGAAGATCTTGTGCAGTGTTGCCGCTTTTAGCACCCTCTGCATGGGATTGCTTCTATATAGTAATGCTGATTTAAATTGACTAAGTCAGCAGGGGTATTTCTATTGACATGAATGGCTTTGGACCTGTATCTAGGGAAATACAGAGTACATACTGAATTCTCTTGCTTTCTCTTCAGTGTAATTTACATGACCAACTTTATTGTTGTGTCCTTTCCCAGTTGTGTACAATACATAAAAATAATCTTGTTTCCTGTATTCCTTGCTTTCTTTGATTCAGCTTATTTTTTGTCTCTTTAATTTACTGCTGAACTCTTTTTATACTAACTCGCTATGCATATTCAGCTTTTATAGTGTATACTGTCATCTTATATCTTCTCCCTTCCCCTCTTATTTCCCCTTTTATCTCTTTAGTCTTTCCTGGTACCCAAAGGGACCCTTTCTTATCTAAATAGTTCTACCTCAGAACATATTTCTGTTGGATGCCATCTTCTTGAAACTAGTCTAAATCTTGCTTTTGTCATTTAAAATGTTGTTCTTTGGGGATAATTTCATGAAAAACATATCTAATCTATGAGAGAGTCCCAATGGTACAGCATAATATAATCGCATCCCAACACAATTCCTTAAATGACAGGTAAACCAATTTCACTCTGACCTAAATCACTTACAGATCCTCACAGCCTTACAACATTGGCTTTCCTTATCATATATAACTCCCGATTCCATTCCCACTTTCATTGATTTAAGTCAGAGGTAATTCATGGAAGCCAGTATAGTAAAACTGGTACAAGGAGGAGGAGAATTGGGTCCTTTGTCATTATAGACAATGCTTTTCTATGCATAGATTTTTAGAAATAATATCTATATGGAGATGAGAATTGTTTATTGTTATTATTTACATATGGAAAAGCTAAGGCATGGTGGTTTTAAGGTTCTGATTTTTTTAACCTGAGCAGGTGCAGCTTCCCTTATTTTCCTTCTCCATGTTCCACTGGTCTGGCTGAGCATTCAAAATAGGTTAAGGCGCACTCAGCTGGTCAATTATGAAAGCATTTGCATATATGAACAAACATCTGATTTACACATGTTATCACTGTACTTCTGTTTACTTATTCAGTTGAACATTTTCCTGCTTTCTAACATTTATTGTTCAGGTGAGGGGAAGTACAACATTGTATTAACATTTTTTTCTCCTTAATATCAGTTTAATAAATTTTGTCAGGAAATATGATAGTTACTTAAATCCCAAATCATTATTTTTTGCTTTATCCTACCCCAAATTACTGTAAAAGCTTTAGTACTCACAGAAGCTTGTACATTTTCTTTAATTTATGTGTCAAATATTTGTTGGTTATCAATATGCACTATATTAGGTGTTCAAAAAATTATAACTAATTTAATTTTTAGAAAAATGTGATCATTGGTGCCCAAACCAATATTTCTCAACTTTTAACTTACAGTTGAATTAGATTAAATAAATCCACTATATAGGGTATTTCTTACCTGTTCAGGTGAAGTCCATCCCTGTTAGCCTGTCCATCTTCCTGATATGACTGCTATCTTTCTGAGTGCTGTTTTCATATCTTGTAACTGTTACTTCCCTCTGAACTTTGCATATGTTTACTATGACAAATACACTGCTACAAGCTTTGTTCTTCCCAAACAACACAGATGGAAATTGAATGTCTGCATCTTTAAAGGGCTTACGTACATCCTTTAGACCTCAGAAATTATTTTAATAAGGGCTCAGTGGATCCTTCTATAGCCCTTTGGAAATCACTCAAGGCAACAATTAGGGAGAATTGTATAAGTTTTCGTCTCTGCTAGATAAATGATAACGTGGCCCTGGAGGATAAATACCATATATGCCATGCAGATGCTTGCCTATTGAATGAACTAGGAAGTAGAAATATCAACCAAATGATCTGCTATTTATTCATATTGATAATTTTTATGATTAGAACTAAGTAATCTTAGTATATGGAAATAAAGTGAGCAAGCAAATACAGGTTTAAAGAAGATTCAGAATTCCTTTGCTATTGCCAGCTTATAAGTCTTCACTTACGGCTCTCTGTTACATAATTGAAAGAAAATTGCATTGAAATTCTGAAGTAATAGAAATGTCTTTAACTTCTCCAAAGAGGCAGATGAAATTAATGTACTGGGCGATTTCCTCAGTCATTTGTCATTTAAAAGTCACCTCAGATGTCTATCAGAACATTCTCAGAAGAAACATATTCAGGGAAGGGAAATCCTATCCCAAATTCAGGGAAGTCTCTAAGTATAGCTTTCTTTAAAGTGCTCGAAAAGCTACTCCCTGTACTGCTGCAGGTAGCTCTTGAGGAAATATTTCCAAAGGACAGCTACCTAAAGAAATGAGAGTAAATTTACTTGTCAACTTGGAGGTTGGGGGGGGGGGGAGAAGGGGAAGAAGAAGAAGAAAAAGACAAGGCAGAGCTCATCATTCCCCCTCTGTTTATAAACTCACTTTGGCTATGTCTACACTGGAGGCTTAAGTTGACTTAACCTGGCTTAAGTCTACTTAAGCAACTCCATGGCCACATTTGGAGTTCATTAAGTCGACTTAAACACTTGCTTAAGTCAATTTAATAACTGTCATCCTTAAAGTTGACATTAAGGGTTCAGTCGACTTTATTAAGTTGACTTAACAAAATGTGGCCTGTAATTCCACTTAATAAAGCCAAATTAAAGCAGGAGGGCCATTTAAGATGACTTTATAAAGTTCACTTAAGGCAGGGGACCCATTTAAAGTCGACTTTATAAAGTTGACTTAATCCAAGGGACCTATTTAAAGTTGACCTAAACAAATGTGGACTCTCTAAGTTGACTTAATAAAGTTGATTTTAAGTGGACTTTATTAAGTAAACTTAACTGAGCCCTCTAGTGTAGATATAGCCAAAGCCAATCTTTTACTCCTTTACGCAGATAGAAGAACAAAACTCAATGACCTGCTCTCTCTCTCTCTCTCTCACACACACACACACACACACACACACACACACACACACACACACACACACACACAATCACCTTGCGATGAAAAGTCAAACACATCTGAATCCTGCCACCGCTAATATCAGGATGCTAGAAAGGTTGTAGAAAAGCTAGAGGTGTATGCTTCTAGATACTATGTAGCGCCAGCAGCTAGCTGAGAGGATATTATGGAACTTCATTTCTCTTGTGCTTATGGTTATTGTTACATTGCAGAGAGATGGAGAAGTTCAATGAAAAGAAATATCATTGCTATGAGGCTGCACTATCACACCACTTTATTTCTTAGAACTCAGAAAGATAACCAACAGAGAGGGGAAAAGCAGGCTACTCAGCAAAGGCAGAATCACAACCCATTCCATTTTGTTTTAGGCTAGCTCTTTCCAGGCTGACTGATGATCCCAGATCATATGCATCCCTCCAGAGTTCTCTAACTTGAAAGTAGGCCAAGAAACTCCTGAAATTTAAAATGACAGCTTATAATTTCAACAGTTTGCAATGCTGCACATTTCTCACTAATTACACCGCTGCATTTGTCACTGATTAGTCTTTTTCTGTCTCAGTAGAGAGGCCAAAGACTGCCAGGCTATTGAAACTGAGTTATCTTTGTACTCCAAAAGCCAGTGGCAGAGAAAGGGCTTCAGGGCCCTGGTCCCCCAGCACCAGAGCCCCCCTGCTTGGCCCCACCCTGCCCACCAAACTAGGGCCCTGGTGCAGGTGGGCCAGCGCTGGGGTGGGGGCCTGGTGTCAGAAGCCAGCTGCCAGAGGCCTTCTTGGCAGTTGGCCCCACCAGGCCCTGGGGACCGATTAGCAAGGCCACAGCCAGCCCATCCTGCTCCTGGGGGAGGAGTGGCTGGGCCAGGGGTGGAGTGGGAGCATGGAGCCTGCCTCTGAGCTGGCCTGCTCTGTCCCCTCCACCCCCAGTGCCATCAAGGAGGAGGGGGCCCCACTTTGTGGTGGGCCCCTGGGCATGGGCCCAATTGGCCCATGCATTAACCCACCCCCTGCCTAGAGCTAGTTTTTCTAGAACAGGGCAAACTTGGAGGATGATGTCGAAGCTTGTATGTTGGCTGTTGCCATGCAGTATCTGCTCTGAGGAAACTAATAAATGTCAAGAGAAGTTTTACAAAAGAGAATTGTTCCTGGACAAAAAACATAAAATTGCACTGCTTAATACTGAAAGTATACTACTTTAGTTTCTTCTCCTAGTTCTAATATGTATAAATAGCAGTGAAATGTTCTTTTTAAATTTGATTGTCACAACTGCAACTCTCAATATAAATAGAAGAAAGATGCAAACTTGGATATGAATCTGGATGTCTCTTACATTATTTTCCAAGGACCCAATTTTACTTTTCTTATTCTGACAAAACTGTAATTGTCTTGGTCCAAGCACTGTTATTTTCAGGTAATTAGCTCTACTACCAAAGATTTAAACTACTCTTTTTAGGTGCCATATATGTCAAGCTGCCTGACTATCAAAGGGCAATGTGGTGGTTCCTATGAATACGCAGCAGTACTTCAGCTCTTTTCTCCTATCCAAATCACTGTCCTTTGATTTGTATGTTGGGAATGATGCTGGCTGCAAGTTTTTCACTTGATGAGAGAAACATTGATTCTTATTTTAAATAAATCACTTGGGAAGGCAAAAATGTATCCATGTATCACATTGCTAAAATGAGATAAGTGTATCTGACTAAAACAAACAAGGAGTCTGGTGGCACTTTTAAAGACTAACAAATTTATTTATCACATGAGCTTTTCTGGGAGAAAATCCCACTTTGTCAGATGCTTGATGATAGAGAAGCACAGATGACTGGGATGAAAATAAACGAAAGGAAGCATGTCATAACAGTCTGATATGATCCTGTGACTTATACTTCCCAGTATTTATTTTCCTTCCCTTCATCTGTACTTCTCTATCTTCAAGCATCTGATGAAGCAGGATTTTCACCCATGAAAGCTCATGCAATAAATAAAATTTGTTAGTCTTTAAAAATGCCCCTAGACTCCCTGTTTGATTTGCTCAATTAGACTAACATGGCCACCTCTTTGGAGTGTGTCTGAGTAGTTTCTAACTGGTAGAAGATTAGATGTGTTGTTATTTTCTTAGTCCTTAGACATAGTTTGTGGTGGTGAAGGGTTGTAGAAATAGAAAGACTGACTGGATGTATCAACACTTACTAGTTATTTTGAATTAAGGAGCCCTAATTCAAAATAACCTAGTCCCTGGCCATGGAGACATTTCATTAAGTCAAAATAAGCATTGCCTTAATTTGAAATGAGGAAGTGCTTATTTGACTTTATAAAACCTCCTTTTACTTCAAATTAATTCTTAATTTGAAGATATTAACTCAAAGTAGCCCTGGAGGTACCTCTGACCCGGGAGCATCAGTGAAGAGAGCCGCTGACAATCCCTGGCTAGGGGAGTACCTGGCTGGCAAGGCGCCTCCCCCGCCAGTGGACAGGATCCCCCATGGGGTGCTTTCCCTGCCAACTGTCATGGAAATCATCTGATGGGTCCTTGCCAGCGGTGTAGATGGGGCCTTGTGGGGGATCCTGCCAGATAGCAGGCAAAGCACCCCACAGGGGATTCCTGCCAGCTGACAAGGAAGGTGCCCCGCCAGCCAGGGATTCCCCTACCCAGGAAGTGCCAGTGGCTGTGTTCTGGGGGAGCCCCCAGTGGCTGCTTCTCCAGGGCTCCCTAGACAGGGGACCCTTGGCAGCCACTGCTCTGGGGTTCCCCTGTCTGGGGAAAGCTGGAGGATTCTTTCTCCCAGGGAACTGTGACTCCCTTCTTGCTGGACGGGGCACTGGTGCTGGGGTTCAGGGCACATGCCCCTGAGTGCCCACCGCCAGCGATGTCCCTGGCGCAGAGACTTGGGGCATGTGCCCCATGTGCCAGCAACACCCCTGCTGAGAGGCAGAAAATTAGTAATTATTCTGTTTACCAGATTTGCCCACTATCCTGGGAAATACTCATTTCTTAGGAAGTTCCAAAGGGGCAGCCGTGTTAGTCTAGTCCAAGGGCTTGGCTCCACAATATGTCAACATTTTTATGGGCGACTTAGAACAACGTTTCCTCAAGTCTCATCCCAAAGCACCTCTCCTCTACTTACTCTACATTGGTGATATCTTCATTATCTTGACCCATGGCAGGGCTGCTCTTGAAGATTTCCACAGAGATTTCAATAATTTCCACTCAACAATCAAACTTAGCTTCGCACAGGAGATCCACTTTCGCAACACTACAGTACAAATTAGGGATGGAAACATCAACACCGTCCTATATGAAAAACCTACTGATCGATATAGTTACCTACATCTCTCGAGCTTCCATCCATAAAACACCATACTATCCATTGTCTACAGCCAAGCCCTAAAATCTAACTGCGTTTGCTCTGATCCCTCAAACAGAGACAGACATCTTGAGGCACTCTATCAAGCTTTCTTAAAACTACAGTACTCAGCTGCAGAAGAAAGAAAATGGATTGACAGAGCTGGATGGGTACCCAGAAGTCCGCTACTGCAGGAGAGGCCCAAACAAGAAAGTAATAGAACACCACTAGTCACCACATACAACCCCCCAAGTCAGACCACTAGTCACCACATACAACCCCCAAGGACCTACAATCTATTCAAAAAGATGATTCCTCACACTCTCATGCCTTGGAAGACAGACCTCTCCTCACCTACAGACAGCTCCCTAACCTTAAACAGATATTCACAAACAACTACAGACCTAACAACAGAAATATTAAAACAGGCATACACCCCTGCAACAAACCACACTGTCAGCTTTGGCCACATATCTGCACAAAAGACACCATCACAGGTCCTAATCAAGCCAGTTGCTCCATTAAGGGCTCATTCACCAATGTGATTTACACCATCATGTGCCAGAAATGCCCCCACACCTTCTACATTGGACAAACAGGACAATCTCTGCATACAATCATAAATGGCCAGAAAACTGACATCAGAAATCACAACACACAAAAACCAGTTGGTGAGCACTTCTGTCTTTCTAATGCTCTACTGATGATTTGTGAATGACCATGCTCAAGAAAGTCAGTGGGACATCAAGACTCTGAAGAGAAACAGCTGAATTAGAACTGATATGCAGATTAGATTGTGTGGATGCAGATTTGAATCATGACTATAGCTTCTTTTCCCATTACAGCAGGTAATTTGACTTCAGGCTGCTCTATGTGCTGTTTCCCAGTGTCTGAATCTTAACAACTGCTCTGATTTGCTGTTATTGTATGACGTGATCCCATGTCTTGCACTCCCTTGCATTTATTTTCATCCCATTCTGTAAGTTCCCCCATCTTCAAAGCATCTGACAAAGTGGGATTTTCTCCCATGAAAACTCATGTGATAGATAAATCTGTTAGTCTTTAAGTGCCACAGGACTCTTTCTTTTTTAAAATTTCTTAGGGTTACTTTCCTTAATTGGTCTGATAACTGCTGAGCTGGGTGTGTGCAGCTGTGGGTACGTTAATAGCATGAGTGGACATTCCCCATCATGAAGTGCTTTCCTGCTTTGCTGATCCCGGAGATCAGTGCAGTTTCTGTCTTGGAGCTTGGTTCGTCATTCCGTATGCTATTCTTGTTTCATCTTTGATGCAAATGGGGTTTCCTGTTATCCATTCAGTGTGCTAATGGAGGTGTCTTTCTTCCATCTTCAATGTAGATGAGGCATAGAGAGTTGCCTTAATTTTATCACCCTTGTTCAGAGGGGCTTAGGTGTGTTTTTCTCATTGCCTTTTCATCACTTTTGGTTTCTGGTTCAATCAGATATGAGGAGATGGGGGTGGTTCAGGTGAGTCGAACAGGCTGGGTACTGTGCTCTGGTTCCTCCAAGAACACAGAGCTGATTAGTAACATCGGCCAAATATATTTTAAAAATGAATCCTGTTTTGTATTTCTTTAAAAACAACATTGGATGGATTAAGAGGGGGAGAAGTGGAAGATCAACCCTGTCTGTATTCATTGAATGACAAACTATTATAAGAATGTTTTTAGTCCATATCTCATTTTCATTTATTATAGGTCCAGAGAATGCACAAAATGAAAAAGAGAGTAACTCCACAAGCCCTACTGTTTTATTTGAAATTACTAATCTGTCATAGATTTTTTAAAAAAGGATTATACTGAAAATCTAAGGAAACATACAAATACACAAATAAATACAAACCCCCCAAAATGAAGAACAGGTGCAGCATGTGTAACAGCCCAGGAAGAAGTTACATCAGAGAGCCCCACTCTACACTTAGGGCTTTTATTGGTGACATAAAATGTCTTGCATAAATGCCAGCAACTTCCTAAGCCCCTGGGACACACTGGGCAAAACCAACTGTAAATCCCTTGTGGTTGGCTTTCCCCTACTTCTCCTGGAAGCCAGGACTTCTGGCTCTGGCTTCCAGGAGCACAGCAGTGAGTTCAGACTCGCTGCTAAGCGCTCCTGTGATGCCAGGCTGATGGCAGCAATTTTGCTTCCATCAGTGTAGACACAGCCTAAGATTTAGAATTTCAGAGCCATTTTGAGTAACAGCAACATCTACACAAAGTAGAGCAGGGAACCTCTTAAAATACTGTTTCCTATAGAATCTGGAACTAAAGAATACAAACATAAGAGATGTACATAAGTAAATAGTACAAATAAATAAGCTTGTGTGTACTAAGTGGAAAATAACAGCACGTTATACAGCATGCTTAGTCTTAGTACAAATGAAACTGGGACTCAGGCATAATTGAAACAAATCAAATTCAGAAAAAAACAATTGAATTTGAAGCAACTGTTCTCCACTTCATAGAGTTTTGCATGACCATGTTTAATGGAAAACTTCATTATACTATGGTAATTAAATACACAAATACAATAGCGAAATTGCTATTCTTACTTTTAATAACTTATAGGCTCCTTTTTTGTCAGTTTTGGTATGAATCATGTACTTTTCAAGGTATTTGATTAAGGACTGTTGATTTGATTAAGGACTGTTGGACTTGGGCATGGGTCAGAGTTTCTCTGAATTTTTGAGAAATAGTTCAAATAAAACAGAACAGAGCCAGTGAAGTGACTGATGAAGTTTTGCACTTCTCACCTTAGTTTTAGAAACACTTAAGCAAATATGAAGACGGGGGTTCTTTTGCTTACTTGATTTTTACTCAAGGATGAAACAGATTGTACATGGTCCTGTGCTCATAGACACTCGGATCAGAAGGGACCAGTATGATCATCTAGTCTGACCTCCTGCACAATGCAAGCTACAAAACACCCACTCCCTCCAGCAATAAGCCTCTAACCTATGACTGAGTTATTAAAGTCCTTAAATCATGGTTTGAAGACTCTAAGGGTATGTCTACACAGGGTTCTTATTTCGAAACAACAGAGGTTGTTTCGAAATAAGAAGTGGCATGGCCACACGACGCACGGCCATTTCGAAAGAAGCAAACCGCT
>ML681982.1:41304210-41459718 GCA_007922195.1 Podocnemis expansa | reverse complement strand
TACTCCGGCCCCGGCAGCGGCGGGCTGCAGCCGCGCGCTGGGGCCGCGCCTCCAGGTTGGGGGGCAGCAGGGGCTTTAAAGCCCCCGGGGTGAAGTGCCCCGCTGCCCTCTCCTGGCGGGTGCTTGCAGGGGGCTGCAGGCACCCGCCAGGTGAGGCGCGGTGCCTGCAGTCCCTTGCAGGTACTGGCAGAGTGAGGCGCAGCCCTGCACCTGACTCCGCCGGTGCCTGCAGCCCTCTGCAGGCACCCATGGGATGCAGTGCCCCTCTGCACTGCACCCTGTGGGTGCCTGCAGTCCCCTCCCCAGGCGAAATAGCAGGTCCACACTGTGGACCTGCTATTTCACTCCCTTATTTCGCGGACATGGTTTTTCTCCAGCGAAATAAGTTGTTTCGAAATAACATATTATTTCGAAACAGCTTGTTTCGAAACAAGCACTCCCCGTGTAGACATAGCCTAAGATACAGAGAATTCACCAGCAGGTGAGCCATGCCCTATGCTACAGAGGAAGGTGAAAAAAAACAAAGAGCCCCAGCCAATCTGCCCTGGGAGAAAATTCCTTCCTGACCCCATGTATAGTCATCAGTGCTGCTAAACAATGAGAGGAATGAGCTATAAACCTTTCTTTCTTTCTTTCTTTCTTTTTCTTTCTTTCTTTCTTTCTTTCTCTTAGCTCAACACAGATATGAACTGTTAAGTGTCAGCCACAATTGCAGTAGCTTTGGGGAAGGGACAAGCTATGGCCCTGATTCATTTCTGCAATGGCTAAGAGAGATGAGCTGGCATGAGAGCTATGTCTCCACTAGCCGCAGGAAGTTCAGACTTGTTACTCTGAACTAAGAAGTTCAAGGTTAGTTTGAACTAACCTCGTGCTTATAGGTTCAAACTAACCATGCATTCTAGTTCGAACTAAGTCTTAGTTTGAACTAGAATGCATGGATAGTTTGAACTTTTGAGTTTCAATGAAGCATTAGTCCGTGGTTACATCACACGTAGTTCAAACTAAAGTTCGAACTAACCACTTAAGTCTGGACTAACTTCTGGTACTAACGAGTTCAAACTAAGTGTTGCTTAGTTCGAGCTAAGAAATTTCTTAGTTTGATCTGGGGAAACCGAGTGTGGCCATGGGCTAAGTTAGACCAGACTAAGCCTCCTTAGTGTGGACTAACTTACCAGTGTAGACATAGCCGAGGTGTCTACATGCTGCAGCCTTTAAAGGGGTGACAGAACGAGTGCTCCAGGATGGGGTTCTCAGGACTCCTATAGAAATTCATCCAGAATTCCTGTGTAGGTTCCCATAGCTGAATAGCTCCTTACTGGCATTGAATGCCACAAGTAAAGCCACAATATGGCCCTCTGTGGATTTTGTGCTGTGTGTGTTTTATAGGAAATTGAGAGGAACGCCAGAGAACAAAAGTACTGTTAAAGACTTGTAGCAGAAATGGCTCACTTTATAAATTTGTGACTTTAAAATAAGTTATCTCAATACAATCCATGGATAAACCTTCTACTGGAAACTGATATATTTTGTGTTCCTGAAAGTCAGGCAAGAATCACAGATATTCTTCATTCTCTAAACCATTTGTTAGCCAACTACATAAAAGTCATAAGCTATAAAGTGCATAGCTTTCTACAATTCTTTATATGTAGCTGGCTATAATAAGAAATGCTTTAGATTGTAGTATAATTATGTCCAGAAACCAAATCAAGGGATGTGGTTATATCAAACTGAATTTAGGTTACCTTGCAAACTACTACCAGCAGAATTCAATGCCTTTAGTTGCTCTATAACACCTGCCACATAAAGATGAGATTTGTATACAGAAGAACTTCAGATTTATGGACAAATCAGGAATGGAGATCGTTTAAAACTGTGAAATGTTCTGACTAAGTGGATTCTTTCCCATGAAAGCTCATACGATAAATTTGCTAGTCTTTAAAAGTGCCTCCAGCCTCCTTGTTTGTTTTTCTGAAATGTTCGTAATTCTGAACAAAATGTTATGGTTGGTCTATCAAATGTTTACAAATGAACATTGACATAATTCAGCTTTGAAACATAGTGATGCTGAACAAAAATGCTTGCTTTTAACTATCTTCATTTAAATGAAGCAAGGACAGAAACAGTTTTCTTACCTTATCAAATCTTTCTAAAAACAAAACAAAAAAACTTTCCCTTTATTTTTAAGTAGTTTACATTTAACATAGTACTGTATTTTTATTTGTCTCTGTTGTTGCCTGATCGCATACTTCCAGTTCCAAATGAGAGGTGTGGTTGACTGATCCTTCTTTTCATATCTCTGCTGTTTATAACTATGAGGTTCTACTGTATCTACTAAAATGATTAGTGTATTGCTCAAAGTGGCTTTTATGTCATACAGAGGGGCAATCTTCCATCTCTTTTACACAAGCAATAACACTACTGATGTCTATAATTTTTCCTGGGTGAGACTGACAGGATTTGGGACAAAATCTTGTGCAAACTTCTTTGTAACTAGAATTCTATAATGAGAGTAAATAAGTGATGCTACTTACTTCATTATACTTTATTATTAAACATATCATAGAAGGAAAAACCTGTACTGACCCCTTTAAAACACTGACACTGAACATCATTTTTCTCTTACTGTATACTTAAAGTTTTAAACACTTTCACAACCCTTACTTTTAGTATACATTTTCTGAATATATAAACTGGTTTTAAAGAATATACATTATTTGTCAAACATGGACTTATGGGACTATAGAATCCTACACTTTTAATACAGAGGCTAACACAGAATTCCATGTTAAAAAAAATAAGCATTACTGTCCTGTATCAAATAAAGGAAAATATTCTTAAAGGTCAACTGAAATGCATTTAAAAATAGATGACTAGTTTCTAAATAGTGCACATGCAATTACTAAACACAGCCAGACATTTTACTGCACAGTTACTAAGATTTATTTATTTATGGCTTTTTCTATGGTACTTCTCACTGTTGCATTTGAGTTGCTCACGAACTTTAATGGATTTATCCTCTCAAGACCTCTGTGAACTAAGGTTATATTCTTGTCCCCATTTTGCAATTGGACAGAGGCACAGAAAAACGAATTGACTTGTCCAAGGTCACGCAGGGAGGCCCTGGCAAAGCAGAGAATAAAACCTCTAATTTCTGAGTCCCACTACACCAGGGGTCTCAAACACGTGGTCTGCGGGCTGCATGCTACCCCTAAAGCTATTTCTTGTGGCCTACAATGACACGATCATTACTGCTATTTGCAATATCATTGTATGGAAAGGTTTCAGTGGTGTGGCCCTCAGACTACCATACTGATCCTTATGCGGCCCTCTACTAGTTCTTATGTGGCCCTCATGGTGATTAGAGTTTGAGACCCCTGCAGTACACTCTCTTAACCCCCTGAAGAACATGTGAAACTTTTACCAATTATGCATGAAGGAACATTTAAAATCTGTCACTGGCTGATTCTGTAAAACCCTGTAGCATCTCACATTTGTCCTTATGAAAAGCTCAAAAAGGTGAATAGGAGTCTTTCCATTGATTTCAGTGGGTTTTGAGTTTGGCCCATTACAAAAAAGACTGTATGCACTGTTACTGAGTGGTAGCAGATGTATGGAGCTTTTCAGATTGACTTTCCAGTTCAAGACTATATCAGTGAGACGGAAGCTGAGTATGCTATGTGTGATTTGTTTTATATATATTCATACCTCAATCCCAGCATTCAGGGTGATTGATCACCTCTAGGAATTTCAGTTCATCAGTGCCCGTCTCCTAGGAAGCAGCTGTTTCTAGAAAAGACTAATCAGAAACCAAGGCAGAAAATGAGCTGTCTTCCTGTCTGCTCAACTCCCACTTCCCAGGATTTTTGAATAACCAAGAACTATCAGCAAAACAAGCATCCGGGGAAAAACAACCAAGAAGGAGCTTTTCAAGTGCATAAAAGGTTGTTACAGGGAGAAAGGTGAAAAAATTGTTCTCTTTAACTTTGGCTAGGACAAGAAGCAATGAGGTTAAACTGCAGCAAAGGGAGGCCAACTCACACAAGACTTAATGTGGTGAAGGTGGCCAAGAATGCCTGTTAACTCCACAGACTGCAGCTAGTCCAGGTGCCAGGAAGCAGAAGATTAATTAGAAACAGGCTCACCTATGCAGGGACAGTCAGGGCCTATATACTAGGTAGTAGACTACAGACTAGGGAGCTGTTTGGAAAGGGTAGTTGCTCCCTGTGAAGCAGGAAGATGTGAAGGGGCGGGGCTCTTGGAACAACTATGGGCAGGCGAAATTGCTGAATTGAGGGTCCTTGGGCTAGAACCTGGAGAAGAAGTTACCCTACCTGTTGCAGATGGTATGGTACAGAACTGAGCTGGAGGCAGTAAATGGGAAGACTTACCTAGGGCTGCTGATGGACTGTACCCTGAAAAACAAGCATGTTTGTTTTGCCAAATTAAACTAACATGGCAACCCCATTTGGAACTTGTACCCTGAAAGTGCAGGTTTCTAACCATCAGAGCTGTGAAGTTCTGGAACGACCTTCCAAGGGGAACTGTGGGGGCAAAAAACATAACTGCCTTCCACACTGAGCTTGTTAAATTTATAGAGGGAATGGTATGACAGGACAGCCTAGTTCGGCAATTGACTGATCTTTGACTACCAGTGGTAGATATGCCAGTGGCCTGGGACGGGATATTTGATATGGTGGGTTACAGATAATTCTTTCTGTGGTGTCTGGTCGGTGAGTCTTGCCTACATGCTCAGAGTCTGACTGATTACCATATTTGGGGATGAGAAGGAATTTTCCCCTAGGACAGATTCACAAAGGCTGTGACGGTTTTTCACCTTCCTCTGTAGCATGGGGCATGACTCACTTGCTGGTGGATTCTTTGTACCTTAAAGTTTTTAAACCATGATTTGAGGGCTTCACTAACTCAGGCATACACTGGAGGTTAGTTACAGAATGACTATATGGAATGGGTGGGTGAGGTTCTGTAACCTGTACTGTGTAGGAGATGCTCATATTGGTCACTTCTGACCTTAGAACCAGAGGACTGAGTTGTAAAGGAGATACTGAAGGTCCCACAATGAACAGACCAGAGGGAGAGACAAAGTTACAGCATGTAACCTGCAGACAAGAGAGTTGTCCTTGAGAGCTAATTCCCAGAATGACCGGGAGGAGGCACCAGATAGTTGTGAGTGCTGCACTCCTGGTTACAGTTAGACATTACGAAAATCTTCCCAGCTGTCAGGGTAGAAAAGTACTGGGACACATTGCATAGGGAGGTTGTGGAGTCTCCATAATTAGTGATTTTTTCAGATCAGGCTGATCAAACACCTGTCAAGAACGAGTTTAACTATTATGCAGCCCTACCTTAAGTGAAGGAGTGTGGACTAGATGACCCTACAGAGGTCCCTTCCAGACCTACATGTACATGAAGCCTTCCAGAATCATAGAAGTCTTGCCAGACTATACTGCAGTGAGATGTTATACCAGAGTTAGGATAAAGAGTTCCATATTGATAGCTGAAATATTGTCATGACACCTCTGGTCCCTATGGCTTCATGTTGTTTGCTTTTTCTGAGGGACAGGGACCACTTACTGGCTACACACAAGGAGTTGTGGAGGCGTATCATGGGATGGGGCAACAGCCTCAGGACTCCAACACTTTGCATGACCTCATTCTGATACATTTTGATTTTCTGTTACACTCTAGCGTGTAATCTTTTCTTTTTAAAATGACTAGCATAACAGCATCCAGATCTGTAAGTGGCCCTCAAAGGTGCCACTTCAATTCCTTGATATTTGGTTGTTTATGTGAATGCTGCCTATCTTTTATTGTATTTATGCACATCGCAAATGCAGTTTTTGTTTACTGTGCAGTTGGGTATGTACTATATAGTGCACTTGAGGAATTCCTGGGTGATTATTTCAGGCAGAAAGAAACAACGAGAAAGAAAGGGTCTATTAGTCTAGGCACAATGGATTTTCTGAGATGGTTCTGTGCAGATTTGTATAATTTTTCTCAAAATATCTTTAAAAGGTTGATTGGATTTGTTTACAAAAAATCTTTAGAATAAAATATCTGAAAGGTGTTCTCAAATAGTGTACAGTAGTGATCAATGAAGTCAGCCTGCGAAATAAATGAAAATTGCTGCCTATACCTGTGCTTCATATAAAGTTCTGATTTCTATACAATAATATAACTATTGGAGGGCAAGTCACTTTAGAGTGAGAATGGAACAAGTTAAAATGGAGAAAATACCAATTCCTGAGATACATTTCTCTGCATTCATATATACACAATGAGCTTCAGTTTTCGAGAAGCTGAGGCTATGGAAGCACAGTTTGAAGGCTGAAGGCAATGAGACATAGTGGAATCTAAATATACTGAGGATGGTAGTAGGTATAGAGAGTGAGAAATTCAGAGGAGAAGGAGGAATTCATGGTATTGAGAGAAGGAAAAATGGGCTTTATTCATGAACTGTGGTAGGTAATCAGGGGCAGAGATGAGCGGTTGGAGTGTCAAGGCAGGAAGAAGCCCAATCCAGAACAATGAAGTGACCATGTTAGTCCCCCTGGATTCCTCTCTTGACTCTGTCTGCAGCAGCCATGTAAACCTACCTGGCCTGATCACACAGAACAATTTGCCTAAGAATTACTGGCTGGGGTGGAAACCTAGATCAGCCCCTGCAGTGTTTCTACTGTGGGACTTTAGCCCTGCCAGCTCTCCTCTCTCTGGGTTCAATCACACCTCACCAGAAAAGGAGCAAATAGAAGCATTAGTTTTCTTCAGACTTGATCTGGACCTCTGCTATAAGACAAGAGACCTCAGAAGGAAGAACTTAAAGTGCATGCCTGTACACTGTAAATTGTGTTTTAAATACTAGCGGGGAGGGGAGGCGTTTCTTGCTCAGAGGTGGACTTTATTTCACCGTCCTGTGAAAGCAATGGCTAGAATCCTGGTGAACACAAAGCTGCATTCTAGACAAACACTAGAAATGTACATGACATCAGATATACAGCTTCCCTAAAATTCAGGGGGAAAATTCCTACAGTTGTTCAGATTGGTAACAATTATGTAGATTATTGGGGTAATAATGTAACCTATTAAAGCGAGCTAACATCAACACAATAGGTCTGGTTTTGTTCTAGTCTTTGGCTTTTCCTTCTCATAGAAGCCTAAAATTTACTGCCATTCTACAACTCGTTTGTAACATTCATATCTGATTCCATATGCATTCCTATATCCTTATTTCACAGGTGCTGATATCCAGCAGTTTTCACGCAGTAAAAAAATATTACTCATGACTTCCTCTAAAATGTACAAGTAACTGTAGTCAGATATGAATGCAAAAAGGCTTCCTCCACATCATTCTTTTCTCTCAGTTGCTTCCTTTAAATAGTTCTGACGCCTGTTCAGCTCATATGAGAAAACTTGGACTTTGATAGAGAGAGAGAGCATTCAGTTTTAAGATTGTTTATGCAAATATATGCAGTGAGAAACTTTTCATTAATCAAGTATCCAGTTGTAGTTTTAGATTAGTACTTTGAATATGTAAATTCTAAAGAGATTTTTCCATTGAATAGTTTGTTAATTAACTGCTAGATTTGTTTGCTGGAATAGATAGCATTTCACTACATTCTCCAAACACCAGTACGATCAATGCTATTCTTTTAATATATGTAGGCTTCATGCACGGTACAGTCCTTTCACAACTTGTCATACTACCTCCATAGCTTCATTTTAAATTCTGTAAAATATGAGACTAGTGGTAGGGACCTCATCTGAAGCCTATTAAGGATGATGAGTTCATCGTCTTTTGGACCAGGCTCTAAGACAATGGTTCTCAACCCCTGTATTGTGACACAAAAGTGTGCTGTGGCTGAGTGCATTGCCACAAATAAGCCTGCTGCTGAGAGTAAGGAGAGCTGCAATGTCTTTAAGAGCTGTTGCCAAAATGGCTAGCAGCAGCAGCTTCCTATGTCAGAGGGGGCACTCCAGGAAGAAGCCATTGCAAATATTGATATCAGTGGTGGGTTTTTGCAATGGTGGCAGCTGCTTCTGTTGACTCCTACTGCCAAAATTGCTTCACTAGGAAAATTTTCTTCATCGGCAGGGGCTACTTCTAGTTGCGCTGTTGCCAAAAAACCTTGGCAGCATTGGGAACCCTGGCAGCAGCAGCTGTGTTGTTCGTGGCTTCCATGTCATGAAGCTTCAAAGATTAAGAACCCTTGCTCTAGGCCCCAAGTTGTATGAAGTATTTAAGCACAGGTTACACATGCCTGATGTTAGATTGAATAAGAATGGATTACTGAATTGGGGCCTCGATTAGTATAGGGATCTTGACTTGGTTTTACCTGTAGCTCAGAGAATCAAGCTTATGTTTTTTAAAATTAACTTCTTAATTCTGTGGATTTTTTACTTTGAGTCTACAGTTAATGTCATAAGAGAAGTTTGCTATCTGTGGGTGGGCTGGAAGGACAGAGAAGCCTGGTGTTTGTGGGTGGGCTGGAGGGATAAAGTCAAAAGAGCTTTATTTCCCTATATTGAAAAAGAAAGTAATCACCCTCAAAACCAGACCTATCAAGTAAATGCATGTGTACATTAATTTAGGGTTACTGTGTAAATCCCTTAAAAAGTACAAGATGGTCAAATGTTAATGAATCTTTATTTTAAATGACTGGGCATAAAGCAATTTAAAAAAATTGCTTTATGGCTTAAACCTCAAATATTTTCAGTTGTATATTGAAAATGGAAGTTATTATAAATGTACAATGCTTGCCAAAAGTCTACCTAACACACTCTGGTAAAACTACCATGATTTATTATAACCACATTTGCACATAAACTGAGCAGTAACACCTGAAAGGGCTTAATTTAATGGGCTATTTAGACATGCCCCAGGAGTGTTATGTTGAGACTGAAAGCTGTGAATGAATGAATTCAGCTGTCCCAATGTTCCTCAATGGTCCAATGAAGACATGCCTTACAGTGTCAAGGTATTGTCAAATGGGTAAAGAGCAATAGACACTGTTAACAGACAATATATTTGTATGTTGCCCATAATATTTAAACAAAAAAGATCCTCTTTTACTCTCCAGAATTCTTAAATGGGAAAAAGTGATACAAATATGGATTCATCAAGGGCAAAGCGAGCCTGACTAGCCTGATTGCCTTCTATGATGAGACGACAGGTTATGTGCACGCGGGAATAGATGCTGATGTGATATACTGCCACTGTAACAAAGCTTTTGATTCCACAGCATTCTTGTCATCAAATTAAGGAAGTATGGTTTGGATAAATGGTCCGTAAGGCGGATAAAAAGCTGGTTATATCATAGGACTCCGCATGTAGGGATCAATGGCTCAATGTCTAGTGGGCAGCCAGTAAATAGTGGAGTGCCGCAGGTGTCGGTCCTGGGGCTGGTTCTGTTCAACATCTTCATTAATGATCTGGATGATGGGATAGATTGCATGCTCAGTAAATTTGCAGACACCACCAAGGTGGGGGAATGGTAAACACCCTGGTGGGCAGGGATAGGTCTCCCTGAATCCTAGACAAATTGAAGCTTTGGGCCTAACAAAATCTCATGAGGTTCAACAAGGAAAAGTGCAAAGTCCTGCACTTAGGATGGAAAAATCCCATATAATGCTACAGGCTGGGGACCAGTCGGCTAAGTAGCAGCACTATAGAAAAGGACTTGGGGGTTATGGTGGATGGGAAGCTGGATATGAGTCAACTGTGTACTTTTGTTGCCAAAAAGGTGATGTCATATTGAATTGCATCAGTAGGAGTGTTGCCAGTACATTGAGGGATGTGATTATTCCCCTCTATTTGGTGTTGGTGAGGCAGCATTTGGAGTATTGTGTCCAGTTTTGGGCTCCACGCTTCCGAAAGGGTGTTGACAAATTAGAAAGAGTCCAATGGAGAGCAATAAAAATTATTAAGGAGCTGGGGCACATGACTTGTGAGGAGAAACTGAAGGAACTAGGCTTATTTAGGCTGCAGAAAAGAAGACTGAGAGGGGATTTGACAGCAACCGTCAACTACTACAAGGGGTGCTCCAAAGAGGAGTGAGCTAGACTGTTCTCAGTAGTTACAGAGGACAGAAGAAGGAGCAGTGGTTTCAAGCTGCAGCTGGGGTGGTTGAGGTTGGATATTAGGAGAAACTTTCTCACTAGGAGAGTGTTGAAGCACTGGAGTGGGTTACCTAGGAAGATGATGGAATCTCCATCTTTGGAAACATTTAAGGCCTGGTGAGACAAAACCCTGGCTAGGAGGATTTAGTGGGAGTGGTCCTGCTTTTTGGGGGGTTGGACTAGATGGTGTCCTGAGGGCCCTTCCGATCCTATGATTCTATGGCTTGTATTGACATTGTTTGACTGCCCTAAAGAAGAAAAGGAGCTAATACCTGTCTGATATATACATTTAGAGGCTTTGTTTTCTGCTTCATCAGATGACAGGGTTTTCAGCCATTAGAAGGCTTTTTCCTTTGTCTTCCAGATGAGAGAGAGAGAGACAGAGAATAAAAGAACACAGAAGACTTCTACTTCACCTAAAGGACCGGAAGCAGTGTTGAGAAGTTAAGAGTTTGGAGAATAAACCCTGACTTCTCACTCAAGTTCCAGCTTGGACTTGAACTACAAATTACTGGGTGGAGTGGAGTTACTGTCCCTCCTCAGCAGCACTGAGGAAGTGTTGGAAGAAAACAATGCAAGACACATTACGCTAGAATATTCCCTCCCATTAAAAATATTCCATGTATGTGAGGAGTGGGCAGGATGGCTTAAGACACTGCAAGAAAGGAACCTCTTGGGGTGAACAGAGGTTGTTTTGAGATAAGAAACGCCATGTTCACACGACGTACCATTGTTTTGAAACAACGGCGGTGTTTTGAAACAACTTAAACCCCATTCCCTTTCAAAACAACGTTGTTTCAAAAGGAGTTGTTTCAAAACAACCCCATTGGGACATGTTGTTTCGGAACAAAGTGTTCCGAAACAACATTTGACCCTCAGCACCCTGGCCAGGGAACCCTCAGCACCCTGGCCAGGGTCCTGAGGGCTGTCCCTCAGCCCCAGAAAGGGGGCTGCAGCTTCCAGCGGGGGGTGAGCCACTGCGGGGCAGCTCACCCCCCCGCCTGGGCTGCCCCCAAACCCCACTGCGGGGTCGGGGGTGCCCAGCTCAGTCCGCTGCCCGGGCTGTCCCCAAACCCCACCGCAGGGTTGGGGGCACCCAGCTCAGCCCACCGCTGCAGTGGCTGGGTTGAGCGCAGCCCTGGGATTCCCCGGCGCTCACCCCGACCCCTGCAGCGGTGGGCTGAGCCGGGTGCCCCCGACCCCGCGGTGGGGTTTGGGGGCAGCCCGGGTGGCGGGGTGAGCCACCCCCACAAGGGGCTGCAGCCCCCTGAAGCAGGTAACAAAATAGCAAGCCCACAGTGTGGACATGCTATTTCGTTTCCCACTTTTGTGTTATTTCGAGGATGGTGTTTTTTTATTTTGAAATAACTTGTTTCAAAATGTCTTGTTTCAAAACAAGCCCTCTGTGTGTGAACATAGCTTTGGAGTTCACTGATAATTGTCCCTTTAAGTGGAAGGGGATTTGATATGTGTGCAAGGTGGGGAAAGTGAGATAGAAGAGCTGGCCAGTGCAGTTCCTTCCAAATCATGAATCTTGAAGAGTCAGGGAGGGGAACCCTCAGATGGTATCAATGTAGGAAGCTGATTCTACACTTTTTTAGCCACTTCATAATGTCATATTAATTCCTCCTTCCCTCCTTAACAGCAGGACTCCATCATGAACCATTGTATCCAGGGGTTAAAGCAGCATTAACTGTGAATGAAATAACCATAGATGAAGCTTCTGAGTATGGTTCCTCTTCCACCCTGTCAGTCCTGACTCAATTTCCAGAGCATGATCTTAACTTGGTGTATGTCCCACCCTACTCTGGACCTATAGATTTATTTATACAGTGCCTATGTACCATGGGCAGCCTCGTAAATACCATACATACATATTCGTCCCCTCTACTTGTTGCAGAGACAATCCAACACACAACTTTTAGATTTCTTAGGCTCCCTTTTCACATTCATTTGGTGTCTAGCCATGGCTTTCTTGCAGCTGAATATCTGCTGACTTTAATATTCCCTAAAAGGATCCTGAAATTCTCTTCTGTTGAAGAGCTTCAGCAGTGCAGGTAGGAGCATAATGCAGAAAGTCACTTTAAACATTCAATCTATTGATTCCCATGAAGCTTCCAGGTAAACAGTTGCAGTAACACAAACTTTTCTCCCCTAATTTGAGCCAATGGATGCTAAGGACCTCTGAAAATCAGGCTAAAAAGTATGCAGCTTTTAAAAGAAAAATTAGAAAATTCACAGCCAATTCTGTTGAGTATAAATAGAGCAAATTGTTGAGACCTTATGGTACTGTGTTTAGAAAACCATGACTTTCTGGACAGTGCTTACTATCTCAAAAACTAGTGTACATTATTATGGTGTAAAAGGAAAAAAGAGCTTTTGCTCCTTTAACATAGCATTTCAGGGAATAAGAAAATAAACCGATGGAGAGGAAATGTCTACTAGTTACACAGCTTATTCCCCATGAACATGGTGTGCAGAAAATTCTTTGTATTAATGTTCTAACGGACGTACTGAGGTTATGCTGAATAAAATTGTGATATTGACACTATGCCTGATAACATGAACACTGATACAGACAAATAACTACCTTTTCCATTAGATCAGGGTTACTGTTGTTAATGCATATGAGAGTACACGCAGCTTAGCTTTCAGAGCTGAGTGTTTGCAGGGCTGTTAGACAGTTCTTTTAGTTGTATACTAAGTACCACTGGAAAAAAAATGAATTGTTGAGGGTACAAATGTGCAACTGCACTTTAATGGTGAATGACTCTCAAAATGTTTGGCAGTGTACAATAATCTTTCACAAAATTCTTTCTGGTCTTCTCTCTAATACCTACTCTGGTCCCTTCCTCTCTCACATGAGTAAAAACTTCTTTTCCTCAGGTGTCAAGGTCAAGAAGCAGCCTAAGCTTCCCTGCAAACTGTATCTCTACAATCAGCTTCCTGGATGATTTTCTCTAGCTGAGACTTCATTTGTTTCTAGATTATAATTGGTACACAGAGTATCCTTTCCTTTTTCCTCCTGGCACTTCACTCAAGTTAGGCCTGCTGAGGTAATCATGGTTGGTCACAGTGGACTGCAGCTCTGAGCAGGTCCAAGAGTGGGAGAACAGGCAGAGCCACCAGCTAGAAGGCTGAGACCTGTGGGGATATGTATGTGCTTGCAGAGAACAGAAGAGATTATAGGTTTGTGATTGACAATCCCTGTCCAAAATAGCTTGCAGTCTAAAGTGAAGCAAGTCTGGGTTACAAATTTCTATTGGGCAAATGCAATTAAAATTCTGTATTTATTTTTAAAGTGTACTTGACAAAACACATGCAAACATGGTTTACAATCTAAAAATAGACAAAACACAACAACCATAAAACAGGAGGATGGAAGGAATCTGTACCCATATACGGTTATGCAAATACCTTAAAAACAAAAGGCCTAGGAGTCAGCTTCACAAAAATCAATGTATCAAGAGAAAAGTTAATGGAAAACACAAAGCAGAAGCTAGCGGCACATCAAACCTCCCTATAAATTCACTTCTGCTGAAATCTGGGTGTTTCAGTTGAAATTTCATTGCTGAAAGCTACAACTGCTTTTCCCCCCTGCACTTTGCTTTATATGTCTTTTGGACACTTAATACAAAAACAAAAGACTGGAAATAAGAGTACATTTAGAAGCAGACTCCCATGACAATAAAATATAAAGTCAGGAGTTAGGGGAGAGTGTCAATGCAGAAGACTGCTTTATTTCATCATTTTCACTGTACTCCCATTCTTCTCACTGTCATTTTCATGATCAGAGTGGCTTGAAATTGACGGGTGGCATAACTGGTAAAGACATGGGTGTTTTTTCCTCTGCTTTCTTGTTTGTTGTCTTGTATTGAGGCTGTTTCTTGACAGAATTTCTGCTGCAATACTGTAGAATAAGACTCTAAATACCATCTTGAATCTAATGGACCCAATCAATGGGGATGGAAACAGATACTTCAGGAACTTGTAGAACTATACTGAGAGCCATAAATTATTTCCAAGTTACTCTTATGATAAGGAAGGTGAACTGTTTAAGATGTGTTCATTATAATATAAAATATGTGAACATTAGAGCTGGATTCTCAAAGGGATATAATCATGAGGTTCATGTAAAGAATGGGGTCTGAAACTGAGCTTTCTCAAACACAGTAGGACAGAGTTGGTGGTTTCAGTGAACTCAATGTATGATTTGTTACTGCTTATCTGCTTCTGGTAGAGCCCATGATGTGCTAAGTGCTATGCTATCATAAGTGAAGACTCCTGAACATCTGATACGGGCAAGACAAGTAGACAGATGACAGATAGGGAAAGGCTTCAGTAACTGTTCCCAGTGTGGCAGGGGAACACCAGTAAAATATATGTAGGGGTTGCACATTTCAATCACAGAAGTAATCTTATTTGTCTCTTGTCTCTCTCGTGCCAACAGTCAATACAGTTTAAAGCTGTTTACTCTTGTTGGTAGTGTAGATAAGAACTAGATTATTAAGAAAGTAACTTGTAAAAGTGTGTGACTTGGATTGCAGCATGGTACAGAAGTATACTTATTACATTAGATGAGTATGCCTGACAATTTAATCTCCAAAAATGCAACTAAAAGTAGGGCAAAGTGTTGAGGAGAAAATAATAAATTGAGTGCCTGGAGGATGAAGGAGTTGTGCTGGAAAAGCTTCAGCAGAGTTAAAACTAGTAAGGAAGGAATAGCAAAAAGTAAAATGACTAACGAGCACTGAAGTCAATAAATAACTTCTGAAATAAGGAGCATATGTTCATTCTATGGTAGGATCACTTAAGGGTGACAGAACTTGCAGATGAAAAATAAAGCAGTATTACTGTATTTCATTTGCGATGACAGATATGACATGTTGGTCTCTCAAAATAAGAAATCTGCAGACTCTTATTTAAAATAAAGTTCATGAGATGGAATATGTATTCGACACTTCAGTAATAGGTAGGGATTTCAGAAAAAGATTGAGATATTTTAACAAGAAGTGTAAAGCTGTAGGGTGCTTAAAGCGCCTCCAAGAATTAAAGCTATGAGATGCGCAAGAGTGCCAAAGACTGCTCTATTTATTGGCCCAACTAGAATATTTCAAAAAGCTCAACCATGATTACTTCAGCTGATCATAGAAAAGGGACCTGTATGAATAAGATTAGTTTGACAGATTCTCTCTCATAAGTATTGTGCTGGAGTGCTAAATTATGAATGGAAATTTCAGACTCTTCCTGGGATGGAGCACTCTAGCTACCTCTTAGGCCTTAAACCATGCAGTTCCTTTCTACAATGGGTTTTTGCTCCAGAATAACTACAGCCTGTGAATCCATCTGAGGGCACCAGGTGCCTGAGAATACTGATTGAAATCAAACCACACAACCAATGTAAGGCACAATAAATAGTAAGGGTAACTTATGAAGTTGCTAACAGTAGTAGCTCTATAATGGGAGTATAATGCCGTATACCTTAGACATTTAATATCAGAACTCCAACTCAGTCAGTCAGTGAAAAAAGAGAACCAGCTTTGGTTCCTTGATTGTTGTATTTCAAATACCCTTATATATGAAAAGTACACAGTGTGAAATGCTGACACATTGAACTCAATAGATTTGTTACTGACTTCAGTGGAGCTACAATTTCACTCTTAATGTCTAGCAGTGAATCATAACAGAGTGCCACAGAAGTACATTAAACTTACAGGAGGTGGGAGGAGGAGGAGGGGGGCTTTGCCTGTGAAGCTTAGCTTTACAAATGTAATGACACAACAGAATTATAACATAACATAGCGGTGGAAATGGGAATCAGGAAGTAGAGTGAGAGTGGTAGAAAACAGCATTAAAGCCTGCAAGTGGAATACTGATCTTTGGGGAGCATGATTTCTTAAGGATGACAAATTCTTTTGTTTCATATATTTTTGTTTTACCTGTTAATTTTTAAAAATAAAACCTATAAAAAAGACCATTAGTTACAAGACTGGTTTGTAATAAATTCTTCATCCATCCATGATACAATGATACCTGTGAGTTTTCTGACTGTGCATGTATTGCCAGGATTTGGCTGGATGAATCATATACGACTGTTGGCTTGTCTGGTTAGATACTTGTGTGGGCAAACCTTACTGAATTAAGCTAGACCTTACTGAATTAGTTTAATATCTTTTGGAGTCAGTTGGGTTAAAAATATTAATATCTTGTGGCATTATGTGTAGCAGCTGCTCCTCCTAAAGAAGTCTGTGTCATTCCTCTGATTGCTGCTGAGGTTTGCATATACTAGGTCAAACCAGATACTTCAGGGACCAACAAAGAAAGGATTGGATAAATCCCCTGATTTTAATCAGGCTTATGGCTTTGTTACTGAATCAGCAGCTTTGACTTCTGAGCCACAGGGGGAAACAGTCCTTAAGGGAAGAAAATAGGAAGGGTTTAGTCTACTGAGGCTCCATAAAAATGCATACTTGCTCTAAGTTGAAGGACTGATGAAGTTGAAATGACAAGAAAACTGTTCTTCCCAGACCTCATGTTAGGGTTAGTGTGATAGCTGGTAAATTTATTAGCATGCATGTAGGTTCTCATTATTTTTAATGTATTTTCTGTGTAGGCACTTGCTGGAGTAGCCACTGATACCTAGCAGAAGTATTCTGATTAAACAGACCTTTGTGTACTGAATACTAGCTTTAACAGACTGAAAATCCAATAATGAAGCAGCGCTTACTCCTTGCAATTTGCCTGGCGTCAGGGCTGGATTAACTGGCTTTGGTGCCCCAGGCTGCCCACCACCATGGGGCTCCCTGCCTGGGGCCCAACTCCTCCCACCGTTGCAGGGCCCCTGCCTCGAGCCCTGGCCTCTCCCTATGGAGCATTGTGAGTGAGCCGTTGTTGGGCAGGGGGAGCTGGGGCTAGAGGGAGCTCCCACCCTTACCCCACGTTGGTTGGTTTGCCCCCGGGAGGTAGCTCCAGCTGGTGCGCAGTGTGGCCTCCAGTGCTGCACCGCCAAGCCCATCAACCCTGGAAGGCCATGCTGAAGGGAGGCCTCACTGTGCACCACCTGCCCCTGCCCCTGGAGCAAAGTGAACAAAGTCCTGCCTGCCCCACCCCTGGGGAAAGACCAGCCAGCCCAGGTGGGGAGTGGGAGTGCAGAACCAGGCCTCTGGCCCCATGGCCCCATGCTGGCAAGCCAGGGCCCCTCCCAGTGCTCCCCCAAACCTGTCCAGTTCTGAGTGGGGGAGCAAGAGTTAAGATCACGCAGGGGCTTTAGGGGTTGCAGCCCAGGGTCCCTCTTTAGTCTCTACAGCTGCTGCATTAATCCAGCCATGCCCGGGGTAGCAAGAGAAGAGGCAGCTGAGAAGTGGTGGTGGATTGTATTTTGGCCTCGGAGTTAGAACTCAGAGGTGGTGCTTCCATTGCTTGTGGAAGCCATGGAAGGGCTGTGACAAATCCCTGTTGAGTTGCTGGGTTTGAAGATACAAAACTAAGGTCAAGACTACACTGCAGCTGATCATTCTTAGTGCCGAACTCTAGTTGTCTCCTTCCTGACCACTAGGTAGCGAGAATGAAAGCTAGAGACTGTTAACTGTATTGCAAATTTGAATCTGGCTCATAGTTAATTGAAGAAAGTGAATTATCTCAGGGTATGTGCTCTGAGTTGAAGATAGTGTTATCAACTAGGTTCCCTACATTAAGTATAAGCGGGGGGATTGGTCTCTGATATAACAACAGCTCTTACCAGTGAATACTGTGCAATCCAAAATGGTCAATACAATACAAAATTTCCTCCCTCCTTTTTGTTTAAACTGGTCTGCCTTTGCCAGGCAGAAATGCTTGTTTGAACAACTGGTACACTGGCATACTGGTCAAGCTGCGGACCCAGTATAGTGATGCATAAAGGAGAGTACACACTTGGGGATGGCAGAGATCTGTGTGTAATGCTAATAGGGTGGGTTAGGTCTATGTTTTTGAAAGCTCCAGCCTTTAGTTTATTGCAGGATCAGCTACTGACTTGGTACAGTTTAACAACTTGACCTATGTTAATCTGTTACATTTTCCATTGTATGCTGCTAGCTGGCTTTTAAATAAAACTGTGTTGGTTCTACATTGGTGCCTTATTGCCTGCATAAGAGCTATATTTTTTGTTCCTGGAGGCAACTGAGGTACACCCACAGGTGTATATGGTGCCTGTCCAGATGACAATACGGATAGCAATAAATATTTGTGCAAGTCAGAGGAATACCACAGAACACTGGATTCCCACTTCATTCCCTGTATCATCTTAGACCAGTGGTTTTCAAACTGAGGGTTGGGACTCGACAGTGGGTCACAGACCCTCAGGCACTGGGTCACGGTGCCCTCTGCTGCCGCTGCCAAAAAACTGGAATGCATTGCTCAAAGATGCAGTTGTTGGGTCTCAGGCATAAATTATTTTTTTCAACTAGGTCCCAAGAAAAAAAGTTTGAAAACCACTGTCTTAGACCACCCAAGATCTCAGTTATCATTAATGATGTAAGGACCTCAGGCAAATGATGAGAGGTGTCTGCTTCCAAGTAAGCTGGGAGGGAAAAGCTTGCTTAGAAAGAACTTTGTTAACTTGCAGCTGTGAGCACTCTCACTGTTCACTGTCTCTGAAGCAAGCAAGCAAGCAAGCAAGTATTCCAGGTTAGGCTGACAGTGCTGTGAATAACACAGTGAAGGCACTGCAGAAAGGAGCAAGATGTAGGTCTTTGTTCAGAGAGGCAATGACCAGTGAGCTGGAAGACTGAGTGCTCACTGGAAATATACACTGAATTGACCTGAACTATGACAGCATGTTTTCACTGTTGTTCCAGGAAGGGATTTTTTTTTTTTAAACTTGATCTCTGTTGTAGGAGATTCCCAGTCCTTGTACAAAGGACAATATTTATTTTAGAATATTTACCTACTATCCATCCTGGAGTGGGATGAATTTGGATTCCAGTAGTCCAACCTAAAAGTTGAAAGCCAGCAAGGCCAGAAAGCAGAGGTTTCAAGCACTCACTTGTCACACTTTACACTTCGGGATACTTTTACACATAGTAAAACAGATAGTAAAACAGACACAGAACTGGTATGTGTTTATGGGTGGCTATAAGCAATCCTTTTACCTATTGACATATATAATCTATAACAATTGATTAACCATTTAAAACCTCTGATAATCATTTGCTAACCCACTATAACCTATTTATAAATATACCCCTAATCTCCAGTAAGGCACTGTATGGAGAGAGATTTTTATCAGAGGAGATAAGGAGGAAAGGGGGCTTCTTGTACATATTAAAAAGGACAGATGGGATTTAGTGAGTAAGTTGGATATAGCACAATTAGATTACACCACAGTTATAGGCCTTTGAGAAAAGGAGGATAGTGGTGGTGTCAACTCTGATAAATGAGAGGCAGAGAGGGATTAGGGAAGAAAGAACGAAGGTGTGTTGAGACTAAATTGAGGCACGAGGCAATGTGTATTTATTTATCCTACATTTCATCAAAAAAAAAAACCTTCTGTCATAGCCTTATTTAGTTCACGTACTTCAACTTCATAAATAGCTCCCAGTAGAATTACTTGCTGAAATGTTACATACATAGTAACTAAGAACTACAAAAACCAAGTTTAGAAGAAATTACATAAATTCAAATATATGCACCAAAAACAATGAGAATTAATGTGTAATACAATGATTCTGTTTTCCCATGCCAGACCTTAAGAATGTAAAACTTGATTATCAGCTTAATGTGAAATCTTAGGTGACCATAGGATTACTTCATTAGATTTCTGCCAATTAGCCTTTCATCTTCAGTCTAACTTCTCTATAATCCCTCTGGAGACTTTGTTTGTGGACTGTACCATTTCTTTAAATTCTGGTCAGGGTGATAAACTCTGCTTACAAGTATTTCATCACTTGTTTTGTGTATATTATAGTTGTAAATTACATCAGTCCCAGAAAATGCAGGCAGTGACTCCTAAGGCTTATTGAATTTCTGTGATCTGGAGTAAAATGATAGTACAGAAACAAGTATTTTCTTGAAAATATAAAGTGAACACAGTAGGCTTGATTCATCTCTGCTTTACTGACATCTTAAATTGATAAAACCTGAAATCAATGAAGTTGAAGTAAATCAGTTCAGAAGAGTTAAAGTCAGAGGTAACACTAAAGTAGAGCCTATTTTAATTATTATAAGGGAGGGTATTAATAAACTTGAATTTCCTTTTTTCCTCTCTAGGTTGAAATGGCAATGAAAAAATCTGGAAAACTGAGAACAGATTTCATCTAGAATGGGTCTCTGAGAGGCTGTAACCCTGTCTTCTGGAATTTTCAGTGTCAGTTCATTCTCCCCTTTAATCTACCTCAGAATCATTTAAATTCTTTACAGTTAGATGTAGTCAATTATTAAGAATTACACCCAATGTGTAAATTATATTCCCTTCATTACAAATAATCTTTTAATCTAAGTAACCAAACTGTGGTCCATTGGCACATGGAAGGAAACTAATAGGAGGAGTGAGAAGATAAAATACATCATCTTTTATTTCAGGTACTTCTTCTTGTTGATCAATATGTAGATGACACCAGTGTGGACAGTCTTCTTTTCATTTACATATCCATAATTGAATGTAATTAGTTTTGATGAGAAAAAGGAAACCTAAATCATTGTAAAGTGATTTAAACGTGCAGTATAGTAAACATCCACATTTCTCAAATTGCCCAAATGCTTAGTTGTATACAATAAGTTGTTTTGGTTGCACATTATAAGTTTTTAATGAAGAAAGAGATTTAACATGGTCAATAATTGAAACAGGAGATTTTTTGTCTATTTCAAAGCTAGTATAAGAGCTAATAAAAGGAAGCTGCAGAATTTGCATGCTCTGTTTAATTTCCAGTCTGCCAGATTGTCAAAACAAATTATATATGAAGATATAAGGCACCAGGGGGTCAGTGAAGATATTAGTAGGGTCTTCGAGAGACTGCAAGGATAAATTTATGGACAGCAGAGGTTGATGGCAAAAAATATCAATTTTTAGTAGTTGATGAGGATCAGACAGTGAACACAAACATGCATTTCTCAGTGGATGAAGAAATATTGAATGACTAAACATTGTGCCAGAATAGATGGCTCCATCTTGAGGGCCAGATGAGATCCACATAAAACTATGAAGGAATCAAAAGTAGAGGCAAAGGGTATAAAGTTGAGCAGTATATTCATTTATTTATTTTTAACGGGATGAAGAATGGATTGAGAGAATCAAATGTATCATTCTTACATCAGGAAACAGGTTAGAGAATGCTAGAAAACAGTAACAATAAAACTGAATTCAGCAGGGGACTCATGGAACTGGTTTACTAAAGATGGGAAGGAATGCCTAGAAAACTCTGAGTTAGTCTCATTATTATGTCCAAAAAATGGAGAGTATGCTTCATATGAATAGACTTTTAAGCACAACTATTATGGAAAAGTTCCAAAGGGGTAGCTATGTTAGTCTATTTTGGCAAAAGAAAGAGGGAGCCTGGTGGGATTTATTTGTTATGTCTACACTTACAAAATAACTACTTGGAATTTAAATCAAAGTTGTTATTTTGAATTAGCATTAATTTGAAGTTATTATTTCAAATTAAGAGTCAAGTGAAGACTCTAATTTGAAACAAAGTGGGCTTTATTAATTCAAACTAGCAAGTTTTCACTAGATTCTCTAATGCGAAAAAAGGGAAGGCAGGCAAAAGAATAGGCAAATTAGGTTGAATTAAGTCTGTTCTGTGGCTTAGAATGGCTTAATTTGATCTAATAACTTCGAAGTAACCATTACTTTGAAGTAAAAGGAGGTTTTATTGTTTCAAATTAACGGTTCCTTATTTTGAATTAAGGAACCGCTTAATTCAATATAATAAAATGCCTCCTTGGCCAGGGAGTAAGTGATTTCAAATTAAGCATCCTTAATTCAAAATAACTTGTAAGTGTAGACGTACCCATTGAGACTAACATATTTATTTATCTCATGAACTTTCATATGAGAAAATCCCATTTTGTTAGGTGCTTCAAGATGAGGAATTTGCAAAATGGGAGCAAAATAAATGTAGGAGAGTGTAAATCACAGGACCAGGCCAGACAGCACATCAAAATGGTTGTTTGGATACAAACAGTGAAGTACAGCAATTAGTAGGGAGGTGGGGGGGGGGTTGGGAAGAAAAGCAAAATTACCTGTTTTAAGGGGGAAAAGAATGCCATAATCTATATTCAGCGATAGGCCAATGGTATCAAATTGGGCTGTGAATTCTAATTCTGCAGTTTCTCTATGAAGTTTTGATATGCTATGCAGTTGCCTGATTACAGCTATTAACAGATCCTTAATGGAGTGATCAGGAGATTGACTGGACAGTCTCTGCACAAAAGAATAAATGAACAGAAATCTGACATCATAAATAACAATGTTCAAATACCAACAGGGAAAAACTTCAATCTCTCTGATCACTCCATTAAGGATCTATTAATAGCCATAACCAGGAAAATAGATAACAAATCAAAATTTCAAAGAGAAATTGCAGAACTGGAATTCATATGCAAATTTGACACCATCAATTTAGGGATGAATACAGACTATAGGTTTTTTTCCAATTACAGTAGGTAATTTTCCTACCCAACTCCAACCTCCTGGCTAATTGATGTACTTCCCCCTTTGAACCGGAAGAACTGCTTTGATTTGCTGTAACAGTCTGACCTGATCTTATGACTTATACTCCACTATACTTATTTTGCTCCCATTCTGTAAGTTCCCCATCTTCAAGCATCTGATGAAGTGGGATTTTCTCCCATGAAAGCTCATGCGATAAATACATTTGTTAGCCTTTATAAGTGTCACAAGACTCCTTGTTTGTAACACAGAAAAGTAACTATTAATAACCATGTCTAACTATACTTTTCAAAATATTCTGAAGTATTCTCCATATACAAGACTGGTAAACATTCATTCGGAAACACCATTCCCTGAAGCATAAGGAGCATATGTTATTAGAATCGAGCACGTATTTCACAGCAAACAAGGACAAACTCTCTTTGTTTGGGGGTGGGGGGGGGAGTAGAGGAAGTAGAATTTGGAAATTTCAGAGAATATATTACTGGAAGTTCAAAATCAGATTTTTTTTTTTTAATTGAAGTGATTGGAAGTACAGGAGAGAATCTTCAAAAGTTACAATTTCCTCCTGTCTCTGGTCTTCAGATGAAAAAAATGAAAAATTGAAATGAAAAAATGAAAAAAAATTGCAGTAAAAATAGGAGAGGAAAATGGTTTTTTGGGGGGGAGGGGGGGAGAATATCTTTCCAATTGGTGCCCCACCTTGGTTTTCAAGCAGCTATATTTCAGCAGCACAACACATTAGAAATGAGTCTACTGAAAGACTTGTTGGCCAGATACAGAACTGAAATATTAATTTCTCTCATTACCTTCACACAAAGTAACAGGAGCCATGCACACCCCTAGCGCTCAAGGGTGTGTGTGTATAACAAGTTTTAAATGAAACTGGTAAAAATTAGCAGAAAATATCCATGGGCAAGACAAAACAGCATGTTCATGTGATAGCATTGCTTTTAAGTCTTAACTGACAAATGAGAGCCTCAGGCAAGTAAAACTAAACAGTATGAGATTCTGCTCAGCATAGACTTTAAAATAGTTGATTACCAGTAAACTATTGTATGCAATGTCCTCTATTTTCTATAAAGCAATACATAATAGATGTTGTTCTCTCATCCTCTGTCTTAACATGACTGAGAGTTATATGTCCGTATAGAAATGAAAATAAATCTCAAGTTTTTCACTTCCATAGTCAATCTTGTCATAGTTGTTATAAACCATCTCATTCTGGCAATGAATGTGAATGAAACGTAACATGAATTGATATTCCTTTGTATCTTGGTCTGGGCGCTCGGTGTACACAAGCTATATTTGTAGTAAGCCTTTGATATATTAGATATATGCTATGTTTTCTGGCTCCTCTTGTGGGTAGTTGACACGCTTCTGACACTTGTGCAATGGTCTTTACAGTCTGTCCACTCTGAGGACAAATCATTACCAGTTTTCTCAGCTCTTGATTTGAATGTTTGTATTTATTTAAAGGTTTTTTTTAAATGTTAATTCACTTGACTTATAATATTTTTTTTATTTTAATAATACTAGTTATATCCATAATGCCCTTATCTTCAGAGCATGCGAAAACAGTGACTAGAAAATCTCTACTTTTTAACAATTAATGTAAAAAAATGTTTCTTTGGTTTACCTTTAATTCACTGATCACTAGGTTTCTGGAGTTCACATCTAAAAATTTGCATTACAAATTTAAAATATCAAAGGAAATAATTCCTCTTAAATTTACCTTTCAGGGCTGGCCCAACCATATAGGTGAACTAAGTGGTCACTCATAGTGCCAGGCTTTAAGGGGCACCAAATTAGAAAAAAGTGAATTTTTCCTCTATTTTAAAAATATATATTAATATGTTGTCTCTTATAATATGGAGGGAGGCATGCACAGTTTGCCTAGGACACCAAAAACCTTTGGGGTGGCTCTGTTACCTTTTAATTACATGTTGCCTGAAAAGATAAAAAAACAAACTATACATGTCCTTTAAAAAGTTTTTTTATATTTGCATATTCTTCCAGTTGAGATATGCTGATAACCACAGACATCCAGCACCTATAGTACACTTATTTAACCATATCATGAATCCTTATAGCTGAATCTCTAGCTCTTTTCCCTAGTAATTACCTACATCATCACCTTCCTTTAAAATGCTTTACTGCATGTTAACCTCTGGGTTCTTGAAAACCAAGGAAGGAAACAAATTCCAGAACTGAGGATCACTCCTTTCGGCAGCTTTCTTGTTTGTATCAGTGGTGCTACAGCTCAAGAGCTTCCACTTATTTCAATAGTGGTAATATGGTCCAGTGAGAGAGGTACTTCCTCAGGTAAAGAAAACCAAAGCTATGTAGGCTTTTATAAGTGAAGACTACATTTTGAATAGCACTGGGAAACTTACTAGAATCTAGTGAAGCTATCAGAGTACCTGTTTGTTGTGCTTTGTGTACACTACTCAGTGGATGGCTAGATGTATTCTGTCCTAACTTGTAATCTAAGGGATGGTCGTCTTTAGAGTGTCTTATGATAATCAATCTGGAGAAGATGTAGTCATGGATAGTGATCATATGGTCCCCGTTGCAGGAAATACTGCAAACTTCTAAAGGTGAGACATGCCTTTTTTGAGTCTCCCTCATCTAAGGATGCAGAAATTACCTTTACCAGCTCCTCTAGCTTGTTGTCGTTCATCTCACCAGCTAGTATTCAACTTTGACGTTACCTGGAGAAATCCTCATTCATCATGTGAGTTCACAAAATCCCAAGGCTGTTTCTTCCACCACATTAACTGATTTTGATGTGATAGAAACAGATATTATAATCATCATACTCAATATGCTGTGGCCATGGTTTTTCATCAACATCCATCAAATGATACCCTCCCTGACCTTCACCTTCTACCCATCAGATAAGGGAGGAAGAATAATGTAAGCATTTAACTACCTCAGTCTCCTCTTGCTAGCAAACACAGAAGTCCTAATATCCTCAAAGACAGTTATCATATATAAAGAAATGAACATGCTTTATTTGCTTCTGTTGCTACCAGAACTTTATCAAACAATGCCATTGTTACAGTATCTTTAAATATTGATTGATCAGAAACCACAAAGTCTGGATACTACAGATCCTACTAGACTTCACCTACATGGCCAGCTCAGAAATCTTTCTACAAAATAAAATATTTGATACAGTAACTGTCAACATCCTCCTCCTCAAGCAATGATTCCATAAGCAGGGGAAATTCTAACTTCTTCGATGGTAGAAGTTGTCTAATATTTCCCACATGGCCTTCACTAACTAGAAAGGATATGGATCCAACTCACAGATTGTGGAATGGAATATTACAAGCAATACCCAAACCTCAGTGCATGAAAACGGACAAAATTCAGGCTGTGAAGATCTAGCATTTTCACCCTTAAGTTCCTGCCCTCTAGCCAAAGATGCAGACAACTCAGTTTAAATTTGAGTGATTGTGTAACCTTCCCCCCCCCTTCCGATTTTCCTAGTTTACTTGGGAGCAGGCAGCACTTACCGTTGTGCACAGCCATGTAAGTTTGCTGACAACAAAGAAGATCCTGAGTATCCTAGTGGTGATGTTGGATGAAGGCCCTTTACTCCTAAAGGAATTTAAACTTGTCAGTCCCTCCACTTGTCTGGACCCTGTACATGTTCAATTGCATGCCTTAAAGCCTCCAAGGCTAACCCTAGGCTGCTAATAATTAAAATCTGTTGTATGAATCTAATTCAAAAATACCAATTATGTTTACTAACACACCTTTACTTAACAAATTAAGGAAATATGGCATAAGAGGCTGAAATAAATATCACTGCTATTTTAAATCCACAGGTGCTGTTGAATAAATCAATTAAAACTATAGTGTTAAGAAATAAATGAAGCTTAACTGGCATTTACACTGCCACTATTTACAACATATTGGGAGTATACACTCCCCTAAAGTTTAAAACCCTAACCTTCTGCTTGCATGGGCACATTTGAAAATCTGATGATGGAGACAGCACTGTGTTGGTTCAGGTTATCAGCTGAGTCAAAGTATCAGGCTGAAGATTTGAAGTTTTCCCAACCAAATGTCAGCCACCCTGTCTCTGGCTCAAAGAGAATATCACTCTGCCTCTACTCAGGCTCTCTGCTGTACCCCTTCCATTCAAACCCTGCTCCAAAACAAGACGGGGACACTCACCATCTTCAGTTCCAGGCTCAGTCCCTGCTCTGGCTTGCCACCAACCTCCAGAGCTCTCTGCTTGAACAGAACTCCTGCAGACTCTTGGCAGTAGCCTTGGGACCCCCAGCAGGAGTCTGCAGCATCTTCCAGGCTTCCAGCATTGTCCACACTCCATCCCCAAAGTAGAGTCCATCCATCTTTTTTTGTGATCCCTGGGAAAGGAGGAGTCACTCTGTTGTTGTGGGGGAGTGGGTGCAGAGGGCACGATCCCCACACTGCAAGAGGGAGTCCCAATCAAGAGGCAAGAGACCAAACCACAATGTTTTGGGTTAACCACTTTTATTAAGGTAAATAGAATTACACAAAAGAAAGAAGAAAAAAAGGTTAAATGAGAGGTTAATATTATTCAATTACTAATATTCCTATTACTAAAATTAAAAAGCTTTGTAATTCCTATTAAATTACACTTTTCAAAACTCATACAAACTGCAGTTTCAAAACTCTATTTCTTTAAGGCATTTAAAAACCTTCCAAATACAAATTAATAGACCAATAAACAGAAGATAGAGCACAAATACCACTACAATGCCTATCCCAATCCCTGGGCCTAACCCTCAATTAAAACATCCAGTGCCAATCCTGGTTGGTATAATTCAGCAGAGTGGGGTTTATGGGAGACAAAGATAGAGAACACAATCTGTGGGCAAAAGAGCTTTGCTGTTTATCACACACACACATTGAAACATCATGCGCAGCCCAACACAGCATGAAAATCTTGCTTTTCCTCCTTGCTCTCCAGACACCATGGGTCACGGCCCCATGAGGCTAGCCATGGGCTGTTTGTGGCTAGGAGTTACAAGGGTCAGCTGGGGTGCCTGGCGGGGAATACAAGTGGATTTATTCTTTCATTACACTCTTTTACACTGATATTGCCCAGATTGTGGGACACCAGCTTGATTTTGATCTATGAGTTTAGTAAGTTCAGAGCAGTAATAATACATATACACACAACCCCAAAAAGCATTTCCCAATTTAAATCCCAAATTTGACTAGGTTATATTTACCACATCTGGATGTTATCTCTGGAGGTGCAAACAGCAGACCTGCTTCTTTGAGCGAGAGAGATGGCAAAACATGATAGAACTGCTCGGTGTTAAAACGGCTGCGACCAACAGTGCAGCTTACAAGCTTTGCCTGTGGCCTTCAAATCAGCAGCCACCTGGTCTGGTGTTACCCGATTGCGTGCTTCTCAAAATCCTGCACTTGACCAGCCCGGTGTTCAAATCGCTCGACCAACTTACAGCTAGCCCTGGCTTGTAAGTGGCCATAAAAATCAGAGCCCACCACAACCAGTTGCAGTGGTTGAACACCCCCGCCACCCCCTATGGATGTGCCCAGGGCTGTGCCCCCCCCCCCTCCGGAGTAAGCGGGTGAAAAATGAACGCTTAGTAAAAGAATTTAAAAAGGAAAAAGAAAAAAGATATGCAAAAAGAGAAAGAGAAAACTGCAGGCTACCTTGGCGATCAGTCAAGAGGGGTCTTTAACGCCTCCCTTATGAGGGGGGCAGGGAGTGCCTCAGGGTGGCCAGATCCTGTGGCAACATGACAGGCTGCTAACCCATTGCCTCTTCAATCTGCCTGGCAACAGAGCCCCCTTTTTATGGCTGAGACCCCAGAATTAGCATATCGCCTGTTGGCATGGAAATTCACTGACCTTTGTCAGTAGATTTTTCTCATGAACTCATGGGCTCTGCAGGTGTATCTTATCACTTTCCAGGGTTCAGTTTGAAGTGGTCTGGGGTTGCTTGCAGTCAGTTTTCTTGGAAAAGTGTTACTGTCTGCGGTTTTCTGGCCTTGGAAGATAACACCACATAATCGTTTCTTTTCCCAATCAGAGGCCTAACAAGCTACAATCCATCCCAGGCTGGAGTTTAGCTGTAGCAAAACACAGGTGGCAAAGTCCACCTTTCACATCTGTCTTTCCCCAAGGCATCATGGGAATTGTAGGCTCCTAGACAGGATTTGCAGCACACAGGATCTTCTCAACTATAAAACTTCTAATTAAGTTCCAAGACCCTTCAAGTTCAGGGTGCCTACATCTATAAAGTAATGTGAAGAAACATGACAACAAAAGAAACAGAACGTTATTAAGAACTGGAATTAAAACAGATTCACAAAGATTTGCTGTTGCAGACTTCACAGAGGCTAGGATGGAGGCAAAGAAATGTACAGAAGTTTTAGAACTGTATGTGGCAGTCAATCACATTCTGCCGGAAACCTACACCATCAGAATTCTAGTTATCTTCCCTTGCTATTATCTATTTATATTGTGGTAGTGCCTAGATGCCTTATTCATTGACCAGGACCCAACTAGCTAGGCACTACATAAACTAGAGGGGCCAAGGGAAAGAAGAGACTCCCTGCTGAGAAGTGCTTATAGCGTGGTCAAACTTGTGGAACTCAAGAGCCACACAAGTTGGTTATTAAACCTCTGAGAGCTGCACTGAGACATATAGTCATATTTTGCCTACTCCAAAATTACTAAGTTTAAAATTCATCGCATGCTTAATTTTATTTAAAAAGAGGGCAAATATTGATCCTACTAATGTCAAATAATTACTTAAGGTTACCATGAAAATTAGGCCTACCTATACAGTAAAAACTTAGCTGTTCCCTGCCATCCCAACCATGCCGCACTTCTCTGCACTGTACCAATTCCCTGACCTTGCCACCACTCCCCCCTGTCTCTGACCACGTTGTGCTTCTCCGCACCATCCCGAGTCTGCGACCATTCCACCCCTTCCCCACTGTCTCTGACCATGCCACGCTTCTGCACTGTCTCTGACCATGCTGCACTTCTCCACGCCATCCCTGAGGCCCCCAACTATGCTGCCACTTCCGCACCATCTCTGACCATGCTGCGCTTTTCTGCAGTATACCCAACCATGCCATGCTTCTCCCCGCCATGTTCTTCTGTGAGCTGCAGTTTTTCTTTGAAGAGCCACATGTGGCTTGTAAGCCACAGTTTGGCTGCACCTGGTTTATACAATAACTAGAAGACAGACAACCAGTGGATACAGGCAAATAAACAGAGAAGAACAAGTAAACAATGGGGCTATTAATCACTATGATAGGCAGTTGTTTCATTTAGTCTGATATCGACGCAGTCATCAATAAATCATTACATTGCTTTAGTCATTACCTGTACATCAGAATATTTAGCAAAATAATGTTTATAATTTTTTGTACAAAACTCATAAAGATTAAATTAAAACCAAGTAAAAGGTACTAATCCCAATGAAAATAATTTAAACTCATAACTGCTATAATTTTATACAATGGGGATTCCCTCTCTGTAGAACAAGAGGGAAACTGTGGGCCTGTGATTTCTCCCATTGATTTTGCCATCAATTTTAATAAGGGTATCCAGATGCCCCAATTTTATAGGAACAGTCCAAATATTCAGCGTTTAGTCTTATATAAACCTTACTGTCCCCTTGGACCCTGTCCTGATTTTTCACACTGACTATTTGGTCACCCCAATTTTAATAGGACTGTTTCCTCTGATTTTAACTAGCAATGTTTAGCGTTCTGTGTATATATCATAAAACTTCTCTCAACATGGGCACTGAATTAAGAAAACATGGTTTAACATCTTATGATCAATCTCAATAAATCATTTCTCAGACTAGGAACAGGAAGGTATCTGTTTTTGTGTGCAAGTTAAGTATGGAATTTTGCAAATGTTCACTTCCATGTGTTCAGTTTTCTGCTGAAATATATAATGCAGCATATTCCCCCTCTGGATCCAGAGACAGTTGGAAAATATTCCTTCACACTTTTGTCAAATATCTCACAAACTTTTAAAAAATGAAATTACTTTAAAGGATCTAAAAAGAAAATGTTTAAGTGGTCTCTGACAGCTGCACTCTAACCATTCCGTTCTTCATGCCCTCACATGGGATCACATGACAACCTCTTGAATGTACAGATCAAAGCATAAAAGCAGTACTTGTCAGCTTTCTTTTGAATCTAATCCCTTTGTAGTAAATTTTTATTGATGGTACCCATCAACTTGAAATGCCTTTTAGCCAAAATGGAAAAATTGAAGGAAAAATTGTATAGGGGTCTAATGTAAAGTCAACAGGACCTTTTCCACTGACTTGGATCAGGCCTGCAATGAACGATCTGTATTAGATAATTAAGCATGAAGTAACTTACATTGCTGTTAGGCATATAAGGAACAGATTCATGAAAGGAAACAGTTCTCGCCTAAAACAAGAGAAAATATTCAGTCATGAAGGATATGTTGTAAGAGAAATTCCAGAGAGGTAGCCATGTTAGTCTGTGTACAGCGAAAACAACGAGAGTCCTGTAGCAACATAGGCTATGTGTGCACTTAGAAGGTTAGTTTGAATTAACTTAATTCAAACCAGTTAATTAGAACTAATAATGATTAATTCAAATTAAGTTAATTTGAATTAACATGGCCACTCTAGGAAAACTAATTCAAACTAACCTGTCCATGGCCAGAACTTGCTAGTTCAAATTAGGAGAAGGAGACTATGGGAGGTGTGGCAAGATGGCCCCCAAGAAGGCCCAGGCCCCCACCCAATATACAGAAAGAGGAAGGCACCCTGGGAGGAAGAATGTCAAAAAGTGTTAATTTGAATGAATGGTTCATTCGAATTAGCATGGCTACACTGGATTAAATTGAACTAATAAGTTCAAAGTAACCTTTACTTCAAAGTTAAGTGAGGTTTTATAACTTGGAAGTAAGCTTTCATTAATTCAAATTTAGGAATTCCTTAGTTTGAATTAATGAAAGCCAGTGTAGCCATGCATAAATTTAATTTGAATTAATCCTCATTAATTTGAATTAAATTGTAAGTGTAGGCATACCCTTAAAGACTCACAGATTTCTTTGGGCATAAGCTTTTGTGGGTTGGACCCCATGAAACCTTATGCCCAAAGCAATTTGTTAGTCTTTAAGGTGCTGCGTGACTCTTGCTGTTTTTTGTTGTAATAGAAACAAAGCTTTTGAAATGAGAATTTTAGATTTTCCTGGGTCATCTTGTAAACGTCTTTCTATTTCAAATCCTCTCCTTTGAAGTGAACCATCTCCCTTTTGCACACTTTGCATCCAGAAGAGTTACAGTGTTCAAATGCAGTATTTATAACTCTTGGCAATGCAGGCAAGTCTTTCATGTGTAATGCATGATCATGAAAGGAAATAGAAATGGTTGTCTTTGGGCTTGCAGTAAAACAGGTTGCTGAAAGACTATAAAGAATCCACTTAATGAGAAACTGCTTACTTTCCTCTTGTGTTTTTTGTTGAAATGGCTTACTTGGGAATATAATATTGATATTGTATTTTTATATTTAATTCCTAAGGGTCTAGTTCTGCAGGGCCTCTGGACAGAACTCCATCAAAAGTGAATGAGAATCGCTTGGCTAGAAATCAGGGTCAGGCCTAAGTAACTAATACATAGTAAGGTGGTAATAAAGTCTTTCAGTAGTTTTCTGCACAGCTGTGTATCATAGATTTAAGATGTTATCTACATTAAAATCCATTTGAAAATGTATTTATAGATTGCTAACTTTTCTACTTAATTTTTTCATGCTAAAAATTTTCTCTCATTTTTATTCCCTGTTGCTCTCATTTAGCAGGACACATAGACACATGCTTAGTTTTAATCATGTGGTCCATCCCATTGAAGTTGGAAACTACTGCATGCTTAAGCAGGGCCCATATTAATATGTAAACCCCCTTCTGAGGTCTCACTCTACCAATGGTTTCCTGGTACATGGTCATCATTTTTCTACTATCTGATGTAGTTACTTATGATAAGGCATGTGTACTCTGGGTACTCTCAATACTCAGGTACTAAATGTAGATCTTTCACTTGGGAAGCAAACAGTTATTGCCTCTGAATGAATGATAAAGAGTTACTGCTGCACTGAAATACTACTGATCTGAAATTCAACTGACTGTGAGTACTGTGAGTGAAGAGGAAGAATGTGTTAGAAATTTGGTGTCCTCAATCTTTCAAAGACAACAGTGAAACCTTATTCTGAACTTCGATTGCTTAAACTTTTTAAAAAGAAAATGTATTGCCCTCCGTACGTGGTATTACAAATTTGATTATATGATTAATCTATAGGAAAATATATCCTGGTAAAACCAAAATTGTTGACTGATCTAAGTTAAAAAGTCAAAGCAGCAAAATAGCAGGCTCACAGGGATCCTTGTACCAAGAAAAGGAAGTTAAGTAGGTAGACCGGCAGAAAAGTGCATTTTTAGAGCCCTACTGGACACATTTTTCCACTCCCACGAACACATCTGTGATTTCAGAATTTTTCCTGGTTTGTATCAGTAGAAAACTGAGGACCTTCAAAGTTTTTCACAAAAGAAGAGACTAAGACTGACTCCAGAATAGCCAGGCTATAGCTTGATGGTTAAGGCACTCAACTGAGAGGTGGGATACCAATGTCACATCCTTGCTCTGCCTAATTTAGAAGAGGGATGTGAACCTGGGTCCTTTGCCTCCCAGGAGGGTTCCTTAATTGCTAGCATGAGTCTCATTCTCTCTTGTTCTCATCCAGAAAATCCATCCTAGAACAAGGAAATCTTTCCAATGTAAAGGGTTGTTTATCTGTCAAAATTTTCCATTTCTAGTGAAAACTGTTTCAAAATATCTACATTTTCCTATCAAAAACTATATTTTTGTTGTAAAATTTCCAACTAGCCCTAAATGACATCCAGCTAGTATCCAGATATTAGAGTGAACTTAACCATTTACCTGAGTTTTTCATCTGGTTTCTAAACTTGTGTACTTGATAAACCCCTGCAGAGCCAAGCATCAAACTGGTATCCTTTGGATAGCAGGGTCTAGCACATAAGCAAAAATATCTCCTTTGGCTATCTTAAACTGTAGGTTTTTCATGTTTAAACAACAGAGACAGAGGTTACCTGGTGGGGAAATAAGCAGGCAAGAAAGGGAGGTAGGGCAGAATAAAAAGAGAGCATTTTTCTTTGAGGCTATGAGAAATCATAGGTAAGAGGAAAAGGTCTATTTAATATTAACAAGTCTAGAGAAAAACTACAAATAAAATTTACTGTGTCAGGATTCCAATAAAATGCTCATTATAGATGAATTTGCCAGCTGATAGAACTATAAGATGGCCAATGGAACTTTGAGCTATAGATGTTAAGGTGTGACATCAGAGTAGGGAGATAAGTCCCCTTCTCTTTGACAATGCTCCACCTAAACAACACAAAAATGGTCAGGTGTCTGGAAGGATACAAAACTTTGTCAGAGCTAACTATGTGTAGCCTAGTCAAGGGATTGATAAGAGCTCGGGTTAAAGTATGCTGAACCGTGGTGGAACACCATTCCGGGGCCCACTATTTCTATGGGCTTAGTGTTCCTGGCCCCCCCCAAATAGAAAATGGCTCCATTTTCTATTTTTAAGCCTCCCCCCCGCAAATGTGGAGCCCTGAAAAATAGCATGTCACAGAACGGCATTCTGGCTGGCAGGGAGCTGGGAGATTTTAAATCTCCATCCCTGGGCTGGCTTTCACTGAACATGCTCAGAGCCTCTGTGGCCAGGTAAGGGGGCTCTGGGGGGGCAGGTTTGGGGGAAGATGAGCTGGCCCAGTGGGGAAAGGGCATGGGGGGAAGGGGTTGGCCCAGGGTAGTGGTGGAAGAGGATGCAGCATGGCAGGGGGTTGGGGGACCAGTGGCCAGACAGGGGCTGAGGGTAGTAGCTGGGGTGGGGGGCTGGAATGTGGGGGACAGGAGCTAGGATGTGGGGCTGGCATTTGGGGGCAGGAGCCTGGGGTGCAGGGTAGGTGGGTGAGGGGCTGGCGTTTGGGGGCAGGAGCTGCAGTAAGGAGTAGATGGGTGGAGAAGGTGGGCATTTGGGGGGCAGGAGCTGGGCTGGGGGCTGACATTTGGGGGGCAGGAGCTGGGGTGCAGAGTAGGCAGGTAGGGGGCTGGCATTTGGGATCCTGGAGCTGGGACACTACCAAATCCATCTGGCGAGCTGGGTTTGCAGGAGGGGAGCCCACCCAATTAGGAGAGTTCTGAGGCCTACCAAATTATACTTTAACCCCTGGCGAAGAGATAAGGAGATCAAAGAAACAAAGCCCTATAAATATTGTCTTTAAGCACTAAGCATAGATATTATTTCGTGGGCTTCATGGGGTTTAATAAGGACTATTGAGATGACAATAACAGAAGATAATGTATGTTGACTGTTAGAACATCCTTCATGACCTTACATCTGTTAGATTCAGAAATACTCTCCTAAGGGAAGTGATGTAAACTTGTTTGGGATTCTAGATCTAATATGTCAAAAGCATTAAATATGCAATAAGAACAATTCCATATTTCCTGGGAGATATATTGCATGGTCTAGGAGGTCATTATATCTTTATCTTCTATGTTTATATGAGTAATACAAATTAACAGACTTATTTAAATCTGATATTCCATCTTGAACTTGATTGTTTTCAGTCAAATGATCTTAGCTTATATGTCTAAAAAATTGCACGGCCACAAAAGCAGACACTATTACATACTCAGTAAAACAAGCAAGAAGTCCTGTGTTTGTTTGTTTTACTAAACTAGACTAACACATGGCTGCCCCTTTAAATATTACATACTCAGTATTTTTGAACAAACACTTAACTATCTTATTGTTTTGAGGATAACCATTGTAATACATTTATGTTTGCTCTTAGCAAGTGCTGACTTAACCCACCGTGTAGGCAAAGCCTTTAATATACTCTGTGAGGAGAACGCGATCTTTAAATTGCACTGACATGTTGCGTGTTAAATAGTCTGTGTAGACCCTGTTGGACTGCTTTATTACAGAATTTGAAACAATACTACATTAAAGCACTGTAGTGAACCTTTAGTGAGTCCCAGCAACATCTACACAGGTCAGTTTTGTGCAGCTTATTAGCGTGTTTTAGAAATCACAGTCCATTAGCTCAGTGGTTCTCAACCTTTGGTGGGTCATGACACACTTGGCAGTGTTGCTACCCTGCAGACCACATCAGCCCACTGCCCCCAAGCTCAATCCAGTCACCTCATCAGCATTCTGCAACACACTTACCACTGGCTGGTGACACAGTAATGTGTCCTGACACAGTGGTTGACAACCATTGCATAAGCTCACCATATAGACAAACGACACTACCAAATTCACCTGGTAACTACACAATACTGGTCAAATATAACTCACATTAGAGAATTTCATTTTCTTTGTCCCCAGCACACCATCTCCTTAATTATGCAATGTCTGGAGATAATGATGGCATTCAGTTCTCTATCTGTAACTCTCAGATGGATGAAAAATGATAGGGTGCTAGAGCAGTGCAAGAGTTCCTGAAAAGAAGAGATGGCAACTTGAATGAAAGTATTTGCAGTCAGAGGTGAAGTCCAGCTCAGTATACAGATGGCGAGGATAATAACAGCATGGGGTCATTAGAAAAATGTGTTTGGGGCATGAAGGCTGACCTTAAGGCAAGATCCCCCTATGAATTACTTTATCTGCTTTTCCTGAACTAGATGAGTCTGTTAGAATAACTTTTACTCCGGAATGTCTTTTATTATTTTTTGATTCCTTACTCTTACTTGAAATCACTCCGGTCTGATGTCCAGCTTTTTTATGTACAGAAAAGAATAAATTATGTGGTGACTCATCCACACCCATGACATCTGATTTTACATTGAATTGATGGGGGAAATTATTTAATCTTACAATAGTTCTATACAAATCAATTTTTTCTTTACATATTTTGTCAATAATCTTAAACTACTCATTATTATATTTAGATAGATGCCTTTGCCTTTGAATATATCACAGTAGAAAGCAACCAGAATGTTAGAAAAATTGTTTTAGTTTCATCCAGGATGCCAAAATCAAAATTTGATCCCTTTGAATGGTTGAGTGGAGAAGAGAAACACTCTGGAGTGGTGGAAATTAGAGGTGGACAGTAGTTTGCTTCTAAACCAGGAGTCAGCAACCCAAAAAAAAAAAAAATAGGAACAGCCATTTTAAAAAATTTCTTCAATAATGAAGTGTTTTGAGAGCTGCAATGGCTCTAGCCTACTCGTGGGCAGGGGAGGAGCTGGGAGCTGGGCCAGGGAGCATGTCACATGGTGCCCTGCTGTTGGTAGAAACCTGGAACACAAGATCTCCTGGTGGTGGAGAGGGCTGGAGCCAGGGGTGGGCTGCCCACAGGGTCCTCTGGTGGGGGGAGGCGGGGAGCCAGCAGCTGCAAGGGGACAGCCAAAGAGCCACATGCAACTCCGGAGCCGCAGGTTGCAAGCCCCTGTTCTTAAACTCAGTGGCTATGTTCACACATAGCTGCTTATTTCTTCAAAACAAATTATTTCAAAATAAGCTAATTTGAAATTAAATCCTTAATTTGATTTAACTTAAATTGAATTAAGGAAAACAACCAAATCAAAATAGCAAGTCTGGACACAGGACTTGCTATTTCAATTGAGGAGAGGGGCACCCTGGGAGGTATGGCAATATGGCCCCCTGGCAGGCTCTCACCTGGAGAGCCAGGCAGGGGAAAAAGCCCCCAGGGCAGGGAACCCCCTGCCCTGCATCCCTTGCTGCTGGTGGGGCAGCAGGGGAAGGACCATGGGGCACCCTGACTGACCCTGGGGGGGCCAGGTACCCCAGCTGGCTGGCCCCGCAAGGGGAGCTTGCTGACTGCAGCCCCCGTGGTGAGTCCTTGAGCAGTCTGGGGCAGTGGGCACGGGGCTGGCTTCGCTCGTGGCTCCCACGGGGCCAGGGCTGCAGGGGTGAGCGGGCTTGGCACCCGCCATCCCCAGAAGCTGGGGGCCAGGGCTGCGGTGGTGAGAGGGCTCTGGGACCCGCTGTCTCCCAGTAGCCACGGGGCCAGGGCTGTGGGGGACAGTGGGCTCTGCAGCCGCCCCCCCACTAGCTGCCGGCACCCCGGCAAGCTGTGGGAGCTGGCTCCTGGAACCTAGCCCCTCTTCACCTCCCCTCCCTCCCTGACCAGGGTGCTGGGGGGGGACTTCCTCCCAGGGTGCCATGCACCCTGGGAGGAAGGTCACCTGTTATATCAATTTGTGGGGAATATCAATATAACAGAGCCAGACGGGGTTATTTTGAAACCACAGTTTCGAAATAACCCTCATTTCGATACCAAACTAGGTTTTATTGTATCAAAATGATTTTCCTTATTTTGAATTAAGGGATCTCCTTATTTCAAAATAAGGAAAACATCATCTGGGCATGACTATTTTTAAATCGAAACAACAGTGGTCGTTTCAATTTAAAAGGCTCGTGTGGACATAGCCAGTGTGCTGTCAACAGCTGTCTGTCCGGCAAAAAGTAATGGTTTTCTCTTGAGGAAAATCTATATTTGCAATAAAAGACTGAAGAATCTAAATAAATTATTAGTTTGCAATCCCTGGGCCTGGGTCAATAATGCAGCATGTACCGTGCCAGAGCAGCTGCTAAATATCCTGTTACACTATTTTGTACCATAGCTATTGTAATATCTTTAATGAAGTGACATAACAGAATAAATAAATAGTAGGGATATTGTGAGCTTTGTCCTTTGTTTTTGTTTTTTTAAGAATAACCCTGCATCTGTTAAGGATAGAAGTTATTCAGTTGTTACGAGACACAGGAGAAACAATAGAGGAGACCCAAAGCATAATACATTTCTAGCCACCTGGGAATCCTATGCACTAGACAGGGAAGAGGGTAGGTAGTTTCTCAGACATTTTCCTCCCTATCTGGTAGCAGATTGAGTGAATGGTAAATAGGAAAAATCAGGCATAGGGGAGAGCAGGGAGGCCAACGTTTCAACATCTAAAGCCTAGCAAATGAACGGCTACACAGAATTTCTAGGATTACTCCTCTCCTCCCTTGTAGCTGTGGATCTTTTGTGACATAGTTGCTTGTCCTTTTCCTGTCCCTATCCCAGCAAGCAGCTCTCTGAGCTATAGAGGTAGTGGTAGAGGAAACAGTTGTCTTGTCTCCTCTTCCTAACTATCTATAATTTCTTCCTGGCCTGCTGCAGATCATGTTTGTGTGCAGTCCTGGGGAAATTGTGGGTGACTGGCCCATTTCTGGGCTTGGACTTTAGGACAGTTCTTGGTCCAGTAGTCATTCCTTCAGCTAAGCTGTAGGGGCCCTCAGCACATATGCAGAGGGTAAGCATCTACCTTTCAAAATAAATGAAAACACCTTTAACTCAACATTAGGGGTCTATTTAGGTTTAACTAGAGCTAGCTGAAAATAACAATCTCTGACCAAAGGATAAATTGGTATTTTGACCTTTGGTCTCTTTCATGAATTGGGAATAAAGTTAAAATACTGAGGTTTTGGGGGGTTTTTTTAGGTTGGGGGTGGAGGGGAGTAGTGGGTTGAAGTGTTTGGAAGTTTTCTTAGTCAAATAGCTGAACATTAGAAATGGCTAAACATTTTCATGTAATAGTCTCAAATCAAAACATTTGTTTTGCTTAGTTGAACTGAATTGAAACCTTTTGGTTCCATTCAGCACTGAACTGCATCCACTGGAATTGCTATAATACATCATGGGAGTTGTCAGTTTTATGGCTCATCCTCCATTTTCCATTGAGATTGCTGGCCAGACTTCCTCTTCCATGTTGCTCTATGGGACTGTCATGAACCACTAAAGCAGTTTAATGAGAAAGGAGTCTAAAGTACATCACAGGAGATGAAGTCAAGCCAGGAAGCTTGTTCTATAGAAAAGAATGAGACATGAGGCCTCCGAACAAGTGACCACAGACAGACAGACTAATGTCCAAATGACCTGAAACCTAGCATTTGTTTGAGAAACTAAAATACTTGATTAAAATTGACCCTACCCAAAACAAAATATATTACCTAGATTTTAATAATGGAAAATAATTTTTTTCCCTTGGAAGATTTTTTATTTGGTACAAACTGCATTTTCCATCAAAAATATATTTAGAAAGTTCCTGACCAACATTAGGAAGCACATTAATTTCTCCTTATTTTTTTAAAAAGGTGAGTAAGTAGAAAAACTGCCAGCCCACCTGTTAAGTAGAAATATTGTATACATCAGTTATGTCATGTTTGCCCTTGATGTTATATTATCATTGACATTTCTTAATAGGAAAAAAGTTGATAGTATGATTTGCTACTCTGAACATCTTTGGTTAGCTCTGGTTCTTGTAGCAACAGTTCATCTTTTTGAAGTTTACTACTGCTGTATTTTGATGTATTGGCGATGTTTTCCACAACTAAAAATAAATAATGGATTGTAATGCTTTCATTTATGTAATTCCTTTCACACATTTTCAGCTCCAAAATACATGTGCCAGCAAATGCCTTAGCACTTCATTGTAGATGTATAATTTTGAAAGTGGAGAAGCAGTGACACTGTAAATAAAACTAAGCTGAGTTTTAAGGTCTGGGCATTTAGAGGATGCAAGTACCCTCAACACCCATTGACTTAATAGGCCTGTTCCTACATGTGATGGATCTCCCATTATTTCCAACGGTGTTGGAGGGTATTCAGCAGTGCACCACATATTCAGCTACATTAAACCCCAATCTTTCAGTCACTCATAAAACTGAAGAAAAACACCTTTTCAATTTATCTTAGACACATATTGTGTCTGCCTCAGAGCAAATATCTACATTTGTATTTGGACATTTTACACTATGGCTGTGTCCACACGTCTTTTTTATTTCAAAATAACACATGTTATTTTGAAATAAAAAAAGATTATGTCCAGATGACGTTTTCTTATTTTGAAATGATGGACTCCCCCGCCGCCGGCTTCAGGGAGCTGCAGCCCTGGCGGGGTGGCTTCAGCCCGGGAGGCAGCGTGAGCCACCTGGGCTGAGGCCACCCCACTGGGGCTGCAGCCCCCTGAAGCTGGCGGCAGGGTGAGCTGCCCAGGCTGCGGCTACCCCTCAGGGGCTGGAGCCCCCCTGAAACCGGCAGTGAGGTGAGCCGGGGGCTGTGGCCACCCCGCACCCCTTGTAGCTCCCCTGACCTGGGCAGCAGAGCCTGGGGGTGCCGTGGCTCACCAAGCGGCTTGCCCAGAGGGCAAGCAGTTTGGGGCACCCCCAGGATCCTGGCAAGCCCTCTCCCCCCCTCCGCCCTGGTTGTTGGCAACATGGCCCGCAAGGGGCCATGTTGTCACACTTCCCAGGGTGCCCCTCTCCTGAAACGAAATAGCAGGTCCACACATAGGACCTGCTATTTTGCTTTCAGGTTTTCGGTTATTTCAAACTAAGTTTATTTTTAGTTCGAAATAAGCCCTTTCAAAATAAAGGTTTTATTTGGAAATAAGTCATTTCAGAATGACTTATTTTGAAATAAAACCTTATGTGTAGACATAGCCTATATGTTTAGGTTAATCCTTTTTTAAAAAAATTAAATGCCTTGAAATGAAAGTTGGCAAATGGTTGGTCTTTAGTATATCTCCAATCCCAGTCCAGTTTCATAGGGTGGGTAGCGGGAGTGGGAGAATGAGGAACACACGTCTTTAAGCATCTTTGTGCCTGCCTGATCATAAAGCTCCTTAGTGCTGGGCTTGTCCCCAGGTGCATGTTAGAACAGCCACCAATGGAAGCTGAGATCCGTGGGATTTAGGGATGGGTTGTAATGTAAGAGCTGGAACACCACCTGAGGATGCCCCTGTTTTGCTGTGATCTTACAATGATAACTTAAACTGAGTTTAGAACAGGGAAGAACTGCTGTAATATAGAGAAGAATCTTGCTCTTTGTTTCTATCCTTTCAAAATTACATTTTTAGCATGCACAGTATAACATTTCTGTAACATTCAGATTGACAGCTACAGAGAACTTTAATTTGAAGTGTCATCAAATGCAAAGTGAATTGAATAGAATTATTGCATACAAGGAACATTGATTTCTCGATGGCAGCCATTCATGCAGAATCTCTCCCTGCTGCCTCCTGGAACTGAATATTCTCTATTTTTGACAACTCTGTCACAGAAATGTTTTACTTGCCTTTTCAATTTCTTTTAGTTTCTTAATGGTGGGAAATGGATTTGAATGAAGGAAGAAAAAAGAGATTCAAAACCTTTTAAGTTATGTGCAGTATCCTTATATTCCCTCTACAAAGCCAGAAACTTTTACTCTGAATTAACATTCTAAGCTCTTTTCTAGCTAATATAAACCTCCTTATGCCACTGTACTTAAAATTTTAAATATTCTGCAAAATAGAACAGATCAAAATAGACATTCACAGTAGTGCATTCTGGGGTGAATAATCATGGGCACCAAAGTCATTTAAAAATAAGAGGATGTGCTTAGGATGGAAGAAAGATGCTTTCTGGTAGCATCTGGCAAGCTCAGGGATAGAGTTGGGGAAGCTAAAGGGAATGAGGACATGGAAGTGGAAATTACCATACCCAAAGTAGAACTCAAACTCAAACTACTTTATGGGACCAAATTGAAAGGAGGGGCAGATAATCTCCATTCAAGGATATTAAAGGAACTGGCACATGAAATTCGAGCCAGTTAACAAGGATTTTTAATGAATCTGTAAATTTAGGGGTTGTACTGTGTGACTGGAGAATCGCTACTATAGTTCCTATTTTCAAGAAAGGGAATAAAAGTGACCTGGATAGCTAGATGCCTGTTAGTTTAACCTCAGTTGAAGTCTTGGAAAAAATTTTGAAGGAGAAAGTACTTAAGGATATCGAGGTTAACAATAACAAGAATAAAATGCAACATGGCTTTACGAAAGGTAGCTCATGCTAGACCAACCTGATCTCCCTTTATGAGAGGATAAGAGACTTTTTTTTACATAAAGGGATTGAGGTAGACCTAATTTACTTAGACTTCAGCAAGGCATTTGGTACAGTTCCACAAAGGGAATTATTAGTTAAGTTACAGAAGATGGGGATTAACATGAAAATGGTAAGGTGGCTAAGGAGCTAGTTAAAGGGAAAGCAACAGCAGGTCAATACTGAAGGGTAAATTGTCAACCTGGAGGGAGGTTACTAGTGGATTCCTCAGGGATCAGTCTTTGACACTGATATTATTTAACTTTTTTGTTACTGACCATGGCACAAAGAGTGAGAATATACTAATTTAGTTTGGGGATGACACCAAGTTGAGAGGTATTGCCAATACAGAGAAGGATTGGGATATCGTACAGAAACATCTGGATGATCTTGTAAACTGCAGTACTAGGAAGAGGATAAAATTTAATAATATGAAGTGCAAGGTCATGCATTTAGGAACAAATAACAAGAATTTTTCTCATAAATTGGGGATGCATCAGTTGGAAGGAATGCAGAAGTAGAGGACCTGGAGTACTGGTTTTGATAACAGGATAATTATGAGCTGCCAAGGTGATGTGTCTGTGAAAAAAGTAAATGCGGTTCAACGATGCATCAGAAGAGGTATTTCAAGTAGAGATAGGGAGGTGTTAGTGCCACTATACAGGGCACTGGTGAGATTCCATCTGGAATAGTACATGAAGTTCTTATCCCCTACTTTTAAAAAAGATGAATTCAGACTGAAACAAGTACAGAGAAGGGCTACAGGGATGATCTGTGAAATGAAAAGCCTGCCTTATGAGAGAAGATTTAAGGAGCTTGGCTTGTTTAGCCTAACCAAAGAAGGTTAAGGGGAGATATGAGTGCGCTTTATAAACACATCAGAAGGATAAATACTAGGGAGGGAGAGGAATTATTTGCATACAGCACCAATGTGGACACAGGAACAAATGGATACAAACTGTGTCCATCAGGAAATTTAAGATGCAGGTTCCTAACCATCAGAGGAATAAAGTTCTACACTAGCTTTCCAAGGGGAGCTGGGGGGGGGGGGGGGCAAAAAACATAATGGCCTTCAAAAATGAGCTTGATAAGTTTATGGAGGAGATGGTATGATGGGACAGCCTACTTTGGAAATTGACTGATCCTTGACTAGTCGTGGTGGATATACCAATGGCCTGAGAAGTGAGGGTAGATCACCATATTTGGGGTTGGGAAGGAATTTTCCTCCAGGGCAGATTGGCTACAGCTCTGGGGCTTTTTTGCCTTTCTCTATAGCATGAGGAATGGCTTACCTGCTGGTGAATTCTCTGTATCTTAAAGTCTTTAAATCATGATTTGAAAAATTTAATAACCTAGTAATAGGTTAGAGGCTTTTTGCAGCAGTCGGTGAGTGAGGTTTCGAGGCCTGCATTGTGCAGGATGTCAGACTAAATGATCATACTGGTCCCTTCTGACCTGAGAGTCTATGAGAGTATCTCTGAGAAATACCTCCTCTTATTGGAATAAAGGAACAAATGTTGTTTGAGTTCTTGAATAAAGTTGATCAGGAATTTTCCAATGGAACATGTCTTCATCAGAAAAAGTTGATACTTTTCCCTATTGGAACAGATCAGTTTCCATGCATTTTTTATTAGACAAGGTTTTCAAGGACCTGGTTGTAGTATCTGTGGAAGGAGAGCAGGAGCTCTATCAGTGATGGTATATTAACTGTCAGACAAATGGAGGCTGGGGGACATGTAGGTTCAAGTCTCTGGTCTGACACAAGTAGAATCTCCCAGTCTGGGTAAGAGGACCACTAAGCCATTGATCATTATGGAGTCTCCCCGTCTGTGATGAAAAAGCTTTGAAAGATCTTATTTTTGTCCTTATCCAAAACAAGGAAATTTTCAGTATCTTCAATTCAATTCAAAACCATCATTTCGAAACAGCTTAAACCCCATTCATTTTGAAACACCATTGTTTCAAAACAACTGTTTCAAAACAACATGTCCAAACGGCCTTATTTCAAAATAACCATTTCAAAATAACAGCTGTTTCAAAAGCAGGCTTTCCCTTAATTCAAATTAACATTTTCTTAATTCGAATTAACTTATTTTGAAATAATGATGTATGTGTGGACATAGCCCAAGTCATTAGCCAATTATTATGGGCCAGAGAGCATGTGAGAGTGATTCTATAGCCTTGTGGCTTGCGCATGTATGTGGAAAAGTCCAGCCTCTGTGCTACTTAATATTTATTTATACAAAGTGAAACAATTTCAGCTGCTGGCCATAGATTTCTCCTTGTGCCCTCTTACTTTTGTTATCATTTTGTACTACTTCTCATTTATATGTAATAATAAAAAAAAAAAACTGAGCAAAGTAGTTTGGCCAAACTTTTTCAGTGAAAAAATGCAGATTCCCTGAACTGAAGCATTTTCACAAATTAACATCCATTTCAACTGATTATTTTGGTTCCCAAAAAATCCCCAACCCAAACATTCTTACATATTAAAACCAAAACACTGATTATGTCCTCTACTGTAGGAGTTGAAATAAGGAACAGCAGCAAGACACGAGTCAGTGAGTGGGCTTTTATAAGCAAGGCGAGGGCACCATTTGTAAGATGAAGTATTCTTACTAATGAACATTTTAAACTTAATCTTTTATAGTTTACTAGCTGTCAGGCTATAGTCCTATATGAACATATCTGTGCTCAGCAATAATCCACAAGTGTTAGAAGAGGAATAATGTTTAAGATGAATAGTGTGGTATAGCACATCTCCTAACATATAGAACAGAATAAACTGAGGACGTGCTACATGAAGTATTGATTATTGATTTTTTCATGCTATGTAGTGAATGGTCAGTAATCTCATTGCATGGTCTGATTTCTAGGAGAAGTAGACAGCAGTAAGGGGTCAGTATTTTGTAGCCCTTATCATAACATGAATGAAGTGACTATTGCTTTAAGTCAAATATTGAACAGTGGCCTGGGCTATATGTCTTTTCATCTCAGTGGACTAAAGAAATTGAAGATGTGACAGATATGTTAAAAGTATTTCCACATTTAGTTACTTAAATCTACATTGGTTTTGCATCTGAATGACTTTCCTACCTGTAAAAATGAAGGAAACACTCTTCCTGGAGTGATAAAAGCATTTATAATTCTTACACTGTGAGAGACAACCTGTAGTTAAGTTGCTGTCTGCAATTTTGCATAATTTTGCATGTTTCAAAGTTTTATTAACACTGCTTTATCTCACCATGGACAAGGCAGTAATTTACCAACAGGTGACTTACAAGACACAAAGTATTTTAATGCCTTCATCTGTGATTGGCAACAGGAGTTAAACATTCCAACTTAAAAACTTGCCCAATGTAGGACAGAGCCTGATAACCAGAGAAGTCTTAATCCTCATTTTTCCTTTTCCTTAAAGGTGTGAATACTTCTTAGTTGCCCTCTCTCTACCTCCCTTCCTCATAAGATGTGCTTCCACACTGTTTGAATCTAAACAACTGCTTTGATTTGCTGAAATAGTCTGACCCGATACTATGACTTACACTTCTGCAGGAGTGCCGCCGTCCTGCAAAAAGACCCAGGGCTCATCACGCTAGAACTCAGGGCTCATGCTGCCACTGCAGCTGCCACTGTGGGCAGCCTGGTGGCGGACCTGCGGCTTGGGCACTGGGACTCGGGGCTCAAGCCCTGTAAGCCCGGCACCAGTGATGCCCCTGCACGTCCTTGCATTTATTTTTTATCCCATTCTGTAAGTTCTTCATCTTCAAATATCTGACGAAATGGGATTTTCTCCCACGAAAGCTCATGTGATAAATAAATTTGTCACTAAAAGTGCTAGAGACTCCTTGTTTGTTTTGGTGAACTTGACTAACACAAATATCTCTTTGGAACTTCTTAGTTGTAGTATTTCCCTGTCCTATGCAGGCTAATTTGTTAGAGCAGATTAAATTCTTTATTTCCACTAGTTTGTACCGTAAAAATATTTCTTATTCTGACCTGATCTTGACTTGTTATGCAAAGACAAGGAAGAAATTTTACAAAATCCTTTTGGTAGTGTACTTCTTTTGATTGATACTAGCATTAAAGTGTTGCTCAGAAGCACTAGGTGCTTTTGATAATATTAAAGGAAAATTCTGTGTTAATAATATCAAAATCAGAAACACTTCCTCACTCACAATAATGACCCAAAAGGGGTGGTCTACACTGCTGCCAGTGGTTGACAGGAGCTACACAAGCCACAGTATATAGCTTGCATATCTCCCATCATCTTACTTATGTTACTGTACTGTGACATCTTCACTGTGCTGCTTCAAAGGGAGATGCTCTCCACTTGACACAGTCTTATTCCTTTCAGGGAGGTCAATTAGTCACATTGACTGGATAGAACTTCTGGGATCAGTTGAGCAGGTCTTCACAACCTACTCAATCCATCCATCTGCATTGATCCCCTCAGAGTCTGCAGTGTAGACATACCCTAAGATCAAAATAAAATGTTATGTTAGCTTCTCCATACATTTAAACATTCTCCACATCCTTTACCCTGAATCCTAGAGAGAGAGATGGACCTTGTGGGAGGCTCAAAAGGGCAACAAGTTCAGGCTACTCTGAAGGAGAGGGAGTCAGTTTTGATGTTAAGGGCCTCACAGGAGTATCCTGCCAGCAGGCTTGCCCCTCAAAAAACATAATTGCCACAGAGAGAGGAAACTTCCTTTACGCTAATCTATAAGTATAGGTAAGGATAATTTTAAGGTAAATACCAAAGAGCAGAGAATACTAAGAATCTACTAGATTGTGGAATAATTTTCCTAGGAAGTTCCCTAGAACTAAGGCATTTATATGTGTATTGGCTAAATAATTGGCATGAAAGCTGGCCCTGCTGAAGTCAATGGCAAAATGACCACTGGATGATGCAGCTATCCTTATTGTACTGTAGGGAACACTCATGTACTGGCAGGAGAATTGATTAAATGATCAAATGTGACATTTCTGTTTCTAAATTCTATGACTCTAAGAGGTTTTCTTAAAAATAGAAATTTGCTGTAACACTGCAGTAGTTCTCCCAGCGTATGTAATAAGCTTCCATTTTAAACAAAGCATTTTTTTTAACTTTCTGCACACTAATTTGTTGTTGAAGTATTTAAAAATGTGTGTGTAGTAGGATCCCAAAAAGTCAGCTTTAGGAACTGGAGTACAATACCACTGTTATAAAAGGAGTTTGCAGAAGATGTCAATTTAAGCCAATATATGTATTTAGATAGACATTTTTTTCAGGGAATATATTGGAATACAGTTGCATGGGCAGTCACTGGTAAATATAGGGTGACACCTTCTAGAACAGTGGTCCCCAGCCTTTCTGGCTCAGTGGCCACAGATATAATTTTTTACTATCCTGAAGGGCCACCACTCTCCACCAGCAGTCCCCTTCCCCTCTCCTGGCAGCCAGATGAAGGAATTCAGCTAGGAGGCTCTTCCATCCCCACCTGGCTGCATCAGGTAAATTGTATTCTCCATGTGGGTCCCTACAGAGTGACTCCCTTCTGCAGCCAAGAGTTCAGGAGATCAGCACGCTCCTCTCTTTGTCTCCAGCAGGGACCCAGTACCTAGCAACCCAAGTAGAGCACTTTGCTCTCTGCTTGGGCCAGAGGAGGTGAGCGTTTATCTCCCTCTGGCTCCAGCACCTAGAGACCCAGGCAAGGTACTTTGCTGTCCTCTCTACTACAGCCAGGGGGAAAGGAGCATTGATCACCTATCCCCTTGGCTGTAGCGAGAAGCCTGTACTGTACTTTTAGCCCCTCAGCAATATACTCCACCTGGATTCTTAAGCAGTGGCTCCCTTCTGCAGCCAGTGGGTGGGGAGTAGTGGGTCATTTTGAAAGCCCCCATGGGCCACTTTTGGGCCCTGGGCCACCAGCTGAGAACCACTAATCTGGAAAGAATGAGGCAGATACTTCAAGTATCTATGTATTTTGTTAAGAGTTCAATGGATCAATCATGTGGAATTTATCCAATCAGTCTTCATTCTACTATTGTTTCCTAAAACAGTGTTTCCCAACTGGTGTGCCATGGCTCACAGGTGTGCCACCAGGTCTGAGCAGGTGTGCCACAATTTTTTTGAAAAACTACTCAAAGAGCTCTGGATTGGCTCATTGGCTTTTGGCAGTCATGAGTTCAATTGGAAACTATATGGTGGTGTGCCTCAAATTAATTAAAGGTAGCAAAGTGTGCCACAGCAGAGAAAATGTTGGGAACCACTGTCCTAAAATATTAATTCTATGCCCTGTGCTCTGTTTTGCCAACTAAACATATGAAAACATTTAAAAACAGACCTATGGATTCTTTATTATAAATATTTGATTTCCAGGCAGCTCTTGTCAGTATAGTTCTGACTTTTTTATAATCTCATCATAGCTGAATAAAAAGCAAACTAGCAGACTGCAAAAAACATTTTCATTGCCATCTGGACTATAGATTAAATGCTGCATTCAGTTCATAAATGCTCTGGATGTGGGTTAACTCTTCAAAAAATTTTGGCCATTCAGTTCAAGAAAGGCCCCTAAATTCTGAATGTTTATCTGAACTTCCTGTGGCCCAAAAGTGGGATGAAGATCTTGCAAGAACAGCCTTTGTTATAGTAAAATTTCCATTTTTGCTGAGAAAAAAATATCAAGTACAATTAGGGACAGCATTTTGTAGAGCACCAAAACACTGTTTACACAACTGAGTACACAGGTATGAATCAACGTGCAGATGCAATCAAAATAAAGATTGTTACAATGTTTGTTCCTGCTCATCTGGTGTTAAGACCAATTGCAGCCCTTATTCGAACTCTCTTCTACTAGAACAAAAATAGCCCCATATTGTATGGAAGTCTATAATCTGACTTTGAAACAGAACATCAGTCTCTTTGTGGTACTGTTATAAAATCAGAGTAATCTTTTAATCAAGTTGATAATGGAAGGCTTTGGGGTGGGAGAGTGGCTGCCTGACCACTTCTACTGTTTAGCAGTAACTTGACAACATTTGAGTGATGTTCAATATCAGGCGTGGCCAGACTGTGGCTCGGGAGCCACATGTGGCTCTTGAATGAAAAATTATGGCTCCCGGAAGACCATGAGCAAATCAATTTAGGAAAGCAGCCACAGCCTAGAAGTTCAGGAGGGGGTCGGGACAGTGGGGAGAAGCACAGCATTGTCGGGATTTTAAAAAACTAACCACTAGCCTGCAGTCTTCAACATCGAACAGCAGCTAAGTTTTTACTATTTTGCATGGTAACCTTAAGTAATTATTAGAATCTGACATTAGTAGGATCAATATTTTTCCTCTTTTTACAATAAAATTAAAGTGTGCAATGAATTTTAAACTTAGTAATTTTGGAGTAGGTAAAAGCCTATGGCTGTATGCCTCAGTTAAGCTCTTGAAGGCTTAATAATCAACTTGTGTGGCTCTTGAGTTCCATAAGTTTGGCTGCCTGTTGATATTGCATGGGAAGACTCTGGAAAAACACATTAATGAACCTAATTTCTTTTAAAAAATAGTTTAAGTTCCAAAAAGTTTGAACTTTGTATTTTGAGATCATTGTTGCTGGAGATAGTTTCTTCAATGGCAATACCTCTGCTGACAAAATATAAGGATCTAAGAATTTGAGCTTTGAACTGGTTAGTTCCAACTGTTTGGGCAGAGCCTCACAGATGGTTTTAGATACAAAGACACTGAAACAGAACTCACTCATCTGGATAAATCAATTAGGTTTCTTTGAAGGAAAAAGGGGGTCAGAAATGGCAGTGACCTTCAAAAAGCAGTCTTCTTACTTTGACATGCATGAATATGATTTTTCCCCAATATGTATAGGTTCTACAGACACTGTTTGGTTCTTTTGTTTTCAACCAGGAAGGAGAATGTTTTGTCCTGAAAAAGCTGTGAAATTTAAATCCATTTTTTTTTGTTTTAACAGGATTGTAAGGTTATTGAGATATTTTACTTCCCCCTTTCCCAAACACACCTCAGAAATTTCTGTGTTTAAATGTCAGCTTGGTATTTGGACTTAAGAGAATCTAGTTTCTGTAATAAGGACAGAAAGCTACATCATGATTAATCTTAATTATTATTTGATTTCAGGTGTTAGCATTTCAATAGCACTTTTTTTGTATATTGTTTTGCATTTTTGTTTGTATCCTTTTCTGAAAAATGGACAAAACAGTTTTGTATAACCATGAGTCAGCTAACTTGGTCTTCCTGTTGAGATCATGTACAGTAAAACAACCATAGAAACATACAGGCTACATGGGTGTGAATTCCTTCCTTTTTCTCGAAAGATCCATATTGTCCTATATCACTAGTCTGAAGATCAGTACAGTCCACAGGAATCCCTAAATATTTAGAACTTCCGTTCCTAATAAAGGATAAATTTGAATATGATGCCTGGATTGAGTCATACCTCCCACTGCCAGTGCACTTGGACATTTTTCCCCCCTAATGTTTTCTTGTAAGTCCATCAGACAGATACTTTGTAGCAATGCATCATTTAGCTGAAAATATTCTGCAATCAAATCCAGTCTCAAAATATGTGATGAAATTTTAAAAATGTAACTTTGCATAAATGATAGCATTGTGGAAAAATGTTACACACATTTAAATAGTCATAAAAGCTACTATAAAATCTTGTATGTAGTGTCTGAAGAGAAAATTATAGGTTATCCTCTTTAGAGGTCATGAAATGCACATGCAAACAAATAAACAATATTAGGTAGTTTTCTGACAAGGATCCAGTAAGGCAAGACTTTTGAAAGTGATATTGATGCCTCAATTTTTGGTTGTGCTATCTGAGTTACTTTGAGAGACTTGATCCATTCAGAAAGTACTGAACATCCACTCTGAAAAATCAGACCACTTTTCAAGTGTCTCAGGTTGGGCACCCAATGTCATCAATCACTTCTGAGAATATAGCCTGAAACCTTCAGCATAAACATGCAATAGTCTTGGCTTCAAAAATACACATGTATTTTAGCAAAACGAAGGAGTCCTGTGGCACTTTTAAAAACTAACAATTTTCTTTATTGCTTGAGTTTTCATAGGTGTAAGCTTTCCATATTGTAAGTTTTCCATGTTTAGCATCAGACAAAGTGGGATTCATCCACAAAAGCTCATGTGATAAATAAAATTGTAAGTCTTTAACAGTGCCACAGGACTGCTTGGTTTTGCTGAACTAGACTAACACGGCTACCTCTCTGAAACTTGTTGACATGTATTTTAGCTGTCAGTCTCTTACGTCATGTCCTTTTAGTGATGGTTTCCAGAAGTATTGAATCATATATTAAACCAGCTCCTATTTATTTGCATCAGTAAAGTATTCTTATAAAAATAAGATATTAAAATTGATATGACTTTATTTATATCTATATATCAATTATATTTAGATGCAGTGCCCAGCTCTCTTGAAACTTGGAGATTATCTTGAAGTCAGTGAAAAATTCCCTGTCAAAGAGGAATGTATCACCTCTGTATATCACCTAAAGCTATTCACTAAAGTTGGTTGTGAGTCAAATTGATGCTAAAATGCAAATAATTCACTCAAATATCATTGGTCCTAGCCCACCAGACTTGTAGCAATAGCCAAAACATTTAGATGTGGTTCATTCTCATCCCAATTCCAAGCAGAAGGGAAGGTTTGGAAGTACAGATGGGTATTAGTATTCATAATATTTGTATAGTCTTTGTGCATACATCATATTACATAAGCAGTTTAAAATTATTTCTAGGGTCAATCTCAAGTAAAATAACTATAAAGAGGGAATTAATTCTTCCTGGAGAAGCCAAACACTTAAAAGTTGTAAAGGGAAAGTTTACTGAAGTCTGCCTTACCATGCAGCTACCATAGTTACTTTGTATTCTCGGTATAATGTCAAAAACTCAGAATAGAAAACACTCTGTGCTTAATGTTGACAAACAGTGACTTTTTAATAGTGATCATTAAATTCCACAATTGGTTGATTGTTCTACATAGGTTTTATACCTTTCTATAACGCACTATTATAAATTACTGATGGAAATAAAAAAACTAATTAGACGTGTCATTGGGTTATTCCTGTCTCCTGTCTACAGGAGAATTGCCATATGTGTGTGTTTTTCTCTGCCAGTAAGATTACCATAATAATTTCCCATTTATTTGAATAGCATACTAATTACCACAACTTAAAAGTTTATTACTTGACTCTTCTGTTACAGACTAGGATCTATCTATAGGTAACTGGACAGAGTAATGTTTAAGAATGATGTCCTTTGATGTGGGAGACTGGGGTTCAAATCCTGGTGGGTATCTATCTACCTTTCCAGTAGGGGTCTTTGGGCAAAAGACCCCCTAACACCTCACTTGCCTACCTCGAATATGAGAGTGACACGAACTAGGAGAGTCATGCCGGCTCAGATGTTGCCCGGATTAACAAGGTCCATGCCAGATGGTGGGGAACCAGGACAATCTGATGATAAGTGGGCTACTGGAACAAACCATACATGGATAAACTAGCTACAGTCAACCCTTGAGACTGATTACCAAGGCTCGTTGGAGAAGTACCATCAGCTAGTATGCTAGAAGATGCCAATAGAGCCCTAATGACAATTCCTACTACCACCATAACTCAAACCAATGAACTGGTATACGCTACAGCCTCTGTAATCCTGGAGATGCTTGGCTACATGATCAAGAAGGACAGCAGTACATACCCTCCCCCCCTCCCCCCCCCCAGAAAATGAATTGGACGATAAGATCAAGGCAACTGGGAGAGAAGTTAGTCAGCTGGTGGAACTACAGAAGCGTGTAGAGATTAAGGATAAGACTCAGCTACTGAAAAAATACAAGGGCCTGACTCCATCAGAAGCCCTAGAGACTGCTAAACAAAGGCTCACAGCACTGGCTACCAGGCTAAGGAAATACACTAGAGAAGCAGAGGCCAAAAAGATAAATGCCCTGTTCTCCAAAGAACCAGCCAAGGTGTACTCCCAACTGCAGTGCAACAACACAATATCAGCAGAGCCCCCAACAGCAGAAACTGAACAGTACTGGAAGAACATATGGGAGAAAGAAAAGACTCATAACACCAGTGCAAAGTGTCTGCAGGACCTGAGAACAGACCACAGCAATCTCCCAGAACAGGAACCAGTCACCATCACAGTAGCAGACATCCAACAGTGGGTCAAGAACATGAAGAGCTGGACAGCACCTGGACCGGACATGATCCACACCTACTGGCTAAAGAAACTAACAGCAGTGCATGAATGCCTAGCAGCACAGATGAACCAGCTGCTAGCAGTAGGCTCCCACCCAGACCGGCTAACACAAGGAAGGACAGTGCTGAACATGAAAGACCCCCACAAGGCAACAACACCGTCCAACTACCGGCCAATAACCTGCCTCCCCACAACATAGAAAGTCCTATCAGGCATCATAGCTGCCAAGCTACAGGACCACATGGGCCAGTACCTGAGCACAGCTCAGAAGGGCATTGGGAACAACACCAGAGGCTCAAAACACCAGTTGCTCATAGATAGGGCAGTCACCCAAGACTCAAGGTCTAGACAGACCAATCTGAGCACAGCCTGGATTGACTACAGGAAAGCCTACGACTCAATGCCGCACACATGGATCTGTGAATGTCTGGCACTGTACAAAGTCAACAGGACACTAAGGACCTTCCTCAAGAACTCAATGGGACTGTGGAAGACAACACCGGAAGTAAACTCAAGACAGCTTGCACAAGTGGCCATCAAATGCGGCATATAGCAAGGTGATGAACTGTCCCCGCTGCTGTTCTGCATTGACTTGAACCTCCTCAGCCAGATAATCACAAGGACTGGATACGGATAGAAGTTCAAGAGCAGAACTACCATTAGCCACCTCCTCTACATGGATGACATCAAGCTGTATGCTAAGAATGAACGCGACATTGACTCACTAATCCACCTGACACGTATCTACAGTGAGGATATTAGGATGTCATTCGGACTGGAGAAGTGTGGCTGGATGGTAGTAAAGAGAGGAAAGGTAGTCAGGACTGATGGGATGGAACTCCCAGCAGGCCACATAGCAGACATACAGACCAGCTACAAGTATCTTGGCATCCCATAGTCACATGGGAACCACGATGAGGAGGCAAGGAAGGCAGCAGCATCCAAGTACCACCAAAGGATAAGACAGGTCCTGAAAAGCCAGCTCAATGGGAAGAACAAGATCCACGCCATCAACAGGTATGCCCTGCCAGTCATCAGATACCCTGCTGGTATAGTGAGCTGGCCAAAGGAGGACATGGAGGCTGCCGATGTGAAGACCCAGAAGCTCCTCACAATGTATGGAGGTTTCCACCCCAAATCCAATACCCAGAGACTGTACACCAGCCGGAAAGAAGGCGGGCGGGGTTTGGTGAGTGTCAAAGCCACTGTCCTGGACGAAACCCAGAGCATCCAGGAGTACATCAGTAAGATGGCACCCAAAGATGAGCTGCTGAGAGAATGCCTGAGGCAGTTGCAGCAGACATGGGAGGAAGATCAAGCAGAAGAAGTGCCATGGCAAGACAAGACCCTGCATGGGATGTACCATTGACAGATAGCTGAGGTGGCTGACATTGGGAAATCCTACCAGTGGCTGGAAAGGGCTGGACTAAAAGACAGTACTGAGGCACTGATCCTAGCAGCACAAGAACAGGCACTGAGCACCAGATCCATTGAAGCAGGGGTCTACCACACTAGACAGGACCCAAGGTGCAGACTGTGCAGAGAAGCCTCAGAAACAGTCCAACACATAGTGGCAGGATGTAAGATGCAGGCAGGAACAGCATACACTGAACGGCACAACCAAGTAGCTGGCATTGTGTACAGGAACATCTGCACAGTGTATGGACTAGACCCTCCCAAGACCAGATGGGAGATTCCACAGAAGTTCATGGAGAATAACAGGGCTAAGATTCTGTGGGACTTCCAGATCCAGACAGACAGGAAGGTACTGGCCAATCAACCAGACATCGTGGTAATAGACAAGGACCAGAAGACAGCAGTGGTGATAGATGTGGCAGTGCCAAGTGACAGCAACATCAGGAAGAAGGAGTATGAGAAGCTGGAGAAGTACCAGGGCCTGAAAGAGGAACTAGAGAGGATGTGGAAAGTAAAGGCCAAAGTGGTCCCAGTGGTGGTAGGAGCACTCGGGGCTGTGACTCCTAAGTTGGGAGAGTGGCTCCAACAGGTCCCAGGAACAACATCAGAGCTCTCTGTCCAGAAGCGTGCAGTGCTAGGAACAGCTAAGATACTGTGCAGAACCCTCAAACTCCCAGGCCTCTGGTAGAGGACCTGAGGTTGAAGAAGACACATACCACCCATAGGGGTGAGACAGGAATTTTTTTTATATATAACTTAATTTATTTTAAAAATTGTGACATATCTTTGTAACTCTGGTCCTTATTGTGACCGGTGTGCTGCCTTCCTTTATTAATGTTCACTTTGAATCAACAGACTATTGGCATGTACCTGGTGTAATCAGGACTAGGATAGGTCATTCTGCACACCAGTGCATTATGTATACTATGACAGACTGTTCCAGCCGTTGTACCACCATAGTAGTCATATTAAAAGACAGATTTTGGAAGAGTCTCTACTTATGTGAGAGAGATTTCCTATTGATATGTAAATGTGAAATTCCTCTCAAAAGAGGAAACGTCTAAAACTGTGAAAATGTCATGTGTTAAGAGATAATTGTGCCACTTTTCTTGGTGAGTTATATGGAGGAACAGAGAGAGACTTGCAAACTGACATTACCAAGAAAAATGACTCATACATTTCTCTCTATTAAACTAGCCATAAACATGGATTTAGCTTAGTTCTCAGCTTAGAAACTTATTTTGTTATTTACATTGATGAAGAAAAACACTAAGAACAATATGTCATGTAAGGAACTATTAAATTTGCATCTGAAGCACTATGACAATGGACCAGTTAGTGATTAAAGATTTTGGACAAGTTGGGGTACGCGTATATGGCTTAACTAGATTAAGAAAAATGTCAGTTCTATGTTTCAAATAGGAGACCAAGGCAGGTCAGAGTATTGATGCCTAGATTTACATTAGCACATAAGAAAGTATATATGCTAGTCTCTTGTTAACCGAAATGCTCACTAATCCAAACGTCAGAATATCCAACTTCTCTGTGCTTCTCTTGCTTAATGTGGTGATATTTCAGCACCTGGCTTGATAACTTTTTATTTATTATCTGAAGGCCTGCTGCAAGACAAAAGCTTTCTTTGTACTTTTTATGGATTCCCTTTTTATAGATGTCCTAGAACTGCTCTCCTACAGGTCTTGTAAACTGAGTTTCCTAGAACCCTAGTGATCTTTGGTTATCTAAATCCTTGGTTACTTGAGTTTCTTGTTCCCATTAGTCACATAAGCAAGGTTGTGCTATATATAAATTTATGCTTTAGCATGTTCCTTAATTTAAATGTGGTCATCTGCATTAAAATACACAATCCCACCATCTGTAGCTTCTTTACATGTATGGTTGAGTCCAGAAGATTTATGAATAACAATAAAGAAGCCATGAATGTTAAGGCATACAGTACACTAACTTTCTTCAGTGCTTGTGATCCAGCAGGCATCCTGAAATCATTCTACGGACTTTTCTCCATGTCTCACTCATTTCCAACTCCTTTGTTCTGGTCAGTATGGAGCCCTATGGCCTATGACATATTTTAGGTTCTCGATCATCATAGGTCAATTTACTTTTCATTACCAAGTTGTGCATTTACCTTATTTAAGTGAAAGACACAGGATCCCGAAAAGGAATATTTCCATGATTACATCTTTATTGGCTACTTTTGGTGGCTTAAGTGATATTACAGGCGCTGTGCTGGCTCTTGGCTTAGGGTTAATTTCACCCTATGGCCATTGCACTACTAGAAATAAATGAGTATTCTTGTCTCCAGTACAGCATCTCATCTTAGACTAACTATTCCTGTGCTAGAGAATACTTTTGGCTTTAAATGCATGGCATGCTACTCTACCATGCATACTTTTGCTCACTAAGCTTGTTTTTTGACAGTTGAGCTAAGCCTTTTCACAAAATGATTGTCCATATATGCGTACCCCATATACGCTCTTATAATTGCAGGTTAAAATGATACCAAATGTAACACCATTTTTCTACCTGAAAATGTTTCTATAACTTTTGTTACAACATCTCTAATTGCAAGAGATAACAACAAAGTTTCGCTTATTTTCAGCTGTTTTACTTCGTGCCTATGAGAGCTCTGTATATCAGTTTCATGCCAATGTTCTTGGGATATTTTTTAAACAGCAAGCTATTGGATGTCCATTTCTATTATTTTTGTCCATTTCTAACATTTCTTCTACACAAAAGTGGAGGGAAAAACTTTAAAAAATCAAAACTAAAGCCACTTGAAAATAAAATGTGATAATAAAAGCACAAATTATTGATAGGAAGACTCGCAGGTATATGTAACACCTGAAAGTCCTTTTATTTTTTCAATTGATCAGATTTCAAGTTGCCTTTTTAAACTGGTCCCAATCATCATTCAAATTGCCACATAATGAAATAACATATCCTTGGTTACAACAAATATAAGTAACAAGCCTACTTCTACAAGTACTTTAATATGGAGAGTGTCACTCCTGCTATAGAACCATAAAGAAAAAAAGATTATGATCTTTGTTTTAGAAATCTGTGGAAATATGTAAGAACATCCTCCTGAAGTAGCTTGATATGTTGTACTTAAACAAGAAGATGATAATCTCATTTTAAAAATAACAAAAACTATTAAACCATTTGAGAGAAGTAATATTTATTGTCACCAGTTATAATTCAACTATTATAAAAATAAAATCAGGAAACTTTCTCAATCATGTATCACTAAAGTACTATGTCTATGACTACAGATCTGGTAAGGTTCGAACACCACTTTTCAGAAACTTAATCTTGAAATTGTCTACATTAAAATCTCTTCCAGATGAATTTAGGTAACACATTTTCAGACGAGAATCTTTCCTTTATGACAGGCACTAGAAACTTTAGAAAAAAATGTGTCTGTTTTGGTTTTTGCATGTTCAATTATTCTTACAAATCATACATTACATCATAAATATGTATGGTTGCATATAAAATAGCAGTATGCAGTCTGATAGCATGGCATACAACCCAGCATGCTAAATGTGGTGTTTCCTTCTCTGTTATGAATGTACTTTGCATTTATATGACCATCAGACTTTTATTTTTATCTTAATGTATTTTGAATATATCAAACATAAACTAGATAATTGTTATCATGACAAGATGGTTAAATTCCCGCATATTAAAATTCTTCACAGTGTAATTGAGAAGTGAAATTTATTCCATTTCTTTGTTTTACAATGTAAATACATTATTCAAGACAAATTTCTATACTAATAAAAATCTTATACATCAGCTGGGGATTAAACACCACCATGCCTACATTTGTCTAAACCAGTCTTGTAATTGTGATTTTAAAGTAGATCATTTGGACCTACTGTTATTCTGTAATGTCTACATATGTGGGTGGAAGAAAAGAGAAGCAGACTGTGAAAGGCTCTTTTTTCCATTTGTAATATATCTTATTTTTCTGTCAGCCAGAGTATTATAAGAGGTGCTATTTCTGGGTTGATGGATTAGAGCTGACTGTTGTAATAGCAAGTTACCCCTTCCCCTACTAAAATGTAAACATCTAGACTTTGAGGAAACATTAAAGCCTGCCGTATCTAAACTGTTGGCTTTCCATTCCCTTCTTTTCTTCAAATGAACAGAATTTTCTAATGCAAATCAGTATTCTTTGTGGGAGAGTTCCTTGAAAGCTTCTATGTGAGTGGATGTTTAAATCCATCACTGTTTGTATGTGTGTGTATTAAATATGGTTAACTATCCCAGCTAAATAGTTTGCTGTCTATGTAAATTGCTTTGGGTGTTCTAGACTGTAAAACTGCTTTCTGCTGGACATAAACAAGGAGTTCTGTGGCACTTTTAAAGACTAACAGATTTATTTATCACATGACCTTTTGTGGGAGAAAATCCCACTTCTTCAGATGCTTTCTCCCATGAAAGCTCATGCAATAAATAAGTTTGTTAGTCTTTAAAAGTCCACAGGACTCTTTGTTTGTTTTGCTGAACTAGGCTAACATGGCTACCACTTTGGAACTTTGTTGACATGCAGCTTTTCCTTGAAAGCCTAGGTATGTAAATAGACAGACTGACAACTGCAATGCAAATTAGTGACCTGAAAATTGTACATTGTGAAGTGCAGATGGTTCCAATCAAATCTAGAAAACATGGGCTAGACCTATATTTGGTAGAATGTCTTGGCTTCACTTGTGCTAATGATTGTGGCCTATTTCAGGCTATATTTCTTGGCAGTTACCCTATGACTGGAAAATGAAATAAGACCATCACTGTAATATTAAAATCTGGTGTAAGGTTGGTTTTCCAAATATTATATAGTGTGATTACATCATGTTTCCTTAATTGCATGGTGTATGTATGCATGTACAATTAATCTGGCAACCTAATAAACTCACAATATTTTGAAACTATGTAGTTCTTGTGACAATTAATGTGTCCTCATGATGCATATTTTAGTTATTTTCAGTCCAGTAAGTACTCTGGAATCTTCATTTTGAAAGGAGAAGGGATTTCCAATTGTATGTATTAAGTGATGCTCCACAGGGTGTTAAATAGAAAAGGCTATTAAATATGAGAGCTGGGCGTTGCACTGCAGGTGGCATGTACTTAAAGATGATCACTTTGCAATTTTTCTGCTTGCATTTCCTTAATCAAACCAAATGTGGCAGATGGCAATTTCCTGGACAAACAGTATTAAATTAAGTTAAACTATCTTAAGAGTTTATTGTATTAATATGTAGCACACCTAGAGGGAAGACACAATTAATGTAAATGCTGGGAAGTGTTATGAGTTTCAAAGATTCTTCAGCAATGTGCCAGATATGAATGAACTTTTTGTTGTGTGGAAATACTAGGAAGGAGAAGAATGAAATTTCCTGCCTCTGAACCCAACCATTTGAAGCTATATCCTGAGGAGAAACATATTGTCTGCTGATTACTTGTTCTCAGGGTCCCAAGATCTAAGACCCACATGCTAAATCAGCCATTCTGATTCTTGTAGGGTGGGGAGTATTCTGAGCTAAAGATGCTGTGAACTTACAACCAAAGAAAAATTCCCATGTGATGTGTGAAGGACCGGCTCCAACCAGAGCCCTTGCAGTACTCGAGGTTATCTCTGCTAAGCTTTTTAGCACATGGGTACATGATTTTTTGTTTTGTTTTTCTCTAATGCTTTTACCTTGAGAAGAAATGTTGCTCATAAAGAGCTGTGTGGTATGCAATAAGAGGAGGGAGCTAGGCTATTCTCAGTAGTAACAGGACAGAACAAAGAGCAATGGTTTCAAGCTGTAGCTAGGGTGGTTGAAGTTGGATATTAGGAAAAACTTTCTCACTAGAAGGGTGGTGAGGCATTGCAGTGGGTTACCTAGGGAAGTGGTGGAATCTCCATCTTTGGAAACATTTAAAATCCAGTTAGTCAAAACCCTGGTTGCAATGATTTAGTCGGAGTGGTCCTGCTTTTAGCAGGGGGTTGGACTACAAGACCTCATGAGGTCCCTTCTAAGCCTATGATTCTATGAATACAGTTTGTAGCTTCTGAGGAGAAAGCAAAGCAAGCCTGCTTAGCAAATCTGACTTGCTGGGGAACTCAGTGCAGGTAGGGAATTAAACAGCCTGGAAAAAATCCATTTTAGAGGGGGAAAGATGTGCATCTTTGCCCAGGAAACGCAAGGGCTATGAACTGGATATCTAAAAATGAGTGATATAAACTTGAATTGTTATATGTTGCCAATTTAAAGCTAAAGATGTAACAAACCAAACTTGGTTTTCAAGTTCGAGCCTCTAGGTCAGCAAAGGTTGCTGACCCTTGCACTAGCCCCTCCTCCCCAATCTTCCCCCAGTGCCAGCAGCTCATCTGCCACAAAAACCTGCCACTGGAAACAAATTCGTCAGCAGCTCAGATTACTGCCCCTTCCCCCATGAGGCCCAATTCACATTTCCAGCACCTTTATTGGCTCTTTCCATTACATGTTATTTAAATAAACATCTTCGCCAGTGTCCTTCCCCTGCTATCACTATAGACCAGTGGTTCCCAACCAGTGTGTCGTGGCACACTGGTGTGCCACGGCAAGTGTGCCATGAGAATCTGGGAGAGCTAGAGTTAGAGCTCCCTCCCTGCTAAGCCCAGCCACTTGGTCTGTGCAGGGCTGGCAAAAAGCAGTGGCAGCTTTTGGGGTAGGTGAAGCAAGCAGCTGCATAGGGCCCCAAGGAATATGGGGTCCCATCCTCAATTTGGTGGACAGAAATGAAAATATAGAAAAATATAGAAATTGTTCCCATCTAGCAGAGCTAGTAGGGCTGGAAGCCTAAGCACTTTTCACTCTTGGCTCATCAAGGCAAATTATCATTTCGATCTATGCTACGTGTGAATTGCAGATTTCACCATTATCTGCTCATCACCTTCACATTGACATGGTAAAAAAGCAGGAGCGAGCAACAAACAGCACAATAGTAGGAACTTTTCCCTTGGGCTCAGCTTTTAATTCCTCAGTGTGGCCATTTATTCTGCCATTTTTTAATTTTGTGAAATATTGCCTTTTCCTTTTCTTTTTTACCTGTTCTTTTGCCTTTTCCTTTGACTTTGTGACAATTTTTCGTTTGGCTTTGGTTAGATCAGTTTACCAGGTAGGTCCATATAGGCTGCTACATATAAATACAGTGCTGCCCTCTTAGACAATCATTACAGCTGTGTGTGATGTCTGTGCTGTATCTTTCTTTTTGGAAGTAATATTTTAGCTTCTTCTGTACTTATAATTTAATATTTTTGAGGGGGCAAGAGTCTTATAAACTTGAGTACTTCAGAGAATTTCACTGAAATTTGGTGTTTTTTTATTTATAGCTACACACTAGGAACCTTTTTTTACTTATTTTTTTTATTATAATTATTTGTATTAAATGTCTAGTGCACATAAACCCAAGTCCATATGAAACATTTGTAGGATTTGACTGCCAAAATTTTAAATGTGGGATTTGTTATTTTTGATTATTTGTTATTTTTCATTAATGTTACCACTTTTTATTTATTAATTCATGCTCATACTTTTTAAAAATTTTAAAATGTTCATTTTAACGTTGTAGTTCAGCATTAGTTCATTTATGTTAAGTGAAAGATGATCAACTTACAAGCTTCATGATGGGAAGATCTTTAAAAATACCATACACAAGAATAATTTATGAGTTCCAGTGGGATAGTCATGTTAGTTCAGTTCAGCAAAACAAAAAAGGAGACCAGAGGATTGTGTGGGGTGGTTAGGGCTGCGGGGGGGGGGGGACTGGAGCCACAGGGAAGGTAGCAGTGGGTGCTGATAGTGAGCCCTATAGGGGGTCCCTCAAAGAAGTTTGTGGCAGGGAAGCAGCTCCCAGCCTGTCAGCCAGCCTGCAAACAGCCACGGTAAGGGCTTTGAGGGGGGCTGCTAGGGGTTGTGGGGGGGCTGGGGGTATGTGTGTAGCAGAGGTGGTTGGGAGTGGATGTGTAGCAGAGGATGTGTAGCTGAGGTTGTGGGGTGGCTGTTTGGTTGGGGGGGTGTAGCTGAGGGGGGTGAGCTGGGGGCTGGACAGATAGTTCTGGCCCCTGCAGTGATGGGAAGGTCCATCACAGGCAGCAGGGGGCTGGGGGAGGTGTGAATGGGACCCACTGGGGTGGGAGGGAGCAGCAGTGGGATGAGGATTTGCCCTGGGTGGCAGGGAGCCACTGTGGAGAAGGGGGAAGTGGGTGCTGCACCATGCTGCCCTGCCCTACATTTCCACTCCCCAGGTTCCTCCCTGCCCCCCCCCCACAAAGCCACTCCTGTTCTCCCTTCCCCTCTCCTCTCTTGGCACCCTTGTGCTGTTCCCCACATGGCTGCCTTTGTCCTCTTTGGCCATCCCTGCCCAGGAAAGGTGCTACCATTTCTAGTGCCCCCTGCAAGCAGAGCATGTGCCAGCGCCCCCCTGCAATGCTTACCAGGCTTACTGTGTTGCACTGGCCCTGTCCCTGCCCTGCTCTGCTCCCCACACTCACTCCTGCCACTGCAAATAACTCCTGACCTCCCCTGTCTTGCCATCCCTGCTACCCCACATAGCAGCATTTCCAAAACACTGTGCCATGGTTCACAAATATTCATGTTATTTTGAGCTAAGTTGAATATTCATGAGTTTTTAATGGTGGTGTGCCTCAAGAAATTTGAAGGTATCAAGGTGTGCCACAGCAGAGAAAAGGTTGGGAATCATTGCTATAGACAACATTTTAAAGAAACACTTAAATTTTACAAACATTCATTAAGAAACCTACTAAACCAGTCATAACCAAAACATAGCTTAAACATACACTTGGGTCATTTCCTTGCTAATTTCAGTTTTTGCATTTTACTGTCTCCAACTTATCTCTAATATTTCACATTGATAGGCTATATATTAGGATTAGAAAAGTACAAAAAATAGACTGTGGCTGAAAATAGGTTTAAATTTCTACTTCATTTAAGAAATTATAAGGTGCAGTGCCCTTGGTAGATGATGAGAGAAAATACAGGTCCAGTTGCCCTACACTGTGACTCTACGGTTAGTTATGGATCTTTGGACTGAAGAATATTTGTGTTCTGTGTTAAATGGTTCATGAAATTTTCTGGGACTTACATATAAGGGTATCCCTTACTACATGCGTAGTTCCATTTGACTTGAATACACTAATACAGGTCAGCTTCTGTCAGCCTTACACTTACACTGATAACATATACCTAGTGGTGGATTAACGCATGGAACCACAGGGCTTATGCCAGATCAGTTTGAAAGCCTCTACAGGAGTGCTAGGACCACTGTTCCCTCTAAGCTGTGTGCATGTGTGCATGCAGACAGGTCCTGAAACCTGCACACACAACAAAATGAAATGCACACACAAAAATTCAATAGTGCTAATATTAGTGCTCACAAAGAAATGTTTTTGCTCATGCAAAGAAATTGTTTGCACACACAGTCTACGAGTAATTAGAAGGAACATTGGTTGGGACTCGTGTTGAGCCACCGGCACCAGAATGGTGGCCCTCTCCCCTGTTCCTTCTCCTCCCACTGGAGGCCCTACCCTCTGGCCAGGCTGGAAGCCAGACCTGGGCAGTAGTAAGAGCTGCCCAGGGAGCCCAGGATGCTGTGAGGAGCCCCAGACTCCACCTAATCTGAGCAGATGGGCCAGGGTGCCTGAAGGCTCCACCTATGTACCCATCCATCAGGGTGCACTGCCCCAGGCAGATGGAGGGTCCAAGGCTCCCTATAGCAGCTTGTGCTACTTGGGCAACTCTTACAATGGCACAGCAACTACTTCTGGCCTGGCTAGGAGTCAGAGCTTCATTGGAGAAGAGGAGGAACAGGGTGCAGGGCCTCGTAGTGAGATGGGTTTAAGAGCCATCTCAGACCACCACAGAGAAGAGGCTGTCACTGCTGCCAGGGACTGTGTTTCTCAGCAAAAGCACTAATAATTTCGTTCATTGCAAAGTACAGCCTCTGCTGCTATTGCCGCTCTGTGCTTGATTGAGGTTACTAAGCCTGTGTTGAGAAATGCACAGGCATGTCCTCCAGCCATTCCAATTCCAGCACCCTTGGAGTGGGGCAAATTTTCTCTGTGCCCAGGGCCCCAATAAATCTTAATCTGGTTCTTCATATATCTTGCTTTGTGAATATTCCCAACAATTTTAATGGGACAACTAGCCAAGAAAAGTGCCGCCCAATATGAGTAAGGTGGCAGAATTTAGCCCTTAAGTACCAAGATACTTCTACCTGTCAATGAGCTCACTGTGCCCAAATGAATACTGTCTGTTCTCCACCATTGTCCAGTAGTCCAAGTAAAATCAGATTCTTCCCTATTGGTTTTGATAGTATCCTCCTGAGTGATATTTCCGTTCCAGAGGTGAATTACAAACAAAACGCTTTATGTATGTCTTCACAGAAAGTTATCTTAACCAGAAATGTATAAAGTCAAGATTCATATTTTTCTACAACCTCTCTTAGGTTTTTGCACTGGATGAATCAGTGTGTGAAATGCAGAAAGAGAATGTAGATGTATAAACACAGCAAGGAATTACAGTAGCAAATAATTACAACCTCTGGGAATTGTCACAAACTCAGTGTTTAGGTACTGTAATTCTCATAAATGACACCTAATGCTTTAAAACAATCATTTTACACTTGCAGGAGATTAAAGAAATATTTTTATTTTATCAGCAAAGTTAGTGATCATTTTCTCGGCTCCTTTTTATGGTGGTAGAAATGTGAATTTTTCAGACTATCCTTTGTTACTGTTACCTCTGCCAGGTTCTAAAGGGGCAGCAATGTTATCTAGTTCAGTAAAACAAACAGAGTCGTGCCACAAAACTCCTTATTTGTTTTACGTCTGCCAAAATCTACATGAAAATCAACTGCTATGAGTATCACGCATCTCAGACTCTGAAGATGGGGTAGGTGAAGATACAGCAGTTAAAATCTCAGGAGGGAGTCCAACTGACTTGTGAACTTTCTCCTGATGTTTCTGGGCAGTGCAAATAGGTGGATCCACAGAGCTTCCAATGAAGTTTGCAGTGTACCTAAGCAGCCTGTCTTCTTTCTTTTATCATGCTTGCCTTACTCCTTCAAGCTTCATGGGGAGTTTTAGGAGACTGCATGGACTACGATCCCCACCAGCATTCTGCAATGAATGAACCAGCCTTGATCCAACTTCTTCGAACTGAACAATTGTGAGAGCAGGGCTTTCCCAGTTGTCACTGGGAATGCTGAATTTCTTGAAATCCTGCTTGACCTTGTCACTGTATCAGAGCTTTGTCCTTCTTCTGCTTCCTCTACCCAAGGGTAGTTGTTGATTTGACCATGGAGTGCAAACTTTGTAGGTAGTTTTGAGGCGTGCACTTCATGTGTCCAAGCATGCAAGCATCCATCAGTCTGCATAGACTGTAGGTTTGTTCTCTCAAGGATGTCATTATTAGTGATCCATTGGTCCCAAGTCACTTCATGAATTTTCCTGAGAAAGTGAAGGCGGAAATTGTTTAATGTCTGTTCCTGCTTGCATGGTGTGATGCAACTTTAATAGCTGTAAAAGAGGGTTCTGAGGACTCTCCTTTGTATTCAGGGTTAGCAGCTTGTTGCTCCAGAGACAATGAGGTAAGTTTGCAAAAGGTGACACAGACTTTCTCTATTTTCACTTCAGTTCCTGTATCAAGGCTAAAGGAACTGGTTAAAGTTGAGCCAAGATAGCAGGAGTGATCTATATTGTTCAGAGCTCCATTAAAGACATAGATCTGAGACAGGATGTTAGTGCCCTGTGGTACTTCTTAATATGGATTGCCATGCCAAACTTGATACGTGCATCAGAGTGATTTAGAGATGAATGCAACATCGTCTGTGGAAAACAGATGCCCAGTAGTGAGCTGGGTGACATGCCTTTTGATCAGTAATTACCTAATGTTAAGCGAGCTGGCATCTGTCTTCAATTCAATTAGTATGCCAGATTGATTGTTTTCAAAAACATGCTTAAAATAAAGAAGATTGCAAAGTTGGGTGCTGCTGAGATGCAGGTTTGCTTCATGCCAGTATCAATGCTAAACTCAGATGACATTTGATTTTCATACTGGGTAGTTGTCTTCATTCTCTCAAGGAATTTCTTAAATAGGGAGAACAGTTTTGGGGACCTTGAATATGCCATTCCCGCTACTTATGTTGAAGGCTTTTGTAGGTCAATGAATGAATGCTATTGTTTTTTGTGGGTTTTTCTTGCAACAAGTTCATTGTGAAGGACATGTCAGTCATAATTCCACTATTCCATTTCTGAACCAGCACTGGTTCTCAGGATAAACTCGCTCAGCAAGGACTTGCAGTTGTTTCAGCAGGCACCTTGCAAACACCTTGCTCATCACACTGAGCAGAAATATACCTTGGTAGCTGTTTTGCAGACTCCTCTGTCCCCTTTATTTTTGTATAAAGTAACTATGTTTGCATCTTTCAAATCCTGAGATACGTGGCTTTCTTCCCAGTAGATGTAGAGAAGACTATGAATGTTGCTTGCAAGCTTCTTCTCTTCTGCCTTTAGGAGCTCTGGAAGGATCTGATCGTTGCCTGCTGCTTTCCTAGGCACACCCTCTTTCATAGCTTTCTCTATATCTTTGAGATTTGTTATGGGGTTCAGCTCCTGTATTGTTAGAAGCTGGGGAATGGCGATTATGGCATTATTGCAGATAATGAGTAGAGCTGCAGAGAGTTCTCTGTACTGCTCCGTGAGTCAGTCAAGTTATTCTTGCCTATGAGTCAGGATGGTACCATCTTTCATTTTCAAGTTTGCAATCTTTTTACAAAGTGGACCAGGTGCCTTTTTGATTCCATTATAGATGCCACAGAAGTCTCCTCTTTCAAAGCAGATCTGAATCTTATTGCACAGGTCTTGCCAGTAGTTCTGGGCACATTCTCTAGTTGCTTTCTGAACTCCAGCCTTAGATTGACTTAACTGGTTGTTGAAGTAAAGTTAGGCAAGCTTGCTTTATCTTTTCTATAAGTAGGAGCAGAAGATGTTCTACACTGAAAAGATGTCAGGTTGTTTATTCTTTGTTGTTCCAAAGATATCATTGGCAGCAGACAGTATCTTATATTTAAATTGGCCCACAAGCTATCAGAATCAGGGAAATCAAGTTGATCATTTTCATAAAAATGCTTAACCACACATTGAAACTTTGCAGAATTATCATAGACATTGTTAGTAATGTCAAAACAAAGTTTGGCCATTTTCGTTAAGGCTACATGTGCTGTGTTTGGCTAATGATATCCTCAATGTTCCCAAGCACTACCCACATGGGCATTGAAATCACTGTGAATAAGTCTATTCCTTATAGGGACATTTTTGATTATTTGTTGCAGGTGAGACTAGAACTTATTTTTTTTGCTGTTTAGAGCAGTCATATGTTGGACCATAAATGAACAGTAAACTTGGAGCTGCTAAGTTCATATTCACATCCAGCTGCATGATGCTCTAATTAATAAATGCTGGAGGGGTACATGCGTTAAGTACAGACTTTTTGACAGGAGTTCCAACACAGGGTATTCTTGGTTCGTTTTCAGGTTTCCCAGAGCAACAGACATGATAGTTCACTTCATCTAGTGATCCAGTTTCTGAAAGGCTTGTGTCACAGAGGGCTGCAGTATCAAGACACAGTTGCTGTACTTCTCTGTCAATTATGGCTGTTTTCAATGTTCATGGTCTTTCAATTCAAGTACAGTTAACATATCACAAACATTCAAATAAACAATGATTAATTTAGAACCAGGAGGGGGAATGGTGGAAGGGAACTTCCACCTCTTCTAGGCCTTCCCTGCATATGGCTGCTTGAATGCATGTGCAGCTGTTGATACAGGGTCCTTCCCTCATCAGGACAAGTGAACATCAAACACAGACTTTCTATGGGTAGAGTCTGCACAGATACAGCTATGTGGATCCATATCTGATCTGCATCTGCAAGAAATGGTCCGTGCATATTCGTGTTGTATCCGTGGATGCAGATAGAATGCGGATATCTGAGGATTTGCAGAGCTCTATCTATGGTATGTCTACTCTTGCAAATTAGTTTGAATTAAGGAGACTTAACTCGAACTAACTTAGCACCTGTCTACACTAGGCTTTCAGTAGTTCAAATTAAGGAATTCCTTAATGCAAACTAATGAAAGCATAGTTCGAATTAGTAAGACCTGCTGGTTAGTTCGAACTCAGCCCTTAATTCGTTCCTTAGTTCGAACTAAGGATGGTGTAGACTAGGATTAACACAGGTTGAATTTAATAAATTTGAATTAAAGGCAATTAGTTTGAATTAACAAAGTGGACTAATTTTACTTAATGTTAAGTCAAATTAGTCCACTTTGTTAATTCGAACTAATAAGTTCAAGTTTTGTTTGAACTAAACTCAAACTTATTAGTTTGAATTAACAAATTTGAACGAACTTTTCCTAGTGTAGGCATAGCCTATGTGTACACCTAGGCAGAACAAACAAAGAAGGTGTTGCCATAGACTCTCCACTGTCTCTCTTGGCAGGAACTCCAGAACTCCAGTGGCTAGACAAGAGTCAAGCCTTCTGCAGCTTCTTGCAGAACACAGCACCAAGTCCACAACTGTGCTTTTTCTGAATGCATATAATCCCAGTAGTGTGGGTATTGTTTGTCAACAAAATTCTGGTTCATCCACTTTTCTCCAGGCATTTCCTTCACCCTGGGAAGCAACAAATTTGTTGACTGGTGTCTGTTATTGCATCATTGGCTGCACTATCTTCACATCCAGTGATGAATCCCAGAGGGAATGGCAAGAATAGCTTTTCATAGGTGAGGTGAATTATGGCAGATGAAAGTATAAACTTCTGCTTTCAGATTAAAAATACAAAATTAAGATCTGACACAGATGTTTGAAATTAGCAAACTATAAAAATATGTGGCATTGCAGGCATATCTGACTCTCTTACACTTACTTTCAAAATTTACTTTTAAAATGTGACACTGTTGTGTGCTTCTTAATATGATACATTGGATATGATCCCTAGTTATGCTTCTTCAAACATTAGAGGAAAATTGAATTAATAACTCTATTAGCAGAAGAATATCATAGTCTGATCTCTGAAGAAACAGCCCATTCTGAATAATCCTACTGATGCCAGAATTAAGACTATGGTGAGATTTGCACTTAAAGTAGAATTTAAACCCTTTTATTTTCCCTTTTTAATAATTGCATGTAGGCCAGGCATTTCTCCCTGCTTTGTCTTATAATACAAGAGCAAGGAAACATTCAATGAAATTAAAGTGGAGAAAATTTAAAACTGCTAAAAGGAATAGATTTTTACGCAACACATAATCAACCTTTGGAACTCAGTTCATATTTAATATGGAAGCCAAGAGCCTAGTCTATTTCTTTTTTGTTGTACTTGTATATGACTAACAAGAACATCTATAGTAACAGTAAATTGGATTTTAATAAATTCACATAAACTTTCATGCTTTGAAACTGGCAAAGCAGGAAGAAAATTTCCTTATAGGTAGATTATTCCTAATTGTACATTATAGCTTTCTTGTACCTTCCTTGTCCAGTGCTGGAAACTGCCAGATGTAGGATAGTAGACAAGAAGGAGAAATGGTATAATGTAGCATGGCAATATCTATCATAGTAGAAAAAACTAGATACCCGATGCTTCTCTGCCATAGGGACTCCTAGAGCTATTTAGCTCTCACAGGGCTTCATGATTCTCGATCTAAATTGATCAGAATGGGATTTGTAATTGTTGATTTTAGTATCCACCTTACAGGAAAGACAGGATTTGAATTGTTATCCTACTAGTTATTATTGGCTCATTGAGACATTTTTGGGAGGGAGTCATTTGAGTAGCTGTGAGCTGTGTACTTACTGATCTAGCTTTACATTGTCTGAGATATGTTGTCAAATTATCTGAATCTTATTTAAGAGCAGGACAAGGAGAGTTAGTTAGGCAAGGGCCATTTTAGTGCCTCAGGACCCTATATTCAGAGCTAGGATGATCAGTAACTGGGTTTATGGGCACAATTTCTGAGTTCTTGGGACATCTGGGTTGCAGTGGCATTACAATGGAACAGGAAGATGAGCATATTTCGTGGGAGTGTTTTTCAGTATTGTGATCCGAAAACTAAAAAGAAACAGGAATTCAGAAGAGAAATACCTCTTATAAATACTTTGATTTCTGTGTCTTACGTATTCTGCAGCAGAACTACAGATGTTAGACTAAGACAAATAATGACCATTAGATAATGTGTACTGTCCCTTAATCATTCTATGTATTAACAATCAATCAACTCTGGTCAGTTGTTTCAGAATGAAAAGAGATTTTTTTTTTCTTCTTCTTCTCATCTAGTGTTTTTAAACAGCTTAACATTTTGGCAGCAAAGCCTTGCAGTTTCACTGGGGAGTCTTTATCACTGAATATGTTGTCAAACCAATGATTACTTACACCGTAAAAGTGACAGGACATGTTTTTAATGCATGCACCTTTTATCACCAGCACAGAATAATTTTGGACTCAAAGGGTGGTGTTACATAAATGTAGCAGTGATAAAGTTTGACAGACAGCTGTTTGCTTCACTTTCCTGCCACATCAGTGTGTTTCTTCTTGGCAGAAACGGAATGTGTTTCTATTAATTGAATAAAAAAATTAAATGCATCCCACAATTCCCCTTACCTTTATGAAAAAGGCATTGACAGAACAATTATTTCTTCATTACTACATACTTGTTCTTGATAAGGATTCATAGAGATACTTAAAATGAGTTTTAATTAATTTTTGTTTTTGTTTTGTCACTTTTAGGCACATATTCTCATTTGGGAGCACAGATTTCATGTGTGGAATTCTCAAAGCAAGTTGTGGCTATTTACTGAAGAGAACAGAGGTCATAGAAGCAAGACAATGTAGGTTTTCTTTCATGCTGTGCAGAGAAATTGCTTCATTTTAAGCAGTGTCTTTGAATTGGGCATATTAAGAACCTAAAACATTAATGACATGCTTATTTAAAGTTTTGTTAAACATACTTGAGATCCTTGAATGAAAGGTTCAGCTGCAATTTGAAGTATTATTATTATTCATAAAAATTTGAACATACACACAGTTGAGAGGCTAATTAGCAGAGGTTAAAGTGGGCCAGAATGGCCTGAAACACTGTTCTGGGGTCCACTATTTTTAAGGGGGGAGTGGGTGGGCTCCTCTGCTTATGTGCAGGCTGCGCTTGGAGGCAGGCTGCAGCTTCCAGGCCCAGCATGCTACCGGTGAGTAACCGGGGTGTCTGGCTGGTGCTGGAGTGGGGGTTGTTAGGGGTGCCTGAGCTGGGGGTGGTTATTGGGGGCAGGGGCCAGATTTTGGAGGTGGGTATTGGGGGGGCTGAGGGTGGATTTTGGGGACAGGGGAGTGAATATTGGCAGTGGGTATTGGGGGCTGGGGTAGATTTTGGCATTGGGTATTGGGGGTTGGGGTGGATTTTGGGAATAGGGGGAATGGATATTGGGGGAAGTAGCTGGGCTGAGGGCAGGAGCTGGGGTGGGGGGCTGGTGTTTCAGGGGCAGGAGCTGGGGGGAAGGAAGAGGGTCCCATGTGATTAGGAGGGTTCTGGGGCCCACCAAATTATACTTTAACCCCTGCTAATTACATGCTGTGCAGGGATTTACAGATCCCTTGCACAGATAAACCAGGAAGACTTCGGCACCCACCAAGAACTTTGCAACAGGATTTGTGCATAAATTCAGAGGTTTCTAAATACTTCACACTGTCTCCTTCCTGTTCTTCAGTACCCATCTCAGCACAGTGGACGGTAAGCAGTGGTATTTGAGCTGTAGATTCTGTAACCCCTAAAATCTTTCTGTAGTTATCATTCAGTAGACTACATGTGATCCAGGAGCAGTTTCTTCTTCCAATACATGCATAGGCTGACATTTGATATTTGCTGCCTAGTTATATACTCACCTAATCAACAGCATTGCAGCTTTTTTGCATTGCCACAAGGCCTGGTTCTCCTGTCACACAGCATTAACTCCATTTGCTTTAGAGGAGTTACTTCTGGTGTATGCAGGTTAGGATAAGACATCTAGTATTGCTTCATCATTTTCTAAAGGGGTCAGCTTTTTGTTTATTCAGGTTATTTATTTTACATAAATTAATATACTGTATCTGAAAACTGACCACCTTTTTTCCAGACACTGATATATTAGAAATAATTGGGTGGATGATTTCAGTTTGGCCTCTCAAGGTTTATATTTTTATAAAGAAATATATATGTAGTCAAATCAAGAGGCCAATCAGTACATTTTGCCCTAGTTTCTTGCACTCTTGCTGAGTATATATTGGTTCTCTAGGCTTTTGAATAGTTGTATCTGAGAGACAAAATAATACCTGCAATGAGTGTGTTCATACTAAGTCAAAGGATTTCTCTAACACTCATTTAGCATCTGTTCATGCCCAGTATTCCTTATGAATGCAATATTTATTTATTCATGCAATGGAACATTATTTTTTCTGTTAGTCTATTGTGTCTCCAACAACCATTAATTCCCTGTAGACAGACACAAATGTATTTGTGGGAAATAAAGTCAGCCTTCTGTCAATTCTCTTCAGTATACTTTGCTTTGACTACTTGAAATAACATGGCATTTTTCTTCTGAAGAGTGCTTCTTCCTAATGCCTGTAAAAATTGTGCAAGGGACTGCTTGGTTAAAGTGTTCATCTGCTAATGCTGCAACTAGATACACAGAGCTGTACCATTTTATGTATCTACCTTCAAAGTTAAGATTTAGATGAGATAGCTCTGCTGATTCACCAGATATATGTTAATTTCTTGTTCTTAAAATCAGCTTTGTTTTTATGATCACAGAAGTGCTTATTTTATGATCTGCTCCCTTTCTTTAGAATATGTAACTTTCATTTGTGCACTGGAGAAGTCACCCATTGCAAATACAATTTCTCTTTGATGAAGAGCACTGTTATATTATTTACGTGGTAGAAGTGCATTATGTGGTATTTTCTGAATAAATAATGTGGAAATCCTGGATAATACTCAGGAATCCTGGAAAATTGCACTTGCAAACAGTTTGGGGATGCTGAGATATGTGCACTTTGTTGAAAATTTTGCTTTTTTCCCCCCACATAAGCCACATTAGCATTTCATAAAAATGAAGTTCTCTGTGTTCCTAGCCTTTTTTGCTGCAGCATAGAATATAAACTAAAAGCACTATTTCCCTTTCCAAAACCTCTCATGAGATATTTTGTTTTAAAAGAAAAACTTGTGTGTATTTTCTATGCTCAATTAAAGGCACCACACCACAACTCTACAAAACTGTTCTTCATTGTACTTTATCAAATGATAAAATCATGTGTGTTTTGGGTGAGAGGGTACTTTTGGGTAACTGGATGTTAGTTCTGTCTTTTTATTTAAAAATTAATGATTTCGGAAGTCTAGTTGTTAGTGATAAGTTGTTATTAATAATTGTACTCATTGTACATAATAAGTTACAAACATTAAATAATTCTACACCAGGCCTGTGAGTTAAGTAAATATTATTCAATAGTTCTAAGATGTATACTCAAGATCTCTCTTGTGCTTATCTTCTCTTGTTTACATACTTTCCTGGTGATCTCTATGGGTACATCTGCACTGGAGCCTTAGGTCGATTTAAGGAAGCTTAAAGCTTAAGTCGACCATATTAAGTCAACTTAAGCCAGTGTAGACAGGGAGTAGTCCTTAAATTGAGTTAATTATTCTCCAGGACCCCTCCCAGAGTTCCTGGCCACCAGGAAGGGTCAACCTAGCATCTGCCAGTGTGGACGCAGGCAGTCGATAGGAGTTTTTAGTGTGAACGCTGTAAGTCAACTTAACAAGATCAATTTTATGTTGACTTAAAGTCAACCTTGTTAAGTCAGCTTAACAGAGCTTCCAGTGTAGACATAGTCTATGTGATCCACATAGGTGCCTGAAAATACCAAAATCAGAGCAGGCCACAAATGGAAATCAGAGTCCCACAGCACTAGTGGGTGAAACTGAAGTACGCTTCCCAACCAGTCACAAACTATGCTTCTGATTCTCCACATTAGTTACCAAGAAGCTAAACAATATATATATATATACACTATATATATACAAAATATATATATAAACAGCTAGTTACCCAACGCTTCAACATAGTAAACAGACAGCTGCTCTTACAACTTGAGATAGACCAACTCCACATGACAACCCAGACTCAAGAAGAAGACCCAGAAGAACAACTAGATGTGCAGCCAACACCTGAAGCTGGAACTTCACTGCCACCCCCTCCATTACAGAGCACAGCAGCTGATATGAGGCATAAGATCATGGATAAACTAGCTACAGTCAACCCTCAGAACCACTTACCAAGGCTCGTTGGAGAAGTACCATCAGATAGTATGCTAGAAAATGCCAATAGAGCCCTAATGACAATTCCTACTACCACCATCACTGAAACCAATGAACTAGTATATGCTACAGCTTCTGTAATCCTGGAGATGCTTGGCTACACGATCAAAAAGAACAGCAGTACATACCCGCCCCCCCCGGAAAATGAGGTTGGAGGATAAGATCAAGGCAACCCGGAGAGAAGTTAGTCAGCTGGTGGAACTACAGAAGGGTGTAGAGATTAAGGAAAAGACTTGGCTACAGAAAAAATACAAGGGCCTGACTCCATCAGAAGCCCTAGAGACTGCTAAACAAAGGCTCACAGCACTGGCTACCAGGCTAAGGAGATACACTAGAAAAGCAGAGGCCAAAAAGATAAATGCCCTGTTCTCCAAAGAACCAGCCAAGGTGTACTCCCAACTGCAGTGCAACAACACAACAACAGCAGAGCCCCCAACAGCAGAAACTGAACAGTACTGGAAGAACATATGGGAGAAAGAAAAGACTCATAACACCAGTGCAAAGTGTCTGCAGGACCTGAGAACAGACCACAGCAATCTCCCAGAACAGGGACCAGTCACCATCACAGTAGCAGACATCCAACAGTGGGTCAAGAACATGAAAGCTGGACAGCACCTGGACCGGACATGATCCACACCTACTGGCTAAAGAAACTAACAGCAATGCATGAACGCCTAGCAGCACAGATGAACCAGCTGCTAGCAGCAGGCTCCCACCCAGACTGGCTAACACAAGGAAGGACAGTGCTGATCATGAAAGACCCCCACAAGGGAACAGCACCATCCAACTACCAGCCAATAACCTGCCTCCCCACAACATGGAAAGTTCTATCAGGCATCATAGCCGCCAAGCTACAGGACCACATGGGCCAGTACCTGAGCACAGCTCAGAAGGCCATTGGGAACAACACCAGAGGCTCAAAACACCAGTTGCTCATAGATAGGGCAGTCGCCCAAGACTCAAGGTCTAGACAGACCAATCTGAGCACAGCCTGGATTGACTACAGGAAAGCCTACGACTCAATGCCGCACACATGGATCTGTGAACGTCTGGCATTGTACAAAGTCAACAGGACACTAAGGACCTTCCTCAAGAACTAAATGGGACTGTGGAAGACAACACTGGAAGTCAACTCAAGACAGCTTGCACAAGTGGCCATCAAGTGCGGCATATACCAAGGTGATGCACTGTCCCCGCTGCTGTTCTGCATTGGCTTGAACCCCCTCAGCCAGATAATCACAAGGACTGGATACGGATAGAAGTTCAAGAGTGGAACTACCATTAGCCACCTCCTCTACATGGATGACATCAAGCTGTATGCTAAGAATGAACGAGACATCAACTCGCTAATCCACCTGACACGTATCTACAGTTAGGATATTGGGATGTCATTCGGACTGGAGAAGTGTGGCCGGATGGTAGTAAAGAGAGGAAAGGTAGTCAAGACTGATGGGAACTACCAGTAGGCCACGTAGCAGACATACAGACCAGCTACAAGTACCTTGGCATCCCACAGTCACATGGGAACCACGATGAGGAGGCAAGGAAGGCAGCAGCATCCAAGTACCACCAAAGGATAAGACAGGTCCTGAAGAGCCAGCTCAATGGGAAGAACAAGATCCACGCCATCAACAGGTATGCCCTGCCAGTCATCAGATACCCTACCGGTATAGTGAGGTGGCCAAAGGAGGACATGGAGGCTGCCGATGTGAAGACCCGGAAGCTCCTCACAATGTATGGAGGTTTCCACCCCAAATCCAATACCCAGAGACTGTACACCAGCCGGAAAGAAGGCGGGCGGGGTTTGGTGAGTGTCAAAGCCACTGTCCTGGATGAAATCCAGAGAATCCAGGAGTACGTCAGTAAGATGGCATCCAAAGATGAGCTGCTGAGAGAATGCCTGAGGCAGCAGCAGACATGGGAGGAAGATCAAGCAGAAGTGCCATGGCAAGACAAGACCCTGCATGGGATGTACCGTTGACAGATAGCTGAGGTGGCTGACATTGGGAAATCCTACCAGTGGCTGGAAAGGGCTGGACTAAAAGACAGTACTGAGGCACTGATCCTAGCAGCACAAGAACAGGCACTGAGCACCAGATCCATTGAAGCAGGGGTCTACCACACTAGACAGGACCCAAGGTGCAGACTGTGCAGAGAGGCCTCGGAGACAGTCCAACACACAGTGGCAGGATGCAAGTTGCAGGCACGAACAGCGTACACTGAACGGCACAACCAAGTAGCTGGCATTGTGTACAGGAACATCTGCACAGTTTATGGGCTAGACCCTCCCAAGACCAGATGGGAGATTCCACAAAAGGTCGTGGAGAATAACAGGGCTAAGATTCTGTGGGACTTCCAGATCCAGATGGACAGGAAGGTACTGGCCAATCAACCAGACATCGTGGTAATAGACAAGGACCAGAAGACAGCGGTGGTAATAGATGTAGCAGTGCCAAGTGACAGCAACATCAGGAAGAAGGAGTATGAGAAGCTGGAGAAGTACCAGGGCCTGAAAGAGGAACTAGAGCGGATGTGGAAAGTAAAGGCCAAAGTGGTCCCAGTGGTGGTAGGAGCACTCGGGGCTGTGACTCCTAAGTTGGGAGAGGGGCTCCAACAGATCCCAGGAAGAACATCAGAGCTCTTTGTCCAGAAGAGTACAGTGCTAGGAACAGCTAAGATACTGCGCAGAACCCTCAAACTCCCAGGCCTCTGGTAGAGGACCCGAGGTTGAGGAAGACACATACCACCCATAGGGGTGAGAGGGGAATTTTTTATACAGCCCCCTTTGCTGTATTTTAGTCTGTGGTTCTCAATCAACCAGTAGGTCCAGTAAAGAAAGTTCCTTAACACTCTGTGCTCTTTATCAAAAGTTCTCCAGACATCTAAGGGTCAGCCATATTACCAGATCAATTTAAGTATGAATCTTATCTAAAACACCATGCTGCCAAACGATCCTTGAGTAATTAAAATAAGAGGTTCATTATAAAAGGAAAGAAGCAAACTATAAGAGAGATGTTAAAAGGTAAAAGGAATCAGACACAGATAAATTATTTGAAAGTCCATATATATCAGGTTTCTAGTAGAATTGTGGAGTTTGCAGGCTTGTTCCTCTGGTGTACATTCCAGTAACTGGATAGATCTCAGTGCTTTGTTTCACAGCTTCCAATGTAGATGAGTAGATTCAGATGCAGGTGATGGACGGCTGCAGACTGATGACTGAAGACAAAATGGAGGTGGTGCAGCTGCCTTTTTAAGTCCCTTTTCCCTTGCCATGCTGTGTGCAGAGATTTACAGAAAAAAGATGGAGTCCAGCATCACATGAGTATGTCCTGGTGACTCATCAGATGTGGCCTGCCTTCTTCCCCTGGGCCCACTGTATTTGTGATTTCCTTCAATAATCCAGTAAACAGGCTATTGCTGCTGCCATCAAGTCTGGGATGTCACCCAAAAGCATGGCAAAATTGAAATACACACATTAAACATAATCATAACTTCAAATACAAATATGACCCATGCACATAAATATCATCATTCTTAGCAAATTGTAACCTTTCCAATGCTACCTGACATGACATATCTCACATCAATTGTTGTAATTTTGACATATTAATGTTAAATAATATTACAAACAGCCCTTTTAACCCAAACAGTGTCATCCTCTAGTGCTGCTTTTGCAGGCCCTGAACAAAATCTACTTCTTAGAGCAGTGGTTTTCAAGTTCTCTTCATTTGTGGACCCCCTACCAAATTCTGAATGTAGGTGCAGATCCGTTTGGAAATCCTCAAGTTGACAGACCATAGGTTGAAAACCACTGTTCTATGATAATGAGCTTTCTTTTATTTTTGTTCATTTGCTTATGAATTGGTATTGAAAAGAAGTGGTCCTAGTGACTGAAATGAAAGCACATTGTCTGCCCCAAATGCCTCTGCAGGTAAAAATAGATTCAGGACAATATAATCAGCATGGATTAATCTATTTAATATCCTTTAGTTGAAAAGATGTGTGGTATCATGTCTGTATGAGTAGAGGGGAACTAGATGAAAGAGGGAGTAACTGACAATACGTTCTAAATTCTATTGATTTAAAAATGGTACATTTTTGCCTGCATATGTTTTTGTTTAGGCATTTTATTATGAGGATTTTTTTTTAAATAACAAAACAGTGAAGCTAAAAGGAAAGAGTTTAATGAAACTACGAGAAAGAATCTTAAAACTTAAATTTAGTGATTGGATTTAGATTTAGGAAGCTAGATCCAATAGAGTTACTCTGATTTACACCAGCTGTTGAGGTCTGATCTCAATTCATAAGTGTGTGAAAGAGCTGGTATAGTAGGAAATGTAGAACAGAGGATACTGAGAAATCATATGAATATATTTTTGTGTTATGGGAAGTTTAGTGATTATGAAATTTAGCAGGTTGAAAGCTCTTGCGACTGAAGTTGTCTGTTTCCTCTCTGAAAAGCTGACAATGCTGACAAAGTTTATCACATTCACCTGCCAATATGCATTAAATCCATATTGGAAGAACCACTTCTGTCTGTTTTAATTTCATTGGCCTTCCAGTTTTTGGCTTGTTTTGTGAAACCATCAATGAGAGTTCCAGTTCAGCATTCATATGGTTTTTGTGGTATAGATATCTATCTGCTGGGAAATTAATTTAAATTATCAATTCATTGCATGTAAGCCTTCAAAGAAGAAAAATCAGTTGTTGCTATGATGGGGTGTATAACCACAGCTTGCCACAGCCAGTGATGACTTAAAAGACAGAATAAATACCTCCTCAGCTGCAGCTAAGAAGTGAACTACCAACAGCTGGGATAAGAGTCTGCCAATCGGAATGGGGTGGGACAAGGAGGCTGATGAAAGTGTTGTGTCATCTGTAATCCTCCAGGCCAAAGCCCTGAAACAAGTTGTTTGGCAAAAAGCAGCAGATGCAGTCATGAAAGGACCCAAGGAAGTAGCAGTGGGTCTGAGGGAACATATTTTAGCTATATAGTAGAGAGTCCATAGGCTAGAACCTAGAGGTAAGGATAGGTCTAGGCTCTCCTACCTTCCACTAGAAAAAAGGAGGTAAAAGCCCTTCTGATGTAAGGGGAAAGGACTATGGGACTCAAAGTGTTGCTGAAGGTGTGGTTTATCATCCTAAAACTTCTTACTGGATATTTTTTTTTTTTTTTTTTTTTTTTTTTTGCTATTTGGGGAACGGTGCAGTTTATTAGTGGCTTGACTGTAAGCTAAGTTGTGAGAGGAGCCAACAAGTCTTGGAGGTACCATTCACTGAAAGTATCAGTACTGAAGAAGCCACTGGACCACACCTGACCAGGAAAGAGCACACTAGTTGGTGAGCATTCTCTCTTGAGTAGCCAAATATATATCTGCCTCATATTAGAAGAGTGCAACTTGATAGGCACTGACACCACAATACCTGCTTTCACAAAGTCCCTCACAGTAAGTCTGCCTATGGAAAGTGTTTTGAGTGATTTCAGAACTAGGTTTTCAGTAAACAAGCAGGAAAATTCAGTAATTGATTGAACCTGAGGAGAGCTTTTGTTCATCTGCAACTTCAGCAGAAGGCCCATTTTCATGACCTTAGGAGCAAAGGGTTACAGACCAGTGCTATACAACTTACCAGATTTGGGAGCAGGTTCTGTGGCTCCTCTCTAGTGAGGGGAAAACCCCACACCCCAGAAGAGAAAATATGAAGGGAGTGCACTGTGAGAGGATCCTCAGGTAGCTATGTCTGTATTGCAAGCTAGGGCTGTGATTCCCCTGCTCATGTTCACATAAGTGCGCTAGCTCAGTGAGAGCTAGCGTAAGTGTAAACAGCAATGTAGCTGTAGTAGCATGTAGAGGCAGCAGCAGAGACACCAGTTTCAGGTGAGTTTGCGCTCAGCTGTGCATCCGCTGCCACTTGCTGCTGTGACTCTACTGCTATTTTATACTTGCACAAGCTCAATGAGAACTAGTGCAAGTCTGTATTCATAAGTGGGAGAATTGCACTCCTACCTTGTAGTATAGATATACCTTAGAGACATCATCTTACAGATACCGGGCTGGACATTTCCTCTTTCAGATAACAATCTTTCTCAGAGAAACCTTCAGGATGTTGTCTGGACCCGAACATGGGCTTCAGGATTACTCATAAAAATGTGATTATTCATAATATAGAATAGATAACAAAGCGAATAGGCTTTAAGATACCTTTTCTCAGGCATCTGATGAAGTGGGTTGGAGCCCACAAAAGCTTATGCCTGAAGAAATTTGTTAGTCTTCAAGGTGCCAACTCTCATTGTTTTCTGCAGTATACAGACTAACATGGCTACCCGTCTGGAACTTTTTTCACCTTAACTCTTACCACCACTCATTAGATTGTAAGGCAGGTATAGAAGCTGTGCCAAACAGATTCTAAGGGAGGGGGCAACTAATCTGCATGGGTTCTGTATTTGCATGAGCACAAAGAGCACAATTAGGCATTAGCACAGTGGGTGCAGGGCATAATGGATAATGGTATTTGGGTGTATTTGATCACAAATCTGTCAATATCTGTAATTCTACTGAAGAAAAACAAAATACTGTCTTTTGTAATATGCTACTCTTGATAGTTCAAACTCTGTTTAGGTTAGTTGAAGGGTGAAAAGTCATCATTAGGAAAAAGAAAAGTCAAAGGAGGGGCCACCCCCTTGCTTTCAGCCTGAGAAAAATAGAAATGGATGGGAGTTATCTCTGCTAAGAGCTATGCCTGAGGTACTGCTTCACCCCCTGCCTTACTGTGAATGGATAGATCAGTGACCAGGCTTCTTGTAGAGCCTTTCTTTTGTTATTTTGATTGAAGAAGCTGTTTGCAGCTTCTCTGACTTTGAGCTGAAATCACTGGAGGGCTGGATGGCATGAGTGACCAGTGGGTGGAGCCAGTGGATTTTGCAAGTGGACAGTGTGAGTGACCAGTGGGTGGTGTCAGCAGACAGCTGGCAGAGCAACAGATAGAGCAACCAGCCAGTGGAGGGCTGGAGAGAGTGAGTGACCAGCAGGTGGCACTGGCGGACAGCTGGCACGAGGGACATTCTCTACACACACACTGAGGTGGAACGGGTGCTGTAATGAATTTTGTGAGAATACTGTTCTGCTCTGGTGGTTTTGCCATTGTGTCTTTGCATTCTTTTATACTTTGTGAGGGATTAGTGGAAATCCTGTTCTGCACTGATTCTCCAGATCAATGCTGGTTTTGCTGTTGTGTTTTTACGTTCTTCTACTCTACTCTTAAAAGTTCTGTATACTGCACTCAGACTCGTGCTTGTGAGCTGGGAAGCATTACCCCTTTGGAGTGCCCAGGGAATAGTGCATGATTTCCCAGAGGACTGGGTGGGGGCTCAAGCCTGTTGGTGCTATAATATTATTGGGAAATTCCTAGATATAGAATCCAGCCCTTGTTCTGCCATTTTGCCCTGGCAGAAAGGTTACAAGATGATACAGTTATTAGAATCTCACAACTGCTCTATATAGGTGTGTGTGTGTATATATATGTATCTAAAAAGATAGACTGAGCTATTTTAATCCATAAACACTGGTTTTTTCCTTCATAACTTAAAAGTTTTGAGGGTGTCTATTCATAAATTTGTTCATCCAGATTAAAGCACTCTTCCTATAACTAAATCACCTTGTTGTTTTACTATATGCTGAGTCTTCCTGGTTCCTGGAGCAGTGAGAAGAAAGGTGAGGAGTGAGGGGGAGAGAAAGGAAGTTCTTGTGTATTTACAGGATTCATTAACAGAGCTGGTCAGATGGCTTTCATTTTTGTTTTCTCACAAAAAAAAGTTGGCTTTCCTGGGAAAAATCAAAAACTGACAATGTTTGGCTGAAATCCAAATCCAAAATATACATGTGGAAAAGGTGCTATAGTGCCTCAAGGGAGTTGTAGTTCAGATGTCTTATACTCCCACTTCCTATGAGCAGGTTTCCTGATTGACACCTACACTGACACAGATATTGCAAAATAGTTATTTTGAAATAACTATTTTGAATTTATTTTGAAATAGCATTATTTCAAATTTCCTATTTCAAATTAGGAGTCTAGTGAAGATTATTTCAAAATAAAGTAGGAGTTCTTATTTTGAAATAGAAAGTCTTTGCTAGACTTTCTATTTCAAAATAGTGAAAGGCAACATAAAATATAGGGCCATTATTTTGAAAAAAGCCAGTTCATGGCTTGGAGAGGCATTTTTCAAAATAGCTATTTTGAAAGAATCAGTATTTTGAAATAAATCCAGGTTTCAGTATATTAAAATAGCTCTTCGTTATTTTGAAATAATGAAGTGCTTATTTTGAAATACTAAAATGCCTGCATGGACAGGCATAAAGTGTTTGGTTTTGGTTTTTTTTTTTCCTTTTTGAAATAATAAGGAGGCTTATTTCGAAAAAACTTTGCAGTGTAGACATACCCATTGGGATACATCTCCCATGATGCACCACAGTCTCCCCTTTTCCTGAGCTAATGGAACACCCTGAGGAGAGATCCAGCCATAATGCTGCATGGGAGATTTAGCCCATTTGAGGATGCTGCATCATAGAAGACAATGGGGGCATGACACACCTGAACTGCAACTCCCATGAGGCAATACAGTAACATTCCCAAATTTAAAGATTGGGGTTTTGACCAAAAAGATTTTGGTTTGGTGTTTTTGCTTTCCAAGGAAAAAACAACTTTTTATCAGTTACTTTTTCTGGAGGGAAAATTGCTTCATTTAGTTTGTCTGTATAAAAACCATTTTGATTAACTTGGGTAATAAGTGCTGAAGAGACTCTACACAGTGAAATAAACCCCTCCCCAAACACTTATAATTCATTATTTATGAAACACTGAAAATGTGCTAGGCTTCGGTCCTTGTCTGAAAAAATGCCTAACAGCTTTACTGTCCAAACAGGTGGTGCACAAGTGAATGAGGGGAATGAAATACAGTGAAAAGTAACTGAGTGATGAGGTTTAGAGGTTCATGTTAGTTCCACAAATTTTCTTTAGTTTATTTTCCATTTACTATTTATTTGCTGCCTCTTTGAGAAGGATGAGGAACTAGAATTCACATACCTTTCTGTACTGTGGTTCTTTTAATTTGATTTTGGTTTTGTTCTTTTTAAAAGGAACATCTTGAAGGAAGAAATCTGTATTTGTTCTAAACCTTTGCATGGTTCACTCATTCCTGTCCCAACTTACTGTTGGTTGGTTGGTGGTTTTTATTTTTCTGACAACAGTACTACATGTTGCCTTTTCCCCATTTTTCCTTTTGGTGACCTAATTGTAAAGCTCAAGAAATAACGAAGACATCATATAAAACTACCTTATTGCTTCTTCTATCTACTGGGCTGAATGCAAACTTTCCTGAAACAGGTGTAGGTGTACTCAGTACAGCTGTTCTGTGTATCTCTGTGGTGGCTGCTGCTACTGCTACCACAGCTACTCTGCTGTTTACACTTGTGCTAGCTCCCACTGAGCTACCATGAGTATGTATGATCTCATTTGGAATTATATCCACAGTGACAGTCATCTATGTCAAAGATTAATTCAAACAGGAACGTGTGTGCCAAACAGCTATTAGCATGATCGGGGGAATGTAGGGCTTTTCTCATGAGATGAGACTAGAAGACCTTTAGTTGTTTAAATAAAAAAAACACAAAGACATAGAGGGGCTATGACTGCTCTTCATAAATACATCAGGGTGACAAATGCTGGGGAAAGTGAAGAGCTGTTTAAGGACAATTTTGGCATAAAAACAAATGGATATAAACTGGCCATGAACAAATTTAAGCTAAAAGTTAGAACAAAAATTCTAACCATCTGAGGAGTCAGGTTTTGGAATAGGCTCCCAATAGTAGTTGTGGGAGGTGAACGATGTTAAGTTGTCTTGTGTGAGAACTGGAAAAATTTGAGTGAGATTTTATGATGCTTATGATGGTGAAGATGTGACCTGGCAAAACTAAAGGTCCCTTAAAATAGGGATGTAAAAACCTAAAATTTTAAACAGCAGTTGTTTTTAAATATTTTAAACAGCTTATTAATGTTTATAGTGGGGGGGAGAGAGGAAAGGCAAATGGGCAGCTGTCTGTTGTGAGAAGGCACAAAGCCTAGAGCAGGGTGGGGAGAGCTCTGCTCAGCAGGGCTGTAACTATGGCGGGGCCGATAGGGCACAGCCCTGGGTGGCCCGAAGCGGCTTAATAGATTCACGCTATTAAAGGGGTGGCTTTGCAGTGCTGGGGTCTGGGAAGGGGCGCGTTCTGATTGGAGCACGCCCTGGGCAGCAAAACCCCATGTTATGGCTCTGCTGCTCAGCTCCCCTGCACATGCAGAATAGAGTGAGAGTCACAGCTGGGTATGGCTCAGCTCCCTGCAAGCAAGAGAGCCATGCAGCTAAAGCTCTGTGGGGGAGCTGCAGCTAGGCAGCTCTTGCTTGGCAGTGAGAAACTGAGCCCAGCATGGCTCCCACCCCCCACATGTTAACCATTTCAATGTTCTTTTTTTTTGAATGTTTATCTTCATTAAACTGATTTTTACATTCTTAAGTCATACATTAGAGCTTCAATTTTAAGGGTCAGGAAGAGATTCTTCCTCCACAAATGTACCATTTTGAGTTCCACTGGTGCATCAGAAATAGACACAGTTGGATGTAAGAAACGAGATGAGGTTGGATGGTATTCCCAGGTGGTACTGAGCATTCTCCTGCAGGCAGTCAGCTGCCTTGCTCTTAGTCATATGCATAGCATCTAAGTGATCACTGTATGTAGGGTCAGGAAGAAGGAATTTCCTCCATGATCAAGTTGGTAGTGTTCGTGGGGGAGTTTCACCTTCCTCTGGAACACATAGGTCATTTGCAATGTTTATTTGTGTACATGTCACAATCAGTGTCTTACCATCTGCAGGGCCTTTGGAGCAACTCAGTCCCTCCTATTCTCTCCATATGGCAGACAATAGTCTAGTTTTTCTGTCGATGTAGTGCCTTGGTCTAATTTCAGTGGTTTGGTGTGCAGGTGCTGGAATGTGGTGGTGGCCTGTGACTTACATGAGGTCAGACTAAAAGAACTGATGATCTCTTCTGGCCTTAAGCTTTACAGGTAGGTCAGTTCTACAATTAAACAAACCCATGGCACTCAGTATTGGAGCCTGGATCTATTGGCTCACACTGTATCAAAAGCCTTACGAAATGTTCCTTCTAATGTGATGATGCAGCTGAGCAAGTTATGGATGCAGCTGAGCAAGTTCCCTGATCTATATCAGGCCTCTTCACGGTGGCCTTCTGGCTCCCCAAGTACATCCATAACTTGCTCAGCTGCATCATCAACTTAGGGGGAACATTGCTGTCATTACTATATTATGCCATCAAAAATGGGTAATCATTAATGAATGAAGTGTTAAAATTGCACAAAGTTATGTTCTTTAAATTATTTTAAAATAAAATTGTATTCTTTTACTGAAAACTGGATGTTTTCATGACCCCTTCATTATTGTTTGAGACTAAAAAATGTTAAACTAAATTTGCAAATATAAACTTGAAAAGCACCTTAAAAAGTAAAAGAAGAAAAAGCAGTTAACTTGCCTCTTTTTTCTTTTCCACAGTAGCCCCTTCTACAGTTTTAAAAAAAAATTGTCCTAAATTATTTCTAACCATACTTTATTTTCCTTCATTTTATTACTGTTCACTATATTTTCCCCCTAATTTATCCATATTTTAGGGAGCAACAGTCAAAAAAAAGTGACAGTACCCAACACAGGGTTTGAACCCATGACCCTAAGCTAAGGGGGTCTGTTGTACAGCTAACTAAACCATCCAGATTGCAGGTATAAAAACTTCTAGAAATAGAGTAAAAGATGTGCTCCACTCTCCCTTGATTTTTCTTCAGGCTCTTCAGTTCCCTAGGTGTACAGTAGACTCTTAATCTCAGGCTCATAGTTTTGAGCCCTGTGTTGGAACCTGCTGCTTTTTTTTTTTTTTAAACATTCCACTCAACAGTAAAAAGTGTGAACAAAATCAGCTATTTTTAGAAGCCTGCCAGAGGGGAACATGTCCTCATTTTACTGGACCTCTGGTAACCCTACTCTGGGGGAAATTGCTTGCTCTCCCTAGCACCTTCCTGGGTGGGTGAGGGAGGAGGCTTCCCCAAGTCCACAGCTGGGCACCTTTCCCGGGTGCCCACCAGCTGGCTTCCCCAAGTCCCCTGGGCTCCCCTTCCCCCAGCTCCCTCAGGCCAGGCAGCTGGCTGCCAGAGCTGCTCCCATGCTGAGCATGCTCCTCACTGCTGCCATTCTTCTGGCTGGCAGGAAGCTGCACCAGGAGGTTTAAAATCTCCCACCCTTTGTAATTTGACCTAGTTTTCACTTTTTGTGGGACTTTTTCCTTGTGTTTAAATTATTGAAAATCTCCTACTTAAGACAGTGGTTTCTTGCCATACTTCCTGTCCTTCCTACGCAGCAGAATACTTTGCTCTAATGCCCTTAATAATGTCTCTTTTGAAAAACTGCCAGCTGTCTTTAGTTGTTTTCCACTTAAACATGCTTCCAGTGGGATCCTAACTACAACTCCTTGAGTGTACTAAACTCTGATCTCTTGAAATCCATAGTTTTTTAGTTTGGTGTTCTCTCTGCTATCATTCTTTGGAATCATGAACTCTACCATTTCATGATCACTTTCACCTATGCTACCTTCCACTTTCAAATTCTCAACCACTTCCTTTCTGTTTGTCGAAATCAAATCAAGAATGGTCTCTCCCCACTAGCTTTCTCAACCTTTTAAAATGAAAAATTGTCTCCAATACATTGCAAGAACTTGTTAGATAATCTGTGCCTTGCTGTGTTATTTTCCCAACAGATTTCTGGTTAGCTAAAATCCCCCATCACCACCAAATCCTGTGCTTTGGGTGATTTTGTTAATTGTTGGGGAAGTCGTCTCATCCAACTCTTCCTCCTGGTTCAGTGGTCTGTAGTAAACACCTACTATTATATCACCCTAGTTTTTTAGTTCTTTTATCTTTACCCAGAGACTTTCAACATGTTTGTCTCCTATTTCCATCTCAACTTCAGTCCAAGGGGAAAAAAAATTATTATACAAGGCAACACCACTTCCCTTTTATTCCTGCCTATATTTCCTAGGCAAACTGTACTCTCCTATATTAAAATTCCAGTTGTGTATTATCCCACCAAGTCTCTGTGATGCCAACTATGTCATAGTTTTGTTTAGCTACTGGCATTTTGAATTCTCCCTGCTAATTCCCCATACTTCTTGCATTAGTAGATAGACACTTAAGATACTGTTTTGCTCCCCCCCACCAGTTCTGATTTGTCTCTTATATCCCTGCCGTTACAGCCTAGGCTCCCCCCAAGTCTGGGCCTTCCCCCAGGTCTCCCTGGTTTTGACTTGCCTGTGGACTTGGGTCGTCTTACCCTTCAGACCTAGTTTAAAGCAAGTATTTTCCCCCTTCTATCTTGCCCATTCCCTCTGAGTAGGAATTGCTCACTCGATCTTCAGTGACTGAGGAAGCTACTTGAAAGCAAGGGAAGCCAGTCAAAAATCCTTGTACAGATCTGAGGTAACTCACAAGAAGATGCATCATCTTAAGAGGTGATAAGGAGCACCTGTGGTACTCTCAGGAGCTAGAGAGGAGATTGCAACTTGAGAGGCACAATTTCTCTTCATGTGTCGCACAGCTCCAACAATTCCCTACATGGTACAGCTTGTAAGTCACATAAGCTCAGTGTATCTTCAAGATACAAATGGGTAAAAAAGAAGGCAGTTAAAGAAACAGATGTTGAAACTGAAGAAAAATATTTCTGAGACTCTTTATAAGAACCTGATCCTGCCACCATTCCTCACAAAGATTAGTACCTTTCTTCACATAATAGAATAAATTAACAAACCAAATTTAGAGTTAAGCCTTTAAGCATTTATTTAAACAAGTAATGAAGAGATACGATACTGACCAAATGGGACTGTTTGTATGAGTAAGGACTATGGATTCTGAGCCTCTATTAACTTTCTCTCTTTCATATTATTGATTTGAAAATCTTTCTACCTGTGGAAACTTTTTTTTTTTGATCAGCAAGTAAAAGATCTTTCTCTCCCTTCTCCCATTCTCATCATGGTAACAGTCAGGTGCATAGACCTGGAATACTTTCACAAACAGTTTTGCAGGGCTATCTTGTATTCATAAAAGATTAAGCACTAGCTTTTGCTCCCTTTCAAATCTGTGTGTTCAAATTCCTACTGGCTTCAAAGAGAAATACTGGTACCAGAATTTGTGTAAACTTATAATGCTTATTTTTCATATGTAAAGTTTCAAAATTATTATGCCTATTATTTTTCTTTGAAATGCTCTACCAATGCAAATGATTTTTGCCAAAAGAGGACTACAAAATACTTTCCATGACTAATTAGAATTCTTTGAAATAACTTAAAAGGATTGAAAGCCAATTCTTTCCTCACATTATAATTCAGAGACTACATGCTAAATATTAATTTAAGGGTGGTTTTTTTTAAAAAAAAAAAGCTGTATGAAGTAGAAAACTCCTTAGCTTTTTGCACTGCAGATCAAGAAGATTTTTTTATACTTTTCCCAGCACACACAATAGAATTGGCATACAGTACTTCTTAAATATTTCATCTTGCCTCCAAATCTGTCACATGCATCAGGCTCTTAAATGTTCCTAAACTTTAAAATAAATGGGAAAGGAATAAAAGTGGAAAAAAGATTCCTTATAAGTATGTATAAAGGTAAACATTAGTTGTACAGCTGTTGCATTAACTCTGTCAAAGAACAGGCAAACTGACAGAAAAATAAGAAAATGGAGAGAACGTTTGTTATTACCAGAAGTTCCTCTTTAAATAAATGATAAAAATGAAACAAACAATGAGTCCTGTGGCACTTAAAAATTAACACATTCATTTTTTTCCCATGGGAACTCATGCAATAAATAAAGACTGACAAACTTATTTAAGTGCCACAGAACTCTTTTTTGTTTGTTTGTTTTTTATTGAACTAAACTAACACGGCTGCCCCTTTGGAACAGGATAAAATGAGTTATTTAATATTTTCTGAGGCTTAATAACCATATATCTAACTGCAGCTGAGCACTAACAGAACTCTTCTATAATGAATTCTTAAGTTTTCTTCTTTTTTATATAAAATTTAATATAGATTCAGCATTCAGAGAGATTATGGCTAATATGCATAAGGTATTGCTAATTTAATTGCACATTAATTTGAGCAGAAATAGAACAGTAATTTCTAGACTCTGAACTTTAACTGATCCCTGACATACAATTTTTTGCCCATTGAATCTGACATTCCTTGACTGAAAATGTCTGAAGTTAAACATAAATGGATAGTTCTATTGTACAAAGGCTGGGCAATCACAACAATGTATTTTGGAGATCTGGGTTGTTTATGGGTTTGGTCATCAGGTTAGAGCCTTTCACTTCTAAATTACCAGTTCCAATTTAGCCCAAGTCAATTTGACTAAAAACTGGTCCTGTCTGTTTGATGTTAAGTATCTTTTCTCTCAGTCCAGCTCCTAGCACACAGGTGATTACAGCACAAAGGCACTACAACTATCGTTACTTAGAACCTGTGACAGTTTAATCAGAAAGCCCAAAGACTGCAGTGGCAAGGGGATTAAAAGACTTTCACCCATTGAAAAGGTTGTTTCAGGTCTGAGTTGGAACTTATTGGTGGGACAAAGTTGTGGACTGAAGCCTGTATTGTTAATGTCTGGTATATCTAGAGAGATTCTTCAGATAAAGCAAGGCCTTTGTGTATAGAATGACAAGTAAGTATCTTTCATGAGCAACCATATATATCCTTTCTTTCATACACTTTTCCTCCATGAAATATCTCTCTATTCTAAGGGAACTCTCCTTAACTCACATGTAGAATTCTCAGTGGCAAATCCAGGCTCAGAGTGACACTAGTTGGAGTGTATATTTTTTATAAAAGCTAGAGTTAAGATCTGTTTTTGTATCAAGCACTATTTATTTGTACTGAAGCTAATAATGAGAAAAGCCATTATTAATTTGTAAAGATAAACACCAAAGACAGATTGCAGTGTCCTGATATTTACTATAGAATTAATTATACCTTTTTGTAGTGTGTTGAAGTTGTCTTTTGTGCCTGCCATCTTGCTAGTTGCTGGTTACTTGGAACTGACTTAACCAATCAGGAGAGTATTGCTGGGAACCTTTAATATTGTGTTTTTACTGTGGTTAGTTAAAGTAAAAAGGAAGTATTGAATACACTTAGCATATTCTGGTATCAGCTTTCTTTCTGCTCTCCATCTAATAGCAAATAGTTCCAGGTACTAGAAGACTTATTGTACCATGTGTCTTTATGAATATCTTAAATAAAATATTTAACTTATGGTATGTTGTTGTGTCTTGCTGGATTTTCCCCATCTAATGTGAAGTGCAAATTATGATACTGAAAAACAAACAAGGGCTATGTCTACACTATGGGGCTATTTTAAGTTGACTTCACACGGTTGGCTTTAAGTCGACATACATCAATCTTGTGATGTCAACTTAGGGGTATGTCTACACTAGTAGACATACCCCAGCCCAGACTTGGGACCCACCCCCTTCCCTGCCCTGGAGTGTGAGCTGGCTCTGGGGCCCTGATTCGGCCCTTGAGGCCTGATTCAGCTTCTGCCACCTGTGGAGAGGGGCTGGAAGCACAGTCGAGCTCCCAGTGGGGGCTTGCACCTGGATCCTGCCACCTGAAGAGAGGGGCTGGGAGCCCAGACTCACAGCCCCTCTCCACAGGTGGCAGGAGCCAGGTGCAAGACCCTGCCACCTGCTGCAAGGGGCTGGGACCAGATCAGGCTCCCAGGCCCTTGCTCCCACTCCCCATTTCCTGCCACGAGGGGCTGGGACCAGATCAAGCTCCCAGCTCCTTGATCCAAGCCCTTGCTGCCTGCCTCAAGGGGCTGGGAGCTAGACTGGGCTCTCAGCCCCTCTCTGCGGGTGGTGGGAACCAGCTGCAAGCCCTCATCACCTGCGGCTGGGAGCCGGGAGCCCAATCAGACTCCCAGCCGCTTGCCAGCAGTGGCTGGGGCTGGATTGGGCCCTAGGAGCTGGATCAGGACCTGGGGCAGGGCAGGGGTGGGCCTGGGGCCTCCTACCCTAGAAAGTCAACTTAAAAGCCTAAATCAACTGTAGGGCAGAAGTTTTTAAGTCAACTTAAGCAATTGCTTAAGTCAACATAATAAACTCTCCATATAGAAATGGAGTTCCTTAGGCAGACTTAAGGCATGTTAAGTCAACCTAAGGCTCCCGTGTAGACATACACAAGGAGTCTTGTGGCACAAAACTTCAGCTGAAATCCTGCCCTAATTGGGGGAAAAAAAAGTTTGTTTAGGAATACAGGCAGAGCAAAGTGGTTAGTAGCTTATCAGAAGGCCTGAGAGGAATCCAGCTGAATCGAAGCAGTATTTCAAGTATGCAATGTGCTTACCAGTATTCCATACTTTTTGCGCTATTACAATGCCAATTGCCAGCTGGAGTGATGAGTATTTGCAATGACCTCAAGTTGACTGTACTCCACAGCGTTGAGGAGTAGTCAAACAGGTGCAATAGGTGGGCCTCATCTTGACTCTCTGGAAAGGAAGTGGGAACACGTCCCCTTTACTCCTGCATAGTTAACACACAGTGATTAAAATATAATTTGGTGGGCACTGGAACCCTTCTACTCAGCAGGCTCCCTTCCCGTAATGGCTGGGTTCCTTTCATGCATGTGCAGACCCCAGCCCAGGTAGGCATTAGCAACCACTTCTCAGTACCATGTACATCAGTTATTGCCCCCCAACACATGCTGCTACAGGCACCCACCCACTCCAGACAACCCCTAGCCACATTCCATATCCTCCAGCAGCTCCGTGCCCCCCGATCCCAGAGGCCAGCACTTCCCTGCCTGAAAGCCCAGGGGCGAGGGCCGTCTCTATTCTCTCAGGAGTGCTCTGGGGTGCAGTGGCTCCATCCACAGCATCCAGGGGGCACCAGCTGCTCCACTTTCCCAGCCCCAATGCAGGGCTCCCTCAGGCCAAGTTGCCATCTTACCTCAGCCATTTCTACTCCTCATCCCTTCACTGGCAGCAGCAGTGGCATGTCCTGGTCAGCAGCAGCAGTGCCGGTGAAGTTTCAGCTGGGGGCTAGCCACTGACAGGGCAAATGTGTGGCCACTGGGGCACTTTTTAGAGTAGGGCAGGTGCAGCTCTGCTCTGTTGGTAGTGATGCCTATCCTGCTGGAACACACTGGAATGCAGCTTTCCGGCTTGGTTTTCTATTTTTAGGTGCCCCAGAATGTTGGCCTACTTTAAACCCTGCTCACACAGGATTTCCCCCATGTTTAGTTATGAGATATTGTAGCTAAACATTCCTTCTTACTTTGAAGGTATGATACTATCACTGGCAAGTTAGAAATCAGCAAGTACCATGCATGTGTGACAGATACCTGGATCTATCTAAAATTTATCCGAACTACATATTGCTTTACTGCATCTCACTATTAGTTTTATATTTTACATGGAAACCTTTAATTTAAAAATTTAATGGGACTAACTTTGGAAATTATTTCTTAGGTGGGATTGGACAATGAGTTGGCTGTCATACCAGATAGGTAAAATTGAGACCAAGGTCTTGATTCAGCAAAGTACTTAAGCTTGTGCCACACTCCAGCCACATGATTAGTTCCACTGAGATGAAAGCAGGGGTGTCGCTGGCACGTGGCACACGGGGCCTGTGCCCCAAATCCTGACACCGGTGCCCTGGGCCTGGGGGGGCCCTGCTTCTCCTGGTCTCTGGCCCAATCAGGCCGGGGATCCGGGGCCCAGCCGCCCACGGCTGCAGAAGCTGCTCCTGGCCCATCCCTGACCGGGGATCCGGGACCCAGCTGCCCCTCCTGCCCCTGTTGCTCTTGTTTGAAATGACTTACTGGCAAGTCATTCACTGAAGTTTATGTAACTGCTTTTGTGCTTGAAGTTAGGCAAATACTTAAGTACCTTGCTGAATAAGGATGAAAGTTAGAAAATATACAATTTAAAATGTGTAGATCCATCCTAAGATCCCCAAAAAGTTGAGACACTTGTCAGATATTTGTTTTTATACCTTACTAAAGAATAAGGCAAATCTTGCTGCCCTTGCCCATGTATATGGTCCCCGTTGCTTCACTGTGTGTTTCAAGCAAATTGGATACTGTTCTACTTCATAAAAGAAAGAAAATGATCCCAAATCATTACAAAAACTACAATTTTTACCAGTATAACCATCTACTCTTAAAATTATATCATACATAAATTAATTTTCTCTTAATCTTGCTATTTGTGACACAGAGGTTGGAAGGTTATTTGGTTGTACGATTAAATAGATCCAGTTTGTAGAATAATGAATAGAGACAAACAACTTTGCTATCAATCGGATTCATATAAATACCATTGTACCTTCAAGCCTTAGGGTTTTTCTTTACATATTTCAGCATGTATGATGGATGAACTTATGGAGCGCTACAATATTAAAAGTTGCAGACATAAGTAGATTGCCATCACTCTATGCAAGTATAAAATAGACATTCTAGCTCAGAATATGCTTATTGACTAGACAGAGCCATCTTATTCTAACCTTCTGTGGTTTATTAGCAAAGGCAGCAAACTTTGAAAGAATGCTAGTCATGAGAGACTATAACGGGTTTCAAATTTGCAGCCTGTGGGCCTCATACAGCCTCTAAAGCTATTTCCTGCAGCCCACAACAACACTATCATTACAGATATTTGCAGTATTGTTGTATGAAGAGGTTTCAGTGGTGTGGCCCTAAGGCTAACATACTAGTCCTCATGTGGCCGTTGTAATTCCACATTTCCTATACTGTAAAGGTCTCAAACTCAAATCACCACAAGACATCTAGCTACTGGTCAGGAGGAACACTTTAGAGAGCTCTGAACCATGTTTACGCTTATAAATCCTGTAGGGAAATAGAAAACACAAAGTTAGTCTAACCTTGCTGATTATACTGAAATGAAAATGAACTGCTCATCCAAATTAATGGACATAAAATTAATCTGGGAAGGATGATGTTAGCAAACTTTCACAAAAGATGGAAAGCACACATTATGCACTGTACTGAGATTAAATATCAAGAGTATCAAACACAATAACTAGGGGCTTCTAAAAATCCACTTAAGTAAATAAGCAGTTTCAAAATGTTTTTTGCTTTTGTATTTCTTAATAAGAAAAGCACTTTTTACCCTGTCCCTCCTCCTGCACCCCCCAGCTCCAGACGCTGGTACATTTATTGATAATGTGTTTGGAGAGTGGGAAGAAAATAACACTTTTGGTGTTTTAATTTTGAAGAGTGTTTACTACACATGTGCAATAAACTAAACAAACAAATCAAAAGTCTTTAGCATACAGGCTGAAAACCCTTGAAGGAATACAGATAGCCTCTGAGGCACTGTTTCAGAAAGACTAAGCACTTGTCTAGTTTAATGACGAATTATGCAATGAATTCAGGGTTATTCACAGGCTTAAAGTTATACATGGGCTGAAGTAACTTTCGGAAGAGGAGGCTAGGTTTCCACTTGAAAAAGCTCCACTGAACGAAGCAGAAAGAATCTCATTGACTTCAATGGAAATTGGATTGGGGCCTAGTTCAGTGTGTGACAAATATACTGAGGTCTGTTCGAATATCAGTGTGATGCATTAATTTCTATTTTGGTGGTCATATCTGTGAAGCAAGCTCTCTGACAGGACTAAATGCCAAGCATCAAATTTTTCACACAGGTATAGTGCATAGCTGCTAAGCAGTAACAATAAATATCCACTCAATTGTTATTAGAGCTGGATGACCTATTTGTAGCAAACTGTTTGTCCAGATTGAGCATTTGGTGGTGGTGGGGAGGGGGGTCTCGTGTTTGCTGTGTGTTTCATTATCAGTTCCCATGACATTCTCAAGCGTATTTCATCCAGTAGATTGTTTGCAATCAATTTGCAGTGATTGTTGCTTCAAGCATTTGATATTCCACACCCTTCAATCAGTTTGCTTTGAGAAACACAGGGAGGTGTTTCTATTCTTTGATTGGATTAACAGAACTCTTAGAATCAGGTTTCCAGTGCAAATGTTTGCAATTAAAAATTTGTTCTTAGTGCATATTCTGCAATACTTACTTAAAATCTGCTATTTGGTGAAGATTCCTATCAGTTAATTTGTCCTCTAGAATGTTAAGGGCAAATAAATCCAAAAGGTGAATGAATGGTCAGGGGTTTTTTTTGTTTTTTTTGTTTTTCCCAGTACTCATCCAGCTCATGACCTACATACATTCAAACCAGTGACCCAAAGGTGAAAAGGGAGAGCTAGCTAGAACCAGTAATTGAATTAAATCATAGGGTTGGAAGAGACTTCAGAAGATCATCAAGTCTAACCCCCCTCTGGGTTTGAGCCCAGGACCTTCTGTAGGTTAAGCAGATAGGCTAGCTACTACACCATATGCAGTGGCTTTCATATCATGCTAAAACAGAGATAGGAAAGTATCTTAACATACACTAGGCTTTTACAATGACATGGTGACATCCAGGCTATAAACCACTGAGTGCTACACAGTTTGACAGCACCAGACTCAGTAGGATCCAGCAGTAAGCTTGGTGGATAATGGATTTTTAGGGATGCTGCCAATTCTGGGGTGTAAGCAATCAAACTGAAAATAATCTGTAATTTTTTTTTCAGGGTATTGAAAAGTAAAAAAAAAAAAAAAAAAAAAAAACAAAAACAAAAAAACCCCAAACCAGATTTTGAGCATTGTATTTTTTTTATTATTTTCAATCAAATTAAATGAAATTTTGAAATTAACTCATTTTGAACTGTATAATTGAAATGTTTGAGTCATGTTTCTGTGTTACTGACCATGTTTTAAAAAAATTGCCAGGAGGCAAATCCTGATTTTTTTTTTTTCTTTCATTAGTGAGGACTGGCTGCATGAAAAGTTGCACATGTTGATGTTGAACAAGCAAGGAGTCCAGTGGCCCTTAATGACTAACAAATTTATTTATTGCATCAGCTTTCATGGGCAAACATCCCACTTTGCTTTTGAGTTGGCAGAAAGATAAAGATGTATATTCGTTTTTGGCACAAAAATTCATATGTTTTTTAGAAATCTACTTTCCATTACCACAAAAAAACAAAACAAAACAAAAACCTTTGCACTGAAAGCAAATATGGAAAACGTCATACAACTGGGAGAGCGTTTTGGGAATTTATTATATGCATATGCTAACTGAGTGGAATTCTATGTGCAGTCTAACATCATCATAATATGTGACTGCATTCACAGACATTCTGGCTAACAAAGGAAATTGAATCTGGAGTCTTCAGGACCAAATGTGCAGATTTCTAATAATTAAGCTCCCAGTGCATATGGTGGGTGGGTGGGCCAAGATCATATGCACTAAACCAGCCGAAATATTTAAAATTAATGAATAAAGACTTTTGATTGAAATATTAGAAATGCTGGATCTCCTGACCAAATTTATAATTTTGAACATATATGAGTAATAGTGACAATTAATAATCTGCTCCCCATTGTATAGAATTGTATTGATTCATCAGACATTGGCTGACACCTAAAAAAAAAAATGATCCAGAAATTATTCAAACTGCTGGAAGTCTTTCCAGTGACCTTAATGGGCACAGAATCTGGCCCAAAGACAAGATACTAGAATAGATGAAGCTCTGTTGTGGGCTGATCTGACATGGCAAATACCAACTGCTCTGCAGGCTGAATATGCTTCATTAACTGTTTTTCCACAAACATAACAACACTTTTGTAAGAGGGATTTTTATTAGAATTTTAGGGGAGGGGGTAGTGGAAGGATTTTTTTTATTTGTCAAAACATTTCTGACCAGCTCTACTTAAAATACTTTTGGAAAGTAATGAGTTAAACTATTAGCTAGCAGAAGAGTATCTTGAATATTTTCCATAAGCCTATCCTAGATACCAATTTTCCCCTGTGATGTGACTGTTACTTATATATAAAGATTCTTGTTAATCTAGATCCATTCATTTCAAACAGCAGTGAGATATGTTCTTTTAAATACTGTATACCAGCTAATTCTTTCACCTTGACAAAGCAGTTAAGCACTGATTTGATAACTTTGAATCCAAATAACTTTTTAAGTGTCAAAATCTATGAAACTGTGTACAGATCATTGTTTGGTCATATTGAGACCAAGCAAATCTCCATGCTTCTTCAATATTTTTTTGAGCAGGAAAGGCTTCCAGCAGGTGCTTTGGTGAAGATCTGTGCTAAGCACTACCATTTTCCTAAGAAAACACAAATCACAGGTCCATGTGCTATCTGTTTTGCCCAAAGACTGATGGGAACCTGAGAATCTGGGACCTGCTCCCCTTTCCCATCAAAGGGAGAAGGCACAGGAACTCACTTCAGCTATTTCACCCATTTCTGCCATGAGGTACATAAATTACTGTTGCCACAACGCCAAAAGCAGGAAAGGAAGAGAAACGTTTAGTGTGTTTCCCTTGATGATATGCGATAGTGAGGAAAGTCAACATAAGTGAGCACTAGTCTAAATTTAAATTTAAAATTCTCTCAGACCATCATATAATTAGTTTAGGCTTATATTGTTCTGAAAGGCAAATCTTGAAGTACTTGCTCTGTTTTTTTGTTAGTTTTTCTTATTAACTATCGTGGTGACTTTTCATTTATGTATAGTGTCTTTACTCAAGTAGACCTGCTGTTATGGGGTGTGTCTGTCACACACCCAAGGAAGTGAGAGAATTGAAACACAAAATTACATCTCTGTAACCACCTCCTGTTACTGCAAGGATGTAGAGGGGAAAGGTGAAGTCTGCTGTGGAGGACTTTTTCTGGTTCAAAAGAAAGGAAAGAGATGGACTCAGGGAGAAGTTAAAAAAAAAAAAAAAAAAATGCTTTAGCTCTGACAGCCCTGAGTTTGTAGCAAACCTCAGCACTTTTGGGACTGATGAATTAAGTCTGGCTCCATTTCTCTCATGTTTCCTGTTCTTATCCTTATAACAAACTCTCATTGTTTGTGGAGTCTAGTCTAGTTTTATTTTTTATTTCCTGAGCGTTTATGCTGAGGCATCCCTTGACACCCAAGTGAAGGGAATTGGATTTTTCCTGAGTAGGGACTTTAAAATTTAGCCCCAAATGTAGCTAGGTACTTTTTAACTTACATGGGGTTGTGTACTTGAGCTAATCAAAATCTTTCATGTATATGGTTGTACATCAAAATTGCAAACAAGCACACTGACACAAAGCTCATGTTTTCATAAGGAAGCATATTGATTCCAGCATACGCTGGGAAATTTTAATTTCTTATTTGAATTCCCCCAATGTCCCTCTCGATTGTTATGGGTGAGGCAAATTGGAATCCAGACCATAAAAATGACTACTTAGTCATAATACCAGATGATAAGAGCCTTCATAAAAGTCTCCCCAAGCTCAATGTACAGTCATTGGTGCATATATTTCAACCTTCTTCTGACTGCTCAGAGTATAGAGCAACAGTGAAAAGTGTCATCTTGCTGAACTAACATATAATTAATTAAGTTAGTGTGGCTGCCAGAAGTAACAGATTTCAAAAGAAAGATAAAAAAATATGTTGGTAATATTATGCAAAATGCTTCTAAGGCGGTTAAGTAATATGTACAAAAATATTTGTATGATAACTCCAGTATCCTTTCTAAAAAGCAACAGTGCATGACATTGTCTTATTCATTTAATGAATGTGTAGTTACATTGTGGTTGGGGAGAAAATTGCCCTTTTTGTTCTGGCAGTTTCCATAAAACCAAATCCACAGCAGACAGGTATCTGCCTCAGAGCAGGGGATGATATTCAAAGTCGGAGTTAAGTGATCTGTGATTAATGGGTAAAGTGACCTTGCCATCTTGCAAAGTAGCAGGGATTGTTAGCTACTCTTAAGAGCTGATGTACAGAGTTGTCGTAGGAAACTATTTTTTGAAGACAGCAAGTTTGTCCAGGCTCTACAAAACTCAGGAAATTTGCTACGTATTCTTGACTGCCATCTACTGACATGTATCTATTAAATATTTGTGTTCCCAGTGACTCCTATAATAGCTACCACTGTTGTTTCAGCCTATGTAATAGTGTGGTGGCTTTGGGAAAGTTTGCTGTGCTGAAGCTCCATGGCCTGGGCTGGCATGTGTAACTTAACCCTGATCTATACTACAAACTTACATGGGTTTAACTGCATCACTCATGGGTGCAAAAAGTCCACTACCCTGAGCAATTTAGTTCTACCAACCTAACCCCCAGTGTAGACAGCGCTATGCTGACAAGAAGGTTTCTCCCACCGTCACAGTTACCGTTTTTCACAGAGGTGCATTTACTAAGCTCATGTAAGAAGTTCTTCTGTCATCATAGTAGCATTTTCACTGAAGCACTACAGTCGTACACCTGCAGCATTTTAAGCATAGACGTGCCCTTGGCTTGTCTATGCCCTATGAAAATTTTCTTTTGTGTCCAAAGTATGCTTTTAGTATGCAGAGGGCTTCTCTTTTTTAAAGAATTGTGCGATATATGCAACCATTCAATGTGTGAGTGAACAGAAAGTTGTGACATGCACCTACTTTTCTTTTTTTATAAGCACTGCCATGTATGGTGCCCAATAATCACTCTGAGACCAAGTGCTTGCCAAAGATTCTCTCTGGTCTTTGAAGCAGTTCCCAACTGTTGTGTATCAGAACATAAGCTTCTGCATCATTATTCCCCAGACTTCCTGGCTGGAAAGCAATGCTACTTAAACGTCCGATTTCTGGTAACAAATTATCAAACAACTGGATTTCAGGATGGCATAGTCTGCATGAACTGATGTAGCTGAAAACTAAATAGATAACATTCTTTCCACATCTTGGTGTTGTATGTCTTGTGCCACCTAATAATATAAGCAATTTCCATTTTAATGGTGATTTCCACATAAGGTTACAAAAGAGTTAACATAAAATTAACTATTTTTCTCATCATACATTTCTCAAGAGAAGATATATGTGTGTGGGTGGGAGAGTAAGCATGTCAGGAAAAGAAGACCCCAGACATGAGGCAGGACTGTGGAAAAGAACAAAAGAAGGAAGGTGAGAAACGTTCAGCTTCAGTTTAGTACGCCCACCTCAGCTTCAGCTCAGCAGCTTCGTTATTTAACATTCTGTACTGCTAATGCACTCCACTTAAACATGCAGATGGAATTACACTCCTGGGAAACAGAAAACAGGGAACAACAGGAGGCTGCCCCCTAAGGGACTGTCACAAAGCATCAGTATCAGCAGAGTCGAGTTAGGGAACATCTAATAATTACAATCCATACTCCAAACAAAAACATTCTTCCGTAATACTACTACTTGGATAGCTCTTTTTATCCATAGATCTCAAATTCTATACAAAAGGTAGTCGGTATCTCCCTTTCTCAGATTTGGAAAAAAAGAAAGCACTGAGGATAAGACTGTTGGGTTGATGTGATGTAAGATTGAGCCTTTGGAGTACAATTTGCCTCCTATTCTAATAAATAATTGACTGGACCAGGCTGCAAGATTGGCCAGCCAGCTACTGTCATTCCAACTCTTCAGTGGACACTGTGTAGACTGGAACTTTTGGCTACGTATTTAAAGTGACACTGAACTCTGAGGTTAGCTTCTCACTATAGCTATGTCTACACTTATACTTTATATTGAATTAATAATGATGAATTTGATTTAAAGTATTGCATGGATACAGTAGCTTTGCTTAGTTTGAAATAAGGACCTCCCTCAATTCAAAATAAGTAAAGGTCATTTTGAAATTACAAAACATCCCTTAAATTTGAAACGATGCTTAAATCAAACTTATTAGTTCTATTTAACCCAGTGGAGCTGTGTTAATTCGAACTAACCATTTGTTCCAACTAACACTTTTTGCCCTTCTTCCTCCCAAGGTGCCTTCCTCTTTCTGTATATTGGGTGGGGGCCATATTGCCACACCTCCCATGGTGCCCCCCCTCCTACATAGAACTAGCAAGTCCTGTCCATGGACATGCTAGTTTGATTTGGGTTTCTAGTGGAGCCAAGTTAATTCAATTTAACTTAATTTGATTTAATGATTATTAATTTGATTTAATTTGTTCAGTTTAAGTTAATTTGATTTAACAACCTAAGTGTAGACATTGCCTATCATTGGTGATACCTACCACAGGCAACACTTGCCTAAAGAAAGTATTTAACTTCAACAAATCGTTGATTTACAGGCATAAATGTATGGTAAGTGACACACAGCATACAGAACAGAAATGATTTATATAAAATGTAATTATGCATCAGAGAAATATGATACAAAGTGTTTTTGTTCAGGGACAAAAACTAGCTCTGAGGAAATGATTTACCATTTATGATTTACAAATTAACATATTTTCCTAATTGGGCCAATAAATACAACAGCTGATATTTATTGTGTGTATGTGATTATATCTGATACCTCTGTATAGTATGTTTGGTCAAGGTATGCAAAATTAAGTTGGGTACCTAGCTCACCAAGCTGCTCTTTCATAGAGGCTAAGGTGAGAAGGGACTAATAGGATCACCTAGTCTGACCTCCTGCACAATGCAGGCCACAGAACCTCACTCATCTCTTGCAAAAAAACCTTTAACCTGAGAGAGAGGCTAGCAGTGCCTTTGCTTTATCCACTTCACAACACATATGAATATATGATCTTGAATTCATGTAAATCTGTATCACCTACTTGAATTCATGGGGCTACAGTAATTTACACCCACAGAGGGTCTGATCCAATAATTATGACATAAAAGTCTGAGCTGTGAAATTACAACCACCACCCGCTGGATATTGCTGATAAAATGATCAATAGTTAAGGAATGGGCAATGCTGAAATGTAAAATGCTATCCCTAGGCTTCAGAACTTGCACTTACTTCTTCTAGAGCTATTGTTTCAGAATTTCTGGGACACTGCGACAGTTTGCAGCTGATTAACATTGTAAGGCTACTCTCATAACCATAGAGCTAGCAATGTAATTTTCTGTTGTTTTTTTTTGTTTGTTTTAAGATGAAAGTGCCTGCAGCTGTACTATTACATGGTGGACCACAGTGGTCTTTGGGGAATCACTGAAGCTCATTATGAACCCAAATTTGAAGCCCTGTTCATGAATAGTATTTACCCACTTGAGTAAGTCCATGGATTTCATGGGGCTGGACCATGGTATTTGTGTCTGGACTGAAAGCTGCATCACTGGGCCCACCCACAATAGTCAGCCACTGAAATATGCATATACGATTGAGACAAACAAGGAGCTCTGTGACACTTTTAAAGACTAACAAATTTATTTTTCACATGAGGGTTCATGGGCCAAGTCCTACTTCATCCGATGCCATAGATCAGATTCTGGCATCAGTAACAAATAATAAGATACTGTGATGTTTGGATTTCTGACAAGTAGTGAAGTCTTCTAGAAATACGACCTGTCATACTAGACTAGATCAATGTAGAGTTGGTCAGCAGTTTTCTGACAAAACTGTTCTTTGGTGGAGAATGTCAGTTCATCAAAACCTATTTTGTGGGAACAGATCAGCTTTGACAAAACTTTCTTCAAGTGGATCCTCAGGTGTCATTTCAACTAGGGAGACTGAGGCATGCCAAGATACTGAATAGGTGGGTGGGTAGTGTACTTTTTACGACTAGGGGAAACCTGGATATAAATCCATGTTCTGAATTAGGCAGATGAGTTACTGTACTGAGATCTCCCACTTCTTGCTCACAGTGGTTCTTCATCAAAAACAGGAATTAATTCCGGGGAGTTCTATTGTCCTTTCTGATCCAAGAGGTCAAACTGGATATTATGGGTAGGGGGGCAAATCTCTTCTGTCCTTATAATCTATGAAAATTATTTCGTTGATGATTTCTGGAGCTTCCAGGAGTTGGAACAGGAACTGACATTTGGCAGGTAGGATTTCCTTGTTGTCCATCTTGGGGTCAGCAAAAATCCACTTAGATTTTCAGAGCATTACTGTTTAGATAAATTACTATTTGCATATGCTCAGTAGGAGGCTGTTAGAGCTAAAAATCTCTGACGGTTCCAGCTGTACTGATCTGGCTGGAGCACCACAGATGAAAAGCCACAGTTTCAAACAAGGGTTTGGTGCATCATAGTAGTAGCAGTGGCTGCCTGCAGCTATTGGGCTATGGGGTATTAAGGTGGAATTTGTTCTATAAGACTCCATTTAAATTCAAGACACAGGAAGGAGAGTGAAAGAGGCAAAGGGTTTAGAGAGACAAAAAGATGTTCTCTTGTTGTTAAGGCATTAGACTCGGGTCAAGGGAGATGCATTCTATGACTGACTTTACCACTGACTTTCTATGTGACATTGGGCAAAACTGTATCAGAATAATCTATGCAAGGGGGTTACATTAAAGTTGCCCATGCAACCTTAAATCTGACAGTTCCTAACTTTTGAGGCTTTGACTTTGCAACCCAAACATTTGTTTAATGTAGTTCCTTGCATGTAATACATGGCTACTTTGCTTTTCTACTCTGTCTCAACCGAATTTCTCATGCTTTCTCTTTCCTCTTGTGTAATACATGCTTGACAGATAGCTATCTATGGTGTTCCTTGTACCTTTAAGAAAAAAAAATTGCAGACTTTTCTAACAATCCGCTTTGATGTAATAACTATCAAACAATTCTATTTCTCCCAGTCTCAACAAAGCCAGGGAGGCAGTCAAATTGACTGTGGAAAAAATAAATAGTGCAGAAAAAATACCTACACAGTCCCATGCCACACAGTTTCTCATTTTCATCGTGTTACAGAAAGGGACTGCAGTCCAGTTCAGACAGGAAATAGATGTAGACCAGGTATCTTGAACTCAAATCACCATGAGGGCCACATGAGGACTAGTACATTAGCCCAAGGGGTGCACCACACATGAGGACTAGTACGGTAGCCCAAGAGCCACACCACTGAAACTTTTTCGTACAACAGTATTGCAAATATTGATAGCAATAGTGTTGTTGTGAGCCACAAGAAATAACTTTGGGGGCTGCATGTGGCCCTCGGGCTATGAGTTTTAGACCCCCATGTAGGTAGTATTACTTTCTTAACCTGAAAAAGTTTTAACTGGGAGAGAAAGCAAAGCAAGAAAGAAGAAAATAAGATCCAGTGAAGATTTCTACTTAACCAAAATCTGTCACCAGCACCACCAGAAAGAAGTGGCAGAATGAAGTATTGTTTTTATGCAGTCTTGTGCCAGTAGGTCATCCTTACCAAGAACATCTTAAGAGTTTTCCTGCATTTGCTAAAGGGCACATTTAATAGGATTTCCCCTATCACTACAGCTCCATAACAAAACTAGATCTTAGAATCATGGTCACCGTTGCTGTTTCAGTCTACTGGGACTGCATCTGTTGGTAACTCTCTGTTCTGGTCTGTCTTGAAATTTCTGGGCCAAATTCTGCCTTTATTTACACTGATGCAACCTCATTAGTGTTGCACTACCATTATACAGGAAGGTGAACAATAAAACAAGAAGTTAAGCCTGCTCTTTTTGTCTACTTGTCTTTATTTATTTACCTGGATCCTAAGTCCATTTCTAATTTTCTCTAAGGCTTAACCGTGCTCCCACAGAAAGCAATGGCAAAAATGTCTTCCTTCTACTGCTTTTTCTTTATGCTCTCCATTACCTATCCTCTAGTAATCTGTATGTATCAAATGCCACTGAATCTTTTCTTTAGAACATTTCTTCCTTTCTGCCCATCTGGTCACAAGTGTGAGTATTTGGGCTAGAATCCTAGCACCCAGTATTTTTAAATGAGTTGGGTTAATAGAGTTACCATTTTCAAAGTTTAGTACCATAAATATGAAGTGAATGCAAGAAGGAGATGCAGCTACAAAATTAATTGTGTGTGCATGTGTGTATGTGTGCACACTGGGCTGGGTACTGAATTTTTTTATACAGGTTATATATCCTTATTTTCAGTTATATAATGCCTATTGTTTCATTTTCCAAGAAGATGATTGTAAACAATGTTGCCAAGTTCCAAAGGGGCAGCCATGTTAGTCTAGTTCAGTAAAACAAACAAACAGAGTCCTGTGGCACTTAGACTAACAAATTTATTCATTGCATGAGCTTCAAAGCGTCTGATGAAGAGGGATTTTCTCCCACAAAAGCTCATGCAATAAATAAATTTGCTAGTCTTTAAGTGCCATGGGACTCCTTGTTTATAAACAATGTGTTTCAGTAATTGCTAATGTGTGACTCTCTATTACACTCCAAAATGTTCCTTTTAAATACCTTTCAGATACTGAGTTCTGACTTTTGACCAATCTTAATTACTTTATATGTTAGATGCACATTTGACAAGTTAGTTTACCTTCTATGCTTCCTGAGTCAGGTGAACTGTTGTAGAGGTGTTGCATAAATTTCAGTGGTGTAATTGGGCCCAGCAAGTCAAAGGTGTTAACATGACCCTGTCACTGTATAATACTACCCAGTTAAATATAATATAAATCTTTAAATATGGAGACCTTAGACTGTTTAGTCCTGTGACAATAACTTTAGAGAACTCATGCCAAATTCTGGAAATTTACTGATGAAGATACACAAGAAAAGAGAATGAGTACTTTGGAAAAAAATGAGTGGTTATGCAGAGCAATTTTAATCAGAACAATCAAAGTTTCTTTCTCAGAGAGGTTGTTGGTTAGAGATCTTATTTTGTCAGATAATCCTTTTGTAGGAAGGAAAGATTGGTTCTGTTGTTCAATTCTGAGTTATGAATAATGGCCACTTTCCCTGCTTTTGACAAAAGACGCAGAAAATAGAGAAAGAGACAGGAGAGTAAAGGTGCGGTAAATATTGCTCTTGTTGATGTTCTGAGAACGGCAAGTAGTTGGTCATGGAAAAATTCACTGGGGTGGTCAGCTGGCCATGACAGCTGTGATGGATTAGCGGCCCCTGGGCCTCCTCCACTGGGGGGCCCTACCTGGGACACCACCTAGGATCCCACCTGCCCTCACCTGGGGCCACAGCCCCTCCATCTGGAGCCCTGCTCCTTGCAGGAGGGCCGGCACTGGCTGGGGAACTGGGGCCAGAGGCCAGCCATGGCCTGGCTGATTGGCCCTCCCATGGGAGCGGGACTGACTAGTGTACTTGGGCAGCTTCCAGTGCGGCCCAGCCACACCAGAGGCTGTACTGCACAGTGTGGCAGCCAGCCCCACCCCGCACCGAGAGGCGGGGCAAGAAAGCAGACCCTGGCCTCTGGGCTGTCCCACCCTGCCCCCAGAATTGGACCGGCCAGCCCCAGGGGCAGCACAGGACTCAAAATACAATTGCATTGCACAGCCTCCTGCCCTGGGTAGCTCTGCTCCCCCACCCCCAGCACTGCACAGTGAAGAGCCCCCCCACATTGTATGGGCATGGGTCACTGGGCATGGGCCCAGTAGGCCCATATGTTAATCTGCCCATGCATGACAGTTATGCTTTTCTTAAAGATTCACCAAATAGAAGTATGGTATGGCACTTTCTGAAGAAAGAATAAGGCTAAAGTCAAGCTTGTCTAAATGTGTGCTAATGTTGATTGCCTAATGGTAATTGAATTTTTTCAGAGTCTCCATACATCTGTCATCTAACACACACATTTTGAAATGCCTTTGGGGATAACTTGAAGGGCATCGTATAAAACCAAAATTTATTGTTAATGCTGTTTTTCCTGCTTACAAGAGCTTTCAATTATTTGGCTGTTTACAGTGCACCTAAAGTCTATCAACACTTTAATGGAGAATTTCCCTATCATGTTTTCAGAGATATATTATTGAAACACTGCTGTTCACCATGCAGGCCTTCAGTGTGTGCAGTCCCCCTATCAGCATGCATAGCTGTAACTTTCATTTTATTCTTCCTTTGGTCTGTACAGAATTACAACTTTTGCTGTTACTCTTCCTGGAATCAGATTCCTATGTCTATAGTCTTAATGTCTGCATATGTCATAATACATTTTATTATAGTGCCTACTTAGGAAGGTTTCAATTTTTTTTATTCCTTCCTATACACCAGGAATCCAATACATACATTCCAGGTGTCAGTTGTTTCTGTGTTTGCAAACCAAAACATGACTGAGTTTAACAAATTGGAAACTACAGCCATCTTGTCCCAGTTCTACTCCAGATGCAAAACACAGATTAGCAACCAAACTGGATACCATCCCTGTGATCTAGATCCCATGACTCACAATTTTTGCCTGTAGCAGCAGCAGGCAGTAGGCAATGTGCCAAAAACTGTTATTGATAGAAACAAATAATTCAGCCTTGAAATTTTTTTAAAAAAACTTTTATCATTATTTACTTGACAAGGCCATTCTACAGTGCTAAATGAAATGGGCTAAACAGGAGGAGCAATTTAAAAACCATGGAATTGTGATCAGCATGAAAGTGGAACATAAAAATCCTGCTGAATCCTTTATAACTGACCTGAAAATGTCCTGCATGGAAATGTTAACATAGAATGTTGTTTTAAATATAGTGAAGAAGCTCCTATTAATCCATGTATGTATGTATGTTTAATCCATTATAATCTCAGCAAACATAAAACTGATTTCCACTGTGCTTTATTTTCTTCTCCAGTAATGATACCTGTAGCACTAATTAAAAGAGAAATGGTTATATCACAACAGAGACGCATTGAATCCACTGTCCTTAAATAATTCTTCCAGCCTGCATACTGTGGAGAGGCGGGAAGGTCATTCAAAGTACAAATGATCATAAATTCAATGAATCTAAAGATCTAAGGGCAAGATTCACAAGTCTCTTCTTGTTAATTTGAGCTGAACTAATGAAACAATAGCCGTAACCGTAATTGATCTTGCTATTTGAGGATTTCCTTTGTTGATGTGAATTTTCAAATGAGGTCTTGGAAATAGTGGCATCGGTGCCCTAAAGGGATGATCCTAAAATGCCATTAGAGGGCACTGTAAAGGAAAATAACTGTAATTAATTTGTAAATCAACAATCAAGATTTGTTCTATATTTGATTACCTTAAATCTCAGCCCTAACAACAGAGTGGAATATGGGAAACAAAAAAAATAGGAGACCATATTGGTAATAGTGCTGGAAAAGAGTGTTGCTTCTCATATTATTTTTAGTCTAACAAGAATGACAATTAAAGTGCTTCCCAAATGTTTTTGTGGGAGGTTGTTTTGAAGTTGATTATCCGGAATAAACAAAGTTTTTTATATGTTAATTAATTTGGAAGAAACATTCATGTGAATGAATGACTGGAATTGGTTTGACATCCCATAACTAGTTTAAAATAACTTTTCTGCATTAAATATATTCATCCTGGTAAAACAAAAAGGGTAAAGACTTTCCTTGGCTAATTGAATACTGGTTCTAATATAATAATTGGAATATTAAGTAGTAAACAAAATCCTGGAAATTTGAAGACCTAGAAATAGGTTTTGTAAAAATAATTGTAAAATTGAATACTTTAACTGCAACAAAGTCTTTTTAATTTTAATGAAGGAATCTACATCTTGACATAAAAACTTAGGGAGCTGTTTGCATTTTGGATGTACTCAGAGGCTCCAGGCCAGACGAGCCATATTTATCATTATGGGCAAAATCCTGATAGTCTACAATAGAAAGCATGATACTCCTCACTTGTCCTTTATGAAATCAGTGGGAATACACAAGGAGAAATGGGCTGCTCAGCCCACAGAAGAGCATTACAATCCTTCCCTATATTAAACAAAGTGAGACTTTGACGTTTAAAGTTTTTAAATATATGATATTGAATATGTTGAAATACTTGTCAGTTTTTCTCTAAACATCCATGAATATCACAGGAGTTGATACTGATTCATATGTATATCTTTATTTGTCTTAGACATTTTAGTGTACAAGTAAGCTAGGTGGTTTGGGGTGGAGGCGGGGGTTAGAATTTAGGCATAACACTTTTTTTCATAATTTTTTCATTTAAACACTTGTAAAGCTGTTTAGACAGGTGTTAATGTCTAAAAGAAATAGTGGCAGAATGTCCACTTTTAGCTCAATAACCATGATTATCTAAGTGATGAGATTTACCGTAAGGAAAGAAAATTGAAATGTTCAGGACTGTGAAAAATGTATAAACTAAAACTGATTCACGTTACCACAAACAGGGCCTGAACTTTCGGCTTAGTTCGTGAGCATTTAAAAATCATCAACAGGAGAAAAATACATGCACCTTAGATTTTAAGTGTCTTGAAAAACAACTGGCCTGTAGCTTCTCAGATAAGTTTTGCTTATAACATTATTTTTTAAAATCCAAACTGAAGAAAGCAGTTTTCTCTACTCTGTAAAAATGAACAGCAGCCTTGATGAAGGATGAAATTCCTCATATAACTGTTTAAACAGAGGAGGGTTGAAGGCTATGTAACTTATGGAAACCATTCTATTCAGGTATTCATAAATACCGACCAAGGTGTTGAGTGCCTCAACAATATCTTGTTCCCATGACAGATTAATTGTAACTAAGCTTTATTAGTTCATTTATTTTAGTGGCCTCATTTATAATAATTGTTTTGACCCTAATAAGGATGTCTTGAATTTTCTTTCTTTGAACTAAAATATCTCCAGTTGTTTTCATAAAATTGATGTGTTGTACAGTATTCACTTTGTGTGTTAAAAGTCTTTATCTGCAATTAATTTTACTTGAATATAGGCCCCCTTTCTCACCTAAAATGAAAGTTCACCTTATTGAACCATAGAGCTAGAAAGTGGTAAATTGCACCACTGCTTCTCTGGTGCTCATGTCTGTTTCTACAGAAGATAATCTCTTTTCTTCTCGTAAGCTTCCATTCTTTATATACAGATATTGCTTTCCATATAGTTTCCCCCATTTCACCACATAAACTTAACATTTAAAAAGACTGTTACTGAAAGACATTGTGGCCTTATATTTTACTGATTTAAAAAATATATTTCTGTTAATCCTCTAGCATTTTTCTTTAGAATTCATACACAAGAATATTTTTCCTTAGTCAAGGATGTTTTTGGCTCTGGAGGCTGGGTAGAGCACCTGGAGGGTGGTGAGCAACAAGGCATGTGACAGAATGCCCCATTAGACTAAGTATGGTCCTTGATCTGAATAATTTGAAGCAAGGTGTAATAAGGAAAAGTGTCATAGAAAAAGGAGGAGGAAGAGAGCATAGGGGTAACAGCAATCAGATTGCCTTGTTGTTAGATCAGTTAGTGCACAATTCAATGTCTTAAAATTATCTAGTAGTTTGTACTTTTATTTTAAGCAGCCTCACTCTACATATTGGATTACAATGAAATGTTCAATAAGCCAATAAATATTGAGCAAAGTGTTGGCCTGAAATATTTTGGTAAATAACCTTTTCTGACAACTATGCTTCCTAGGGTTCGTTTAGTGAATCATGATTCACTGGAAAATATTAATTGTGCATTAGTAATTTTCATTTAATTCGGCACTGAAGAATTGAATCTTTGTAACTGATTATGATTGTAAAATATGTCAAAGATAATATATAGTGTTTTCTCATAGACAAAATGAGGGGCAGGCATCCTTCCTACACATTTTTGCTTTTGAATTATAAATTTTGGAGGGTGGTATGCTTCAGGTCTGGCTTGGTGGCTAGTTAAAGATCCTTGAATAATATGTTATCATCTGAACTGCTCCCAGCGGGAACATTTAATTGGTTCAGACCATGTCAGCTGGGTGTCAGCAACAAAATTTATTTATTAAGTTTTTCTCGAGTGAAGTAGTTTTAATATTGTTGCTACCCAGCTATCATTTTCAAAGTAGACAGTTAAAATGGAATGTCCATTTGTGCAAAACCAATCTGAAAACTAAAACTTTTTCCTTCAAGTGGGACATGTTAACTTCTTAAAATTGTAACTGATTGCTTTGGGAATTTACTAACTAAAAATACATCACTTACTGTCCATTCCCTTGCTTTGGTTTCTTGATAGGCATTCATTTATTGTGAAGTGTTTTGAGATCTTTATATGATTTGATCTACTTCAGCATGCGTACTCAGCATTGAACTTAGACTTTTCAGGTTTGGCTGTCTTTGCACAGGATGTAAATTATATAAAGAGAAGAAACGTTGAGCCTGTATCCCAGCCTAAAAGATCAAACAGTTATTTCAGCCTAAAAGATCAAACAGTTCCTATAAATGTGTTAGTGCCAACTATCCTTTAGTATATTTATATTATTCCCTAACTTTTCAGGGCACATCAGTCATCTCAATACACACTTATATTCACTGGTCAAGTGGATTCACTATTTTATGGCCTGTATCTTTAGAATTAGTCTCTAAATTTGTATCTATAATCAGTTGTTGGTATAAAGGACAGAATGTAGACATCTAATTGATTGTGCTTACAAATAAATGTTCTACTTTCTGTCGTTCACAGAGACAACAGATTAAGTGCAACCTAAATATAGATTTAAGTCCATGCTCTACCTGCTTTCTTCCCTGGATTTGACCCTGTGTCTCCCACATCCTAGAGAATGTACTGGCTTCTAGACCATTTGCTATTTTGGGGTGAGTTCTTTAGTAGCTCTTTTTTTTTTAACCAAAATCAAACAAACAAAAACAAAAAACAAACAAACAAAAAAAGATGTCACTTACAATTTCTGTTTGTCAAATTTTAATATGTCACTTCAGTTTAACAACGGCACATTATTATAATGGAACTATAATCTTGAAAGGAAAGAGACAATGTGTATGGCACAAAAGGGTTTCTGTTTTTGTTTCACTAAAAAGGTTAATTTTAAGTAAAATTCAGTGTGAATAATACCTTTGTAATAGGTTTTTCCCTTTTATTATTATTCTGACATTGAGCATTTTCTCTTCTGCTGATACTATGAATTCAGATTTTTACATTGATACAATATTAAACAAGAAAATGAGAAAAGTCCAGAATCTCGGCTAATGTAAATTGGTAGAGCTCAAAAGCCATTAACTTTTCAGTGGAGTTGTTTCAAATTGTATTGACAAAGAATTTGGTCCAAGAGCTGTTAAACATACTATTTGCTTTACAATGAATATTTCCCTCATTGAATTAAACTGTATCTTATAATTATGAAGTAAACGATAATTTCAAAGAATGTGGTCAAGAATAATGGTACTCTTCTAGTGGGGAGATAGGAATCCAGGCAAGCAGTAGAAATGCTGTGTGTACCTCCTTCAGGAAGGTCTGTGCCATCAGGTGTACCTCCTTCAGGAAGGGCTGTGTCATCTGTACATCATGGAGCTGTGTTGTGTTAGTGCTACTTCAATGCAGAAGGGGCTTAAGGTGTAAGTGTGGCTACTTGATGTGTGAGTATTCTTGAAGTATAAGGAAAGTGCAACAATTATGGGACCCACTGCACACCAGAGGTTCCAGATATCCACAGAACTCCTTTGGGCAGAGGTTAAAGTAATCTGGAACACCTTTGAACACACTTCTGGGGTCCACAAATATGACGAGCCAGAGTTCTGGGGCCCAGATTCCAGAATCTATAAACGTCAGGCCCACACATACATGGAGTGGGCCCAGACAATACAGGAAGGAGGTACATAGATAGGAAAGTTCTAGGGCCTCTCAAATTGTACTTTAACCACTGCCTTTGGGAATACCTATTTGCTAGGCTTGTGTGCAGGAGGACATTTGGGGCCCAAAATTCATTTAATTAAATAAATTAATAATGGGTAAACATCAAATTTTGTACAATAGATTCAAAAAAACTCCAAACTATAGATATATTAGCTTGGAATGCATCAATTGGAAGTGACGGGGAGGAGAAGGATCTGGGAAATATTAGTTGATCAGAGGAAGACAACGAACCATCAATGTGGTGTGGCTTTGGGAAAAGTTAATGTGGTTCTATCAGGTATCAGATGAGGTCTTACCAGTGCTTTGTATAATGATACTAACACCTCCCTGTTTCTACTAGAAATATCTCATCTGGAATACTCTGTGCAATTCTCATCCCTCTCTGCATGTTCATAAAACATGAATTCAGACTGGAACACAGGCAGAGAAGGGCTATCATTGAGACATGTGGTGCAGGGCAGGAGAAGAATGAAATTTAAATCCCTCCTTCTTCAGCCCAACATGTTCAGAGGCAGTTGCAAGGGGCACAGCATGGCTAAGTGGGGCCCATGGGGCTCGGGGGAGGGAAGGAGGAAGAAGGCAGGAGGTGAGCAGGGCCCCAGAGCTCAGGGGGCAGCAGTGGTTAGCCGACGGGGGGGGGGGGGGGGGCAGGGCTGGTGGTGGCAAACTGACTGGTGGCAATGGCAGGGGGTGAAAGCTGGCCTTGGTGAGTCAACCTGGCCCAACCTCATGGTGCAGAGCTGGAGCCCAGCAAGTATGATGGTAAGGAGAGGGATTGTGGTTTGTCTGGGGGGAGTGCAGTGGGAGAGATGTGTGGTTTTGAGGGAAGGGAAGCATCCAGGGGGTGTGGTTTTGGATGGGGGAAGTGTGTGGCTGGGCAGGGGGATGGATGGTTTCAGACAAAGGGGGAGAGCGTGGCTGAATGGGGCATTGCACCTTGGAGGCCTGTTTCCTGAATATTTATTGTGGACAGCAACTCCCCTGCATGTCAGTTTGTTCTGCAAAAGCTGCCATAAGCATATGGATGTGCGGATGTGCATACTATAGTATGTCTATCTACCTTACCATGATGGGGTGTTTGCAACTGCTCTAAATGTATTAATAAACTATTTATAATTATAGAAGAGTTCCTACAGAGCGAATGTTGTAACTATGCACATTGAATAATAATATAATTATATAATTTGACTAATACTGGGCTTGACCTAAGGACAAGAACTGTCAACTCTCAAAATGATGACTAAGAATTCTTAAGTAATCAATATAACTTGTCAGTCAGGCTACAATGGAAGGCTATACATACTTTGTGAAACATAAATGACATTCTCAAGAGTTTTCCAAAGGGAAATGCATCTGACAAAGTGGGTTGTAGCCCATGAAAGCTTATGCTCGAAGAAATGTGTTAGTTTATAAGGTGCCACAGGACTCTCGCTGCTTTTGCTAGTCTCTAGAGACTGTTAATCAAAAAATGATGGAGAGTAGTGATATAGAAGTGGGCATATGAGACTTGTATCAAAATGAAGGAATGGTCATGTTCATGCCTGACTGCCTGAGGCGCATCTGCCAACCGTGTGTGTGTGTGTGTGTGTGTGTGTGTGTGTTTGTAGGCAACGTATACCTTGAAAGGTATATTGTTCCAAGTCATAATTATAAAACTATGGAATGGTCACTGAGTGATTATTCTGTAATGTGATGTTATTTTAAGTAAAGTCACTTTTTATTTCTGTTATTTTTCCATGCTATGTGAAGGGACTGTAAACATAAATAAGGTATACCTTAACTTAACCAAATGATTATTTTGACTGGGTTTTTAAGATATTTTAAAGAAGAACCAAACCTACAAATCCACATACATCTTTAGTTTTTCGTTTAATTTGATTTTTTCCCCTTGCAAACACCAAATATTTGCCTTTCAAAAATGATTTTCTGTGGAATTTGTAACATGTTTAGTAATACTATGCACCCTGTTATATGATACGTGCCAGTAACACGTGTGAACTATATGGATGCAGCACAGAATTGATAGCCCTAGGATGAAGCCTGACATGGCTCTAAGTCATCTTTAGGTCTTCTGATAATGCTTCCTTCTGGGGCCACAGCAGACTTCAGCATCCAGAGCTACCTAAATTACAGCAGCACAGTGTAACAGAGCCTCAAGCAAGGGTGAGAATTTCATTGTGTATTTGATTTTTGGTTGGCTTGGGTATTCAAAGTCAGAAAAACGTTGATTTCAAAAAGTAAAACTCTGAGCTAGAGAATGAATACTTCAAGTTCAATCATCTGTTTAACATTAATGTAATTAGTTTGCATTGCGGTTCACCCCAATTTAATTGTATTAAGATCACCCAATAAATGTCTGTACTTTAAGGTTTAATATTTATACCATGGGTTGTGAAGTTAATTCTGCACAACTGATAGTCACCTAATTCTACCCATGTCACAGACAAGTTCCAGTCTCCAAAACTGACTGGTGGCTTTGCAGATCCAAATACCAATGACCCCCCAGGCTCCACTCACCTGTTGGTTCCAAATTTTGGCCAGTACTAACAAAGGGGTAAAAAAAAAAAAGTAGTCATAAACAAAACCAAAAATGCTTGTGTGAAAACCTGTGAATATTTTTATTATGGGCTTCCCAATTTATAGCATTTTACACTTAATGGCAACCTATAGTGACTTGAAACTTGGAAAGAAATCAGTAGTTATTGGAAAGACATCAGTGGTTAAAAGTAAATATACTTTCACTATGGACATGCAGACATGGATTTTGCCCTTTTTTAGAATACCATATCCCTCACCTTGATCTTCAGAGAGGTTCAATATATTAATTAGATAGCAGCATACAGGGAAGCAGAATGGTCCAGAATATTGGACTCAGCTGGGGTTGCTTTTCCCTTTCACTCATTTAGTGATTTTCAAAGGGATAGCTGTGTTAGTCTAGTCCAGCAAAATAACAAGGCGTTGTGTAGCACTTTAAGACTAACAGATTTATTTTTTAGATGAGCTTTCATGGGACAAAATCCCACTTTGCCAGATGCTTCGAAGATGGGTGAATTTACAGAATGGAATGAAAATAAATGCAAGGGGGTGTAAAACATAGGATCAGGTCATATAATATCAGCAAATCAGCGCAGTTGTTAGGTTCAAGCCCTGGGAAGCCTGAAGTCAAATTACCTTTTGTAATGGGAAAAGAATCCATAGTTTTGATTCAATCCTGCCTTCGCAGAATTTAATTTGCATTTTAATTTGAGTTCAGCTGTTTCTCTTTGAAGTCCTGATGTCAAGTCATATCTCTGACAACGGTCGTTAACAAATCATTTATCAAGTGATTAGAAAGATGGAAGTGCTCAGCAACTGGTTTCTTTGTTCTGTGATTTCTGATATCAGCTCTATGTTCATTTATTCTTTTGCACAGGCATTGTCCTGTTTATCCAATGTATAAGGTGTTGAGGCATTTCTGGCACATGATGGCATAGATCACATTAGTAGATGAACAGGTAAATGAGCCTTTGATGGAGTAGCAGGCTTGATTAGGACCTATGATGGTATCTCTTGTGCAGATATGTGGGCAGACTTGGCAGCATGGTTTCTTGCAGGAGTGTGTGCCTGCTTCAGTGCTTCTGTTGTTAGATCTGTAGCTGCTGGTGAGTTTCTGTTTAAGATTGGGTGGTTGTCTGTAGGCAAGGAGAGGCCTGTCTCCCAACACTTGAGAGAGAGAGGGATCATCTTTTAGAATAGGCTATAGGTCTTTAATGATCTGTTGCAGAGGTCTGACTTGAGGGTTGTATGTGGTGACTAGTGGTGTTCTGTTGTTTTCTTTCCTGAGCCTCTCCTGTAGCAGATGACTTTGAGGAACCCGTCTAGCTCTGTCAATTTGTTTTCTTACTTCCTCAGCTGGGTACTGTAGTTTCAAGAATGCTTGATAGAGATACTTAAGATGTCCATCTCTGTCTGAGGGATCAGAGCAGATGCAGTTATATCTTAGGGCTTGGCTGTAGACAATGGATCATGTGGTATGTTTAGAATGGAAGTTCGAGGGATGTAGGTATCTATACCGATCAGTAGGTTTTTGGTACAGGGTGGTGTTGATGCGTCTATCCTTGATTTGTACTGTAGTGTCGTGAAAGTGGATCTCCTCTGTGGACTGTTCCAGGCTCAATTTGATTGTGGAGTGGAAAGTGTTGAAATCTCTGTGAAAATCTTCAAGAGCATCCTTGCCATGGGTCCTGATGACATGAAGATGTCATCAATGTAGTGTAGGTAAAGAGGAGGTGTTTTGGGATGAGACTTGAGGAAACGTTGTTCTAAGTCGCCCATAAAGATGTTGGCCTATTGTGGGGCCATGCGGGTGCCCGTAGCAGTGCTACTGACTTGGAGGTACAAATTATCCTCAAATCTGAAGTGGTTGTGGATGAGCACAAAGTCACAAAGTTTAGTCACAAGTTGTACTGTGGCATCATCTGGGATGGTTCTTCTAATAGCTTGTAATCAATCCTTGTGTGGGATGTTGGTGTAAAGAGCTTCTACATCCATAGTGGCCAGAATGGTGTTTTCAGGAAGTTCTCCAATGGACTGTATTTTCCTCAGGAAGTCTGTGGTGTCTTGAAGATAGCTGGGGATGTTGATAGCATAGGGTCTGAGGAGGGAGTCCACATAGCCAGATAGGCCGGCAGTAAGAGTGCCAAAGCCTGAGATGATGGGGTGTCCAGGGTTTCCTTTTTTATGGATTTTGGGTAGTAGATAGAACATCCCTGGCCGTAGTTCTGGTGGTGTTTCTGTCTCTATACGTTCTTGTGCTGTCTTAGAGAGTTTCTTGAGTAGGCGTTGTAATTCCTTTTGGTATTCCTCAGTGGGGTCAGCGGAAAGTGGTCTGTAGAAGGTTGTATTGGAGAGTTGTTTATAAGCCTCCTGGTCATAATCTAATTTATTCATGATGACAACTGCACTCCTTTGTCAGCCTCCTTAATGAAAATGTCAGAGTTGTTTCTGAGGCTGTGGATGGCATTGCGTTCTGCAGGGCTGAGGTTATGATGTAAAGGATGTTGTTTGTCCATGATTTTGGCCTTGGTACTGTGGTGGAAACAATCAATGTAGACGTCTAGTCTCTTGTTTTGACCCTCTGGAGGAGTCCACGAAGAATATTTCTTCTTGTAGTGTTTGGAGGAAGGTATCTGTGTGTGAGTGCGTTGATCTGTGGTGTTATGGAAATATTCTTTGAGTCTTAGATGGAGAAGGTAGGCCTCTTAGGTCACCGCAGAATTTTGTCATATGTGTGGCGGTTGTGGGGCAGAAGGAAAGTCCCCGAGATAGCACAGATTCCTCTGCTGGAGTAAGTGTGTAGCTTAACTACTCACTTAACCTCTTAGTTTTCACAAAAATGTGGGGGATAATGCCTACTTTTATTACGTACTTTGAGATCTACAAAAGGATATCATTTTTTTCTGTATAGGTTCTCTGAAGGATGTATGCACTAGGAGGAAATAAACTCCTGTGTAGAGGGCCAATGCACAACTTGATTCACACATCATGGGAAAGAATCTTAATTTAAAATCTTGCCTTCTTTCAAATCAATGGTAAGATTCCTATTCACTTCAGTGACGCCAGATTTTCAGTCATGATCTTGACTTCTACCACTGTGTATTTGAAGTAATTCTATTAATTCTTCCCTTAAGTTGACTTTATGCATTGGGGTGAATTTCACTGTTAAATAAAATGTGTTTACAAGTATTTTCTTGTGCAAATGAATGTTTGAGTTGCTTTGCTTAGGGGAAAAAAATCCTGACAGTGCCTTAAATATAGTCTGTAAACAGAAAATAGTTAACCATGGCAGTTTTTTTACATAGGTTGTTTCATTAGGGAACTAATGGAAAATGTGCAATTATTTAAAATAGCTTTTTCTTTACAAACTGAAAATGTCTTCTGATATTAAAGTATTGTGATTAACTTCAATTTCTTTGTAGAGATTGGTCTTAAAGAGGGAGGAAAAAAACCAATACCAAGTGCAGTTCACTTGCTGATGTTGCATCTTCCTATGTTGGATTCCAAAGTGAGAAAGAACCTACGGGTATGTCCACACACAGCTTTTAGATTGAAATAACGCTGGTTATTTTGATCTAAAAGAGTTTATGTCTTCACAATGTTTTCCTTGAATCGAAATAAGGAGCTCCTTTATTTCGATTCAGGGAAAGTTAGGGCGATTCCTTAAAACTTGGTTTTAAATCAAAACGTTGCTTAAATCAAAACAGTTGTTTCGAAATAACACCATTTGGACATGTTATTTTGAAATAACTGTTTAAATCTGGACATGCTAGTTCGATTTGGGATTTTTTGGTGTGGACCTGTTAAATCAATTTAGCTTAAATCGATTTAATGATTTTATATCGATTTAACTTAAATCAGTTTAACCAGCTAGGTGTAGACATAGCCTATGTGACCATCTAGTCTGATGACCTGTATAAAGAGGCCATCCAACTTCCCCAAAATAATTCCTAGGCATATCCAATCTTGATGTTTAAAATTGCTAGTGATGGAGGATTGATTTACCCTTGGTAAACTGTTCCAGTGGTTAATTACCTTTATTTAATGTGGATAAATTGTCAGTATTTCTGTCATCAGTAGCATTCTGGAGAAAAGTTCTGTTGAAAAGAACAAATGAATGAATGACATTTCTCTTTGAAAAACAATATCTAGTCCCTTACAGGGTAATCACTTAGAGAAAGATCTTTCTAAAACATGCAAGACATCACGATGCACCTGTAAAAGAAATGCTGAGAAGAACCACCATTTTGGCAGCCTTCCTGCTTTTGTGCTGGAAACTACATACCATACTGCCTTATTGATCCAGCTAAAACTGCTGGGTTATTCTTTTCTGTGAGAACTATGCCTTCCTGTCTTCAGTTCCATAAAAGGAAAAATTATAAATTCTACCAATAAAAAAACTGCTAGATTATGTTACTGTTGTTTTTTGCATGTATGTACATGTGTAAGAATTGCTGAAAGTTATAAAAGGTACAGTCCTTTGCCACAGGGTTGGAGACCTGCTTTGCCTATCTTCCCGAAAGTGCTCCTGTAAATAAAGTTTAGCTTTGATGGTGCACTTAATTTTTTTGGTTTTTTTAGAGGTTTTTTTTAAACAGTTTTGTTGCCATGACTTGGATGCAGCTCTCCTGTACCCACCGCCTGCTCCCTTTCGCTTAACAACAGTGTTTGGGAAGGCACCTCCTCCTGTGACCTTTGTTTGCAGATGGTCCACTCAGTGAGTGAGTGAAGGGGGGAGTGGGGGATCTTTGAGAGCCTGAATACTGGATATATTTATCTGAATGCAGCCATCAATAGCTCAGAGCAGGATGTCTTGGACTCCTGCAGAGGGACTGCCTTGGGCTCCCTCTTAGAGGTACCTATTGATTTGTATTCGAGGCTGGATGCCTGGGGCTTCTTTGTGCTCAAGACCAGAAGCCTGTGTGGTTCCAGGGCAGGAAGCTTTGAGCTCCTGGAAGGTAGCTGCTACTGATCTGTGTTGGTCCTAGGACATGAGAGAATGGGGACCATGTGAATGAGAGTATTTATGTATGACTGAGAGTTGTATCCAATTGTAACACCTGCCGCTGACCAAGCCTGTCTGCTATGAGTTCTAGCTGCCCCGGGCCCACAATAAGCTCTGCTGAACTGTCACCGGTGGCATCTTGAATGCAAGAGGGATGAGCAGCGTAACCGTGCCTCAGCAGAGAGTTGTGTGAGATTGAGTTTATTCTTTGCTTTTAAAAAACAAAATCTTGTATTTGTGGGGAGCATTGGAGGCTTTGAGCTCTAAGGTCCCCCAAAAGCAACGGCAAGTGTACTTTTTATGGTATGAAGAGTCTTTTAAAAAACAGAAAGAGTCGCTCGTTAAAAGTTGGAAAGGGAATGGGACAAAGTAAAGAAGCAATTAAGTGACGCAAAGGTCAACAAAGTGCAGGATTTGTATTTACAGCTATCAGTTAAGCAGAAAAGGAAAGATTTTGAAGAAAAAGGGAGACGTAGTCCAGATATATTGGAGATGGGATGCCACTTTCCACCCCCCCCCCACCATTTCCACCACCACCTCCATCTCTGCCTGTTTCTGCCATTGCACCCCCCAATATCAGGAACCACTACCAGCGGCATAACTAGGAGGGATGAGAGAACAGCCTGCAGAGCTGATCTCTGCTATGGGACTTGAATTGGCAGAACTAGAGAGCAATCCAGGAGTGATAGGCAGCTGGCTCTGTGGGCTGGAACATGAATTAAAGGCCTGAAGAATAGACCAGGCAGAGAAATAGTTATGAGGACACAGAGCACCCTCTCAGAAGGGAAAAGAGCGAAGACAAAAACAGTAAGAAAGATGAGGTGCTGCTGTCACCCCTGAAGTAAATGCTAGGACCCCAAGGGTTACAGCAAGTCCATGTACCCTGGAGCCCCATGGATTTTAAGAACCTAGTAGTGGGGTTTCCTAATATTAAAGAAGACCCTGAGAAATTTAAAGAGCAGCTTTAAATCACTATAGAATGCTATGACCCCAACCACGCTGACATAAACCAGTTGCTAAGATTAATCATACCTCCAAAACTACATCAGCGGTTAGCAGCCAAGGCTCAATGGCCACGGCCTGCCTCTACCACAAAGGCTGAGATGAGAACGTACCAGCAGCGGCTGGTTGACTCCATCCTAGAGGTGTGCCCAAGGAAGGTAGATTGGGCTAAAATTAGTGCATGCAAGCAGGAAGAGGTTAAAAATCCAGCCGACTTTATAAAATGCGTGAAAAACTTTACTTGAGACTTTCTGGTATTCCTGAAGCCACCACAAATGCCCCTGGGGTTGTAGCCTCTGCCTTTGTACAGGGTTTGCTACCTAAGGTTCACAAACAATTAAAAAGCATCTGTGTGGGATGGCAGAAAGAGAGTTTAGAAAAACTGACTGAAGTGGCTACTCTCTGCCAAGAGAATCAAAAGAAAAGGAAGAAAGCCCTTAAAATTCACATGATGATGGCTCAACTGAAACAAGCGGAAGGCTGTCCCAGACTTCTAACCTTAAGGGAAAATCCAGAATAGACGTCCAGGACAGCCAAATCAAGAGGTTACCAGGAACTGTCTGTGTTATGACTGCAAGCAGCCTGGGCACAGGAAGGTACAATGCTCTAACAGAGCTTTGGGTCCAGGACAGCAATCCGCATGGTTCCCTTCACCGGCCACTACCACAGCCAATCAAGCAACACCACAGCCAGCAGCAGCCCAAGTATTTTACAACAGTACTTACTGAGGAAGCCCAAAGGCAATTGTTTCATCACTTCCATTCCTAATTCCAGTGAACCAAGGCAGTCCTTTTGTTAAAGGAATAATTAAAGGTATTGATGCCCCTCTCTTCATTGACACTGGGGCCACCCACTGTACTCTGAGAATGCAAGACTTTCCTTTACTACAACCCACTGCAGAAACTGTACAGACAGTGGGAGTTAACAACTAAGTGGAACAATATCAGATTTCAGAGCCTGCCAGGGTTCAGATTGACCCCTCGGAAGAACAACATGCCTTCCTGCTTAGTGCCAGTAGCCCCGTGAACTTATTAGGAAAAGATTTGCTCAGCAAGCTTCGTAGTATCATCTATTGTACCTCAACTGGTATTCACCTGGAAGTCCATGCATCCAAAGACCCTGAAGTCTTAGCAACCCTTCATGATCTGGAACCTAGTGACTTGGAGGCTACGAAAATGAGACAGATTGAACTCCTGAAAGCAGTTCCATCTCCCATTTATGAACGAGAAAGTAAATGCCCTCAAACCTGCCATGCTGTAGCCCACTTCTGAAGAGGGTGAAGATCATGTCTGTGAAGATGTAGTTCAGCAACTTGAAAAGCCCAGAGCTGATCTGCAAGCCATCCCTCTAACTAATCCAGATGAAATATATTTTAGTGATAGATCTGTTTCCAGACAGACAGTGGCAAGTTGGTGGTATAATAGAAAATGGTAGCTTTAGAAAGGGCATGTAAGTTGGCTAAGGGGAAGAGAGTGAATATTTACACTGATTCAAGATATGCTTTTGGTATGGGTCATGACTTTGGATAGCTGTAGAAGGAAAGAAGATTTTTAACTTCAGCAGGGAAAGCTATCAAAAATGGCCAGTATGTAAGTCACCTATTAGACGTGTTACAATTACCTAAGGAGGTAGCAATTATGCATTGCACTGCCCATACTAAGGGGAATGATGAAATGAGTAAAGCGAAGTAAAGGGAATGCTTTAGCAGATGCAGCTGCTAAAGCAGTAACCTCCCAGCCTTAGGCTGATCAGGCTGCTTTATTAGTTCAACAAGAAGTGCCTCCTCCTACTGAGGTTTCTGGACAGGACCTTGGCATTATGCAAGAATTGGCCCCTGAAATTGAAAAGATTCAATGGAGGAAGGTAGAGTGCATCTTGCACCCAGACAAAATATGGTGAGACAGAGACGGCTGCCCTATTGTGCCATCTAGTTTCTTGCCTAACTTGTTAGCCACTTACCATGGGTTGGGGCATGTGGGTAAAGAAGCAATGGCCACGTTGTTGGCCAAAGATTAGTATGTTCCAAATTTGCACAGCCGTGTCAGCTCTTACTGCTCCTCTTGCCCTATTTTCTTGGCCTACAATGTGGCAAAGCCTGTGAAGAGCAAGAGATCGGCACAGCCCCCTCCAGAGTGTCCTTTTGTAAACAGGCAAATTGATTTTGTTCAGCCACCTAAGCATAACGGGTTCCAATATATTTTAGTAATGGTGTGCATGTTCTCAGGATGGGTAGAGGCTTACCCATACCGTAAAGCTGATGCTGCTGCAGTAGTGAAATGTTTGCTAAAGGACCTTGTGCCCTGGTTTGGGATTCTCATAGGGCTAAATTCTTAAAGAGGCCCTCATTTCACAGGAAAAAATCCTGGCCGGGGTCTGTACGGTCCTCAATATCCAGCAACAATTCCATTGCCCTTATTATCCCCAAGCTTCAGGAAAAGTAGAAAGGATTAACAGAATCTTGAAAGGAAGATAAGCCAAAGTCTGTACCTCCACTGGACTAAAATGAGTGGATGCTCTACCCATTGTACTGTTGTCCCTCCGGGCAACTCCCAGTCAGAAAACTGGCTTGACACCACATGAAATACTAATGGGAAGGCCGATGCCCCTTTTACATGGGCTTAATAGAGTGCCAGAAGATTCAGTTCACACATGAGCAAGCCATTCAGTATTGTATAGAGCTAACCAAAAGTCTGAGCAGAATGTTTTTGCAGGTCAAGGAAGCATTGCCAGTTGCTTGTGATCAAAAGTGTCATGCTTTGGAACCAGGAGACTGGGTATATCTGAAATCCTACCAGAGGAAGAATGCCCTACAACCTTGGTGGAAAGGGTCCAGAAACAAAGAAAAACTGGCGACCGTGTGGCCAGAATAACCAACTGATCCTGTTTTTGCCAAAGAAGAAGACGCTGATAAATTTCAAGAAACCTATCTAAACCCTTAAGCCACACCTTATATTAACAAATTGACGCTTGTGCATAGTCTTGTATTAATGTTGGTTTGGTAGCACTTTAACTAACTGATGAAATAAGAGTTCTTCTTCTTCTCCTCTCTGTGCAGTCTGTAAGTGAAGCTAACATTTTCCTTAAGGTTCTAGCTCAGCATGCTCATGATTTGAATATATCAAACTGTTGGGTATGCCCTTACCTTTCTATTTATTCACAAGGAGGCATCCCTATGATTCCAATCCCAGTCACTTTTAATGATACAGACTGGTGGGACCACTCTGGGGAAAGGAAGCCACCTGGAAGGATGTAGAGCAAAATATATCAAAATACATAAAAGTAATAGATACCCCATTTCCAAGGGAAAGAGTGTGCTACCTTTGTAATGCCACAGGGAACCCTTCGTTAGGACATTCTCCCCATTGCTCACAAGAAATCTGACACCCTAGGAAATTGGTCTAAATGATGGTTAAAGGAATGGTACTCAACTGCAGCCAGTCACGTTGTTCACTATGAGTATGCTGCAGCTGCTCTAGCTGGTCAGTACTGGATCTGTGGGAGTAAAGCATATACGCATTGGCCAGCTAACTGGAGTGATTTTTGTTATCTTTCTTATTTAAAGCCTGTCATTCGGCACACTACTAAGTCTTTAGACCACTTGTTTCTGAATTGCTTTAAACATGAAATAATGGAAACACAAAGGTTTTGGGGAATTATGTACCCCCCAAATATGATGTTCCTATAGCCATCAAAGAAATAAGACATGTTTCCTTGGTTCTGGAAGAAGTAGCAAATGAGACGATTGCGGCTCTAAGTGTAGTCAGCCAAGATGTAAAGCAAATTAGGCAAATGACTTGGATTTCCTGCTAGCCTCTCGAGGTGGTACCTGCACCTTGATTGGTAAAGAATGTTGCACCTACAACCGTGATAATGATGACCAGATATCGCAAGCACTGAACAAAATTCAAAAGGCAGCTAGCTCCTTGCATCAAGAAGAGGCATGGGTCTTATGGGCCTGGTTTGGGGCCTTGGGAGCCAAGACTTTTATGGCATTATTATGATCATAGCCATTAGGGTTTGTGGTTATGTTGTGTTATTATTGTTTAAGTATTGCTTAAGTTGTTCTGCCCAGACTGTTCAGGAGAGTTTAAGCCCCAAGCACCGAAACAAAGTGTATACCTTGTATGCAGGGATTGTTAAAAAGCATCAGCATTATAATAATGAGATTCAAAATATAATAAATATTTAAATATGTATAATAAGTGAGACTTGGAAAGTCTCAAATGGGAGCAAATGTAAAAGAAATGCTGACAAGAAACCATCATTTTGGCAGCCGGCCTGTTTTTGTGCTGCTAACTATATACTGTACTGCCGTATCTATTCAGCTAAAACTGCCTGGTTATTCTTTCCTGTGAGAACTATGCCTTTCTGTCCTTGGTTCCATAAAAGGAAAAATCATAACTTGTACCAATGACAAACTGTTAGATTATGTTACTGCTGTTTTCTGAATGTATGTAAATGTGTAAGAGTTGCTGAAAGTTATAAAAGGTCCAGTCCTATGTCACAGAGTTGGAGGCCTGCTTTGCCTATCTCCCCGAGAGTGCTCCCATAAATAAAAGTTTAGCTTTGATGGTGCACTTAAGTCTTTTGGGTTTTTTTAGAGTTTTGTTTTGTTTTTAACACACCAGTCTGGGTCCCAAGCACTGCCAAAAATTTTCAGATACTATTGAACGTGACTTGTGGGAATTTGATGCAACTTGTGCATTTCAGTGATTTTTTTTTTTATGAGAAGCATGAATAGTGACTGTAATCGTACACAAGAGTACTATATTTCTTCGCATATTGAATTTCTTTTCAGGGGCAAGATAGCGAGTTATTATTTATATATGAAATTATATGGTAATCAGCCTTTAGCTTCTATTATATTTAAATTAATTGGATGTGTTCTTTCTGAATGAATAGTGATAAGCTTTGGAAATTGTCACAATTGTACTGCATTAAATTTATTCCAATCCCTTGCTTATATGACAAACCATACAGGATTGCCGACTTCTAAAATAAATCAAACTAGTATATCTAATCTGCTTGCAATTTACATTAACATAGTTCTCCTACTTTTGTACACAGTTTGTATACTTTTCTTGCATGTTATCCTCCTGACACGGTTTATAACTAATAAATGTTTTTTATTCTCTAAAACAAAGCCATTTCTTTTAATATTCTTTTTATTTGGACTCTTTTTGCAAAAATAACAAATTTTATTTCACTTAGTAACCATCACCTATTTAATCCAATGGATTTTTGAACCAGATCTTTTCCTAGTAAACCAAAGAATGTCAATATTGACTGGAAAAAGCCAGCTATTTAATCAAACATAATGTTAGGAAAACAAGAGCAGAAACTTGATTTCAGGATTTCATTTCAGAAGATAATGCCAGTATGCATTTTCTTAGAGGAAATTCGTGACTTTTCATCAAGAGCAATGATACTATTTTTAATTTTGAATAGCCATTATCATACAGGCAAATGCCAAAGACATAGCTTCTAAGCAGGTGAAGTGCCATCTGCTCTCTAGCTAGAGCTTTAAGGTGGTCTGGATGGATTTTCAGTTGTGTCAATCACTGTGATGCTGGCAGATGAGGTACTAGTTCTTGCCAAGACTTTGGGCGTCACGGAACATTGGCAAGTGTGTAGCTGAAAATCAATTTGGTTTACCTGTGTGCTAATGTTGTTAAAGTAGATATTATAGTTATAAAACGTATTTAGATGTTGTTAAATGCTTGTAAGATTCTGCATGGCTTCATCTTACTTACAATATCTATATTCCATGGTATAAGGTAAAGTTTAGGTACTTGCTCTGTACCTATGAAAATGTTTGCTAAGACTGTAAACCCACAAAGTCAGGAGGAGACGCATTACTAAGTATGAAATACTAGTTTGCCACAAGAGGTTTTGTCTTTTTCTCATTAAAAGAAGGCCTACAGACACCAGACTCCGTCATTATGAAACATCAGTGAATAAAAGACTGTTTTCTTCCTTGACAGCCCATGCATATACCCTTGTCCCATATAGCTTGAATGCTGAGAGAAAGGAATAGAAATGTCTGCCAAAAAAAAAAAAAAAAAAAGTTACTCCTGTTCAGCTTCAATTTGGTGGAGCAAAAATTTCTAAACATAAGCAAGGGGTCCCTAGCTGTTAAGTTAGGGTTACCCCTAAAGGACGTATGGCACTGGCCTTTTACTGGTGTTTCTATTACTTTTTTAATAGTGACTAACTCATTTGAGTGTGTATATTTACCTGATTTAATTTTATAAATCTTTTTTTTCTATTAATAAACCATAATTTAGTTCTTTATAAGACTGGTTATGAGTCTTGTCTTAAATTTGAAATCTGAAGTATAGTTCACATGGGGTAAATGACTGGGCCTAACTAACCTGGTCTAAATTTGAGGTTTGTATAAATAAGTAAATTTGTTAGTTTTTAAAAGTGCCACAAGATTCCTTGGTTATGTCTACACTGGCAGTTTTTTTCAAATTAAGGAGGCTTAAGTCAAACTAAATTAGTCACTGTCTACACTAGACTTTCATTAAGTCAAATTAAAAAAATTCCTTAATTTGACTTAATGAAAGCTTAGTTCAAATTTAATAAGAACTGCCTGTTAGTTCAAACTAAGCCTTAAATTGACTCTTTAGTTCAAACTAAGGGCCATGTAGACCTGGATTAACCCTTAATTCAACTTTATTAAATTCAAATTAAGGGCAGTTAGGTCGAATTAACAAAATAGACTAAGGCTATGTTCACACAGGGCAGGCTTGTTTTGAGACAAGACTTCTGTTGTTTTGAAATAAGAAGTGTGTGTGAACATACCAAGTCAATTTAATTTCAAGTCAATTTAGTCCACTTTGTTAATTCAACTTTATAAGGTCAAATTTAGTTCAAAATAAAGTTGAGCTGAGTTCACATTAGAAAAAAAAATTAGACCTTTTTCTAGTGTAGACATCACCCTTGTTTGTTTTGCTAAAGTAGGCGAACACAGCTACCCCCCCCCAAAATATCACTTACACTTTCTCTGTAAGATCTTTTATTAGACCATCATCTGTTGATGAGAGAGAGAGAAACTTTTGAGCCACACAGAGCTTTTCTTTGAAAGCCTGTCTCTGCCGCCAACAGAAGTTGATCTGATAAAGATAATCCCTTACCCACCATCAATGTTCCCTCTAATGACTCATAGACTGTGTGTGCAAACAATTTCTGTGTGTGCACAAAAACATTTCTTTGTGAGCACCAATATCAGCACTACTGAATTTTTTGATGCACACTTTATTTTGTTGTGTGCGGAGGTTTCATGACCTGTGCACGCATGCACATGCGCACAGCTTAGAGGGAACAGTGCCCATCATGTCTCTAAGAAGCGGAGGCTAGCACAGCTACAACTACCCTTCATGCAGGTTTGTTTATACACTTTTATTTTTTACCCTGACAAGGATCATTATAAGTTTTATTTTTCAAATATTGTAAAGTAATGTTTCCACGGCTAGGCAAACTAGCCACAGCACCTTACTAGAACTGTGTTTGAAATTTGGAGAATGGTACTTCTAACAGCAGTTGACAAAATCTAGAAAGTTACAGTATTTTAGCAACTGTAAAGAAGGTGCAAACTCTTAGGAGGAAGACATATTGGGAGAGGAACAACTGGGGGGTATATTGGTGGATGCCACTGCAAACTCAGTATTTAAAGGAATGCTCTTTAAAAAGGAAGAACAACTTAAATAAATTTTTATATACAACAGTTGCTATTGGTGCAATTTATAATGTGTACACTTTGGCTCTGGTTCATGTTTGTGCTGTATATATGAATATTTATGACGGGGTGTTTGGATGGCTCACATTGAGAATGGCTCATTCACGGTAGAGTGGAAAAAAATAGGGCAGACAATCCCCCAAACTGGTGGTATATTCTATACTTAGATTTGCTTTACCAAGCCCATATTCTGCAATGCCCCACCGGTTAATAAAAAGCCAAACATTTCCCTTCAAGAATTCTAGCTCATGGCTCCCATCTAGACAATCAAGTTTAATATAGTGATGAATTAGTGCAAACCTTAGTCACCATAGGTGATGGTCACAAGTCCAAAGGACCATACACTTATCCCCAGGTCAATGTGAGACTCATATTCGACCCAGTAATCAAGCTGGTGCTAATAATTTAATAATTAAAAGTAAAGGTTTAATAACAGATAAAAGAATGAAGTAGGGCCGGTCCATCCATAGTGGTGAACTAGGTGGTCACCTAGAGCACCAACATCTAGGGGGCACCACAGGACTGGGCTGGAGCCAGAAGGCCCATCCTGCCCTGCTCTGCAGTACCAAGAGCTAGGCCCTAAGGTGGAACAAGGCCCCAGCTGTGGAGGGGTTTTGCCACCATCATCTGGCCCTGGCCAGGGGAGCAATGCCACTGTTAGTATCAAACTATGGATGGGGCCTAGCCTTGGGTGCGGGAATGGTGCTGCCGCTGCAATTCGGGCCAGCAGGCCACGTGGTACATGCCTGCCACTTGATGTGCTGGGGGGGGGGTCACCATCCGGATCAGCCTGGGCCACAAGGGGGTGGGGACCACCAAAATCTCAGGCACCTGGGGCACCAAAATACCTTTGGCCAGCCCTGAATGCAGTGAGTTGCAAATGGTTAAAAGACCAATGTACATGTAAGGGCCATAGGTCTGTTTCATAGCAGAGCTAGTGAGACTGCTGATTTATAAAATCTTTATGGAATCTGTTTAAAGAGTTATAATCTATGAGGCAACCTAGATGTAGTCTTTTTGAGTTCTTTCATGAGAATGTCTGGGTGATCCAGGGTAAACCTTGAGCCCTCAGTTTTATGACTTAGACCATCAGTGTTTAAAGGTTTTAAGCAGCTGAAAGGATCAGACTTGGGGCTTTCCTTTAGGGTTGTGCAGGAAGCTGACAAGCCTTCTCACAACAATTGTCACAGCAGAGCTTTCCCCCAAGACAGTATAAGCAATGCGGCTCTTTGTTTCAAAGCGAATCATCTATTTCCATACATACATGGGTAAACTAAGTTCCAAAGGGGGCATCTATGTTAGTCTAGGCCAGAAAAAGAAGCAAGGAGTCCTGTGGTATGTAAGACTAACAAATTTATTTATTGAATGAGCTGCCATGGGAGAAGAATCCCACTTTGTTCGATCCTTTGAAGATGGGGGAACTTACAGAATGGGACGAAAATAAATGCAGAGGTGTGTCAGACATGGGATCAGGTCATACTGTAACAGCAACTCAAAGCAGTTTGTAAGATTCAACACTGGTAAACAGCACACAAAGTAAGGTGAAGTCAAATTACTTGTTGTAATGGGAAAAGAATCAATAGTCACAATTTAATCCTGCTTTCACACAATTAAATCAGAATATCAGCTCTTGTTCAGCTGTTTCTCTTTGAAGTTGTGATGTCCCATTGACTTGCTTGAGCACAGAAGTTAACAAATCATTCACAGAGTTATTAGAAAGATGCAAGTGCTCACCAACTGGTGTTTTAATGTTGTGATCTCTGATGTCAGTTTTGTGCAGAGATTGTCCTGTTTGTCCAATGTATAAGGTCAGGGCATTTCTGGCACATGGTAGCATAAATCACATTAGTGGATGAGCCTGTGAATGAGCCCTTGATGGAGTAGCTGGCTTGATTAGGACTTGTGATGGTGTCTTTTGTGCAGATATGTTGGCAACATGATTTGTTGCAGGGGTGCGTGCCCACTTTAACATTTCTGTTGTTAGGTCTGTAGTTGTTTGTGAATATCTGTTTAAGGTTAGGGGGCTGTCTATAGGCGAGGAGAGGTCTGTCTTCCAAGGCATGAGAGTGTGAAGGATCATCTTTTTTAATACGTTGTAGGTCCTTAATGATTTGTTGTAGAGGTCTGATTTGGGCGTTGTATGTGGTGATCGGTGGTTTTCTTTCTTGGGGCCTCCTCCACAGATGTTGACTTTGGGGTACCCATCTGGCTCTGTCAATCTGTTTTCTTACTTGCAGAGGTGGGTACTGTAGTTTTAACGATGCTTAATAGAGACCCTGAAGGAGCCTACTGGCACCTATAAAGACTAACAAATTTATTTATTGCATGAGCTTATGGGAGTCTCCTTACTTTTTTTTCTGCACTGCATAAGCAAATGGTGCAGCTTGTGATTGATCTTGCAAGGAGTAACATAATCAGGTTGAGAAAAGGAAGCTGTAAGATGAATGTCAGGAAAAATGCCTAATAAATTCTGACTGAGGAATGGTCACCAAGGAAGAACCATCATCTGGCATAGTTAAACCTAAAGGCTATGTCCACATGTACATAGTTAAATCGATTTTACTTATATTGATTTAATAAAATTGGTATAAAATCATTAAATTGATATAAGTTAAATCCATTTAACAGGTCCACACCAAAAAAACCCAAATCGAAATAGCATGTCCAGACACGGGACTTGCTATTTCAATTCAGGAGGGGGGCACCATGGGACAAGTGGCAACCTGGCCCCCTCATTGGGCCATGATCCCACCCAATATATAGAAAAAGGAAAGCACCTGGGAAGAAGAAGGGCAAAAAGTGTTAAATCAATTTTACAGTTAAATCAAAATAACATGTCTGCACTGTTATTTTGAAATAACAATTTTGATTTAACTGTCATAGCAATATAATACTAGGTTTTATTATATCAATATAACTTTCCTTATATTGAAATGAAAGAGCTCCTTATTTCAACATAAGGGAACGTTGTGTGGACCTACCATTTCTTAAATCAAAATAACCAGTGTTATTTCGATTTAAATAGTGTGTGTGGACATACCCAGAATGCACAGCACAATAGAAATTGTATTATAGACAACAAATCCACAAGGACCATGGGCCGGACTAGATGATTTATAGTTTCTATAAGTCACATGTTAAATAATATCAGCCAGGTTCAAAAAAATCAAACTGCCACAGCACTTTACAAGGGTGAAGCTGGCAAAAATTACTCCTATGAGCAATACTGAATAGACCAGATGGCATTTTTATTGTTTCTGACTCCTAGAAAAGTAAGAGAAACAAAAGAAATGAAAATGGTGTTTTAATATATAATCTATATAAGATAATATAGAATAACGTACTTCACTGTGGTTTGCTCAGAATTTAGAGTAGATGCCAGTAATTTTCATATATAGTGGCAGAAGCTGCAGTTCGTGATAGCCTCAAGAGGAACTTTTGGCAAGAGGCAGAATGATTTAAAATGTCTAAGTCCAGTATATTTCCATACAGATGAATTTCTGTGATTTAGTGTTATCTGGATACATCACTGGTAATAGTAGCAATTAGTATTGCTCTTTAGTACCTGTCCGGTTAGGTGCAAAGATTCAGAAAGATTACTTGTTCTTTCTGGTTATGGGAAAAATGTAGTTTGCAAGTAGCATGTTCAGCTTCTTTATGCAAAAGGTAAGTGGGATTCAGGTCTAAAGGCTTCTTTCAGAAGGAAGGAGTTGTGTAAAAGTCTTCCTCTGTAGCATGGGGCACAGCTCACTTGCTAGTGGATTCTCTGTACTTTAAAGTATTTAAATCACGATTTGAGAACATTAATAACTCAGTCATAGTGTGACAGGCTGCTCTCCAGATCCAGTCTTATGTGCCACTGTGACTCTCCAGTTCCCACTCCTGAACCCCGATTTGCCAAGTGACCAGTCACTCCTGAGTCAGTCCACTGTGGCCTATGGCATGCAATTGGTCCTATGCAGTGGCTGTGTGACCTCTGGCTACTGGAGGGATGGTCCCCAAGCAAGCACCCCTGGCCCCAGTTAACACAGCAGGAGCCAAGTCAGTCCATTTAACAAAGATATAGAATGGCCCACCATTCTTCACTCACACCTTCTATAGATCACATAGTTTTAGATAAAACAACTATATGTTTATTGATCAGATTATAATTCAAAGTGAGAACATGGTCAATCATGACAGAATCACAATATAAATAAGTCAGGTGTGACCGCAAGGAAATAAAAGGTAAAAACACACATACTACCCTAATATCTCTACTTAAACTGACTTTAAAGTCCAATTTATGCTCAAGGTATTCAGGTGTCAGATGTTTGCATAGCCATTCTCTTCCTGAATCCAAGCAGGGCCCAGATCTTGTTTGAAGTTGTTTCAAGATGAAGATTCCCAGGCAAAAAACTCCAAATCCTTCCCAATGTCTGTCTTTGTTTCCATTCCTGCTCACCTCTCCCCTTCTGGGCAGAGGTGATCCCTTTGTCTTTTCTGAGCCACCTCAATTAGCATACCTTTGTTGCCTTCTCCAGGTACTTGTTTGCTAGCTGCGAGAGCACTCTGTCTGTGTCTCACTCACCTGAGCCATGTTAAACATGCTACATGTCTGTGCACATACATGAAGTTGTTGGAAACCTAATATCATACTAATCATGTAGAATAGGTTATGAGCATCCATAAAAAAACATTGTATGGTGTAACTGGCAACAGATCATAGAATAACAGTGTACAAGTGAACTGGAAAATCATATACTGTAGTTCATAACCAGGGGTTAAAGTAAGCCGGCATTCCAGGGCCCACAAATTTAAGGGGCCAGAGTTCCAGGGCCTTGAAAAAATAGAAAAATCAGGTGGACTACATGTTCCACTGTGCCCTGGCCCAGGAGCCGTGGCTAGATTGAGGGAGTTTTCAAATCTCCCTCCAGGAGCATGCTCAGATGTGTGCTTAGGGCAGGAGCGCCCTGGCCAAGGACCATGAAAAGTCACTGAGGCCAGTCCTCTGCATTCATGCCAGGACCATGTACCATCTGGGGGGGAGGCGTAAGGGGCAGTGTGTGAGGCCAAGATTGGGGATGGGGGGGCAGATGAAGCAGTGTGTGAGGCCAGGATGAGGGCAGAGTGTGAGATCAGGATGGGGTAGAGAGAAGGAGGGGGCAGTGCATGATACTGGGATGGGGATAGTGGGGCAGATGGGGCAGTGTGTGAGACCATGATGGGAGTGAGGGGGCAGTGTTTAAGGACAGAATCAAGGCCAGGAGGGCTGTGGAAGCAGAGTGTGAGGCTGGGATCAAGGTCGGGGGGTGGAGGGGGCAGATGGTGGAGCCAGGATCGGGGCCAGTATCTTTATGGAGCAATAACCATATTTTTATGGAGTGATCACTGAAGCATCCGGTACTGAGAAGTGGTTGCAAATGCCTATCTACACTGGGGCCTGCTCATGCATGAAGGGGGCCTGGACAATATAGAAAGGGGGCCTAGCAATTAGCAGGGTTCTGGGGCCTGTCAAATTATACTTCAACCACTGATTCATTATCAAGGGTGCACAGATGTGCATCCTGTGACACATAGGTTAGACGTTTATTACAGGGGTGGGTGAGGTTTTGTGGCCTGCATTGTGCAGGAGGGTCAGACAGATGATCATATTGGCCCCTTCTGACATTAGAGTTTATGGAGCCTCCTATCTGGAGGCTGCATAGAAGCAAAGAAGGAAAGGAAAAAGCTTCATCAAAAATGTCCCCACCTAAAAGCAGACATGCTCATTCCTTGTAAATTGCCATTTGAATGGGGGCGGGGGTGGGGATGCAGAATTAAGGATCATATTCAATATAACAAACTTTTTAGGGATTTGTCATCCTCTGTGCTATGAGAGCTAGCTGGTTTTTGGCTCTGTATATAGAGATCTTTAAAATTCCTTGTAACCTTTATTAAAACTTTTAGTTGCTGCCTATGAACAAACAATAAACACTTTTGCTAGCTGGCAAGTTCAAGGAGTCAGAAGACAGCGGACTGAACTTCTAGTTAGAGCTCTACAAGCAGCTATAATGATAAATGCAATGTACAACTGGAGTGTCAGAAACCTGTAGCATGTGTACTGTCCTTATATATGTTTAGATAATTCTATAATAGACTGACATTTTTACTGTAATAATAACACAGTGAAAAACAATAGCAATGGCTGTGAATGGAATACTTCTTTCTAATTCTCCTAGATGGCCAAATGCAGTAAATATGGAGTGGCCATTGTGTACTGAAAATTTACTGACTCCGAGGACAGGTGACCATATGCACTGGTGACCATCAGCATTGGTGCATGGGTTTAGCATTACTTAGAATTAGGAAAAGCTCTTCTATTACTGTTCTTCAATATTTGTTCCCTTTCAGTGCAAACATGTGTGATTAAGATTTTAATGATGCAGCTGGCAGCAGTTAGTACTTGAACTGGAACTAAAAGGATCATCCTATATTTGTACATACCTTGATTTAAAATAAGTGCACACCATGTGAAATAGCCATCAGGCTATCCTTTTTTATTTGATTAATTTCTTGTTGTGCTAATGAGATGTGAGGCTTGAGAAGGTATTTGGGAGAGAGTACTGTGGCCTTACAGATCTGTTTAGTTAAGATGCCTTATCTGTAAGGGGCAGCATGGATGACCATGTGAAGCCTGACATTGAAGAAATGGACAGGTGAGCTTTGCTGCCAGAATGGTAGGGGACATGAAAAAATTAATGTCAAAAGTGGAAGAAAATTAGGAGGGACAGAATCACACTGTACCTTGAAAGCGAGGGAATAAAAACTGAGTTTATTTCAGTGAGGCAAATTTAGAGGAAGGATCCGCTTGTGAATGTAGCCTGGGGTTGTAATGATAGAATTCAGTTTCCAGCACTGTATGTGTGATCTTGGACAAGTCATTTGATCTCTCTTTGCCCTGGTTCCCTTTCTGCAAACAGGATAATAACACCTTCCTTTCTCTAATACTGTTTCTGCCATTTCCATTTTGAGTAAGCTCTTCAGAGCCAAGTTTTCATCCTACTATTTGTTTACAAGTTCCAAAGGAAGGTCAGCAAAACAAACAAGGAGTCCTGTGGCACTTAAAGATTAACAAATTTATTTATTGCATGAGCTTTCATGGGAGAAAATCCCACTTCATGAGATGCTTTGAAGATGGGGGAAGTTACAGAATGGGAGGAAATGCAGGGACATATAGATCATGAGATTGGAGTGTGACCTGATCACATGATGAAGTGAGATTTTTCTCCCAAGAAGGCTCATGTGCTAAATAAATTTGTTAGTCTTTAAGTGCCGCAGGACTCCTTGTTTGTTTCATTTGTTTACAAATATCTAGTACAACATGGCCTGGGGTGGGCTGAGACCACTAGGTGCTATAATAAATTATTCATGAGAACAAGGGTGGAAAAGAAGTAGGGACTGATGAGACAATGGGCAAGGAAGATAATTTTGTGTTTGAGTTTTGCATGGTGAAGTCTTCCTAAAGCAATTAGTGCCGCTTTTGAGTTTTTGTTTCCTGTACAATCTTCTAACAACATGTGATGACTCCCAAGAAAATGTTTTAGGTAGATTCATTTGATAAATTAACCTTAAACTGCCATAGGAGGTGGGAATTCCTTTATTATCAAAGTTTGAACCTCTCCTATTGAACACCAACAGTTCTTGACTACTCATATAATTCTTAGGGAGTTGGAAAGAAAATCCCAGACTATATAACATATTTTCATAAATAAACAGTACAGTGTAGATATAGATATACTTCTTATTACACCATCCCACATATAAATTCAAGGTATTGTCTATAGTCTTGTGTCTAATAAGTAGTAACCTTTCATGATTTATATAAAGATTCATTATTTCATTATCTTTCATTCTCCTTCCTACATGAATTAAATATTTTCCAAAGTAGAAGCTTGCTAATTCACCCTGACTGCTCAGCCATTGAAAATTAATAAATGAATAAGCATAAGCAAAGGATGCACTTATTTGACAAGTGTAACTTGATTTTAATTATTTTAAAATTCATAAACATAGTAAACTAGTAAGACTAATTTTATAAAATAAATTAAGTATGAGTACTATGAACCCTTACCACAGAACACTTCTATTAAAACTTTACTGAAAAGCAAGGTTAGCATTTATTTGTCCAATATGGAAGGCAGAACAGAGGGGCCACAGAGAAACAGAAGAAAGGAGGAGAGAAGCTGAAGGGAAGATAGTGAAGCAAGAAAACCAAAACCAAAAATAGTGATGGTTGTAAAATGAGTGGTTTTTTCCATTGTGAGATGTTGAAAGGTAGGATAAGGTACCGAAACAAGCCAGGATGAGATATGTAGAATTCATCAGTCTTTCATTAAAAGTGATGCCCTTCATTTTCATCTGAAATGTAACTCTCCATATGAAGCTTCTATTATTACAAACTTTTACATCAGGAATGAATACTTGGTAAATTTTTTGCTCATTTGTTAAGTGTTCAAGTATGTTCAAAGGAGTTCGAAGGAGGGATGTAATACCAGAAGTTCTGGTAAGTCTGTTTCTGTCACATGACATGGATGATGAGTATAAAAGATTATACATCTATCATAGGAAACAGATCAATATCTACTTAGTGCAGTGATTTATTTTCCTTCTTTTATTTCTATACATACATGCATCTGTATATATTTTTCATTAGTGTTATTCAAACATACTGCCAATGATGTAACAGAGTTAAATGGCTGTAAAAACTGCTATAAAGTATAGGAGAATCAGTCCCTTTTCTTTGGTGATAAATTAGTTTTTGACAATGAATAGAAGCAGTTAACATTGACTCTGCTGGGAGTCATCTCCCCATGATCTTTTCAACTCTGCTTATGCAGAATACCTTGTCTAATTCTGAGGCAACACTTCGTCCAGTTCTCTTGGATCCAAAATGCTCAAATAACTCCAGATTTCATCATTCCAGGCTCCTTTATTTGGCACACACAAAAATATGTGGAGGTGATCAGGCTCAGGTGTAGGGGGTGGGTATAGGATGTAAGACACATCTCAAGTTGCACAGAGAGCCTTTTCTTTTGTATACATTTACACATTGCATTTCTAACCATATGTTACATTATATGCTTCCTGATTAGTTTAGTTACTTTTCACGAACCAATCCCTGTATATCATGTTCTATTCATATACGGCTCAGGTGAAACCTGATGTTTACATTTCAGGTTTATCTTTGTCCCTAGCTTGTCCTTCGCGTTGGGTATTCTTGCTTAACTTAGCTAGTGCAGCCATCCTGGGGTTTGTCAAGCCCTTGTTTACAACTCAGCCTTCCATTTGCTTTCTCAATGATGCCCAATAAGAAATAAGGCAAGTTACTTATGTCAAGCCAGGCCTAGAGGGTTCAAGTCACAGATTGAGAGGTCAAACTACTTGCCAGAGGAAGTGTTTTGAAAGCAAATGGCTCATCCAAACCCCACCAAGGCAGTTATTGACAGTGTGTCCAATATCCTGACATCTATCCTAGATGTACATATTTGCTTCATTAATTGGTTGCATCTGTTTGATGCATACCTACACTGAGTTCACCAAAAGCTTTCTTGATTTGCATTGATACAAATGGCAGGGGTATCAGGCAATACATACCATCTATGGCACTGAGTTACTGTATATCACAAAAGAACTTGACAGTAAATTCCAGCTGTTGGGGATTTAGTGCTCAAAACAAAAAAATTACCCCAGTCTATTTACATTCATCTATTTGACAGAAAAACATATGTGTATGATTAATTTTTCAGACAAAAGAAGCAAGGAGTCCTGTGGCACTTAAAGACTAACAAACGTGCCACAGGACTTCTTGCTTCTTTTGCCAAACTAGACTAACGCAGCTGCCTCATTGGAATTTTTCAGACAGAACACACAATAATAAACACAATGGAACTGGAGATCATCTTCATAAGTTCACAATTTTTTTTTAAATTTTGTAAAACATGTTGAAATATTTTATAGCTCAGATAAAGAAAAGCTGTCTTGTAATTCCATGTGGTTCCAGTAATTTAAATATTTTTCAGGTTTTATTTTCATCAGCACTAACACCTCTTCAATGTCGTGAAACACCCTGTTCATGAGCATTTTTGTTTTGTGTGAGCTGCAAGCCCTTATTGACAAGCTTAGGCATAAGGAAATTTTCAAGGAGGGTGAAAATCTGCTAGGATGCAGATGGCCAGACGCACAGTCTCATGTTGCAACTGTGCCTACATAGGAGAGCAGCGGGAGGAGTTATTGTGCAGAGAAGCATGACCACCTATTGCATGCCATAGCAGGGGTATGCACACATTTAACTGAACAGAGTTGGAATGAGACTAGGATGAGAGAGATTCACACAAAACATGTGGCCTCAGCAGAAAAGTTCAGAGCCACTACCACACAGCCCCTGGTCCTGGGCTAAGACAGATAGCTTTCACCTCCCAAAGTTGATGACACTTAGTATGGAGCCTAGTTAGCTACTCAAACATTTTGTGGGACAAATGGATTTCAACCCACATTATAAGGAAATGCTTCAGCACAATGTGCTTTCAGTATTAAGAAAAATGCATCCAAGATCATGTGTTATGGATTCCTGAAAAACAGGATCCTCACCAAAATAGTATCTAGCTGGGTCTTGTCTCATTTATTTATTACACTACAGTTTAATTCTAGTTAGTGACTGACAGCATGGTGGTGTTGTGAATGAAATGTATTTTGGGAAATTTATATGCACATTTTATAGCTTGCAAAATAAATAAAACAGAAGGGCTTGAGGCTCTGAGGATATGGAAGTAACTAGATGTCACTTTCAATGTCTCATTCCCAAACAAAGAGTTTTAACTATGTACAATGAGACTTTAAAGCCAACATGTTCTGAAAAGAATTACAAAAAAAAAAAAAAAGACCAAGCTATGGCAACTATTAAAAGTTTTGCTGATTCAGTGCACAAAAAGTGGCTGGATTTGTACTATTCATATGCATCCATTGGGAGGAATCTGATTAATTTTTTCAGAGTATAGAAATAATTCCAATTAAACTTCCCATTGTATTTTAAATTCCATTAAGAAAATGGGGGCATTTAAACAACAGTTCTTGGCTCTCTATTTTGACAGTTTTGCTCATGATTTGCCCCAGAAGTCTATGGGAGCGACACTATTAAAATTGTTTTTCATGTAAAGCAATTTTACATCTTAGTAAAAATTAGCTTTCATGTAACAGTTTGCAGCAATATATTTCAAAAAACTTTCTAGTATGATTTCCCACATATTATAAAAGAGCCAAATGAAGCACAAAGTTGTTAAGGCAAACATTTCCATTGGTGCTCATTAATTTTGCTTGCCTCATACCTGCCATAATCTTTTTTCCCTGAGGTGGTATGTACCTTGAGCATCAATAGACTTCATATGGGACTCTGGGTGATTAACTTTGAAAATCTAAAGTTAGGACCTAAAATTTATAGACCACGTTTAGAAATGTGAATTTGGAAAAGAACATGCTGCAAATCAGTGCTACATTGTAAACTGTAATGTATAGCTAACCACTGTATCATCCATTTTCAGTTATGCAATTGAGAACCAAATCTAAATTAACTAAAGTCATATGCAGCTTCCAGAGCTTCACATCTGGTGTTACATAGAGTGTAATTCTCCATGGATTTGTTTTTTGTTATTATGTACATGACACATGAATTATTTAAAGTTAAATTTAAAAACAAATTGAAGTTGCTGAAATGTGAATTTTATAGGGTTAATTTTTTTTCTAGCATTTAGATTATAGTAGAATATAATGTGCTGAGCAGTTTCCAAACACTAGTTTGGAGAGTGCCACCACACTAAAACAGAAAGGGAAGGCATTTAACACAAGCAAAGTGAGCATGGTAAAGGTAGGGACAGGTTTTATTAATGATAGTTTGGTTGTAGAGTTTTTTTTAATTAGTATAACAAAAATTCACTTCTGCATTATTGAATATCTTTTGTTTTTTTTATACTGTTACAGAGTGCAATGTGAATCAACTAGCCTACAGCAATTTGTCATCTGAAGTAGAGTTCTTCATGTGAATGACAATGTGTTCTTCTACACATTGGGAATACTGTCTGTTTACCAACTGCTGCATTTTTAGTTTTTCCTTATGAGAAGTTATCTGAGTTGTGTTTGTGCTCGAGCTCTCAGGTCACTAAAGATGCTCCTTTCTAGTAACTTTGTCTCATTTAAAATGCATGAACTGCCATAGAAAGTTCAGAGTGTCACCTTCCATAACTTAGCAAAGAAGTGGAAGTTTAAAACATATTGCCTGTACAGTTTTTGCTGTGTTTTTTATTTTAATGTAGCAAATAACAAAGATTTAGGAAACTGCCCTTTAACTAAGCTATCAGCTTCCTGCTCAAAACCAGAATAGATAATTTAATGTTGAAAACATCCAGTTGAATTTATACTGGGCTGAAATATATAACTGAAAAAAGCATTAAGTAAGTGAATAACTGCTTTCTCAAAAAAGGGAGGGGGGAGTGATGATCATATGGCTAATAGAATCCCATTTTTGTTGGCCACTAGGTCTACAATAATAAACATTATTAGCATTTATAATAATAAAGAAACTAGGACGCAGAGAATCTGGCCTCAAATCTGAGCTCTGACACAAACTTCTTACGTATTCTTGGGCACCTAATTTACGCATGCCTCAATTCCTCTTCTGTAAAATCAGATGCTAGTACTTCCCTACTTCATAAGGGGTATGTCTGCACTGGAGGCTTAAATCAACTTAAGCAGGCTAACGTCAACTTAAGCGACTCCATAGCCACATTTATAATTCATTTTGTCGACTTAAGGACTTGCTTAAATCAACTTAATAACTCTCACCCTTAAAGTTGACTTTAAGGGTTAAGTCGACTTTATTAAGTCAACTGAACAAAATGTGGTCATTTAAGTTGACTTTGTAAAGTTGACTTAAACAAATGAGGCCTCTCTAATTTGACTTAATAAGGTTGACTTTAAGTCAACCCTATTAAGTTGACTTACCTGAGCCCTCTAGTGTAGACATAGCCAAGGGTGTTATAAAAGACTCAAACTCTAAGGTCAGAAGGGATCAACATGATCTAGTCGTAACTCCTGAACAATACAGGCCACAGAACCTTACCCGCTTGCTCCTGTAATAAACCTCTAACCAATTTCTGAGGCATTGAAGTCCTCAAATCCTTGTTTAAAGACTCTAAGGTACAGCCAATCCACCAGCACATAAACCATACCCCATGCTACAGTGGAAGATGAAAAGCCCCCCCACAGCCTTTGCCAATCCACTGTGGAGGGAGAAGTCTTTCCTGACCCCAGATGTGGTGATCAGGTAACCCAGTGATTCTCAACCTTTTGGGCTTAAGTCACAGGTGTCATTTTTAGAAGCCTGAAGGGCAACCACACTCTATGAGCAGCCCTCTCCCTCTCACCCTCCCTCCCTCTCCCCCCAGCTGCAGTGACAAGGAAGGAGTTCAGAGACAATACTGCCTCCTCACTGATCTCCCATCTCTCCATGTCCTATAGGCCTGTGTGTTCCACCTGGGTCCCTGAGCAGTGGGTTCTTCCTGCAGTCAGGGGGATGGAAGATCAGTGCTCCCCTCCCTCTGGCTCCAGCAGGAATCCTATCACCTATGGACCCAGGAGGAACGCTTTTCTGTGCTTCCTGCAACAGCCAGTGAGAGGGGAGCAATGAATTACAATCTTCTTGGCTGCAGCAAGGAGACTGCACCAGTCTTTTAGCTCTGTGGAAACGCACTCTGTCTGGGTCCTTAGGCAGTTGTTCCCTTATGTAGCCAGCAGGAAGGGAGCTGTGGGCCACTTTGAAAGCCTCTGAAGATCACTTTTGGTTCCTGAGCTACAGGCTGGGAACCACTCAGTTAAACCCTCAGCATGAATGTAAAACTCACTAGCCAGACACACAAGAAAGAATTCTCTGTAATAACCCAGAACCCATTGCAGCTCAGACAATTGACATATCCACCACCACCAGTCAAAGATCAATCAATTGCCTAATTTTGTTCCCCCATCATACCACCCCCACTATAAATTTATCAAACTCCCTTTAAAGCCAACTAGGTTTTTATGCCCCTACTGCTCCCATTGGAAGGCTAGTCTAGAACTTAACTCTTCTGATGGCTAGAAATCTGAATCCAGTTTCAGATGGTTCCTACAATTCACCTTTGCTCTAAGTTAGGTGTCCACACAGTCATTCTGTCTCCAAAATCCACACTGCTTGAGATAAAACAAATATTAATTTATTGCTTAAAACATGATTTTAAGTTAGTATATTGCAAATCAATGCACGGTCAGTCAATTGGTCAAGGAGTTTATCACTACCAAATAAAAGGAAGCACATCCTAAGTAGAAGTTCATTGCTGCAGTCTGTTTCAATCTTACCCACATGCCTGGCTACTGATGACCTTGCAGTCTAGTCCTGGCTGTGTGAATAGATACAGGTCTTGTAAGAAGATTCATGATGGAGATTCTCTGGCAAAAAGCCCACTAACCAATTTAAAGTATGACTTTTTCATCTATTCAGCCCCCTGTTCCGCCCCACTTTTCTTGGGCTGAGGTGATTCTTTTGCTGAGCTTTCTCCCTCCGGACCCAGGGAAGTCAATTTACATCATCCTTGTTATATATTTCTTCACAGCATATGTGAGGAAAGACAGGTCTGTTTGTCTGCCCCCATCTGAGCTACGTGTAATACATGGGGATATGTTTCACATCTTTATATATGTATGATGCTACAGGAAACATACTACCATAAGTTCTTGTTCCATGACTTCTGTTTTTGTTTCGTTTCACACAGAAGTACCATTGCTATTTGTAGTTTCAATTAGATGAGATGTGTTACAAAAGGTCATGGACATGGCTACTCTCAGGGCTGTTCTGAGGGGCTATGTCCACACATACGTGCTTATTTTGATTGCCCCCACCCAATATATACAAAAAGGAAGGCACCCTGGGAAGGAGAAGGGCAAAAGTGTTATTTCAAAATAACACATCTGAATGGCGTTATTTTGAAATAACCATTGTGAAATAACAGACAATTTGAATTAAAGTAGGTTTTAGCTATTTCGAAATAATGTCTTTGTTTCAGAATGATGGAGCTTATCTTTGTGGACTTAATCTTTCTTAAATCAAAATAACCAGTGTTATTTTGATTTAAAAGATACATGGGGACATACCCAGGGAAAATGGTACCCTGAGCGTACGGGTATTGGGGAACCTCTGGGCTACCTTGCCACCCCATCCATCTCTCCCTTGCTCCTGAGCCCTGCAGCCATCCCAGCTACTCATCCTATTGCCCCAAGTTCTCTTCTTCAGCTTTATATTGCAGATCTGTTCTACTACTTGCCTTTGGACCATGGCAGCCAGAGAATCAGCATGGAAATTAACACCACCCCCAGCAACGGTGCAAAATTAAGGTTGGCAAATAGTCTTTAAGTGCCACAGGACTCCTTGTTTGTTTTCCTGAACTAGACTAACACAGTTACCCCTTTAGAACTTAATTCACTTCAATGCTTCTGGGTAATGTGGGATTTGACCTTGCTTTCTCAAGTGTATAGCCTTGGACCAAGTAGCATTCTGATATAGGACTTGCTCATTCTCTCATTTTGATTTGCTCACTTGCCAGTGCAAGCCATGTGGTTTTTATCACCTCTTTATGCACCTCTGGGCCTGCATCACACCAGCCCCACACCGCTCATGCCATTCAATGAGGCCACCTGAGAAAGAGCCTTGATGGAGATGTGTATGTGCTCCAGATATTACAGTACATCTTCAAGCAGTTGTACTGACATACCCATGTTGTCCAAACATATGGCTATATTGATCAGCTGTAACACTGTGTAGGAATTCCAGTGGGCAGTACAGAGTACTGACAGTTTAAGTACAGCCCTTTCTGGGTAACCTAATGTCCAAAGAGGCTCTTTCTGTTTGCCTTCCTTTGTAGGGCACCAGGTGAGAGCCCTGTCTCCTTCCAGTAGCCAGTTAGTCTTGCTCATTGCCAATACCTTCGTCTCAAGCTGGCAAAGTATTGTTCAGGTTTTCTAAAGGGAGGTGGGAGATGTCCATTTCCAACAGTTCCAGAACTTGGTGGTTTTGGGGGGAGAGAGGTAGCTATAGCCATTCCCCACATACTTTTAAAAGTGGAGAGGCCATGCCCATTCACTTTTTAACCTAGGCATAGGAACCTCTGGCAGGCATGGTATAGGGGCAGTGCTTTACAGTGGCATATGTCCTGGCCAGGGGCAGAGCCTTAGGAGGAAAAGGATGAGCAGCTGGAGGTTTCCTAGGGAAGCAAAGGAGCCATATTTCTAGTACCAGTGGCTCCTGTCCTCACATAAGTTCTGGTACTCCTGTCCTTATCCCTCTGCCAGGTGTCAGTGTTTGTGTGATTGACATTGCCCTTGTTGTCTCAGCTGTGCCATTGATATTGCCTGGAGGCGAGGGGCTAAGGTCCTAACCACTCCTTTTCCAGTGAGCTGCTCTGTCAGAAAGCTAGATATCATTCACACTTATGTCTATGCCCACCCTGAGAGTAACAGTGCAAGAGAAGGGAAAGTGAGGCACATGTAGGCTCAATAAATATATTACAAAATATTGCAGCTGGAGCACAAAAGGCTACACAGGCAGTATATCCCTGTCACTTCCCTCAGCTGTTTTGTAGCAGGTTATGCAGATAACTTAACAATTTCATAAAAAGAAGGAAAAGCATCTCAGAGCTTCCCAGCTGTGAAATACAAGTAGAGCTGTGTACCTGGTCAATGACCTCTGTTTGATGAGAAGGGATTTGCAGGGGGTGGGAGGTGGGCTACATTCTTGCAAGTATGCAGTAAGTTTGTTGTGGTGTGCTCTTTGTGTTTACTTAAGCCTGTGCTGGTTTCATTAAATAGTAATTGGCCAAGCTATTAGCTAAGAATTCCTCTGTGGTTTAGGTACTTACTTAGCATATACTCAAGGCTGGTTTAATACCCTTTTTGGCCTCAAAGAGCTGGTTCCTTCTTGTTACACTGTCTTAGCTGGTGAAGTAGGAGATTATTCTGATGGGGGGTTACCAGATACCAAAGCATGGAAAGGAGGACAGGGAGGTCCGAAAAGGATGACATTGGAGGATGTTGAGAAAATGTAGTATTAATATAATTATTATTACCATATTATGTCATGGAAAATGGGTAATCATTAATGAATGCAGCATTAAAACTGCACAATATCATGTATTTTTAAATTATTTTAAAATTAAGAAAATTACTAAAATGTTTTCTTTTATCAAAAACTGGATTTTTTCATTAAATGAAAGTTTTTCATGACCCTTTCATTAATGTTCATGAGACTAAAGTTAAAAAACTAAATTTTCAAATATAAACTTGAAAAGTGCCTAAAAAAGTTTAAAAAAACAAGGAAAAAACCAGTTAACTCACTTTTCATTTTCCACAGCAGCTCATTTTTATAGTTAAAATAAAACGTCTTAAATTATTTCTGTCCATTTCAAACTTGCCCCTTTAGTGGTTTTATTTAATTGGTCCCTGTTAGCAATTTTATTTATGGTAGACTTTATTTTCCTTCATTTTAATAGTACCCTCTCCCCCTTCCCCTCAATTTAGCCATTTTGTAGGGAGCAAGGGCCAAAAATAATCCACAGTCCTGGGGTTAAAAGATAACTTCCCTTCCAACTGAATTATCCAGGCAGCTTTACAGAAATAGCCTGTAGAGTCAGGGGAAACCTGAACTCTTAGTGAAAAGACCTGGTCTGTGTTGAGTTGTGATTGGGCAGTGGGTGCATGTGACCACCTCCGATCTCCAGCCATTGGGGGAAGATCTCTCACTCCATAACTCGGCTATTAGAAGGGTTTTCAACGTTCTATTCCTGATCAGTAAAAAGCAGGACAAAACCACCTATTTTTAAAATGCCTGAAGGATGAAGGTAAAAAGGAGGATGTTCAGCTTTTGCTGGATGTCTGGTATCCCTAAATGGGGCCAGCAACCACTGATGACTCCCTCTGTTGGTGCAGTGGATTACGTGTGGGGTGTTTGTTTGTGGGGAGGGGGGGGTTGTGTGTTAGTATAAATGACTTGCTGGTTAACATCCCATTTTCTGCCTATTGAAATTAGCTCTGATCTCTCCAGTAAATGGCCTAAGTGCCAGGGTGGGAGGTATTCTGACATTGTCTTTTCTGTTGAAGCTGATCCACTTTAACTACATAGGAACTGAGCCAAAAAAAAAAAATCTAGCTTCAAAGGCCACTGGTATGGGGTTAGAGTGCTCACCTGAGATGTGAGCACCTCCATTCAAATCCTGTTGTGCTAGTGGAAGGGACAGAGGTAAGCACTTGTTACTGAATGATAGACTATTTGAAGTGGTTCTTGGTCTAACTACATAGTGCAGAGGATCTGCAACCTGGAGTTCTGGAGCTGCATGCAGCTCTTTGGCTGCCCCCTTGTGGCTCTTGGCACCAGGTCCTCCTGCGCAACTAGCAAATCCTGCAGGCGTCCCAATCCTGGCTCTGCCTCCCCTCCCCCCATGCCACTCAGGGACCCTACAAGCAGCCCATGCCAGGCTCCAGGTTCCCCCCACTCTTGGCCAAGGGATCCTGTGGCAGGCATCCTGTGTCCAGCTCCCCCCGCCCCAGGAGGCTACACCCATTGCAGATCTCAAAACACTTGGTTATTGAAGGATTTTTTTTTTAAATGGATCATCTTATCTTTTGGGCTGCTGATCCCTGGCTTAGTGAGTGGGAGGGGCCATGGCACCCACAAAATACCTCAATCACTCATTTGTCCCCATTGGCTAGGATACCTATCCAGGGTATGGCAGCTGCCAGGTCACCCTCCCATCCCTTCCTCTGGCTCGCACCTCCCATGGAGAGTCAAAGATGGGCAATCCCAGTACAAAGCCTCAGAGCTGTAATGCGTTTTGCCAGCTGGGGCATCTTCCTATCGGAATGCGCCTCTTCCCATTAGCGGCACTCACGGCTGGTACCACAAAGCTGCCCCTTTAATAGAGCAGACCACCCAAAACCCTGTTACTGGAGTGAACCAGCCAGCCCAGGTCCAGGATGGGTCAGTGCTCAAGAGCTTGGACAGGCTTGGCCAATACTTCGGCAGGAGGGTGGAGCGGGTGGACTGGGGCATGGGCTGATGCAGTGATGCTCTGGTTGCTGGGACACTTTGGGAAGTTGGTGAGGGCCCTCAGCTCTTTGGACTGAGGCTGACTGGCCAGCCTAGGACTGGGGTAGATTGGCATTACATCACTGGGGCAGGCTGAGCTGGCTCTCCATCAGTGGGTGGGAGGAGGAGTCACCAGCCTGCCTGGCGGCAGCGTGGGTCAACACTTGGGCAGGGTAACACTGGTATGTGGTGCAGGCCAGCAGCGCTTCAGAGGCTGGGTACTTAGATCAGCAGTGCTCTGGGGCTGCTTGGCCACATGGACTGGCACTCTGGCAATGGGGGAGAGGATGGGCTCAGCAGGAGAGATACTGGGGCACTGGCTCAATGGTCTGGGTTGGGGGGGCTGGGGCATGGGCTCTGGGGATGTTCAGGTCTTCCTGCACTGGTGCTCTGGCACTGACTGGACCCACCTGGCTGGCCAGGCACTTGGGCCACCTGGGGCAGGGTGTGGTTCTGATGAGTGAGGATGTGGAAGAAGTGAAGAGTTCAGTATTAACCCATCCTGGACCTTTTACTCCTGCCTTTCCTACTTCTTCAGCTTCCACTTATCCCACAGAGATATCTTACAACAAGTAGAATTTAACCTTTTGACTTTCATGAATAGCTCTCATGTGAGACAGACAGTTCCTAAATACGTTGAAAATCTGGAAAACTGCAAAAGGTGAAGAGCTGGTGATTTATTTAATTAAAAATGAAATGCCAAAATCCACTGACTTGATTTTCCATGGAAAATATTTTGCACAGATGTCTTACTTCTGAATACACAGCTCATTTTGCTTCAGGGATTTTTTGACAATGCTATAGCCTTAGATAACCATGTGTCTCCTGGAAAGCAATCATTTGCAAATCTCTACTAATCTGTCTCAGTAAAGACTTCATCATTAATGATACGTAGGGAATGTTCACTACTCATACTGATCACTCTAGGAGAATGTTTCCTCCATGATTGCATTGTTCTACAATGTTCCCTTTTTTGCTTGCCCCAAAACTGATATGATCATGGAAGGAACTGAAAAATGGAAGCAACACCCAACCAGAAACTGCATATTTGTCATCCTTGCTTAAAATAAAACAATCTTTTGCATAGTTTATCCCGTGTGAGGAAAAATCATTTTTAAACTACTGTGAGCTAATTTGTTCACTGATGATAACAAATACTAATATGCACTTAATGAAAGTTGCCCCAGTTATATTTAAGGAAATGATTTTCTAATTTTACAAGGTTAAAATCACTGATAATTTGTTATGCAATTAAACATTGTGTTTAACATTACTTTCTCATTTAATCTGTTTTTATTGACAGGGTTGCATTTTTGTCACTTTGCAATAGTAAAAGCATCGCAAAAACTACTTTTTTGCTAATCCTTTACTAGAGACTTTATTAGAATAGAATCAATATATTAGAATAAAATAGTCTTTAATTCAAAACACCTTGCTTAAAAATTGAAATTTTTTGAAATTTAAAATATTTCACTATCATAAGTTTTCATTTTTTAAAAATTCCTTACTTTGTACCAGTAGGATAATTTCTATGTTGCATTTTTATGCCTATCCCTTTCCCTTTTATGCTACATTTTAAAAGGTGGTGGTGGTGAGAGGAGTGGGGTAAAACAGCAAAAAAATCAAACCATAAGTTTTTAATTAAAAAAAATTCATTCAGAATTTGTCAAAAGAATTAATCTTTTAACTAATTTTTAATATTTTGATTGAAAAAAATCAACTAAAACATCATTAAATGAACAGCTGCTCACTTATTCTCTTTATTCATTGCAGGGGTTCTACCTCTATCTCTCCCCATGCTCTTCTACTTAGCTACCTGATATAATTTTAAAGAAACTGTGTACTACTTCTGACATGTTCTCCATCCCAATTGCTATAACCACCAACACCTCTCATACACAATCTTTAGGAAGAATGTATACTTAATAATAGATTATGGACTCAGATGGCTTCATCAGTAGCTGGGGCCATCATCTGACCTTGAAGACCATTAAGTAATTTGGATTCACAAACACTAAGGCTATGTCTACACTTAGATGGTTAAATCGATTTAACTTAAATTGATCTAATTGAATCAAAATAAAAATCATTCAATTGATTTAAATTAAATTGATTTACCATGTCCCCAGTAGAAACCCAAATTGAAATAGCATGTCCATGGACAGAATTTGCTAGTTCAGTATAAGAGATGGGCACCATGGGAGGTGTGGCAAGATGGACCCCAAGAAGGCACATGCCCCCACACAATATATAGAAGCAGGAAGGCATCCTGGGAGGGAGAAGAGCAAAACGTGTTAAATCAAAATAATAGTTAAATCGAAATAATGTGACTACACTGTGTTATTTTGAAATAATAATTTTGATTTAGCTGTCATTTTAATATAAAGCGAGGTTTTATTGTATCGAAATGACCATTCCTTATTTCAAAGTGAGGGAGCTCCTCATTTCAAAATAAGGAAAACTAGTGTAGACATGCACTACTTTAAATTAAAATAATCATCATTTCAATTTAAAGTGTAAGTGTAGGCATACCCTAAGTGTTTAAATTCTTGATGAATGACTTCTGAATTCTTCACACCAGGAATATTCCTCCCTTTTCTTAGACTAGCTTTTAAATATCTCAAGCATGTGCTTCGTTACTTCCTTTGGAGATTATTCTACTTCCAAACATCTTTCTGTTCAAAAGATTTTCCACACTCTTTGTTTCTTTTTACTTTTGTTTTGTTTTCTTTTCTTTTTTCCATCTAAATATAACCTGTTGTTACCATTGCTGCTGGGCTTACAAGGCAATTCAACTGAATTTGAAAACAGAGGAAGATAATCTGTTTCTGCTGGATCAAATAGCTATGTCAGTTTCAACCATCTGATTCCAGGATTGGTAGTTTTCTCCAGTTTAAATTATATACATATTTTACCTAGCAACTAAATCACTGAAGTTTTTAAAAAAATACCATTTATTTCTCACAAATTATCCTTTTTTTTTCATTTCACTCAGCTCACATAGAGAAAACAAACTATATAAAAAAAGAGTCAGGTGTTTGGAAGATGCAAATTGGTGTACCCCCTGTCTAGCAATTGATTTTTAATCAGCTTCAGTTTTTATTCTTGTACATTAGAGCAATGTTACTGGTTAGTATTTGCAACATTACAGGGAAAGACTTAAAGGACTGTTTTTCTACATACATAAAAAAAACATGACAATTCTTTTATTCATGTTATGTTTTGGAAAGGTATCTAAAAAAACAAAAAACAAATCCTACATTTAGGGTTGGTGTTATTGTTCCCTGGTAATAATGTCTTTTCAATGAGAATGAAGTATTTTCTTTCTTGTGCCTCCCTCTCATTTCTTTCCATCTTTACCCTCTCACTTCAAACTTTTCTTCCTACATTTTTTTGACAGGTTTCTTTCTGTGACTCTTCCTTCTTGTTGTCACAATGGAAATCAAGCATGATCACATAGGATCCACATGCAATCTCAGGAAAACAAGTGGGGACAGCTTCACTTCATGTCTCTGAATTCATCATCTGAATTCACCATTCCTTTAGAAATCTATACACAGAGCAAGACTTTTTTTTTTAGTCTCAAATACATGATGTGCACAGATGGCAAGCTCAGGCAGAGTCCTTTTCTTGATCACTGAGCAAGAGGCAAAAATGCCTGATTCCAAATATATCTTAAAGAGAATGTGACCTTTTCCTTTCTCCAGTCAACATAATCTTCATTGTCCTTAGCAATGATCATTAAGCGCAGAAAGCTACAGCAGTAGATCTAGGTGTGACTCAGGCTTCCTGGGATAACCTTCTGAATGTGCCAAAATCAGGGCAAGCTGCAAAACCAGGGCCAAACCCCCCAAACCGCTGATGAGTGGTACTTAAACCAGTCTCATAGTCAGCAACAAAACATGCTTCTGATTGCCCACTCTAGTCATCACCAAGCATAACAAAACAGAAACAGCCCCCTTACTGCTCATCAATTCCTATGGGCCCCTCCAGTCACTCTAGGTCGCTTAAAGAAATAGGTTCTCCTGACCCCAGAGGGCCAGCCACATCACGCAGAACAATATAGGCTTGGATCTTACCCATAATACCATGCTGCCAGCCAATCCTTTAGTAACTACAACTAAAGGTTTAATATAAAAGGAAAACAAAAAAAATATGAGAGAGTTTAAAGGGTCAAAGTGAATCCCATACATATAAATGATTTAGAGTTCATAGAAAGCAAATCCTTGAAGATCCTGCAGTTTGCAGGTTAGTTCCACTCCTCTGGTGTGCACCCAGCAGCAGCAGCAGGAGCTGGGTGCGTCTCAGTCTTTTGTTCAGTCCCAAAAGGATAGTTCCAGAGGAGGGTGTTGATTCCAGGTTGCAGACTGAAGACTAAAGACAAGATGGAGATGGGGCTCCAGCCTTTTATCACCCCTTGGCGCTCCCCATTCTCCCAGGGTCATTGCCAAATCAAAATGGAGTTGAGCCACATGGTCAGTCTGGGTGACTGGCCGAACAGGTTTTCTCCTGGACCCACTTCAACTGGGAGTTCCCTTGATGGGCCATCAGGAGGACATTGTTTTTGCAAAAAAAAAGCAAGGTGTCTCCCACAACAGCTCATGCGATAAATAAATCTGTTAGGCTTTAAGTGCTACAAGACTCCTTGGTTTTTTTTGCTTTACTAGACTAGCACGGCTGCCCCTTTGGAAATTGTTTTTGCAGACGCCCAGTCTGGGAATGCCTTAAAATCAAATCACTTGGAATGCACATAAAAAGCAAATAATTTCTATTTTCTAACACAGGCATGATACCTACATATTAAATCATTCTTGGCAAATTACAGCCTTTCTATTGACACCAAACATGGTATGTCACAAATGGATTATTGCAGATATGAAATAGTAATATGAAGGGTGGAATATTAATATGAAAGATATACATAAATAGTCGCCCAGACCCAAGCAGCATCACACTAAATACAGACGTTTGTAATATCAACCATATAACATTTTAACATCAACTCTCCCTTCTATCATAGAATCAGAGAAGATCAAAATGCAGAAGACCCATTAGGTCATCTAGTTCAGTAACGCTCAACCTTTCCAGACTACTGTACACCTTTCAGCAGGGTTATTTGTCTTGCATGCCCCCTGGTTCCACCTGATTACAAAATGCTTTTTTGTAAAGTCAGACATAAAAATACAAAAGTGCCACAGAATACTATTACTGATCTAGTCCATCCTCCTGCCAAGACATGCTTGTGTTATGTTACTTCCCAGTTCCAAACAAACATTCTCAATTTGCATACTTGCAAGGTTTTGCTAGTTCTAGAGAAAGACGGAGCTGCTGTGTTAGGGCTCTGGCTACACTGAAGGTTTTTTAGGCTATGTTCACACACACAGGGCTTGTTTCGAAACAAGACGTTTTGAAACAAGCTGTTTCGAAATAACTGTTTATTTCGAAACACCTTATTTTGAAAGACAAAAACAGTGTCTTTGAAATAAGGGTGCGAAATAGCATGTCCACAGTGCGGACATGCTATTTCGCTTGGGGAG